>OY992876.1:252630185-253247379 GCA_963921405.1 Cepaea hortensis
GAGGAAGAGGGAGGAGGAGGAAGGAGGAGGGGGAGGGAAGAGGAGGAGAGAGGAGGAGGGAGAGGGAGGAGGAGAAGGAGGAGGAAGAAGGAGGAGGAGGGAGGATGAGAACGCAGGAGGAGGAGGAGGAGGAGGGAGGAAGAGGGAGGAGGAGGAAGGAGGAGGGGGAGGGAAGAGGAGGAGAGAGGAGGAGGGAGAGGGAGGAGGAGGGAGGAGGAAGAAGGAGGAGGAGGGAGGATGAGAACGCAGGAGGAGGAGGAGGAGGGAGGAGGAGGAAGAGGGAAGAGGAGGGAGGAGGAGGATGGAAGAAGGAGGAGGAAGAGGGAGGAGGAGGATGGAGGAGGGAGAGGGAGGAAGAGGGAGGAGGAGGAAGGAGGAGGAAGAGGGAGGAGGTAGGAGGAGGAGGAAGAGGGAGGAAGAGGAGGGGAGGGAAGAGGAGGAGAGAGGAGGAGGGAGGGGGAGGAGGAGGGAGGAGGAAGAAGGAGGAGGAGGAGGGAGGATGAGAACGCAGGAGGAGGGAGAGGGAGGAGGAGGAGAAAGAGGGAGGAGGAGGGAGGAAGAGGGAGGAGGAGGAAGGAGGAGGGGGAGGGAAGAGGAGGAGAGAGGAGGAGGGAGAGGGAGGAGGAGGGAGGAGGAAGAAGGAGGAGGAGGGAGGATGAGAACGCAGGAGGAGGAGGAGGGAGGAAGAGGGGAGGAGGAGGAAGGAGGAGGGGAGGGAAGAGGAGGAGAGAGGAGGGAGGAGGAAGAAGGAGGAGGGAGGATGAGAACGCAGGAGGAGGGAGAGGGAGGAGGATGAGGAGGAGAGAGGAGGTGGAGAGAGGAAGAGGTAGAAGGAGGAGGGAGAAGGAGGAGGGAGGAGAAGGAGGGGGAGGAGGAGGAGGAGGAATGATGAGGAGGGAGGAGGTAGTAGGATGATTGATTGCCATCCCACCAGGTTAATATGTTATCGCGGACCTCAGAGAGAACTATCTATGTAGAAGACCATTTCCTGGACGTACGTATTTTGGGAGGGGGAGGAGGGAGGAGGGAGGAGGAGGAAGAAGAAAAAAAAACTATGACAGTGGGCTGCACTGGAATGAAAGGAAGGCGTGTAGAAAATTTCATCTCAATCGGATGGGCCGTTCGCGAGCGCATAAAGGACAGACGGACATACGGACAGACGGACAGACGGAGATCCTTTTTTATATATAAGATGATGAGAATACCGCGGACGAATAGAAAGATCAATGACGACATCTTGAAACAAGTTAACCGGCATTAGATGTAGACAGTCTACATTCTTGAGGCATGTCATGGGAATGGTAAATATGGAGTATTGTCATCTCAATTGGAAAGTTGGAGGGAAGAGAGGCAGGAGAAGACAGCGAGAGAAGTTGCTGAACAGTTTGACATTATGACAAGGAGGAACATCGTTATCAGACATGATTGGCAGCACAAGAGACAGAAGGCGGTGGCTAGACATGATCACCGTCTTCACACGGCATGGACTATAAGAAGGAGAGGTATAACGGAGATTATTTTATTGTAGAAAATATCTTGAGACAATCTGGTGGGTTCTTCTGCCTCAACAAATTAACAATCCAGTATTTATGGCCTGACAGATTATTCAACGTCATATTAGTCCTGCTGTATGGATCAGACCAGTTGGGAAGTACCAAAGCAAATGTAGATAAATTGAGAACATTCATTAGCTGGTGCGTGCGCAAATAAGGACTAAAATGAAATGAATCGCCATCATTATGTGTTGGAGGTCATGTTTCGCCATTTTAGACAATCACCACAGTCGTTGATCAGCTCTGTGTTCATGCCTCAACCATGCCATGTGGCCAAGTATCCAGATATTTATTTCTCTATCTTCCACATTTTCCTTTCCCCTCAGTTTTGCTAGTTGTCACAAAGTTTACTAGTTTATTTATTCTCATAACATGTCCAAAAATTGTGACTGTCTACGTTTAATTTCTCTAACCAGTTTACGGTTTCCATCTTCTGTTTGTAAAACTTGCTGATTGGTTTTCTGCATGTCCATGGTATTCTTCGCATTTTCCCCAGAAACCACACTGCCACTGCCATTAGATGTTTGTCAGCTTGTCTTCACATTGTACACTTCTCACATTCATATAAAAGTACAGGTTCTATGTAGCACTTCAACACTCTGTTGTCTCACATTCATACAAAAGTACAGGTTCTATGTAGCACTTCAACACTCTGTTGTCTCACATTCATACAAAGTACAGGTTCTATGTAGCACTTCAACACTCTGTTGTCTCACATTCATACAAAAGTACAGGTTCTATGTAGCACTTCAACACTCTGTTGTCTCACATCCATACAAAAGTACAGGTTCTATGTAGCACTTCAACACTCTGTTGTCTCACATCCATACAAAAGTAGAGGTTCTATGTAGCACTTCAACACTCTGTTGTCTCACATCCATACAAAAGTACAGGTTCTATGTAGAACTTCAACACTCTGTTGTCTCACATCCATACAAAAGTACAGGTTCTATGTAGCACTTCAACACTCTGTTGTCTCACATCCATACAAAAGTAGAGGTTCTATGTGGCACTTCAACACTCTGTTGTCTCACATTCATACAAAAGTACAGGTTCTATGTAGCACTTCAACACTCTGTTGTCTCACATTCATACAAAAGTACAGGTTCTATGTAGCACTTCAACACTCTGTTGTCTCACATCCATACAAAAGTACAGGTTCTATGTAGCACTTCAACACTCTGTTGTCTCACATTCATACAAAAGTACAGGTTCTATGTAGCACTTCAACACTCTGTTGTCACACATCCATACAAAAGTACAGGTTCTATGTAGCACTTCAACACTCTGTTGTCTCACATTCATACAAAAGTACAGGTTCTATGTAGCACTTCAACACTCTGTTGTCTCACATCCATACAAAAGTACAGGTTCTATGTAGCCCTTCAACACTCTGTTGTCTCACATCCATACAAAAGTACAGGTTCTATGTAGCACTTCAACACTCTGTTGTCTCACATTCATACAAAAGTACAGGTTCTATGTAGCACTTCAACACTCTGTTGTCTCACATTCATACAAAAGTACAGGTTCTATGTAGCACTTCAACACTCTGTTGTCTCACATCCATACAAAAGTACAGGTTCTATGTAGCAATTCAACACTCTGTTGTCTCACATTCATACAAAAGTACAGGTTCTATGTAGCACTTCAACATTCTGTTGTCCCACATTCATACAAAAGTACAGGTTCTATGTAGCACTTCAACACTCTGTTGTCTCACATCCATACAAAAGTACAGGTTCTATGTAGCACTTCAACACTCTGTTGTCTCACATCCATACAAAAGTACAGGTTCTATAATGCACTTCAACACTCTGTTGTCTCACATTCATAGAAAAGTACAGGTTCTATGTAGCACTTCAACACTCTGTTGTCTCACATTCATACAAAAGTACAGGTTCTATGTAGCACTTCAACACTCAGTTGTTTCACATTCATACAAAAGTACAGGTTCTATGTAGCACTTCAACACTCTGTTGTCTCACATTCATACAAAAGTAGAGGTTCTATGTAGCACTTCAACACTCTGTTGTCTCACATCCATACAAAAGTACAGGTTCTATGTAGCACTTCAACACTCTGTTGTCTCACATTCATACAAAAGTACAGGTTCTATGTAGCACGTCAACACTCTGTTTCCCGTTGCAATTGGCATGCGTTTATAGGGCACTATGTTCTCCATCTTGCGAAGGTAGCCATCACCGTAGCCAAATTTACATGACAGAATCGCTGATGTGGAGCTTATGGATATAGCTAAATGAATTAGTGCCAACCAAAAGTGAGGGCAAGACTCTGTGGCTGGCTAGAACACCACCTCTTGTGTGTTTTAAAGTGGTAAAGTGGTTTGGTGTTGCAGTGAGGGAAACAGCTATGACACTGTCAGCCTAGTTACGGCAAGATTCCCCCTGTCGAGCAAGTCAACGGATAGAGACTGGACGAAGAGAGACACAAACCTGCTGTTTTGTAGCTGGACTAAAGACAGTCAGAGGCTACGGAAAGCAAACCTGGACAATTGTTTTCAGATGTCAGATGTACTGAATCACATGCAACGAAACTCAGTGTCTAATGACTTCATAAGTTATAGAGAGAAAAAACAACGGAATGATGCTAATCCCGTGTGGTCCCACCAGGTGTTGATAATGCTGGCACTCTCTCCCACCTCGAAAGGATCCACTGAATGCAACTGGTAGTCACCTTCTCCTGTTCCATTGTTTATGTTTACAACATTCATTTGACAATGTTTTTCTTCCTATGTGAATGTAACATTCACTATTGATGAACGAAAGATAAGTGATTGGAAGCGCCGAATGTAAGACGGGCCTTCGTGTCCAATTTGTGACCCTTTGAAAATAAAGTTCGTTTGTTCGTTCGTTCAGTCTTTCTGTGGAGTCCAGACACACAGAGATATAGTAAGAGCTATTGAACACACCCCGGCCACTCAACATTATACCGCGGAACGCAGACTGAGCTCTTAACAAAAGAACTTGTGCCTCTATGAAGACAAAGTTGATGTGGCGTGTATCACTGAGACATACCTCAACGCCCATCACAGATTTTCAATTGTAGGATGTCAGACCATTCATTTCGAAAGGAACGACCACAAAGGAGGACTGTAATAATTGCGAGAAATTCAATACCAGGCAGGGAAGTATCTATGAACTCTAACAAACATAAATTATAGGGATTAATATAATGATATAGGGTATGAAAATCAGAATGTATCAACCATACAGCCCAGAAAATAACAATTTCGAGCATGGAATTAAATGACACAAACAGCTGAATAGTCGGAGACCATAATAACTGCTAGGAAATATGGCAACAGAGAAGATTAAATGGATCCAGGGAACTAGTTTCTAATATACAAATGTAGATTATAATCTCCAAATATACATTCTAATCTCTGTATAATCAATAAACCGGATGTCTTAGCTTCTGTTATAGAACATGTATCATCATCGTCATGTGTAGCGCCGATAAAGTGTGAGCTGTCATGGTTACCCATTTCATAAGATCATTGGAGTCCTTGATCAAGTCTGTGTTCATGTCTCACTTATGCCATGAGGCCAAACCATCTAGGTATTTATCATTCTGTCTTCCCTTTGCTCTATTCTCACCAATCGTGCCAGTTGTCACTGAGTTTTTCAGTTGTTTTCTCCTCATAACGTGCTAAAAAAACTAGAAAAAGACAACCATCAGATGTGATGACTGTTCAACGATAGTTGTACCGATTTACTTGTTTAAAAATGTCACATGTACCCAGATGTGATTTTTTTTTCTTTTTAGACACGAACATAATCTCTGTTTTCTTACAATTTATGTCTAATCCTAGCTGTTGATTGTATACAATAACCGCATGTACTAAATATTGCACCGTCTCCCTGACAAAGGAATTAAGGAAGGTGTTCGTAATCCCGCATACCCATGTACGAAACACAGCAGCGCGAGATTCGGAGGCGGATCCCGTAGCGTTGGTTTCTTACGGAAAGGTATGTGAGCAGGTCGTTCAGAAAGCAATGGAAAACTACTGAACGTATACAAACTTGCAAAGACATCAACAGGAGCTATAAAAATGCTGGTGTTGACCGCAATGTCCTGTAAATAGGATATGCAAAAAACAAACAAACAAACAAACAAACAAACAAACAAACCAACAAACAACTAAATATTGCAGTTCCTGTTCGTTATCTGCAGTCAATACTGTATCATATGCATATCTTATATTGGGTCCTCCGATGGCGATTCCATTTATATATCCACGAAATATCACCTGTATTAGGAGGGGGGGGGGGGGAGGGAGGAGAGAAAGATATGTTGTTATTATTCATCCCTTTCTTACGCGTCTCATTATAGGCTGCAATTGATCTATTTCATTAGCAATGGTCATGGCAGCTTGTTATTTCCAATATATATTCCTTACAGCCGGTCTCTCAGGCTGTGGGGTTACAACACTTTCTCTCTGTAATCCCGTTTATCACGCAGAGTCTCGTAGCGGAGCGAGAGCTGAGGCGGTTCGACCCCCGCTCGTGACTTGCGGGATACTGAGCCGGCCGCTCAGAAAGCAATGGCAAACTACTGAGCGTAATCTTGCCAAGAGATCAACATACAGCTGAAAGATGCTGGTGTTGACAGCTAAGTCCTGTAAAGGATATGCTAAAAAAAAAAAAAAATTCCTTACAAGTGTAAGGTCTTTCCCACAAAGTAGCTTTGCAAGTATTTTTATTATGTCGACATGTCTTACTTTATCGGAAACCTTAGCGTAATAAATGAAACAAACACCTAGGTATTTGTTTACTTCAGTCGAACGATAAATTAGTGTTCTCAGCAAATACACAGAATTTGGTGTACTCTTGCTTTCTAATGCTCAAATTGTGCTTCCCCTATTTTGAGTTATATATTCTTCAAAACTTTCTGCATGATGATCCTGAGCAAACTCTTCGAGATGTGACTCAATATGCTTATGTTCGATGTTGATCACATTCCAAGGAACATGATTTCTCTGGGACTGCAATAAACATACAACACACACACACACACACACACAGAGAGAGAGAGAGAGAGAGAGAGAGAGAGAGAGAGAGAGAGAGAGAGAGAGAGAGATAAGAAAGAGACACATCGTGTTAATTGGTGAGTTCGTGAACAGAGAGGTACTGGAAAACATCGCGATGATTGAAAGATAAGCAATGGAAGAAGCAGCTGCAGACGGGGATAAAGTATGGTGGATGGACTGTGACGTGCCATGTAGGAATATCCTCAAGATAATTCATTCAAACCACCAGGGACCGAGAAATGGCCTATAGCAGTTGACAGGGGCCATGATGATGAAGATATATAATGCTGTGTGTTAAGTAGAAATCCTCATTAACGACAAATAGTTTTACAATTGTCTTCAACCTTGAGATTACGTTTGATGTCATGACAGGCTAGCTTTTAACTTGATGTTCTCAGAAACGCAAAAACCAAAGCTATGATGAATCAAAACTTTGACCATGACCTCTACCATTTGACACCTGAGCACGAGCCGGACGCAACCCACCCGACAGCCAATGATGAACTGCCCAACAGGATTGCCGCTGGCAGGGTTGTGGTCAAACCCAACATTCTCAGCTTCACACAAAAAGGTAATCTTGACATTGTGGGCGACACCAACAGTTCACTTCCCTACAGCCATCAGGTGAACCAAATCCTACTTCTGAGGTACGTCCCCATGTTAAGAGCGAGAAGTCAATATGTTAGCCCAACTGACTGTTTTAGGGGGTTGAACCCGCTACCCCGGCATCAGCACACAGGAAGTTTAAGAATAATCGCACTTATCCATTCGGCCATGCTGACCGCATTCCTGTTGATTTCATTCCGCAACTCTCAGTCAATCGTATGCCAATGGATTCGCCCTAAATTTGCCATGCTCCACTAGGAATGGCTCCAAGTTTTGAAACTCTACAAATGCAATCCAGTGAAATATATGGCACACAAGTCGTCCCAGTATTTCCACACGTCTGTAAGTTGACAAGTGGAGAATGTCAATTATATGTTGATATGTATCAATAAGCTTCACATTACTTTCATCAGTCTTGACAAGACATTTACTACTTAAGAAAGAGTGGTTTTTGAGCACATAAACTAATAGCTAACTTGATATGTGTCAGCCACTGTGCCATAGGTTTATCACTGACTCCATACATGAATTGTAATTATTCTTTCAGGTGGATTTTTCAGATAAGTCCTCATCGTCATTCTGATCGCATCTTTCTTCAAGTGTCGTGTGTTGAAGAGAATATGTGTCTAGCTCCACATTCCCAATATAAGACGGTGGCATTCAAGCTTGGTTGTTGTCATGTTCTCATTGATAGCCAAAATTTGTCTTATCTGATGTCTTGTTCCTGAATCTGAAGACGTAAGGGGGAAATTCTCTAAACGTCACCATATTTGATGTGTTTTTTGTTTTAAATTGTGAAAGCTTAGGCCTGCTACGTTTTTCGTAAGTAATGTAAGTCACACAACTTCAGTAACCAATTGCAGGTTGTTACTTACATGTGTAATGTAACAGTCACTCAACTACAGTAAACAATTAGATTCGTTACTTACATGTGTAATGTAACAGTCACTCAACTACAGTAAATAATTAGATGTTGTTACTTACAGCTAGGTATATATGCTCCAGACATGTCCACACATTGTTATTTACTTCTAAAAGCTGAAAATCTACAAGGCAGTTGTATTATCTACACTGCTATATGCTTGTGAAACCTGGACTGTTTACCAGCGACAAGCTAGGGAATTAAACTTCTTCCACACAATCTGCCTTAGTAAGCTATTGAAGATTAAATGACAAGACAAGATCCCAGCCACTGCAGTCTTAGAAAGAGCGACCATGCCCAGTATACACACTCTACTAATGAACAATCCTGGACTGGTCACCTGACTCGCATGCCAGATCACAGGCTCCCTACACAATGTATTTTATTTTTTTAACGGAGAGCTGCGCTGTTGTAAACGATCGCAAGGCGGTCACGGGAAACGCTTTAAATACATTCTGAAGAACCCACTAAAAGCTTTTCGAATTCATTACGACACTTGGGAGACTGCTGCCAAAGACCGAAATTCGTGGCGTACATCACTACTCAAGGATGTAATCACTTGTGAAGCAAACAGGACTGCAAGAGCTGTGAAGAAAAGGCTGGAAAAAAAAACCAGATCTCCTCCTAGAACATCAAGCATTCTTTGCCCACATTGTCAAAGAACATTTCGAGCCAAAATAGGCCTTACCAGCCATTTTATAACTCACGGCTTTAAACTGTGAACCCCACTGGATGAAATCAATGGTCATTATCATTCTTGACGGACAAACACCACTTCTAAATATATATGCTATAGCCTTGTGTTCATGTTGTTACATACACTTATTTATAACACTTAACACATAACTGCTCCAGATTTGTATCCACGTTGTTACTTACTATTATATATATATATATATATATATATATATATATATATATATATATATATATATATATATATATATATATGCACCAGAGATGTGCCCATTGTGTTACTTACTACTAAATATATATGTTCCAGAGATGTATCGACGTTGATACTTACGACTAAATATATATATATATATATGCTCCAGATATGCACCCACTGTGTTACTACTAAAAATATATGCTGTAGATGTGTGCCCATTTTGTTACTTACTACTTAAATATATATGCTGTAGAGGTGTGTATACGACTCTTAATGTGAGTTGTACTTATCGTTGCAGGTGTGGTGTTTGAGGATGGAACTTTTGAAGACAACATTGATCTAGTGGTATTTGCTACCGGCTACAAACTTGGCTACTCGTTCATTGTAAGTGGTACACCATGCAGTGATGAAAACCTAGCAATTACATTACAATCATGTTTAATTTTAACAGTGTGATGTAGTAATGTTTAATGTTTTCGTTATGGTCATTGGAAGTTAGAAACAAAATTCTTGCATGTTACATAGAACCAGTTCTAACATATGACTGTAAATGCTGAAGTGTACTCAGTGAAAATGAATGTCTCCAACATACACTGTGTTGTGAGTATGGGCCTCTTGTAGAAGTTCATGGTATATGTTGCTTAATGTCTCTCATACTCTGTGATCTCACACAAACCATTATGCTATTGTGTTGTTGCCATCATTCCCATCTGTTGTCTGTCTATTCATTTGCATTTATGCATTTATCCCATCGTTTTATCTGTCCTCCCAAACCGGTTGCATAAAACTGCGTGCTTTGTTTTCATTTACCTGCCATCCCACAGAACTTTGTGACTTACTTATTGACGTTCCCTCGTAACGTTTTCTACCCAGCTATGCATCACTTTACGGGAAATCGCTAGGGGCTAAGTCCACTGAGAACCCACCTAGCCGGGAGACATTTCGCGAGTGACGCCGAAACTGAATGTGAAGTGAAAACGTGGTTTAGAAATAAGGGACAATGTATGTATAAAAATAAACTGGTTTCGTGTTGTTATCATATTTAGTTATTTTTTCTACAGTCATTTGTGACTTACTTATTAACTTACCCTCGTAGAAACACCGAGTTAGACAATTAGAAACACAGAGGTAACCGACTGCAGAAACAGAACGGTGGTTGACTATAAACACTGAGGTTACAGACTAGAAACACAGAGGTAGTCGACTGTAGAAATAGGTAGCCGACGGTTGAAACACAGAGGTAGTCGACAGGAAACACAGAGGTAGTCGACAAGAAACACAGAAGCTGCCGACTGTAGAAACACAGAGAGAGTTCTCTGTACAAACACAGATATAGGCAACTGTAGAAACACATAGGTAGCCGAATGTAGAAACAGAGGTAGCCTACTGTAGAAACAGAGAGGTAAATGACTAGAAACACACAAGTAGCTGACTGTAAAATCACAGCGGTAGGGAACTGTAGCATCACTGAGGTAGCCGACTCTACAAACACAGAGATAGTCCTCTGTACAAACACAGATGTAGGCAACTGTAGAAACACAGATGTAGGCAACTGTAGAAGCACATAGGTAGCCTACTGTAGAAACAAAGAGGTAAACGACTAGAAACACACAAGTAGCTGACTGTAAAATCACAGCGGTAGGGGACTGTAGCATCACTGAGGTAGCCGACTCTACAAACACAGAGGCAGGCGTCTGTAGAGAAATGAGGTGTTGTTTGTCCATCAAGAATGATGATGACCTTTCATTTCACCCAGTGGGGTTGAAAGTATGGAGCCGTGAGTTCTTAGATGGCTGATAACGGCTGTTTTGGCTCGAAATGGTCTTTGACAATGTGGGCAAAGAATGCTTGACGTTCCAGAAGGAGGATCTCCTGCAGTGGTTTTTGTGTCCAGCCTTTTCTTTACAGCTCTTGCAGTCCTAGTTGCTTCACAAGTGACTGCACCCATATGTAATGATGTACGCCACGAATTATGGTCTTTAGCAGCAGTCTCCCAGGTGTCAAGATGAATTCCAAAAGCTTTCAGTGAGATTTTCAGTGTGTCGTTAAAGAATTTCCTCTGGCTGCCTTGGGAGCGTTTACCACAACGCAGCTTGCCGTAAAAGAATTTGTTTAGGGAGTCTGTGATCTGGCATACGAGTTAAGTGACCAGCCCAGCGAATCTGATTTTTCATTAGTAGAGTGTGGATACTGGGCATGGACGCTCTTCCTAGAACTTCTGTGTCTGGGATCTTGTTTTGCCATTTAATCTTCAATAGCTTCCTAAGGCAGACTGTGTGGAAGTGGTTTAATTTCCTAGCATGTCGCAGATAAACAGTCCATGTTTCACAAGCATATAGCAGTGTGGATAATACAACTGCTTTGTAGACTTTTATCTTTGTTTGCAGGCTTATTCCATTTCTGCCCCATACATTTTTGTACAGTCTGCCAAAGGTCACGCTGGCCTTGGAGATTCTTGCATTCACTTCGTCATCAATTGTGGCAGCTTGTGACACAGTGCTGCCAAGATAGGTGAATTTGTCCACAACACTTAGTCTATGACCATTCACCTTTATGTTAGACACGGTGTGACTATTCCCTGGATCTGGTTTGTACATAATTATAGTCTTATCCAAGTTGATATTGAGCCCAAAGTTGGTACAGGCATATGAGAAAGCTGAAACATTGTGTTGCATGTCTGCCTCTGAGTTGACATATAGAGCGCAATCATCAGCAAACAGGAGCTCTCTGACGGTGTCGCTGCTGATTTTAATTTTAGCTTTCAGCCTTCTGAGATTGAACAACTTTCCATCCATGCGGTACTTTATGTCTATTCCAATGTCGTTGTTCTCGAAGGCATTCGTCAACATAGCTGAAAACTTGAGGCTGAACAGTGTTGGTGCTAGGACACATACTTGCTTCACCCCATTGGTGACAGGAAAAGGCTCGGACAGTTCACCATTTTCCTGTACTCTTGCCTGCATACCATCATGAAATAGCTGCACTATTTGGACAAACTTTCGTGTACAGCCATATTTCGCCATAATCTTCTACAGTCCTTCTCTACTGACTGTTTCAAAATTCTTGGTAAGGACAATGAAAGTGGAGAACATTTCAGAGTTCTGTTCCTGACATTTCCCTTGCAGCTGCCTTGCAGCGAAAATCATGTCAACAGTTCCTCGTTCTTTTCTGAAGCCACATTGACACTCAGGAAGAAGACTTGATCGAGATGGGCCGTGAGGCGATTGAGAAGAATTCTGGCGAGTATCTTCCATGCGATTGAGAGCAAGGAGATGCCTCGGTGGTTGTCACAGGATTGGCGGATTCCTTTACGTTTGTAAAGGTGGACTATTGACGCGTCCTTGAAATCTTGTGGCATGGTCTCGTTCACCCATGTGTTTGTAAGGACTTGGTGAAGCTGCTCTAGTACAGAGGTAGCCGACTGTAGGAAAACAGAAGTAGCCGACTGTAGAAACACAGAGGTAGCCTAGTGTACAAACACAGAGTTAGTCAACTAGAAGAAGAGAGGTAGTCGACTGCAGAAACACACAGGTAGTCAATTAGAAACAGAGAGGTAGCAAACTGTTTAAACATAGGGGTAGTCAACTAGATACAGAAAGGTAGTCGACTAGAAACACCAAGGTAGACGACTAGAATCACAGAGGTAAGAAACACAGAGGTAGCCGACTGTAGAAACACAGAGGTAGTCGACTGCAGAAACACACAGGTAGTCAATTAGAAACAGAGAGGTAGCAAACTGTTTAAACATAGGGGTAGTCAACTAGATACAGAAAGGTAGTCGACTAGAAACACCAAGGTAGACGACTAGAATCACAGAGGTAAGAAATACAGAGGTAGTCGACTGTAGAAACACAGCGGTAGTCGACTGGAAAGACAGAGGTAACAGACTATAGTAACCCACCGGAAGTCGACGAGAAATACATAGGTAGCAGACTGTAAACATAGGTCGCCGACTGTGGAAACACAGAGGCAGTCGACTAGAAACACAGAAACTGCCGACTGTAGAAACACAGAGGTAGCTATCTGTACAAACACAGAGGTAGGCAACTGTAGAAACATGTAGGTGGTCGACTGTAGAAACAAAAGTAGCATAATGTAGAAACAAAGAGGTAATCGACTAGAAACACAGAAGTAGCCGACTGTAGAAACACGAGGTAGGCGACTGTAGAGAAACAGAGGTAGGCGACTGTAGAGAAACAGAGGTAGGCGACTGTAGAAACACATAGGTAGCCGGCTCTAGAAACACAGAGGCGGGCGACTGTAGAGAAACCCAGGTAGCCGACTGTTGAAACACAGAGGTAGTCGACTAGAAACAGAGATACTTGACTGTAGAAACACAGAGGTAGCATAATGTACAAACACAGAGGTAGGCGACTGTAGAAACACAGAGATAGCCGACTGTAAAAACACAGAGGTAGGCGACTGTAGAAACACAGAGGTAGCCGACTGTATAAAATCAGAAGTAGCCGACTATAGAAACACAGAAGTTGCTGACTGTAGAAACATAGAGATAGCCTACTGTACAATCACAATGGCATGCCACTGTAGAAATACAGAGGCAACAAACTGTAGAAATACAGAGGCAACAAACTGTAGAAAAACAGAGAAAGGCTGATGTAGAAACACAGAAATAGTCGAATAGAAACACAGAGGTAGCAGACTGTAGAAACACAGCGGTGGTCGACTATAAACACTGAGGTTACAGACAGCAGAAACCCAGCGACAGTCGACTTCGAACGAACGAACGAACGAACGAACGAACGAACAATCTTTATTTTCAAAGGGTTAAGAATTGGGCACGCAGGCCCATCTGACAGCCTGCCCTTCTTCTCTAATTCCTCTCATACATTATTTTATTCAACGTCATTTATGAAGCTAATCTTAGACAACAAAAGAACAATTAGTATTAATACGCATCAAAAGTAATCAATAATACATGGCTGACTGAGGTAATGTTTACTGTGGGCATGATAAATACCTAAGAAAGGTGTAACGTGCCATGCATATGGGAATGTTTATTAACTAGTTGTCGTCGTTTGAAATAATTTACCATTAATAATTTTAAGAAAGTGGGGGGGGGGGGGGGATGTAGTCTGTACTAAGGTAGTGTTCAAACAGGTTGCGACTGTATGTATAATGATTGGTGGTGTCTTTGATTTCTTGTGGAAAATTGTTCCACAACTTTAGTGACAAAGTATGCTAAGCTTGTTTTATATAAGTCTACCCTAGGTTTAGGGACATGAAATATATTTAGTCGTTCGTTATGTCTTTCGTTACATTTAAACAATGGCCAAAGGTAGCTTGGAGCATTTTGAAATAGGATTTTGTTAATTAGTTTAGCCTTTAGAAACACAGAGGTAGTCGACTAGAAACAAGCTGCCGACCGTAGAAACACATAGGTAGCCGACCGGAAAAAACAAAGGTAGCCTACTGGAGAAACAAAGAGGTAATCGACTAGAAACACAGAAGTAGCCGACTGTAGAAACACAGGGGTTGTCGACTGTAGAAATACAAAGGTAGGCGACTGCACTTCGTCATCACCAGGTGTTGGAACATATTTATTTGTTGTCTCTCTTTAATGCACGAAATGGTACAACTGATATTTGTAATATGATATTTCTAGTATAATATGTATTATGCGTTATTTCTAATACGATATTTCTAGTATAATATTTATGTTGCGTTATTTCTAATATGATATTTCTACTATAATATTTATTGTGCGATAGTTTTCATATGCTATTTCTAGAAAGATATCTCCAATATGATGTCACTACTGTGTGTTATACAAAATGTCTTATTATCCTGCAGGAGAAGAGCATCTTGGACGTCAAAAATAACAAGATAGAACTGTTTAGAAACATGTTTGTCCCCGACCTGCCGAAACAGACCATCGCCTTTCTTGCTGTGTTGCAGCCATTAGGCGCCATGTTCCCCATTGCTGAGCTGCAGAGTCGTCTGGCGGCCAGGGTGTTCAAGGTTGGAGAAGTTTCTTCTTATCATGATCACCCGATATTATCATATATATATATATATATATATATCTATATATATAAATCAAAGTGTATGTATGTAAATATGTATGTATGTAAATATGTATGTCCTTTATTTTTTCGCTAACGGCCCATCCGATTGAGATGAAATTTTCTACACGCCTTACTTTCATTCCAGAGCTGTCAACTGTCATAGTTTTTTTTCCTTCTTCCTCCTCCTCCCTCCTCCCCCTCCCAAAATACGTACGTAAATATATGATGATGATGATGAAAGAATCCCCGAACCAAAACGCTAGAGAAAGGGAAGAAAATGACGTGACTACACATTAGCTAAGGGACTTAACTCTAGAAAAAGTTATTTCAAGGGGCATAACTTTTAATAACATTGTTGTATAACTTATAGTCATATTGTTGTATCGTTTTCAATGATTTATAAACTCTTTGTCTATAGTTATGTACCGGCATATGAGTTATAATAAATAATGATACAATCTTTTAGACATTTTCAAAGTTTACATAAAAATAATGCATAATGCATAACATTGTAACTCATCTTTCTATACTTAAGAAGTTATCTAAAAGATGTTGAACAATATCATGGCATCTTTAGTGTTTTCCGCCATCATATCGACACGATTCGCTTCACAGCACTTCTCAGCGCTATCAAGCCAAGACGCCTTATACATTTCAAGCAGTCTGATACGGGGGGAAAATGGCACGTCGTAATAGCACAAAGAAACAAGCAGCTTCCAAGATGCATAGTGAGAAAACCGACCAGACTATCAAGAAGACGAACCTGCCTTTGGAGAGTCTGCATGCAAGCTGTAATAAAGTATCTGAACCTACAGTCAATGAAACTACCAATAAGAAGAGCGACGACTACCCACAGACGAACACAAAAACTTGTGAGAGGAAGGAGGACCAAGACACCAGAATCAGAAACACTGATTCAAACACAGTCAGATGGGTGGTCAAGCGGCTAAAAATGGAGCTTACTGATCAACAAATACAGAAGCAGCTGCAGGAAGAAAATCTTCACGTCAACATTTTGAAGGCAGAGCGGATTCTTACCTACTCAGAATTAAATGAGATGCTCCACACCAGGGACTGGGCGAACCCGGGCCGGGTCAGGCAGACAGACAGACAGACAGACAGACAGACAGACAGACAGATAGATAGATAGATAGATAGATAGATAGATAGATAGATAGATAGATAGATAGATAGATAGATAGATAGATAGATAGATAGATAGATAGATAGACAAAAAGACAGGGAGGGAGGGATAGACGGAGGGATGGGTCTATTAGACAGACAGACAGACAGACAGACAGAGATAGATAGATAGACAAACAGACAGACAGACAGACAGACAGACAGGGAGGGAGGGAGGGAGGGATGGAGAGACGGAGGGAGAGACGGAGGGACGGGTAGGCAGACAGATAGACAGGGAGGGAGGGAGGGATAGACGAGGGAGAGACAGAGTGATGTGTCTATTTGACAGACAGACAGACAGACAGTCAGACAAGCAGACAGACAGACAGACAGATAGTCGGTAACGGGAACGAGAACTTATATGACTCATCTTTTGGTGCTTAATTGAAGAAGTTATCTACCGTAAATTTATTTGTACATGTAATAATTTTTATCTGGCCTTTTATAAGGGCCAAGAAAATATGAATTAAATGAGATTCTCCCCACCTTTTCGCTGCACAATGAGATGCTCCACACCAGGGACTGGGCGAAACCGGGCAGGGTCAGGCAGACAGATAGACAAACAGATAGACAGACAGATAGACAGTCGGGAACGGGAACTTATATGACTACTTATATGAATTAAATGAGATGCTCCACACCAGGAGCTGGGCGAAGCCGGGCCGGGTCAGACAGACAGACAGACAGACAGACAGACAGACAGACAGACAGACAGACAGACAGACAGACAGACAGACAGACAGACAGACAGACAGACAGACAGACAGACAGACAGTCGGTAACGGGAACGGGAACTTATATGACTACTTATATGAATTAAATGAGATGCTCCCCACCAAGGATTGGGCGAAGCCGGGCCGGGTCAGCTAGTATATATATATATATATATATATATATATATATATATATATATATATATATATATATATATATATATATAAGGGGCGTTCATTTGAAGTCCGTTCGTGCCGCACCGCGCGAAATTGCGTACGTTGAACATGATCATGTCATAGTCATGTGATATATACTGACAATGAATAAAACAGCACGTGCTTATCGTCCCATTATGCATAGATTCTGTTTCTGACTGTTGAGAAAATGGCCAAGTTGATCAAAATCTGTCCAAAAAAGCTCTAAGAGCGGTGATTCAGTTTCTTTCATTTGAAGGATGTCGACATTCAACGAAGAATGCAGGCAGCGTCCGGTAACAAATGTGTATCGAAGACAACAGTGAGAGACGGGACACGAATGTTTCGGAAAGGACGTCAGTTCACGACAGATCTTCGACGGCCGGGTCAAGCGCATATTGTTGCAACAGAAAAAAAAGAACGATCGCCAAAATTGATGCAGCAGTACAGATGAACCGTTGTCGAAGTAACCAGAAGTAACTACCGTCCCTAAACTCAAGGTATTCATCCAGCTAACCTTCCGAGGAGATGACGTAATTTCAACGTCTGCGGGACCGACTCATCACAGCAGTCGGCCGAACATTCTGTGCTGCAACTCCAGTCATCAGGCACAGAACCACACCGATCCCCATCCCAGAAGTAAAAGAACCTGTAGCTTTGTACGCCAAATCAAATTGTATTTACCAATTTACATGCAGATGCGAGGCCATCTACATAGGTAGAACTGAGCGACAGTTACATTGCAGGGTTTCGGAACACATTCCGAACTGGGTGGACAAGATACTATACACAGAAGATGGTAACCTAGGCAGGCCGATACACCGGAACAGTCCAGCTTCATCGGTCGCGAGACATGTGCTCGAGAGCAGTCAAGTGGTTGAAAGAGACAGTACCTTCCGTCTGTTGTTCAACACACAAAGTAGTCGATTGTTAAAGTTTGCTGAAGCTATAATAATTAACCTTCGTAAGCCGTCCTTGTGCAAGCAGAAAGACATGTTAGTCAGTTTAATTATCTTGGTAGACGATCGACATTACTGTGCGAACATGCGTATATTTCAATTTGAAGGATTTATCTAGTTAATTCACTTTACGTTGTGTGATTTCTACAGTATGTACCTGACGAGATGCAGCGAAATATGCCAGGCAATAAATCGTGCAATCTATTGTTTGCATCTTCGTTATTCAAATTCATCACGGGAAAACATTGTTTTGTATAAAAGAAGGTCCAATACTGCAAAGATCAGAGTAGATTCCCCTTTCGTCGTACCACGCTGCTTTCGAAGAATTAAATTCTTGCAAGACATGGTAACAACCGGAAGTGATCGTTGGCCGCAAAAAATTGCGCGCGAAATCAAGATCGAGATTCCCTAGCCAGACCGGAAAGTTGGATACTTCTGACATTGCTGCAATGTACCAAACTATCGCCTGTCAAGACGGAAAGGTGCCTATATATATATATATATATATATATATATATATATATATATATATATATATATATATATATATATATATATATATATATATATATATATACATATATATCAAACAGCCAGATACTGCAGCCCATGATTGATAAAAAGAAGATAGCTCTCTTAAGAAACAAGGAAAGACCAACGCGTAACACTCTGAGTGAGCTGAAGCAAGCGAGGAAGGATGTACAAAAGGCTGCCAGGCAGTGTGCGAATGACTATTGGATCAAGTTGTGTGAGTCCATTCAAATCGCAAGTGATAAGGGAAACATCAGAAGCATTATGAAGGGATAAAGAAAGCCTGTGGTCCAATGATCAAAAGAAGTGCACCGCTGAAAACCTTGACTGGAGAAATTATCACTGATAAGAAACAGCAGATGGATAGATGGGTCGAGCACTATTTAGAGCTTTACTCAAGTGAGACCAAGCTAGCGGATGATGCCCTTAATGCCACAGAGGCCCTGCCAACTCTTGACCATCTGGACACACTTCCCACTATAACAGAAGTTAAGTGTGCTATAAATGAGCTTGCATCTGGCAAGGCTCCAGGTAAGGATGGGATTCCAATAGAGGTGATCAGGAGTGGGCAAGACACACTCGCTCTACAGATCTACCAGCTAACAGAGCTATGCTGGCGAGAAGGACAAGTCCCACAGGATTTCGTAGATTCAAACATCATAACGCTGTACAAGAACAAGGGAGATCGGAGCGACTGTAACAACTATAGGGGTATCTCACTTCTGTTTATTGTTGGGAAAGTATTTGCCAGAATTGTCCTGCACAGACTTCAAGTCCTGGGAGATCAAGTCTACCCCGAATCACAGTGCGGCTTCCGTCAGAACCGGTCTACCATTGATATGATATTCTCATTGCGACAGATGCAAGAAAAATGCCGGGAACAAAATCAGCCACTGTTTATGGCCTTCATCTACCTCACAAAGGCATTCGATTTGGTCAGTCGTGAGGGTCTGTTCAAAGCACTAAAGAAGATTGGCTGCCCACCAACTCTTCTGTCCATTGTGGAATCGTTCCACACAGGCATGAAGGGTATAATCAAGTTTGATGGCTCAACTTCAGAAGAGTTTGAAATCAAGAGTGGAGTTAAGCAAGGTTGTGTACTATCCCCCACCCTCTTTGGGATATACTTTTCACTTCTACTGAAATATGCTTTCGTGATCAGGATGACGGTATATACATTCACTCACGCTCAGATGGTGGCCTCTATAATGCTCAGAGATTGAAGGTCAAGACCAAAATTAGCAGGGTACTAATCAGAGAGTTGCTTTTTGCGGATGATGCTGCGATTACGACCCACTCTGAGGAAGAATTACAACATCTACTATTAACATTCTTCAATGCTTGTTCTGAATTTGGTTTAACAATTAACAAAAAGAAGACAGATTATGTCACAAGGTGCACATGGTGTACCATCAATCTTTATTGACGACGCCGAACTGGAGATAGTAGACCATTTTACATATCTAGGATCAGAGGTAAATAGCAAATTATCCCTCGATCAGGAAATCAACATCAGGATTGGCAAGGCAACAACAACAATGAACATGTTAGCAAAAAGAGTCTGGGAGAACAGGAAGCTTACTGCCAAAACAAAAGTCCTTATCTACCAAGCCTTTGTCCTTAGTACTCTTCTTTATGGCAGTGAAACCTGGACAACTTACTCACGGCAAGAGAAACGTTTAAACAGCTTTCATATGCGGTGTCTGCGAAGAATACTTGGTATTAAGTGGCAAGACGCAATCACAAATACAGAAGTATTGGAAAGATCAGGTTGTGTGACGGTGTATTCCATGCTCAGTCTTCGTAGACTTAGATGGATAGGAGGATGGATGATGGTAGAATACCAAAGGACATCTTTTTTGGTGAATTACAGACGGGTAGGAGATCTCTGGGTCGGCCTCTACTACGATACAAAGATGTGTGCAAGCGGGACATGATTGATACTGGCATTGATAATGCACATTGGGAGCACGTCGCCGCTGAACGTGTTGCATGGAGGGCAACTATCAGAAATGGAATAAAGACAAAGGAGAAAATGATTGCAGATAAAGCACACACAGAGCGTGAGAGACGTAATATGGTGCAAAATGGTGGAAATTACCATGTTTTCACATGCACCTACTGTGGACGAACATTTGCAGCAAGAATTGGCCTTACCAGCCACACTCGCATCCGCCATGGATCGTAGTTATTAAGCCTTTTTGAAGCACAATGTACCAAACTATCGTCTGTCAAGACGGAAAGGTGCCAATGAATATATATATATATATATATATATATATATATATATATATATATATATATTATATATATATATATATATAGGTGACCCGGCCCGGCTTCACCCACCTCCTGGCGGCGATCTATCTATCTATCTATCTATCTATCTATCTATCTATCTATCTATCTATTTATCTATCTATCTATCTATCTATCTATCTGTCTGTCTGCTTGTCTGTCTGTCTGCTTGTCTGTCTGTCTGCTTGTCTGTTTGTCTGTCTGTCTGTCTGTCTGTCTGACCTGGCCCGGCTTCGCCCAGCTCTTGGTGGGGAGCATCTCATTTAATTCTTATAAGTAGTCATATAAGCTTCCGTTCCCGTTCCCGACTATCTGTCTGTCTGTCTGTCTGTCTGTCTGTCTGTCTGTCTGTCTGTCTGACCCGGCCCGGCTTCACCCAGTCCCTGGTGGTGAGCATCTCATTTAATGCATATAAGAAGTCATATAAGGTCCCGTTCCCGTCTATCTGTCTGTCTGTCTATCTGTCTGTCTGTCTATCTGTCTGTCTGTTTATCTGTCTGTCCGACCCGGCCCGACTTCGCCCAGGCGCTGGTGGGGAGCATCTCATATAATTCGTATAAATAGTCATATAAGCTTCCGTTCCCGACTGTCTGTCTGTCTGTCTGTCTGTCTGTCTGTCTGTCTGTCTGTCTGTCTGTCTGTCTGTCTGTCTGTCTGTCTGTCTGTCTGTCTGTCTGACCAGGCCCGGCTTCGCCCAACCTCTGGTGGGGAGCATCTCATTTAATTCATATAAGTAGTCATATAAGCTCCCGTTCGTGACTAAGTTCTGTGTGTCTGTCTATCTATCTGACCCGGCGCGGCTTAGCCCAGCTCCTGGTGGGGAGCGTCTAATTTAATTCATATAAGTAGTCATATAAGCTGCCGTTCCCGTTCCCGACTATCTGTCTGTCTGTCTATCTGTCTGTCCGACCCGGCCCGACTTCACCCAGCCGCTGGTGGGGAGCATCTCATTTAATTCATATAAATAGTCATATAAGCTTCCGTTTCCGACTATCTGTCTGTCTGTCTGTCTGTCTGTCTGACCAGGCCCGGCTTCGCCCAGCCTCTGGTGGGGAGCATCTCATTTAATTCATATAAGTAGTCATATAAGCTCCCGTTCCCGACTAAGTTCTGTCTGTCTATCTATCTATCTGACCCGGCGCGGCTTAGCCCAGCTCCTGGTGGGGAGCATCTAATTTAATTCATATAAGTAGTCATATAAGCTCCCGTTCCCGTTCCCGAGTATCTGTCTGTCTGTCTATCTGTCTGTCCGACCCGGCCCGATTTCACCCAGCCGCTGGTGGGGAGCATCTCATTTAATTCATATAAATAGTTATATAAGCTTCCGTTTCCGACTATCTGTCTGTCTGTCTGTCTGTCTTTCTGACCAGGCCCGGCTTCGCCCAGCCTCTGGTGGGGAGCATCTAATTTAATTCACATAAGTAGTCATATAAGCTCCCGTTCCCGACTAAGTTCTGTCTGTCTGTCTATCTATCTGACCCGGCGCGGCTTTTCCCAGCTCCTGGTGGGGAGCATCTCATTTAATTCATATAAGTAGTCATATAAGCTCCCGTTCCCGTTCCCGAGTATCTGTCTGTCTGTCTGTCTATCTTCTGTCTGACCCGGCCCGGCTTCACCCAGTCCCTGGTGGGGAGCATCTCATTTAATTCGTATAAGTAGTCATATAAGCTTCCGTTCCCGACTGTCTGTCTGTCTGTCTGTCTATCTGTCTGTCTGTCTGTCTGTCTGTCTGTCTGTCCGACCCGGCCCGACTTCGTCCAGGCCCTGGTGGGGAGCATCTCATTTAATTCGTATAAGTAGTCATATAAGCTTCCGTTCCCGACTATCTGTCTGTCTGTCTGTCTATCTATCTGACCCGGCGCGGTTTCGCCCGACTCCTGGCGGTGAGCGTCTCATTAAATTCATATAACAAAACAAAATTAACTTCAGATTGTCCTTCCACACACCATCCATTATTTTTAATGAAAACTGTTTTTAATCACCTACATGACTGTAGGATAACTTCTTTAAACATAAAAAGATGAGTTAGACAATTTTCACTATTTAAATAGATGCATTATTTTTATGAAAACTTTGAAAATGCCTTATAGTTTATATCATTATTTATTATAACTCACATGCCTGTAAATAACTGTAGACAAAGAGTTTATAAATCTTTGAAACCAATGCAACAATCTATATATACAATGCTATTAAAAGTTATGCCCCTTGAAATAACTTTTCTTAACTTAAGTCCCCTCGCTATATATAAATGATAATGTAAATTTAAATATTAAATTTTAGTAAGTAAATAGCAGATTGTACACTAACAAACTATAACAGTTGGCTGCACAGGAATGAAAAGAATACATGTAGAAAATTTCATCTCAATCGGATGGACCGTTATCGAACTCATCAAATACATCCCTACACATATACATACATCGTCTTTTCTCTCTCTCTCTCTCTCTCTCTCTCTCTCTCTCTCTCTCTCTATATATATATATATATATATATATATATATATATATATATTGGTGTCAGAGCTACCGTATAACAGTAGACGGTACTACCTGCTTTCTGTTAGCGCCGAACGTTGGGCGGCGCTTACCAAACCCGACACTTCACATTGTGCCAACGGCTTCGGGCGGAAGAGCGCAATTGGGAGGGTACAAGCCTTACCCTGGTGCAAGGAAATGCAACCTAAAGACAAATGTCATGGCAGGGCAGACCAGGCCTTAAGCCTTGGTTGGCGGCTGGTCTAGGATTGAAGCTCCGACAGGCGGACAGTTAGAGCACTGCTTTGCTGATAAGGCAGCTTCTGCAGCTTGTCTCGTTCCAGATGTATAGGTGTTACCTTTCCTCTGGAGTGAGCTAGGCAGGCCGAGAGAGGGATCATGCTTCATGGGCAACACATGGTCTTTATATTTTAGCCAGGCTTTGTGCTATGGAGAGGCAATAACTCCATCCCTGGTCTTAACCGGTCTCGGAATCAAAGCGAGAGGCAACTTTTACGGGTTATAAGTCCCTGTCAGTTGGCGTAGACACGCGTTGCCTCTGACGGTGGGAGACACCTACAGGTGTCACTGATCAGCTACCGCCTGCTTCAAGCTGTGCAGTCCCCGGTCAATTGGGTCCTAATCCGCCACAGCCTGCCTGCTGTAATGTGTGCATGGGGCTAGGACAAAATCTGAATCGCAGGCTGTAAAGCCAATGCACAAGGCACTAATAAAAAGAAAAATAGAAAAAATAGAAAAGTATATTCCAAAAAGGGTGGGGGTAGTACACAACCTTGCTTAACTACACTCTTGATTTCAAACGCTACTGAAGTTGCGCCATCAAACTTGATCTGTATATACCTTGATATATATATATATATATATATATATATATATATATATATATATATATATATATATATATATATATATATATATGTGTGTGTGTGTGTGTGTATGTGTGTATATATATATATATATATATATATATATATATATATATATATATATATATATATATATATATATATATATATATATATATATATATATACATATATATAAAGTTAGTTGTATATCCTTTACAGGACGTTTGTTGTCAACACCAGCATGTTTTGCTGTAGTTGATGTATTTGCAAGTTTACGTTAAGTGGTTTGCTGTTGCTTTCTGAACGACCGGCACCCATGCCATTTCGTAAAAAACCAGCACAATGCAGTCTGCTGCCAAATCGCGAGCAGTTGCGTTCCGAAAGCGGGTATGCGGGATCACGAACCGCCTCCGTCACGGAGACCGGTATATATATAAAAGGATGTATGTGGGTGGGGATGTGTTTGATGCGTTCGATAATGGTCCATCCGATTGAGATGAAATTTACAACATGTATTCTTTTCATTCTCATGCAGGCAACTGTCAAAGTTTTTGTTTTTTTTTTGTTTCAGCTATTTACTTACTAAAATTTAATATTTAAATTTACGTTATAATTTCTATATAGCAAGGGGACTTAACAAAAGAAAAGTTATTTCAAGGGGTATAACTTTTAATATCATTGCTATATACTTTATATATATATATATATATATATATATATATATATATATATATATATATATATATATATATATATATGCATTGTTTTCAAAGATTATAAACTCTTTGTCTATAGTTATTTACAGGCATATGAGTTATAATAAATAATGATTATATCCGCGTTTCCATCCTGTTTCAGGATATTGCGGTCAACACCAGCATCTTTCAGCTGTATGTTGATTCCTAGGCTAGATTACGCTCATCAGCACGCCACGACTTTCTGAGCGACCGGCTCCATACTCTCATAAGTCACTTTTGCGATTCGAACCACTGCTAATTCTCGTCACGTGACGCGACGAGAGTATTCGGGGTTAGCGGAGAAAGCTACTAACCCCTCGGCCATGGAGCCGGCATATATATATATATATATATATATATATATATATATATATATATATATATATATATATATATCATCATCATCATCATCAAGTGCCATGCCGGCTGGCGTAGGCGTTCATGGCTCTCCATAGATTTCGGTCTTTGGTTTTCTGGATCAACTCTGCTGCTGATATTCCTCCATGCCACCATCTCAATCCATCCAGCATCACTTCTCTTGGTCTACCTCTGCCTCTCTTCCCCTCGATCTTTCCAGTTGTTACGATGTTCTCCAATGCCTCTCTTCTCATCACATGACCGAGGAAAGCTGTTTGTCTCTGTCTTATTGTTGTATATAATGTTCTAGTTTCATTAGCCTGTTTCAGGCAGTCGTCGTTAGTTACTCTGGCAGTCCAAGGAATTCGCAACATTCGTCTCAGGAACTACATCTCTGTTGCTTCTAATTTCTTCTTAATTTGTTCATTTACATTCCAAGATTCACTGCCATACAGCAAAACTGGTTCTATATAGCATTTCAGCACTCTCTTTCTTACATTCAGTGATAGTGACTTATTGCATAAGTCTGAAATGCGGCTTTTGCCTGCCCTATTCTGCTCCTAATCTCTGTTGTACATCTTCCATCTGATGTTATAAATGCCCCTAGGTATCTAAAATTATCAACTTGGTTAAGGATTTTCCCTTCTATTTCTATGTCACATTTTGGTGTCACCATTTTCTTTGATATTACCATTGTTACTGTTTTCTTGATATTCAAGGAGAGTCCTTTCCTTGCACTCTCTGTTACTACAACGTCTAATAATTGTTGTAGGTCTGTTGAATTATCCGCCACCAATACTGTATCATCTGCATAGCGTATATTATTTATATTATAACCTCCAACTAGTATTCCTGGCATCTCTTTGATCTCTCTCATTATTACTTCGCTATACAGGGAGAAAAGATCTGGTGACAAGACACACCCTTGTCGTACTCCTAGCTTTATCCAGTAAATATTCTTTATTATTCTTAAATCTTTTCCATCCGTGTTGATATCTTCCAACATTTTAATCAGTTCATCATGTTTTACTTTATCAAATGCCTTAGTATAATCTATGAAGCACAAATATATGTCTCTCTGTTTCTCTATTGACCTTTCTATTAGTGTCCGTAATGTATAAATTGCATTGTTTGTGCCCTTTCCTTCCACAAATCCATACTGTTCTTCACTAATTTCCATTTTTATTTTCTTTTTGGTTCTTCTCATTATGATTCTGAGTAGAAGCTTAGTGATATGGTTTATAAGGTTAATTGTACGAAAATCTTCACAATCAATTGCTCCTGGTCTTTTTGGTATAGCTATAAATACAGATTTCAGCATATCACTGGGTAAATATCCACTGCTGTAAATATCATTCAACATTTTGGTTAATATATCTACTCCAAATTCTCCCAATACTTCTAATTCTTCTATTGTGATTTCATCTGGCCCAGCTGTTTTTCCTTTCTTCATACGTTTCATAGCGTCAGCGACTTCTTCTTTCAGAATAGGTGGACCTTCTAAGTTACTATCTTCTGTTAATTCTTCCCTTTCTCCTTCATATAATTCTCTTATATACTCATTCCACCTCTTCATTATAGCATCTTCCTCTAATATTATCTTTCCTGTTTTTGATTTCAAACACCCTGTATTTATTTTTATTTTTCTTCCTGTAAGCTCACTGATTTGTCTGTGCATATTTTTTGTATCTTTAATGGAATTTAATTCAATATTTTTGCATTGCTCGTTTAACCAACTTTCTTTAGCCTTCCCACATTTATCTTTTATTTCTTTATTTATCTTAGCGTATTCTTGTTTGTCATTTTTACTCTGTTTTCTTTTGTCCATCAGTTTTAAGATATCTTCATTCATCCATTTTTTTCTTAGCTATTTTGCCTATCTCCGGTAATACTTCTTTGCTAGTTTGATGAATGGAGTCCCTTAACATTTCCCATTGTTCATCTATACTCTGTATTTTAGTTATTGCATTGTACCTATTTTTCACAGTCACTCTGTATTGTTCTTGCATTTCTTTATCTATTTTCAGAACCTCTTTATTAAGTCTCATGTTCTTAACAATTTTTTTCCCTCTCTTTAATCTTACTTTTATTTGTCCACATAGTGGTACATGATCACTATTACAGTCAGCACCAGGCATTGTCTTTACATTAATTAAAGCATTTCTAAATCTTTAATTAGTATGTAGTCAATTTGGTTGCGTATTTTCTTATCAGGGCTTATCCATGTGTACAGCCGTCTTTTATGGTGTTTAAACCATGTGTTTCCAATTATCATATCATTTATATTTGCCCATTCTATTAGCTTTTCCATTCTTTCATTTCTTGTACCTAAACCATAATTCCCCACTACATCCTCCATTTTTCCCTTTCCTACTTTTGCATTAAAATCACCAAGTATTATCTTTATTTCTTGTGATCCAATTTGAGCCATCGCCATTTCTATTTCGTTGTAAAAGTGTTGTATTTCTTCATCACTACTGCTTGCTGTTGGTGCATATACTTGTATAATATTTATGTCTATTGGTTTGCCTTTGATTTTTACCATAATAACTCTATCTGAAATACACCAGTATCCATTTATTGACTTAGCTGTTTGTTCGTCTAATATTATTCCTACACCTTTTTCATGTGTATCCCCTCCAGAATAAATTATTGTGTGATTGTCAGCTATAATTTTGCCCGATCCCTTCCATCTCATCTCACTAACGCCTAGTATATTCATTTGCATGCTATCCATCTCTCTTAGAACATTGGTCAACTTTCCTAGCTCATTTAATGTTCTAACATTCCATGTTCCTACTCTAAATTTATTTATTTTAGTTAAGATTTTGCCATCAGTAGTTGGATGACGGTCTGGTGTCACCTGTGGCTCATGACTGTCCCTACCGGACGAGGATGCCCTAAGACAACCATTAACGTCCTTCACTAACTTTGATATATGTTTTGCCATGAAGTCTTGGGAAGATAATGTGGTGGTTTCCCCTTGCCTTCCACATTCACATGGTGGTCTTTTTACCTCTGCCTTTGACAGCCATTTCCGACTGTAAGGACAAGTGAGTGCCCTGCTCTGCTCAGCTGCAGAGTTGTCCACTTATTCCGGTGGATACTCGGTCCCCAGGGCTGTGTTAGCCACACCGTAGTGTGTTTCCATCCTCTACCGCGGGGAGGTGCAGTTGGGAATTTCCCTTCATAAAGTTATGGTCTCTGACCAAAACTCTCCAGTACTTTTAGAGGACTCTTTAGAGGACTATATATATATATATATATATATATATATATATATATATATATATATATATATATATATATATATATATATATATATATATATATATAATCTACCCAAAGTATTTCAGGATCCTCGCCGATGCAACGGAGTTTGTGCATTGAGCTGAGTTTCTCCAGACTCAGGTTTGAGTTAGGAGGAAAGCGGAGCACTTATGGGTAAACCGTATGCCGTGATGTTGATCCAACGACTAAACTAAACTAACTAAACTAAAGTATATATATATATGAAGAAGAGTGAAATGACAAGAGGAGACTAAGTTTCCTTTGCTACTGTACTAAGGGGAGAAAAGCGCAACTCTTGCTGAATTAGGGCCAAAAAGAAAAGAAGTAAAAGAGAGAGAACCTCACACCGCCTCTGCTTACAAGAGAAGAGATGGTAATTAGTAAGACGATTCGAGATTCTTGGATAGGGGTCGCAACCAATACTGACATTCAGACAGGAACTATCATGCTGAAACCAAGATAGTGAATAAAGATGTTAGATTGTTGTAGAAGGAGTGAATTTAAAAATGAAAAGAGAGTAAACAAACAAATCACGAACAATATAAAAATTGCTCTTTATTGCTCAACTTTCAGGGACAACTGATGCTCATATACATCAAAGCAGGAAAGTCAATACAATCATTGAAGTTCAATAACAAATACTACATACAACTGCAGATACCTAACAAAAACAGTGGTTAATCCCCAGTCAGTCACCAGAACAACAGGGTACGCCAAGTACCACAATACAGGTCCTCCGAACAATTTCTGAGTCGAACGACACAATAAAGAACTTTGGCACTTACAACAATAGAGCACTTTAAAACACAAGTTACATATATACTTGAAGCAGAGCGAAGACAAACGGGAAGACAAAGTTTACTTTACTACGGCGCTAAGGGGAGAAGAGCGCAACTCTGACTGCTGTAGGGCCAAGGAAGAAAAAGACCAAAACAAGAGAGAAGCCCGTTTTGCCCCTGCTTACAAGAAAAGGGATAGTTAAAAGTAAAAAGATATTTCCAGATTCTTGGGACAGGAATTTCAATTATTCAGGCAGGAACTATCATGCTGAAACCCAGACAGTGAATTAAGGTGTTAGATTGTAGTAGAAATAATGAGTATTAACTAAAAGTGACTAAACAAATAAATCAAGAACACATAAGCATGCTTTTTATTGATCACTTCTTACAGAACATGTTGAATAACACATTGAAGTCCAATAACAGATATAACGAACAACTGCATGTATCAAACATCAACCAAGGGTAACCCCTGACCAGTCAAGAGAACTTAAGACAACAGGGTTCACCAAGTTATATAACACAGGTGTTCCAAACAATAACTGGATAGATTGACACAATAAGAACTTTGACACAGACAACAATAAGGCACTACAAAAACATAAGTTACACAACATACATATTAAGACGCGACATAAACATAAGAATTGTGACACAACGTGAAAATAAGTTTATAATATAAGCCTTATATCGCTACTTCAACATGAGCCCAGGAATGCTGGCATTAGTCAGCCATTCGGTTCTCTCGTAAGACATAGGTTGTTCACTGATGAACACAGGGGAAATCCCACATTTCTCGTCTCAAGGCTGGCTGGCCACAAAACAACTATATACACAGGACACAAGCGTACGTCTTCACAAACAGGGTCGGCTGGCTACTCTACAACCAAAAATGGCCTCAGCTAGCTTTGTCCAGTTGAATTCCGGCAGTTGCCAGGGCTGTAGAGTTAGAGAGAGGGAGAGGGAGAGGGAGAGAGAGAGAGAGAGAGAGAGAGAGAGAGAGAGAGAGAGAGGGCGAGACAGAGAAAGATTTTATATCTGGAGATTGCTAGGTAGGCTTTCACATACATAAGAAGCAACACTTCTGGCTACATGATCAGGTGAGAACACTTGCAAAGAAGATTAATTGTATGATTGAGAACGCCTGCTCTGTGAGACTGCTCTACAGACGCCAGTTGCTCCGCCTTTGATGTGTATATACATATAACATAAATGATGATCGTGATTTATGTTCAATCTCATTCTTTAGCAAGGAGAAATGCATGCGGTTACACGAAGACTACTGTATTGAAATGGACAAAATAATCATAGCAATAATTATTATTATAAACTTGGATATCAGAACGACCATATTTTAAAGCAATTGATTTGCAAATAATCGTCCTTTACGTCATGCTTAATAAATTGTCAGGGAGAAGTAACACTTCCGTCGTCTAAAGCCATGAAGAAGGATATACAAAAGCACGTAGCAGCCCTCCAACGCCAATACGTTCAAACCGCCAGACACACCATTCAAGTCGACTGGCTCCCATTCATGGATGAACTAGCAGTTCTGGTCGGCTGCAAACCTAATCTACGTGAGTCATGTCTGTTTATTTGCTCTCATTGCCATTTACTTGTGCAGTTTCAAAGTATCCATTAATTAAGATGTGGTTTTGGGGACAATCCACACAAGACAAGGGGATTACGATGAAATTAATGAGACAGTTATCCAGGAGCAGAGAAAATAATAAATGGATAACATAAATTATAAATATTGAAGATTCTTTGCGCATATTATGAGGAGATGCGAATGTTTTACACTTAGCGATCCTTTGGGAAACGTAATGTTCTGGTCGGCTGCAAACCTAATCTACGTGAGTCATGTCTGTTTATTTGCTCTCATTGCCATTTACTTGTGCAGTTTCAAAGTATCCATTAATTAAGATGTGGTTTTGGGGACAATCCACACAAGACAAGGGGATTACGATGAAATTAATGAGACAGTTATCCAGGAGCAGAGAAAATAATAAATGGATAACATAAATTATAAATATTGAAGATTCTTTGCGCATATTATGAGGAGATGCGAATGTTTTACACTTAGTGATCCTTTGGGAAACGTAATGAAATAAGTGCAGAAGGAAGGCAAAAAAAGAACTACTTGAAATGCTCAATAGGAAAGAGAACAAATTCCTGATACAATATTCTGAGGACCGCAAATTAGGAGTCAATACAGATGGTCAAATCTAGAATGTTTGATGTAGGATACCATCATCAGTTTTCATGTGGCATAAAACTGGCTTCAGTGCAAAGATTGCAGCCATTAATCAGAGAGATGGGTAACTGGAGTTTACATTCAGTGTATCATTGGTTAAGTTGACCAGCATATTTGTTACATAAGGTTAAATATTCTCTAACTACGAGGCTGTCGTCTTTACAAAAACTGATAATGAAATAAAACTTCCAACATTCAAGACATAATTGTGTGTATGTGCTTGTTGCTGGATGTGCAATCTATCCGCATACACTGTCCCTCGAGCCACAGATGCCGGGCAGTGGAATCACTGGACAGAAAAACCGGTGTGATTGTTCAGTATGTTTATTTTCCACAGTTGTACCTCATTCATGTTTCGAGTTGGCTGTGTTGGCACAGTTGTGTGTCGGCGACTGTGTTGACGCCAGTCCATTGTTATAAAGATAGAATAATATCTGACATTATTATGAGCCTCCCCCGATGGCGTTTCCACCTTGTCGTGGTGGGGGAGCTTGAGTTTCTCAATGACCCTGAGAGCTATGCCGGCGGTAGCGTAGCTACCAGCAGGGCCTCCCAAGCCGGACAGGTCAAAGGGTAGAGAACAGACAAAGAGAAACACCCTGGTCCTCCAGGTTGGGGGTTGAAGCGTGGGGTTAACATCCCCACCTTTGTAAAAACCTTTCTTTGTTACGAAACAAATACATGAGCCTCGATATCGGACTGACTTATCTGGACAACGACCTTGGAACGTTAAAGGACTTTTGAGATTTGGAACATGGAATGTACGGACACTATATCGAGCTGGAGCGGCCGAAGAACTAACCCGGGAGCTGATTGAATATCAAATGGATATAACAGCAATTCAAGAAATAAGGTGGCCAGGAGAGGGTACTTTAGAGCAAAATGGAATGATTATAATATATGGAGGAAACACCCAAAATAAACATGAATTAGGAACAGGATTTGTCATCAAAAAAGAGTTATGGGGGAACGTTTTAAACTTTAAAGCTTTTAATGACAGGATTAGTAAATTACGAATAAAAGGTAAATGGAAAAATATAACGATGATTAATGTACATGCACCTACTGAAGATAAAGAAGATGATATTAAAGAAGACTTTTATAATGATCTGGAAGATGTCATAGAAGAAACCCCTAAACAGGACATCCTGATTGTGCTGGGAGACTTCAATACAAAAATAGGTAGAGAGCAAACTAATAAAAAAAGTGGCCGGTATGGAAAGCCTACATACAACTTCAAATGATAATGGATGGAGAGTTATCAACCTGGCAGAAGCCAAAGGACTGTGTCAACAACTCGTGTTTCAGGCATCATCGGATTACTTCTCCCACACCCTACAAGAAACTTGCAAGTCGTGTGCGAGGAATGAAATGGTACATTTTATTGCCGTTGGCTCTTTACAATTGCAAAAACAGTCGCTATCTAATCACACAGAAAGTCACAATATTCTCTATCACTAGTTTTCCTACCCTATAGCTAATCTCTATCTACTAGGCTATATGAAAACACATATCTATTCTATACGATGTGAACACTACAGAGTCAGTCCCCAGTCTGACTTGCTTCACTCGCGTCGCTACACGCCACGCGGAAGGACCTTCATATGCCCTTCGGCTCTTTGCGTGCTAAGTCAGTTAGCACGCTTCTATTAGCTGGCTTTGGTTTGAGTGCTAATCGTTGCTATCACGCAGGCGTGATTCTGTCGTGACCAGTAGTGCTAACTATCTGGTCAACGCCTTCGTGTGAGGACTAGTTAAAAGTCCCCTTTTTCTATTATCTATCCTGCCCTGATCCCGGGCACTGTGTTCCCTCTACTCAATCTGAGGTTGACCCCACGTCCCGGTGGTGTTCTATCATGAGGCAGGCTTCCTGCCTCCTCCTTCAGTCTTTGACACACACCCTCCCCTCCTGTGTTGCGTCATCAACTTTGACTCATTGGTTGTGACGCAAGAGGTTTCTAAAAAATTAGTGTGTCTAATTTTTGTCAAAGACTGTAGATAACCTGGCTTTGGGCTACTCGATAGACCTACTGACTAATGTCACCATGTAGCATCACTTTACTTGGCTACTGGCAATCGCCACAAACTTGTCTGGTTGGCGTGAGCCCTCTTCTCAATCGCAATATTATATTCATTAGAGGTATGTCTGAACCGGACCGTTGTCTTATAAGACCTGCCCTCAAATAGTAAATTAACTCACTACCCATACAAAGTTGACTTTCTGAAGGTCAACACATGAATTGCTTCATGTCCCCCATATAATATTAAACAACCATTACACAAGCTGTGAGCGACAGGCTTTACCTATCTCGCTTCCGCGTGTAAAGTCATATTTCACTGTTAAGTTAGTGTTGCGTTGTCTATTATGTCCCCTGACCCGGAGTTATCTCCCTTTGACCTAATAAAAGTGTATGTAATTTACATGTTTGTTTTTCTGGTTGTTTGTGTGTTTGGATGTAAATAAAAGTATAATCTACCCTCTAACATGTGTATCTAACTATCATGTGTATGTAAGTTAGTTTTTCAAGTGCCATAATTCATTTAACTGTGGTCACAAACATGTGTATAATACAAATCTGTGACTACATTTCTGTCTTATGAGACTCAAAATACTTTAACTAAGATCCTAAACTAAACTACACAAAATACATTCATTACAACACATTTTCAACACTGAAACCAACATTTGACGGCAATAAAAATAAAAAGTCTTGTTGAGCGGCAAAAAAAAAATCCGCTGACTGTTCTCACTCTTTCCTGTATATTTTACCTTTGTTCTCACTTTCACACTTCTGTCACACATCTTTCACCTTCCCTTATGTCACACTTCTTTTACCCTCACTATTGGCACACCTCTTTTACCCTCATTTCTGTCACACATCTTTCATCCTCATTTCTGTCACACTTCTTTTATCCTTACTATTCGCACACATCTGTTACTCTCATTTCTGTCACACCTCTTTTACCCTCACTTTTGTCACACATCTTTCACACTCACCTTTGTCACACATCTTTTACGTTCCTTTCTGTCACATAACTTTCACTCTCATAGTTATTTAAAAACCTTGGAGTGACACTGTACAAGCTTGGCTCAGTTTGACAGAGTTGAGCCTAATGACTGTGCATCAACCGTTGCACACGTCAAGTTATTTACAACATATTTACATGTAAGAAAAACGGGTTGATGGTTTGTACCCTGGTATTATTAACCAATCTATTCTACAGAAATATTACTCTAAATACTGACATACTAATCCTAGTTCTATAAATATACATTTAATGTGTTAATCTATCTGTCATATTAATTCTAAAATAAGCTTACATTACTCCTAATATTTATCTAATTTAAGGGATGGAATTTACCTATGTGAAATGAAATTGATGTGAGATGAGTGATGTCTCTTTATGAAATGGGTAATGTGAAATGTAATAAGTTACGTCCCTTTCTAAAATGGGTGATGTGAAATATAACATATTCTAACTAATGTTTTTACATGAAACAAACTATATGATTGATATTCTTATTCTATATGGTGAAAATGATGTATCTTTGTCATATATTTTTGAAGGGAGTGGGAGATCACTGTAGTGCATGCCCCATCTCTAACAAAAGATGTAGAGCCCCATCCTCTTCTATCTTCAATAACCCCAGAATATGAACCTTGAGTTATCTGCAGGCCTCGTTCTATTAAGTATTGTCTAGGAGATATAGATTATGGCCCTGGTAAGAATGGTAATTACTAACTGGGAATCTGCCCCTTCTCCAATGATTCTGATAGCTCTGGAGCCCCCTTTTAGTTGATCAAATCTGAGGAAAGTCTGGAGAATTTTCTCAGCCTGATTTAGATGAAGAAAACATGGATGTTGAGCAGTTGATAGATCTAGAGTCTTTTTATTTCCCCATTCTGTAAGTCATTATGAGTTAATTTATCTTTAAACAATCAAACACAAACAATCACATTAGATTTTGACAACATGATGTACAAAGAAGTTGTTTACACAGATAGGTTTGAACTTGACAAATTAACAGAAGGTCAATTCATGTTAATCATTTATTGACTGGCCTGAGCCTTCTGGTCAGTACATACATCTCTATTGTGATTTACACAAAGTAATAGAACAGTTGCACATTGGACCATTGTCCCAGACAATCAATAACAAGCATCAATATATGAGATGTCAACAAGTGTGAAAACATAGTAAACATTTTGATGTTGTACATATTAAGTATGATAGTGGTGTCTCAACCATAAACATATCAGTGTTCCTGTAATTGGGTGTGGGTTCTACCTATGAGAAAAGTAACCTGGTGACTGGAGGATTAGGTAAGCCAGGGTCCATTGACTGATGGATCCACTTCAGGTCTGCCCGTATAGCTCCTCTGAAGGCCTCCCCATGCTCTGCTCATAGCGAAGTCATCCTCCCTCTCACTTGTGGTTCATCTCTTTCTCTCGGCTTCCCTCCCTCAGGTCTGATTTAGGTGGTTAATTTGCTGATGTGTTGGGTGGTTGTTGGTATGTAGCCACCAAGATCACTGATGAATATTCGCATAAATATATACATTCCTACCAATACAATAATAAGAAGTAGGTCGGAAGAAATCTAAATTCCTGAAGTAGGAACTAGTTCCCCTCCCCTCCTTTTCTCTCTGAGCTAGTGTTGGGTTAAGTTGGGGTGGTCAGAGATTATCACACGGTGTAAGCCTTGTATCAACTTGTTCCTGCTGTATGTAAGTTCTCATTTGACCGGGGTCAGTGAACGTGTACAGTAAGACATTGACAAGAGTGAGAATATGTCAAGATGCATGTAAATAAATGACATACATTTAGAACATTTCTTCCACTAAATGGTGTTTACAATGTGTATAAATAATTCTCTGTGTTTTCCCAATTAACTACTTCTTCTTCTTGTGTCTAATAACTCTCTTCCATTACCTGTTGTTGTTGTGATGTTGAGTGTTGGGTTGTGTGGTGATGAGTGGTGTGGAGTGGTGTTGTGTTTTACTTTATGTTGAGTCATGAGTTAAGTTCACTGCGCGTGAGGGTGTTCCGCGAAGCACAACTTTCTCATGTGTTGCAGTTCATGTGTGCCCTTATCTAATTAAATTTGACATAAATATAAATATTTATTTCGCCAAACCCTATTAATTCTATAGATAAAGGAGAAAGGAAAGATTGATTTCACTTTCAGCTTTTTAGATTGTAAATAGGCATAGATAAGTCTGTTTTAGAACAAGGCACTTATTCTAGTACACGAACTGTCTTTTCAGCTGTAGATAGTGATGCATCTTTAACAATGTTTCTGGTGAAATGCACAAGATTGCTTTAGAATCATCACTTCTCACAGTTGTTTAGAATAGAATATAGTAGTGGAATGCACTTCTTAAAGTTAATAATTATCTCTAAGAATATCAGAGATTGTAGTTTCATCGAAGAGAATATTTCGCCCGGGAATGGCTTTGCGTCGTTAGAATCTACAGTCGAGCATTTTTACATTTCAGAGGTTTTAATTAATAATCATACATTTCAATTGACATCACAAACATGGGTTTACATTACTTGATACTTGATACATCGGGTTCTTAGTCTAATCAAGGGCCAACAAACGTACCTCGGATCCAGACTTTTGCCTTGCCCATTGAATTTTGGTCACACAATCTTCTCACATCCGTCCATGGAGCGAGTTCAGACAAAAGTGCGGGCTTATTAACATTTCTGATGAAATAGTAATATATGTTAATTATGCACTGGCGCGAAGGCGGTCATGTGGTTTTCCTATCCAATGGTTTTCTGAGCTTGGTCTGATGAAATCTTTCCAAGAATCCACGTCATTTGTCACTTGTTCAGTTCCAGTTTTGATGTTAAGTTTTAAGTCCCAATCTCCAATTGCGTTTGTGAAGTCAATTTCTTTTAATGTTGTTTCCTCTTTTTGCGGCATGTGTTGATAAAATGAATAATGTTGGCTGCGTTATGCCACATGGCCCCACTCCAGATTGTTCTATGGTATGGAACTATGTTTCCAACATTTTCAGTTATCAAGTTGTTCCCATTTTTCCTCCCTTGTATTCCCTTCTGCATCTGATTGACCTGGTTCATCAGGCACTGGGTGTCGACTCAGGAAGTCCGCTCCCACATTCATTTTCCCAGGAACATACTCAACCTGGAACGAGTAAGGTTGAAGAAGCAGCGACCACCTCATAAGTCGGGCATTCAGAGTCTTAGATGCTGCGAGAAACATGAGTGGTTGATGGTCACATTGCACTGTGAAGTGTCTGCCATATAGGTATGCTTGAAATTTCTGTACACTCCATACGAGCGCAAGACATTCTCTCTCGATAGTACTGTAATTTCTCTCTGCTGCATTCAATTTCCTGCTAGCATAGGCTACAGGGAATAGCTCTGATGGTACATCTCCCTTTCTCTGCAACAGCGTTGCCCCATTCCTATGTTACTGTCATCGGTGCGCAGCACGAATGGTTGGTCGAGGTCTGGTAGATGTAAGACTGGATGAGCAGTTAATGCCTGCTTTAATGCTGTGAAAGCTCTCTCACAGTCAGCTGACCAAGTGACTTTCTCTGGTTTCCCCTTTTTGGTAAGATCCGTTAAAGGTGCTGACAGAGTATTGAAGTCCTTGATGTATTTTTGATAGAATCCACATAAGGATACAAATGATCTTACATCCTTCTTTGTTTTTGGACGAGGTGCTCTCTGGAGTTTGTCCACATTTCCCTCTTGTGGAGTTATCAGTCCATGAGATATCTTATGACCTAGAAAGCCCAATTCTTGGAATCCTATCTGACACTTCTTTGGTCTAGCCGTCAATCCAGTTTCTCTGAGGCGTCTGAACAAAAGATGCAGGGTTTCTACATGCTCTTCAAATGTTTCAGTTGCGATCAGGATGTCATCCATGAAGTGACTGATGTCTGGATGCTGTAGTGGGTCAAGTAATTTTCTCATCATACGTGTAAAGACGCTGGGAGCATTACTTAATCCGAATGGAAGAACGTTGAACTCATAGTGTCCTCCAGGCGTGCTGAAAGCTAACCATGGTCTAACTTCCGGTTTTACAGGAATCTGGTAATATCCCTTACTGAGATCAATCCTAGTAAAGTACTTAGCTCGGTTGAGTGCTGTGAAGAGTTTATTCTGATCAGGCAGAGGTTCTGCTTGGAATTCAGTTATAGCATTGAGCTGTCGATAATCGATGCACAATCTATGTTCTCCACTTGGCTTTCTCAATAATACGACGCTAGCACTGTAAGGTGATTCAGATGGTGAGATTATTCCTGCGGTGAGCAGCTGTTGTATTTCTTCCTCTAAAGTCTTTTGCTTTGCATAAGGAACTGGGTAAGTCTTGACTCGCACAGGCACTGTGTCATTCAACTTCATGTCAAATTCCTCCAAATCAGTTCTTCCTGGCTTATCAGTAAGTACTTCTGCATATTTTGCCATAAGTTCCCTAATCTGCTTTTGCTGATCCTTTGTTAAGTTGGGATTGATTTCCACATCCTTAAAGGTCTCTTTGGCTTGCAGTTGGCACTCGACTCCCATTGTTGATCCTTCTTCGACTTCAGTAGCCACACTCATGGCCATCAGATGTGCAGGTTCGGTGGTTGAGGGTCTTTCATGATATTTCTTCAAGAGGTTTATGTGAAATACTTTCATCTTGCCTTTGACTGAAATTCTGTAGTTGGTACGTGAGATCTTCTCCGTCACTACATAAGGTCCTCTCCATCCTATTTGCAGCTTATTCTGACTGGTTGGAAGCAGCAACATCACCTTCTCTCCTACCTCTAACTCTCTATCCTTTGCCTTGCGGTTGAAGTTACGAGCAATTCTTCGTCTGGCTTGACGTAGATTGACATTCGCTTGTTTCCAACTGTGTTGTAAACGATTTTTCAACTCGGCAACATATGTAGATGCAGTCACGACTGTATCATCTGTAGTATTATCAGTCCATGTTCGCAGTAACGCCTCAAGGGGTCCTTTGATTGGTCGTCCAAACAACAGTGTGGCTGGAGCAAAACCTGTTGAGTGATGGGGTACTTCCCTGTAAGCGAATAAAGCTGCGGGTAAATACAAGTCCCAATCCTCTGTCTTCTCCTGGGCAATTTTGCGCAGGATACTAATCAATGTCCCGTTCCACCTTTCCACAAGTCCATTTGACTGAGGGTGATATGGTGAACTGAAGATATGGCGTGCATGAAAAAGTCTGAAGGTCTCTTCCATGAGCTTACCACGAAACTGTGAACCGTTGTCCGTCAAGATCCTTTGTGGGAATCCTAGACGTGTGAATATTCCTAATAATGCATCAGCGACGTGTTTGGAGTCACAGCTGGGCATAGGAACTGCTTCGGCCCACATGGTTGTTGTGTCCACAAGCGTTAATATGAATCGGTTTCGCCTCTTCGTTGCTGAGAGAGGTCCGATTATGTCTACTGCCACTTTCTCAAATGGAATTCCAGTGATTGGCGATTCACCCAACATTGCCGGTGGTGTCCGGTGTTTTGGTGATACTTTCTGACACTGTGGGCATGATTTTACAAACCGTTGTATGTCTGAATTCATCCCTGGCCAAAAGTAGTGAGTGGTAATCCGCTGTGTAGTAGCGTTGATACCCATGTGCCCACTGAATGGTAGACTGTGACCCATCTCTAAGATCTGAGTCCTGTATTGAGTTGATACAACAAGTTGATTAAACTCTTGTCCAGCTCGTCCTGCTTTTCTGTAAAGAAGTGCTGACTTCATGAACAGATCACCTTTACGTAGAGGTAAATGTGATTTTGGCAGTTTTCTGAAGCAGGGTTCCAAGGTGCTGTCGGCTGCTTGTGCCCTCTTCAGTTCCTCCGTTCGAGGGATTGGCGTAGTTGTTTCTGGAGTTTTTGTTGCCTGTGATCGAGTGGTCATGGTCGCCACCGCCACAGGTTGAACAGGTTCTCCTAGAACGATAAATCTACAGCCGAGGATTACAGGATATATCGGATCGTCCAAGATTGCTGCCTTGATCGTCCCAGTGACATACCGCGAGGCTATGTTCACTTTTGCCACTGGAAGAGACATATTTGTTGAACTCTTCAGTGGTCCCTGTAATTCCACTATTTCCTCTGTCACCTGTTCAGGGTGAACTAAGGATGATGAGACAACACAGTCATATGATAATCCAGTATCATATAAACAGGTCGTTTGGAATCCATTTAGTAAGATGGATTCCACAACCGGAATACGAGATGATGTGTCTTGATGAGGTGTCTGTTTGGACGTTTCACCAGTGCTCACTTTTCTCTCTTTTCGGTTGGCCAAACATGCCGCTGTGTGTGGAGGTGGCTTCTTCCTGCAACTCTGAAATGTGTGACCCCTAATTTTGCCATGGGTACAGAATGGTTTGTCCTCCCTCGGCGCTGTTTGGACTGAATTTTGAGTGTTTTTCTGGGATTTCCCCTTTTTCTTGGTGGCTACAGTGTTTTCACCCTCTTTTGGCTGTGGAGTTTTGTTTTGAGAGGGGGTGTTGTTCGAACGTCCCTTTCCTCCCATCTCCTTTTGAGATTTCTCAAATCTCTCTGCCAGGATGATTATAGTTTCCAGGCGGTCAGCCCCGTTTTGGGTTAGGAATGCCTTCATTTCGTTCTGCATTTTCCCCTTGATCTGATCAATGATAATCATTTCACGGAGTCCTTCATAATTTTCTTCAAATCCTCCCAAGCAAGTCCATCTGTGTATGTATGACTTCAGTCTTTCCACTAGTTGTGCGTAGCTCTCACCCGGTTCCTTCCTTGCGGCTTTGAACCTGAGTTTATAAGATTCGGCGTCCGCTTCGAATCGGCTCAAGAGTGCCGTCTTGAGTGTTGTGTAGTTCTGTTGTTCCTCTCTAGTGAGTCTTGAGAACACTTCATACGCCGTGGATCTTAAGGCCTGTGCCAACTTCGTCGCCCATCTACTTTCTTCAAGCCCACAGCTGACAGCCATTGCCTCGAAGCGTGATAAAAATCCTTCGATGTGGTCAGTCTGTTCATTAAAGGGTTCCAGAGGAAACGACATAGCTCCTGAATTAAGTTGAGAGACGTGAGGTGGTTCTGTCACTGGCGATCCTGATGAGGTTGAGGGTGTAGGACCACTCCCTTTCTCTATCCTCCGGATCTCCACTTCAATCTCCATTCTCCTCAACTCCAGTTGGTGTTGACGCTCTCTCTCCTTATCTTCCATTTCAGCCTGTAGTCGTTTCTCTTTCTCCTCCAATTCTGCTTGAAATGGTTTCTCTTTCTCCTCCAATTCTGCTTGAAATCGTTTCTCTTTCTCCTCCAATTCTGCTTGAAACTGTTTGTCCCTCTCAGCCAATTCAGCCTGAAGCTGTTTTTCTTTCTCAGCCAATTCAGCCTGAAGTTGTTTTTCTTTGAGAGCCAATCCAGCCTGCATTCTCTCTCTTTTGTCGAATGCATCCGAAACATAGTTAGCTAGCTCAAGGCCATCTAACCCGCACTCCCTACCTGTTTCTGTTATTTGGGCTCTAAACTTTGCAGTTTCCGCCATGTCTATAATTTATTGCTTTGCTCTGCCTATCAATATAATTGCAGTTAGTCTGATCCGCGTAAGTTTGTCAGTCCCTGATCTGCAAAGATACAACAGAGCATGTGCAATATTAAAAACACCCTATGTTATGTCTGTCTGTCAATGCTGGAAAAGCCAAAGGCAGCAGGCACTGAAGTAACCACAATTAATTCCTAGTAAAGAAAAGAATCTGAAATTAGACAGAGTTTTCCCAACGGATAAGATTTTCCGGTGGTTGATGAAATGCTGTTAAGTTCAGACTCCACAGTAAAGGAACACCTTCTCTGAAAGAGAAGTAGTGTTGGTAGAGTAGATACACACTATATATTTCACCTGGAGCAACTCTCTCTGAAGTATAAGCCTATTTGAACATGGCCCCCTTCTCCAGGAGTAAAATCAGTCACCTACTCTTATTTATCTATAAATGTCATTCATATCATGTGGCTGTCAATCAATACCCCACATGGTATCTGTTAAACATTCTAGAAAATGACAATGTTCAAAATCTAAGATAATTGTGTTCATGTATTTTTATATAATTGTTTAAAGGTTAACATATGGGAACCATCCAGGACGTAGACCGCAATATGTCATATATTTTTGAAGGGAGTGGGAGATCACTGTAGTGCATGCCCCATCTCTAACAAAAGATGTAGAGCCCCATCCTCTTCTATCTTCAATAACCCCAGAATATGAACCTTGAGTTATCTGCAGGCCTCGTTCTATTAAGTATTGTCTAGGAGATATAGATTATGGCCCTGGTAAGAATGGTAATTACTAACTGGGAATCTGCCCCTTCTCCAATGATTCTGATAGCTCTGGAGCCCCCTTTTAGTTGATTAAATCTGAGGAAAGTCTGGAGAATTTTCTCAGCCTGATTTAGATGAAGAAAACATGGATGTTGAGCAGTTGATAGATCTAGAGTCTTTTTATTTCCCCATTCTGTAAGTCATTATGAGTTAATTTATCTTTAAACAATCAAACACAAACAATCACATTAGATTTTGACAACATGATGTACAAAGAAGTTGTTTACACAGATAGGTTTGAACTTGACAAATTAACAGAAGGTCAATTCATGTTAATCATTTATTGACTGGCCTGAGCCTTCTGGTCAGTACATACATCTCTATTGTGATTTACACAAAGTAATAGAACAGTTGCACATTGGACCATTGTCCCAGACAATCAATAACAAGCATCAATATATGAGATGTCAACAAGTGTGAAAACATAGTAAACATTTTGATGTTGTACATATTAAGTATGATAGTGGTGTCTCAACCATAAACATATCAGTGTTCCTGTAATTGGGTGTGGGTTCTACCTATGAGAAAAGTAACCTGGTGACTGGAGGATTAGGTAAGCCAGGGTCCATTGACTGATGGATCCACTTCAGGTCTGCCCGTATAGCTCCTCTGAAGGCCTCCCCATGCTCTGCTCATAGCGAAGTCATCCTCCCTCTCACTTGTGGTTCATCTCTTTCTCTCGGCTTCCCTCCCTCAGGTCTGATTTAGGTGGTTAATTTGCTGATGTGTTGGGTGGTTGTTGGTATGTAGCCACCAAGATCACTGATGAATATTCGCATAAATATATACATTCCTACCAATACAATAATAAGAAGTAGGTCGGAAGAAATCTAAATTCCTGAAGTAGGAACTAGTTCCCCTCCCCTCCTTTTCTCTCTGAGCTAGTGTTGGGTTAAGTTGGGGTGGTCAGAGATTATCACACGGTGTACGCCTTGTATCAACTTGTTCCTGCTGTATGTAAGTTCTCATTTGACCGGGGTCAGTGAACGTGTACAGTAAGACATTGACAAGAGTGAGAATATGTCAAGATGCATGTAAATAAATGACATACATTTAGAACATTTCTTCCACTAAATGGTGTTTACAATGTGTATAAATAATTCTCTGTGTTTTCCCAATTAACTACTTCTTCTTCTTGTGTCTAATAACTCTCTTCCATTACCTGTTGTTGTTGTGATGTTGAGTGTTGGGTTGTGTGGTGATGAGTGGTGTGGAGTGGTGTTGTGTTTTACTTTATGTTGAGTCATGAGTTAAGTTCACTGCGCGTGAGGGTGTTCCGCGAAGCACAACTTTCTCATGTGTTGCAGTTCATGTGTGCCCTTATCTAATTAAATTTGACATAAATATAAATATTTATTTCGCCAAACCCTATTAATTCTATAGATAAAGGAGAAAGGAAAGATTGATTTCACTTTCAGCTTTTTAGATTGTAAATAGGCATAGATAAGTCTGTTTTAGAACAAGGCACTTATTCTAGTACACGAACTGTCTTTTCAGCTGTAGATAGTGATGCATCTTTAACAATGTTTCTGGTGAAATGCACAAGATTGCTTTAGAATCATCACTTCTCACAGTTGTTTAGAATAGAATATAGTAGTGGAATGCACTTCTTAAAGTTAATAATTATCTCTAAGAATATCAGAGATTGTAGTTTCATCGAAGAGAATATTTCGCCCGGGAATGGCTTTGCGTCGTTAGAATCTACAGTCGAGCATTTTTACATTTCAGAGGTTTTAATTAATAATCATACATTTCAATTGACATCACAAACATGGGTTTACATTACTTGATACTTGATACATCGGGTTCTTAGTCTAATCAAGGGCCAACAAACGTACCTCGGATCCAGACTTTTGCCTTGCCCATTGAATTTTGGTCACACAATCTTCTCACATCCGTCCATGGAGCGAGTTCAGACAAAAGTGCGGGCTTATTAACATTTCTGATGAAATAGTAATATATGTTAATTATGCACTGGCGCGAAGGCGGTCATGTGGTTTTCCTATCCAATGGTTTTCTGAGCTTGGTCTGATGAAATCTTTCCAAGAATCCACGTCATTTGTCACTTGTTCAGTTCCAGTTTTGATGTTAAGTTTTAAGTCCCAATCTCCAATTGCGTTTGTGAAGTCAATTTCTTTTAATGTTGTTTCCTCTTTTTGCGGCATGTGTTGATAAAATGAATAATGTTGGCTGCGTTATGCCACATGGCCCCACTCCAGATTGTTCTATGGTATGGAACTATGTTTCCAACATTTTCAGTTATCAAGTTGTTCCCATTTTTCCTCCCTTGTATTCCCTTCTGCATCTGATTGACCTGGTTCATCAGGCACTGGGTGTCGACTCAGGAAGTCCGCTCCCACATTCATTTTCCCAGGAACATACTCAACCTGGAACGAGTAAGGTTGAAGAAGCAGCGACCACCTCATAAGTCGGGCATTCAGAGTCTTAGATGCTGCGAGAAACATGAGTGGTTGATGGTCACATTGCACTGTGAAGTGTCTGCCATATAGGTATGCTTGAAATTTCTGTACACTCCATACGAGCGCAAGACATTCTCTCTCGATAGTACTGTAATTTCTCTCTGCTGCATTCAATTTCCTGCTAGCATAGGCTACAGGGAATAGCTCTGATGGTACATCTCCCTTTCTCTGCAACAGCGTTGCCCCATTCCTATGTTACTGTCATCGGTGCGCAGCACGAATGGTTGGTCGAGGTCTGGTAGATGTAAGACTGGATGAGCAGTTAATGCCTGCTTTAATGCTGTGAAAGCTCTCTCACAGTCAGCTGACCAAGTGACTTTCTCTGGTTTCCCCTTTTTGGTAAGATCCGTTAAAGGTGCTGACAGAGTATTGAAGTCCTTGATGTATTTTTGATAGAATCCACATAAGGATACAAATGATCTTACATCCTTCTTTGTTTTTGGACGAGGTGCTCTCTGGAGTTTGTCCACATTTCCCTCTTGTGGAGTTATCAGTCCATGAGATATCTTATGACCTAGAAAGCCCAATTCTTGGAATCCTATCTGACACTTCTTTGGTCTAGCCGTCAATCCAGTTTCTCTGAGGCGTCTGAACAAAAGATGCAGGGTTTCTACATGCTCTTCAAATGTTTCAGTTGCGATCAGGATGTCATCCATGAAGTGACTGATGTCTGGATGCTGTAGTGGGTCAAGTAATTTTCTCATCATACGTGTAAAGACGCTGGGAGCATTACTTAATCCGAATGGAAGAACGTTGAACTCATAGTGTCCTCCAGGCGTGCTGAAAGCTAACCATGGTCTAACTTCCGGTTTTACAGGAATCTGGTAATATCCCTTACTGAGATCAATCCTAGTAAAGTACTTAGCTCGGTTGAGTGCTGTGAAGAGTTTATTCTGATCAGGCAGAGGTTCTGCTTGGAATTCAGTTATAGCATTGAGCTGTCGATAATCGATGCACAATCTATGTTCTCCACTTGGCTTTCTCAATAATACGACGCTAGCACTGTAAGGTGATTCAGATGGTGAGATTATTCCTGCGGTGAGCAGCTGTTGTATTTCTTCCTCTAAAGTCTTTTGCTTTGCATAAGGAACTGGGTAAGTCTTGACTCGCACAGGCACTGTGTCATTCAACTTCATGTCAAATTCCTCCAAATCAGTTCTTCCTGGCTTATCAGTAAGTACTTCTGCATATTTTGCCATAAGTTCCCTAATCTGCTTTTGCTGATCCTTTGTTAAGTTGGGATTGATTTCCACATCCTTAAAGGTCTCTTTGGCTTGCAGTTGGCACTCGACTCCCATTGTTGATCCTTCTTCGACTTCAGTAGCCACACTCATGGCCATCAGATGTGCAGGTTCGGTGGTTGAGGGTCTTTCATGATATTTCTTCAAGAGGTTTATGTGAAATACTTTCATCTTGCCTTTGACTGAAATTCTGTAGTTGGTACGTGAGATCTTCTCCGTCACTACATAAGGTCCTCTCCATCCTATTTGCAGCTTATTCTGACTGGTTGGAAGCAGCAACATCACCTTCTCTCCTACCTCTAACTCTCTATCCTTTGCCTTGCGGTTGAAGTTACGAGCAATTCTTCGTCTGGCTTGACGTAGATTGACATTCGCTTGTTTCCAACTGTGTTGTAAACGATTTTTCAACTCGGCAACATATGTAGATGCAGTCACGACTGTATCATCTGTAGTATTATCAGTCCATGTTCGCAGTAACGCCTCAAGGGGTCCTTTGATTGGTCGTCCAAACAACAGTGTGGCTGGAGCAAAACCTGTTGAGTGATGGGGTACTTCCCTGTAAGCGAATAAAGCTGCGGGTAAATACAAGTCCCAATCCTCTGTCTTCTCCTGGGCAATTTTGCGCAGGATACTAATCAATGTCCCGTTCCACCTTTCCACAAGTCCATTTGACTGAGGGTGATATGGTGAACTGAAGATATGGCGTGCATGAAAAAGTCTGAAGGTCTCTTCCATGAGCTTACCACGAAACTGTGAACCGTTGTCCGTCAAGATCCTTTGTGGGAATCCTAGACGTGTGAATATTCCTAATAATGCATCAGCGACGTGTTTGGAGTCACAGCTGGGCATAGGAACTGCTTCGGCCCACATGGTTGTTGTGTCCACAAGCGTTAATATGAATCGGTTTCGCCTCTTCGTTGCTGAGAGAGGTCCGATTATGTCTACTGCCACTTTCTCAAATGGAATTCCAGTGATTGGCGATTCACCCAACATTGCCGGTGGTGTCCGGTGTTTTGGTGATACTTTCTGACACTGTGGGCATGATTTTACAAACCGTTGTATGTCTGAATTCATCCCTGGCCAAAAGTAGTGAGTGGTAATCCGCTGTGTAGTAGCGTTGATACCCATGTGCCCACTGAATGGTAGACTGTGACCCATCTCTAAGATCTGAGTCCTGTATTGAGTTGATACAACAAGTTGATTAAACTCTTGTCCAGCTCGTCCTGCTTTTCTGTAAAGAAGTGCTGACTTCATGAACAGATCACCTTTACGTAGAGGTAAATGTGATTTTGGCAGTTTTCTGAAGCAGGGTTCCAAGGTGCTGTCGGCTGCTTGTGCCCTCTTCAGTTCCTCCGTTCGAGGGATTGGCGTAGTTGTTTCTGGAGTTTTTGTTGCCTGTGATCGAGTGGTCATGGTCGCCACCGCCACAGGTTGAACAGGTTCTCCTAGAACGATAAATCTACAGCCGAGGATTACAGGATATATCGGATCGTCCAAGATTGCTGCCTTGATCGTCCCAGTGACATACCGCGAGGCTATGTTCACTTTTGCCACTGGAAGAGACATATTTGTTGAACTCTTCAGTGGTCCCTGTAATTCCACTATTTCCTCTGTCACCTGTTCAGGGTGAACTAAGGATGATGAGACAACACAGTCATATGATAATCCAGTATCATATAAACAGGTCGTTTGGAATCCATTTAGTAAGATGGATTCCACAACCGGAATACGAGATGATGTGTCTTGATGAGGTGTCTGTTTGGACGTTTCACCAGTGCTCACTTTTCTCTCTTTTCGGTTGGCCAAACATGCCGCTGTGTGTGGAGGTGGCTTCTTCCTGCAACTCTGAAATGTGTGACCCCTAATTTTGCCATGGGTACAGAATGGTTTGTCCTCCCTCGGCGCTGTTTGGACTGAATTTTGAGTGTTTTTCTGGGATTTCCCCTTTTTCTTGGTGGCTACAGTGTTTTCACCCTCTTTTGGCTGTGGAGTTTTGTTTTGAGAGGGGGTGTTGTTCGAACGTCCCTTTCCTCCCATCTCCTTTTGAGATTTCTCAAATCTCTCTGCCAGGATGATTATAGTTTCCAGGCGGTCAGCCCCGTTTTGGGTTAGGAATGCCTTCATTTCGTTCTGCATTTTCCCCTTGATCTGATCAATGATAATCATTTCACGGAGTCCTTCATAATTTTCTTCAAATCCTCCCAAGCAAGTCCATCTGTGTATGTATGACTTCAGTCTTTCCACTAGTTGTGCGTAGCTCTCACCCGGTTCCTTCCTTGCGGCTTTGAACCTGAGTTTATAAGATTCGGCGTCCGCTTCGAATCGGCTCAAGAGTGCCGTCTTGAGTGTTGTGTAGTTCTGTTGTTCCTCTCTAGTGAGTCTTGAGAACACTTCATACGCCGTGGATCTTAAGGCCTGTGCCAACTTCGTCGCCCATCTACTTTCTTCAAGCCCACAGCTGACAGCCATTGCCTCGAAGCGTGATAAAAATCCTTCGATGTGGTCAGTCTGTTCATTAAAGGGTTCCAGAGGAAACGACATAGCTCCTGAATTAAGTTGAGAGACGTGAGGTGGTTCTGTCACTGGCGATCCTGATGAGGTTGAGGGTGTAGGACCACTCCCTTTCTCTATCCTCCGGATCTCCACTTCAATCTCCATTCTCCTCAACTCCAGTTGGTGTTGACGCTCTCTCTCCTTATCTTCCATTTCAGCCTGTAGTCGTTTCTCTTTCTCCTCCAATTCTGCTTGAAATGGTTTCTCTTTCTCCTCCAATTCTGCTTGAAATCGTTTCTCTTTCTCCTCCAATTCTGCTTGAAACTGTTTGTCCCTCTCAGCCAATTCAGCCTGAAGCTGTTTTTCTTTCTCAGCCAATTCAGCCTGAAGTTGTTTTTCTTTGAGAGCCAATCCAGCCTGCATTCTCTCTCTTTTGTCGAATGCATCCGAAACATAGTTAGCTAGCTCAAGGCCATCTAACCCGCACTCCCTACCTGTTTCTGTTATTTGGGCTCTAAACTTTGCAGTTTCCGCCATGTCTATAATTTATTGCTTTGCTCTGCCTATCAATATAATTGCAGTTAGTCTGATCCGCGTAAGTTTGTCAGTCCCTGATCTGCAAAGATACAACAGAGCATGTGCAATATTAAAAACACCCTATGTTATGTCTGTCTGTCAATGCTGGAAAAGCCAAAGGCAGCAGGCACTGAAGTAACCACAATTAATTCCTAGTAAAGAAAAGAATCTGAAATTAGACAGAGTTTTCCCAACGGATAAGATTTTCCGGTGGTTGATGAAATGCTGTTAAGTTCAGACTCCACAGTAAAGGAACACCTTCTCTGAAAGAGAAGTAGTGTTGGTAGAGTAGATACACACTATATATTTCACCTGGAGCAACTCTCTCTGAAGTATAAGCCTATTTGAACATGGCCCCCTTCTCCAGGAGTAAAATCAGTCACCTACTCTTATTTATCTATAAATGTCATTCATATCATGTGGCTGTCAATCAATACCCCACATGGTATCTGTTAAACATTCTAGAAAATGACAATGTTCAAAATCTAAGATAATTGTGTTCATGTATTTTTATATAATTGTTTAAAGGTTAACATATGGGAACCATCCAGGACGTAGACCGCAATATGTCATATATTTTTGAAGGGAGTGGGAGATCACTGTAGTGCATGCCCCATCTCTAACAAAAGATGTAGAGCCCCATCCTCTTCTATCTTCAATAACCCCAGAATATGAACCTTGAGTTATCTGCAGGCCTCGTTCTATTAAGTATTGTCTAGGAGATATAGATTATGGCCCTGGTAAGAATGGTAATTACTAACTGGGAATCTGCCCCTTCTCCAATGATTCTGATAGCTCTGGAGCCCCCTTTTAGTTGATTAAATCTGAGGAAAGTCTGGAGAATTTTCTCAGCCTGATTTAGATGAAGAAAACATGGATGTTGAGCAGTTGATAGATCTAGAGTCTTTTTATTTCCCCATTCTGTAAGTCATTATGAGTTAATTTATCTTTAAACAATCAAACACAAACAATCACATTAGATTTTGACAACATGATGTACAAAGAAGTTGTTTACACAGATAGGTTTGAACTTGACAAATTAACAGAAGGTCAATTCATGTTAATCATTTATTGACTGGCCTGAGCCTTCTGGTCAGTACATACATCTCTATTGTGATTTACACAAAGTAATAGAACAGTTGCACATTGGACCATTGTCCCAGACAATCAATAACAAGCATCAATATATGAGATGTCAACAAGTGTGAAAACATAGTAAACATGTTGATGTTGTACATATTAAGTATGATAGTGGTGTCTCAACCATAAACATATCAGTGTTCCTGTAATTGGGTGTGGGTTCTACCTATGAGAAAAGTAACCTGGTGACTGGAGGATTAGGTAAGCCAGGGTCCATTGACTGATGGATCCACTTCAGGTCTGCCCGTATAGCTCCTCTGAAGGCCTCCCCATGCTCTGCTCATAGCGAAGTCATCCTCCCTCTCACTTGTGGTTCATCTCTTTCTCTCGGCTTCCCTCCCTCAGGTCTGATTTAGGTGGTTAATTTGCTGATGTGTTGGGTGGTTGTTGGTATGTAGCCACCAAGATCACTGATGAATATTCGCATAAATATATACATTCCTACCAATACAATAATAAGAAGTAGGTCGGAAGAAATCTAAATTCCTGAAGTAGGAACTAGTTCCCCTCCCCTCCTTTTCTCTCTGAGCTAGTGTTGGGTTAAGTTGGGGTGGTCAGAGATTATCACACGGTGTACGCCTTGTATCAACTTGTTCCTGCTGTATGTAAGTTCTCATTTGACCGGGGTCAGTGAACGTGTACAGTAAGACATTGACAAGAGTGAGAATATGTCAAGATGCATGTAAATAAATGACATACATTTAGAACATTTCTTCCACTAAATGGTGTTTACAATGTGTATAAATAATTCTCTGTGTTTTCCCAATTAACTACTTCTTCTTCTTGTGTCTAATAACTCTCTTCCATTACCTGTTGTTGTTGTGATGTTGAGTGTTGGGTTGTGTGGTGATGAGTGGTGTGGAGTGGTGTTGTGTTTTACTTTATGTTGAGTCATGAGTTAAGTTCACTGCGCGTGAGGGTGTTCCGCGAAGCACAACTTTCTCATGTGTTGCAGTTCATGTGTGCCCTTATCTAATTAAATTTGACATAAATATAAATATTTATTTCGCCAAACCCTATTAATTCTATAGATAAAGGAGAAAGGAAAGATTGATTTCACTTTCAGCTTTTTAGATTGTAAATAGGCATAGATAAGTCTGTTTTAGAACAAGGCACTTATTCTAGTACACGAACTGTCTTTTCAGCTGTAGATAGTGATGCATCTTTAACAATGTTTCTGGTGAAATGCACAAGATTGCTTTAGAATCATCACTTCTCACAGTTGTTTAGAATAGAATATAGTAGTGGAATGCACTTCTTAAAGTTAATAATTATCTCTAAGAATATCAGAGATTGTAGTTTCATCGAAGAGAATATTTCGCCCGGGAATGGCTTTGCGTCGTTAGAATCTACAGTCGAGCATTTTTACATTTCAGAGGTTTTAATTAATAATCATACATTTCAATTGACATCACAAACATGGGTTTACATTACTTGATACTTGATACATCGGGTTCTTAGTCTAATCAAGGGCCAACAAACGTACCTCGGATCCAGACTTTTGCCTTGCCCATTGAATTTTGGTCACACAATCTTCTCACATCCGTCCATGGAGCGAGTTCAGACAAAAGTGCGGGCTTATTAACATTTCTGATGAAATAGTAATATATGTTAATTATGCACTGGCGCGAAGGCGGTCATGTGGTTTTCCTATCCAATGGTTTTCTGAGCTTGGACTGATGAAATCTTTCCAAGAATCCACGTCATTTGTCACTTGTTCAGTTCCAGTTTTGATGTTAAGTTTTAAGTCCCAATCTCCAATTGCGTTTGTGAAGTCAATTTCTTTTAATGTTGTTTCCTCTTTTTGCGGCATGTGTTGATAAAATGAATAATGTTGGCTGCGTTATGCCACAATCTTTAAGTGTATAATATTTCTATTCTATTATGGTGTAATCTAATCATGCTGCTAAATGATAACGTTTGTTAAATGCATTGGTTAAGATGGAATGAAATCAAATGAAATGAAACAAAGTGAAATATAATAAACTAAATGATACTATTTATATCTAAACTTCTTATAATTAGTTGTCATGTTTAATTTACTATCCTAATCTACTTTTAAAGCTAAATAAATATGTAAATTAATAATCTATCTAAAGTAAAATGAAAAAAAATTATATTATCTAACTGTACATTAAAATGACATAATCTATCTATATTTTATCACTATATTAAAACATTATGATACATATCACATTAAGTTTATATATACATGGTCTTTAAATACCTCAGGTTAGTCGTTGCCATTAATGTTCAGAAACATGCTTTCATTGGCATAATATCTATACAATTGTTCTGGGTATTTGACATCCATTACACAGTCATATTTATTCTATGGGTATTGCACCTGTAGAGTTCGTTTGTAGACCACTGTTCTCGTGTCTGTATGTATATAATCATCTGACACTGTTTTTCTCTGTTTAACACAACTACTTCACTGGAACATATTTGGAGCTTAGCAAGTAATAAGCTGTCCTAGTTCACAAAGTGATAAATTTGTTCCCAGAGTAAAGTTCTTACTTTTGATGTCTACAGACACATAGCAGGTCAATGTTTTTGGTACTTAGTTCAGCACACAATATCCATGTATTTCTAACATATTTCACATAGAATATTTGACTGTACTAAATTAACATATATTACATTACACTCTTATGTGGAAATTTCTGGTATTGCTACATCAGATGGTCGACTAAGGGTATCAGCCAAGATGTTATCTTTCCCCTTAATATGTTCTATACTAAAGGTGTAATTTTGTAGTATTAGCGACCACCTGTATATTCGGTCATTTCGATGTACACCACTCTGCATGACCGTTATTGTGGAGTTGTCAGTCTGGACAATGAAGTGCACACCCGACAGAAATCGATGCAGCTTTCTCACCGCATAGATGACGCTTAAGGCTTCCAACTTGGATATGGAATATCTGGACTCGGTGGGTGTGATCTTACGGCTCACGTAGCAAATCGGATGGAAGATGCCCTCATAAAATTGGCCTAGTAGTGCAGCGATGGAGATCCTGCTGGCATCTGTCCTAAGATAATAAACGAGCCTCGGATTAGGCAAGCGGAGGATTGGAACATTACTAAATAAAATTTTTAATTTTGACAATGCAGAAATTAATAATGCATCTTTAACATCCAATTTTACAGAAGCTTTTAAAACATTGGAAAATACACTTGTAATCTCCGCTAAATTTGGAATAAATTTACTATAGTAATTCACTAACCCCAAAAGGCTTCTGACCTGTTTCTTGGTGGTAGGCATGGTCAGATTCATAATTTTGGTAATAATTTTCTGGTCAGTCTTTAGTTGACCTTGAGAAATGACATGACCCAAAAACTCAATTTCTTTTAGGCCTAATTCGACTTTGCTCGGTTTGACAGTGAGCCCGAAGAGTCGCAACCTATTAAAGACATGTCTCAGTTTCAGTAGGTGTGTTGTCCAGTCATCAGTATGGACACATATATCATCTATATAGGTCACTGTATTCGTCACTCCATGAAGTAGATCTCTAGTTAAGCGTACGAAAGTGGCAGGAGCGTTTCGAAGTCCCAAAGGAAGAAAACGCCACTCGTATAGTCCTAAAGGTGTTGAGAAAGCAGTAAGATGGATGGATTGAGACTGCATAGGGACTTGCCAATATCCCTTAGTGAGATCTAATTTAGAAAAGATTTTGGAGGTGGACATGTCAAGAATAAGATCTTCGCAGGAAGGAATTGGCTCTGCGTCGATCTTGGTGACGTTGTTGAGCTTTCGATAGTCCACGCACAAACGAATTGTAGAATCTTTCTTCTTAACTAGAACAATTGGAAAAGAGTACTCCGAGGTGGATTTTTGGATGATCCCACTAGCCTCTAAATTCAGAATTTCCTTATTTAGATTTTCCCTATAGCTTAGTGGGATTGAGTACGGCCTGCATTTAATAGGCTTAGAGTCCGAAAGAAGAATGGAGTGTTCGATTCTGTCCGTCCTACCTGGAATGTCAGAGAATATGTCTTTGTATTCCGTCACTAATTCTACTAATTGTCGTCGTTGACTGTCTGTTAGTCCCTGTTCTATATGTATGCTATCTAATGTAGCAGTCTTGTCTACAATAGGAACTGGTAGTTCCATTCCGTCGTCGTCTACTTGATTCAGTACGGTGGTGGTGCTAAGTGTGTATTCTGTATTCTCGCTAAGTGTATGCTCGTCGGATATGCCAGTCTCGCTAACTAGTGTAGTTGCGTTGTGTATGTCTGTCGTCTGATTACTTGGTGTGGGTGCACTGTGTTCGTCTGTCTCTACTTCTGTCTCTTGTCGTGAATAGTAAGGTTTCAACATGTTGACATGGAATATCTTTAAGTTTCCGTTTATTGATATTTCATAGTCAACATCTGAAATTTTACGTACCACCTTGAATGGCCCTTGCCATGAAGTCAATAATGAATTTCGTTTGTCAGGAAGCAAGAGAATTATGTCTTGATCTGGTTCAAGTTCAATTGTTCTCGCCACTTTGTTGGCCTTGTACATAGGTCGACCATCGTTGATATGAAGCGATTTCCTTTGCTGGACACCTGATTCAGGGGTCCAACAATATCTACCGCCACACTCTCAAATGGCCTAGAAGCCAGTGTAGAAGGTTGTACTTCAGCTGTAACATGTTTACCCTTTCGTACTAACTGTTGACAGACATTACACGAACGACAAAATAATTTAATATCATTGCAAAAACCTGGCCAATAAAAATGAGCCTGAATTCTGGCCCTGGTTTTGTCATATGCAAGATGGCCAGCAAACGGTGACTCATGTGCAATCTTTAGCACAGTTATGCGATGTTGTACAGGTAACACCGTTTGCTGAATGTTATGGTTACCAGTAGTATAATGTTTAGTAAGAATGCCACTATTTAATTTGAAGAACCCTGATGCGTTCTTTGTAACCTTAGCTCGTTCTTTCATTAATTTTAAATAAGGAGACAAACTAGGATCAGCTTTCTGCTGTTCTATGAATTTTTGTCTGTTGGTATCATCAGTGCTAGATGGAGAAAGCAACAGTAGTCTCTCATCTTGAAGCGTGTCTTGATGTTTTATAGTGTCTGCTCTGGTTGTTGCATTAACTGCATTCAGTTGGTTCCATGCAGTTATTTCATCGCTAGTACATTGTTTTAGTTGGGGTAAGCAACCCAGAATTAAATCAGTACAAGGGTTGTCAAGTATAGCACAAGTAAATGTACCCGAAAGGAAAGGAGTGTTAATACAGGCATTGGCCAAAGGGTAAAGTTCAATGTTACCCGAAAAGGTTCGGCATTTGACAGAGTCACCTGTATAATCCTCTTGACTCACCAGTTCCTTTCTGAGACCAATAAGGGTACTACCGCTGTCTAGCAAACATTGGCATGGTCTATCATTGACCATTGCATTGTGGAACTCTAAATTGCCTCTGGAGGCTAAGGCTGCATTCACACTCTCAGATGAGCATGGAACTGTATGTCCACATTCTAATTTTCCGTCAGCATGAAACTGGTGACATCGCTCACAACTGTCAAAACTCAACATATCGTTTACACAACACACCTCTTCCGTTTGGTTAACAGGTAATTCATTTTCAACATCACACTCAGTCTCACTACCACTATCAGAAGATGTATCAAGTAAAATAGCATTGTTGGCTTTCATACGTTGGCGGCCAAGGCACTTATTTGAATAATGCCCGTAGCTGGAACAAAAAAAAACATTTAATGGCACGCCGGTATGCAGATCTTTTGTTCTGTTGCTTCTTAATAACATTTTCAAGATGTGCCGGATAACTCGGCGATTTGTCACACATTGAATCAGTGTCATGTAAAAGGTGACAGTGGATACATTTTGAAATTTTTCTATCTTTCTTGTCAAATTTATTAAATGGTTTTCTATTGCTCTGATAGTTTTTAGATTGATCTTTTGCAAAAGAAACTATTTCAGAGTCATTTGAAGTTTTAAAAATATTTCTGTTTGAAGAGAAATATGCCGACCCTTTCTTTTCAAACTGTTCTATGGTTTCAATGTCTGACTGCTGCAAAAATTTAGCAAAAGAGGATGGTATCGTGGATATTACCTTATCCATAGTTATTAAATTTTTCAATCTATCAAAGTCTTTTCCTATGTTAGCTGCTTTAAGCCACCTATTTAGTACACTTTGAACATTTGAGACGTAGTCAATGAAAGTCTCAGTAGGTTTAGGTTTTAAATTTGAGAACTGAACCTGATACCCAGGGGCATCAAGTAAAAAGTGTTGCATAATCCTATCACGGATGTATTGGTAGTCAGATCTAAGATCGGTTGGTATAGATTCTATTACTTTAAGGGGCTCACTACTCAGGTTCTTCATATAAATCATAGCCCACATCTCTAAAGGAACTTGGTGATATTTAAACTGATACTCGACATTTTCTGTCCAGGCAGATATTGAATCCTCTTTACAATATGCTTTGATAATATTTTTGTATTTGTTGAACTTATTTTCTTCTTGTTGACTTTTAAGTTTAGTGGCAGAGATCTCTGCGTGTGAGTCTACATCCATCTCTTTCATCTTTAATTGTGTCTCTGATTCTACTTGCATTTGTTTTTCCTTAACTCTTGCCATTTCATCTATCTCTTTTTGCTTTAATTCCAGTTCTTTCTGTTTAATTTCCTTATCATGTTCTAATTGCCTCTGTTTTAATTCTAATTGATGTTGTCTTTCTAGTGCGCGTTCATCTCTTTCTGCATTTTCTTTTCGTTCCCGTTCAGTTCTCTCAGCATCTTTTGCTTCTTTAAATTTCTTATCGGCATATTGTTCTAGCTCTTTACCTGTGTATTGCAATTCTTTGCCTGCTTTAATGAAGTCAGCTAGAGTAGCCATGTTGTTGGGTAATAGATTCGCGTTGACCTGAACTGACTGCTTCAATTAGTTATTATTCTTTGATATGCTATGTTATTTAATATCTGAGCACCACAAATTGTACTCTTTGTTCACAATCTGGAAAATTGTATTCTCCAAAAAATTAGAGCACAAAGTCTGTTCATACAATACACGCTGAAAAAGAGATGCACTATTAATCACAATGCATGCCAAAAACGTAGGTTTTACTCAACTTAATGTTCCCCAGAACAAGGAACAACACGTCGGCAACACCGGTCCCGTTGTTTGGCACCCCGGAATACACACGAGTTTTCTACTCAGGTCACCCTGTTTGGCACATCGGCACACACTCACGTTATTTATCAGCTGTTGTTCGCCCTGTTTTACAGAGCAGCAACAATTACCAACTCGTAAACGACAAATAGATTTTTGACAAATTGGTACAATGACACAAACATGCCCACGAACAAACAGAACATCGATTAATTAATATTTAATGTCACTGTCCTGTCTTCGTTCTACCGTAATATGTCTTTCGTTACTAACCTAGCTTAATCTATGGAAGTATGGTGCAGGCCAAATCTAATTTGCATAGCCGAAAGTAGTGCCCTCGTGACGGTAAACAAATAGAAAAGTACGAAAAAAAAAATTCAATAACTGCTTTTAAATAAATATAAATAAAATAATAATGTGTAAATAAATAAATAATTCATTCTCTAACTTAAATAAATAAATAATACTTAATATATCGTAAAGATTCAGGCAGGCAGCAGCTTGCCAGTATGTAAACACTGCAATGCTGATTCCAAATGGCGAGGCCCAACTGTTTGTCAATCGTGCCACGTCACAGGCGCAGCGCTATTTTTAGCTTGCAAAAATCAATACTGTCGCTGACCTTTGTATTGCTCCGCCATGAATCGTTTTTCACAATTATTCACAAACAAATAAATAATTACATAAATAAATGAAAGAAGAACATAATATGAATACTTACAACTTTGAAGAACATATTATTTAAATATATAACATTCTAATAAGCACAAATAAACATTATTTCGTCACGATAGGCACAATTCTGCTGGCAACTCGATCTAGTCTGCACACGTCACCGTCGCTGACACAAATTAAACATTTAATCTTTGTAATATCCTATCTGTAACCCTAGTCTAGAGCCGTGGGTAAGTGTTATAGCTTGAACTCAGGTTCAAGCAGCACTTCTGACACCACATTTAATCCTATTGCCTGTCAACAACTCGTGTTTCAGGCATCATCGGATTACTTCTCCCACACCCTACAAGAAACTTGCAAGTCGTGTGCGAGGAATGAAATGGTACATTTTATTGCCGTTGGCTCTTTACAATTGCAAAAACAGTCGCTATCTAATCACACAGAAAGTCACAATATTCTCTATCACTAGTTTTCCTACCCTATAGCTAATCTCTATCTACTAGGCTATATGAAAACACATATCTATTCTATACGATGTGAACACTACAGAGTCAGTCCCCAGTCTGACTTGCTTCACTCGCGTCGCTACACGCCACGCGGAAGGACCTTCATATGCCCTTCGGCTCTTTGCGTGCTAGGTCAGTTAGCACGCTTCTATTAGCTGGCTTTGGTTTGAGTGCTAATCGTTGCTATCACGCAGGCGTGATTCTGTCGTGACCAGTAGTGCTAACTATCTGGTCAACGCCTTCGTGTGAGGACTAGTTAATAGTCCCCTTTTTCTATCATCTATCCTGCCCTGATCCCGGGCACTCTGTTCCCTCTACTCAATCTGAGGTTGACCCCACGTCCCGGTGGTGTTCTATCATGAGGCAGGCTTCCTGCCTCCTCCTTCAGTCTTTGACAGACTGCAGGTTAGCAGTACCAGACTACAAAGAAAGGATATACACAAACAAACTTGGAAATCATGTGACAAGAGAACCTATAATCAAATAGATCACATTTTAATTAACAACAGAAATGCATCAAACATACAGCAAGTCAGAAGTTATAGAGGAGCTGAGTGCCACAGTGACCACTTCCTCGTTGGAGCAAAATTTAAAATAAAACTTAAGAGAGCTTTCTATACTAAATTACAAAGATTACACCCAACATATAACAGAGAAAAACTGCAAGACATTACAGTCAAAGAGAAATTTACAGATGAAATAAAATGTAAACTTGAAACTCTGCAAAACCCTTTGGAGGAAAGCATTGACCAAACTTGGTTGAACATCAAGAATACAATTCAGTCTACCGCAGAAGAATGTCTCGGTGTGTTAACCACGCATAGAAAGAACAGATGGTTCAATCAAAAATGTGAAGAAGCAGTCATTAGGAAGAAGAATGCCAGGCATGTATGGTTAAATGACATCAATAACATCCAAAAGGAAGAGCATTATAGAAATGAATGTAAAGAGGCTACAAAAATAGTCAGACAGCAGAAGCGAGAATATATGAGTAATATAATCAAAGATATGGAAACTAATCACCAGAAAAATGAATCCAGAAAATTTTTTAAAGAACTGAAGTCAATGAAACGAGGGCACCAACAAAACACATATGGTTTAAAAGACAAAAATGGGAATATGATAAATACCAATGAGGAAATGTGCAACACATGGAAAGAATATTTTATTGAATTACTAAATTGTGAAGCTCCAAGTAACATTTTCTCACAGGAAGAGGTTCTAACATGCGAACCACAAATTGAAGAACCTACATTTGAAGAAATCCTATATGTAATCACGCGACTTAAAAACAATAAGGCAACTGGGACTGATGGAATTGCTGCTGAATTTATAAAGGCAGGTGGCCATGCATTACATCTAAAGCTATACGAACTAATAATAAAAATCTGGAGGACAGAAGAATTACCCCATGACTGGAAAGAGTCATTATTGATACCTATCTTTAAGAAAGGAGACAAGTTCCAATGTGGAAATTATAGAGGAATATCACTACTGTCCACAAGCTATAAGATACTATCCGCAGTATTACTAAATAGATTAAAACCATATTCAGAAGACATATTAGGTGACTACCAGACGGGTTTTAGACAAAACAGATCAACAATAGATCAGATATTTATCTTATGACAAATAGCCGAGAAACATTGGGAATATAAAAGAGATCTCCATAACATTTTTGTGGATTTTAAAAAGGCTTATGATAGTGTCCATAGGAATAGTCTATGGAATGCTATGCAGGAATTTGGAATACCAAGGAAGTTAATCAACATGACCAGACTATGCATGGAAGATACTTATAATATAGTAACATATAAAGGCAGGAAATCAGACCCCTTCCAAATAACATCTGGCTTGAAACAGGGTGATGCACTATCGCCGCTACTCTTCAATCTGGCTCTAGAGAAAGTTGTAAGGAAGGTAAAGGAGGAATGTGATATTGGAGGAACATCCAAGCTGCTTGGTTATGCAGATGATATAGATATTATAGGGCAAAGTGAACAAAAGACATTGGAAATATTGACTCACTTAAAGGAAAAAGCCCAACAGATGGGGCTGGTTATCAACCAAGATAAGACAGAATATATGGTAATTTCAAGAGACGGAATGGCTAGAAACTCTGGCCACATACAAATAGATAATATGACCATTAAAATAACGGAAACATACAAATACCTGGGTACGATCTTCAACTGCTCCAACATCATAAGGGAAGAAATACAAACTAGAATCAACTCTGGAAATAAGATATACTATGCACTACAACATCTACTAAAATCAAAGGCGCTATCTCGTAACACCAAAATCACAATATACAAAACACTGATCAGACCAGTTGTGCTGTATGGCTCTGAAACCTGGAGTACAACGAAAGGAGACGAAGCCTTGTTACAAACCTTTGAGAACAAAATTTTAAGACGCATCTTTGGACCCATTAGGGATACACAAAGTGGAGAGTGGAAAAGAAGAAGTAACAAAGACATTTATGATCTGTTTAAGTCCCCGCTAATCACTGGTATCATGAAGGCTAATAGACTACAATGGCTGGGGCATATAGAAAGAATGGAAGATAATAGGGAAACAAAACTCGCTTACACTCAGGAAATAAATGACCGTAGACCCCGAGGTAGACCAAGAAGGCGGTGGAGAGATAATACATGTACAGACCTACAAGCACTTGGAATCAACGACTGGCAAGAGAAGGTCCACCAGAGAGACGAATGGAGACGGATTGTAATTGCAGCAAAGAACCTCAATGGCTCGGAACGCTGAAGAAGATTATTATGAGTGCTACAAGAAAACAATAGCGTCAGATGCAACCATTATTATGCGTAAATGACATGGGAAAAACGCTATTTCATTGATGAATACGATGCATACATTTGTTACAGTAAAACTGCTGTTTACGGACCCAGTTCTGTTCTACTATGCCGCCTTTGGACCAGGTGTCCCATACCTGTACAGAATTCATGGACCGAATCCTTGGCCTGGAGCTAAAAATGCTATTCTTACTACGGTAGGTTTTATACATATACATCTTTGTTATTATTATAATGTCCATAATTATGTATGTAATCCATTTTCAATTGAAAACAATCACGTGTTCTATCTATCTTTGATTATTATTATTATTATTATTATTATTATTATTATTATTATTATTCGGACCGGCTATTAACATTTAATTTGAACCTGAATATACATGTAGTCTGTTTTGGTAAAGAAAAAGAAAATCTAGTGGCACTAGAGACGATCATACGTTGAACATATGAACAACACTGATAACAAATGGTTATGGGGGTAAATGATCGACTGCGACGCGTGTCATGTCACGCGATTACGATAAGTACGACTAACTAAATCTACGGACTATTGGGTCACTGCGTGATGCCGTCCGAATTTGGAGTTGGTTCTATGTGTGCTGACAATGGTTTTGAAGTGTGCAGAGTCGAAGCATGCGTACACACCTTAACGCGTGTTCCCGAACTCTTTTATTTTTTCATTTTTACTGGGGTCAATTTCAAGTTCGTCCCATTGAAGAGACTGCTTGTGTAGTGTCAGGTGATTAATGTCCTACGTCACGGGATGTTGAGATGGAGCGGCCGGTTTATCTTCATCTCCACGTTTCCGACTTTACACATGCTCGTGCACATTTGTCAGTTGTCTAACATCCGTGAAGCTGGGTTGATCTCAGAGCTATATTCCGCACAGAAGTGACTGAGCTTGGACCACCGTCTTGGTAATCAAGCGCACTAACCAACATGCTACTGACTCTTGTAAATGAATAATGACACAAATAATATGTTGCACAATTTATTGCCTGGCATATTTCGCTGCATCCCGTCAGGCGGATACCACATAAGTATCACAACATAAACTACAGCAAGTCATTGGATCCTTCAAGCTGAAATATAAATACACATACACCCACACTAATGTAAATTGTCTACCACGGTAATTTTAAACTGACTAGCATGTTTTACTCAACACTGGCTTGGCCATACAAAATGCAACTGCATGATAAACTAACATTCTTCTTTTTTGTACGTTAACTAATACACGAAACTTATTGTCTCTATCCATCACGTGACCGGATTCCAGTAAATGGCGTGCTGTTTAGGAATTGTGTCTTTGGGTTTTACTGGATTAACAGAATCTTCGTTGTTTGATAGTCTCAATATCCAGTTATGTCTGTTTTCTCCCACCATATTGTTCAACTGCCTCTTTGTTCTGCCAATGAAGATAATGATAAATGCAATTAGATTTGGTGTACACAAAAACATGGTCTTTAAGTTCAGGTTGTCTTCATTATTAAAATTCACTACGGTAAAACATTGTTTTGAATCTTCTAAATGCGTATTTATGGCATTAAATAAGCAATTGCCAGTTTGTAATGAAAACAATTTATCACAGTTCTAAAACCAGATTTATTTGATGTTTATTTCAGCTGGACAGGATTAAGAAACCATTAGAGACACGACCCCTACCCAACCACAGACACAAGCAGAAGACTCCGTGGGGTAGATATTTGCTGGTCACATCCGCTGTAGTGGCTGGTATATTAGTGGCAGCAAAGTATGCAGATAACCAGAGCTAGACTAGCCATGCCACATGGAAACTGTCACAATGATTACTTGTAAAACACAATTAAGTTTTGCGCCAATGTGAACTAAGTAAGAACCGTTAATATTGTTAGGCGTTAATGTACATGTATGTTTTTTTGGTTTTTGTTTTTTTTGCATATCATTTTACAAGACATTGCTGTCAGAACCAGCATTTTACTGCTGTTGTTGATGTCCTGGCAAGTTTACGTTCAGTGGTTTGTCATTGCTTTCTGAATGACCGGCTTCCATACCAATTCGTTAAAACCCAGCACAACGCGGTCTGTTTCCTAATCGCGCGCAGATGTGTTTCGAACGCGGTAAACGGAATTACGAACTGCGTCCGTAACGCCATAGCCACACACAGATATATATATTCTCGTATATATATATATATATATATATATATATATATATATATATATATATATATATATATATATATATATATATAGTTTAGTTTAGTGTAATTTAGTTTAGTCGATGGATCAACATCACGGCACACAGGTGCAACCCATAAGTGCTCCGTTCTCCCCCTAACTCAAACCTAAGTCTGGGGAAACTAAGCTCAGTGCACGAACTCTGTAGCACCGGCGAGGATCATGACCTTATATATATATATATATATATATATATATATATATATATATATATATATATATATATATATATATATATATATAAAATACGGTTCAATATTATAGACGTAATATAGATGATGCAGATATAATTTATATAAATAATATACGCTATGCAGATGACACAGTATTGGTGGCAGATAATTCAACAGACCTACAACAATTGCTGGACATTGTAGTAACAGAGAGTGCAAGAAAAGGACTCTCCTTTAATATCAAGAAAACAGTAACAATGGTGATATCAAAGAAAATGGTGACACCAAAATGTAAAATAGAAATAGAGGGAAAATTCTTAACCAAGTGGATAATTTTACATACCTAGGGGCATTTATAACATTAGATGGAAGATGTACAACAGAGATTAAGAGCAGATTAGGGCAGGCAAAAGCCGAATTTCAGAAAATGAAGAGTATCTTATGCAATAAGTCACTATCACTGAACGTAAAAAAGAGAGTGCTGAAATGCTATGTAAACCAGTTTTGCTGTATGGCAGTAATCGTGGAGTGTAAATGAACAAATCAGAAAGAAATTAGAAGGAACAGAGATGTGGTTCCTGAGACGAAAGTTGCGAATTCCTTGGGCTGTGTCGCGGGACAACACCGGCCTGGTTCTCGGTGGTTGCCCATATATTTATTTGGGTTCGAATTACTTTCTGCCTTCCCTTTTACTAGATCGTCCCCAGGACAGTTCACGGACGACACTACCCATATGACAACCATGGACACAAGAAGACACCTAACTGACCATAATAGAACAACCTTATAAAAAGGAAAATCTAGAATCTTTATGGAGATTCTGACTTGAACACACAGATGAACAAACTAACAGACAGACATACAAAAATGAACAGTCAATTGGGTGAGAGTAGTCTGCTGGCCATTCTCATCATCCCACTCGACAGAGGTCAATGTCTCTAGTGTCTGTATGTAAACAAGGTGATAAGAGTACTTTCACCTGCACCCGTATGATGCCGTCTGGAGCCCTGGGACTTGAGCCTGGTAAGTTTCAACTGTCACTTAACACTTGGCTTCAGCACCATATAGTTTCACCACGAACAGTCACTCGTCCATAGCCACCAGAAAAGGGTGCCACATCACACCGCAAAAGCCCACAGCACACAGCAATCAGCAGCAGCAAAGGGCAGTCGCCCACCTCCCCCAGTTAACAGCACAGGGGTTCCTGTAAGCAAGAACAGGCCAGGTGTACATATCCATTACACCCTTGCATAATACATACTACACCAAACGTCTACACCGACTCCATCGATCTCTTGTGGTCAGGCCCTTGAGCTCAGACCGCATCGTATGTCTGAACTCCCAGACACATTTCACGGACAGATTAGGTTACAGCTCCTAGTAATCCTAACTTAAGTCCAGTAGCTTTTCAGCCACGCGTCTCATCCCTAGTAAATAGTAAATAGGATGACACATTCCCTACCATCTCATACCTAATAGATAATAAATATAGTGACAGGTCCATTTATGAGGATGGTAAAGTTCCATACCTTCTATGGAGATCATCAAGTGTTATAGTCTAGATCATCTTTTTTAATCACCATTTGTCTCATTAGAGAAGTAGGTAAGCATATTAGGATACCTCAGGTCAGCACTCTATTACACCTCCAAGGTTAATTGGAAGATACTCAAGCCACATTGATAACCAACCTGAAATACTGAATGAAAGACCAGACAAACAACAGAAGAGTTTCGGGTTCTTGTGTTTGTCGCTTCCCACCTTTCTGCCTCGGATACCTTGATCTCTGTTATGTGTGGGTGTATTAATATATGGACACACATCACCTGAATAAATTCCTTTGACTGCCTAGGAATTATGTCAACTCAAACATTCCATACAATCTGGTTCCGATGAAAGTATAGAGACAATAGAAAGATAGACCCGCATGACAAAGTATTCCCTTCTCAGTAAGGGAACTGTAGAGTCACACAACACTGATGAAATATCCATGCGATACGTGAGTGAGTGTTTCGCCACTGCTATACTGGCCCACGGTTCAATCCCTAGTAGGTGTGAAGATATCTTTCCCCCTTCTGACTAAGCCCAGTTAAATAACAACAGGCCTATGGGGCAATAATAACTTCCCAGCTTATAGCCTCCTACATATTTGGGTTTCACCGTAATGAGAAATGCAAGTGGTTCTCGCTCGTCACATGAGTGCTTTTGACAAGTACTAGTCTCAACCACACCACAAGATGATGATTGAAACATACCAATATCAACATATTCATTAAGGGAATCAAATTAAAGCTCTGTTCAAGAGAAAGTTCTCTGTCCGAACATTACTTCCTTCAAATTCTCCATTGTCGAGATAGGGCGTCGAATGTATTGTTAATTTGCTCCAACCAGACTAATCCACTGAGCTGGCTTGCACAATACATTCTGCCATGTCTGTTGAACACTTAATCTAGGTCATAGTACACACACAGGCTTGCTAGACAGCTAGCATGCCTGTTTAACTAACAGCCGGTGTCCGCTGACGCTAGGTCAACTTGTAAATATCGGTCAGAGCACAGGATACGGCGCAACAGGCCGACCTGGTCAAGAATTGACTCACCACTGAAATACCAACTATAGTTAAGCGACGCCAAGTATACAAGAGTGTTACCTTTAAAGTTTAGGAACAACTATGCAACAGACATCGACCCGATAGGTTCATCAAGCTCTGGGCTGTAGGTTCCCTCTGGATCCCCAAAAGTACAACTTGATACAGCTGGTCAAAGACACGGCCCCTCGTCTCAAGGACAACAATGCCACCACTGCAGATCAATCTCTATAAGAGTTGCACAGATTACAGCTGGCGGACCTGGCTGTGAAAGGAACAGAAAAGATCAAAGCACACTCAAAGAGTTGAATTACGATTCTCGGGACCCGTGAAATTCATGACAATCCCGATTCATAACATCAAGGACCCAGAAGTCGGTCCCAACTTTTACTTGGAAATTCCCCTCTCACCCGCCATCAAATGTGGCCTAGCCGCCTAGACGGGGTGGGGTAGAGTTGGTACTGTATTGTCCCGTCTGAGACGCACTTGCGTTTCGCGACAGGCTGCCAGAGTAACTAACAACGACTGCCTGAGACAGGCTAATGAAATTAGAACATTATATACAACAATAGGAAAGAGACAAACAGCTTTCTTCGGTCATGTGATGAGAAGAGAGGCACTGGAGAACATCGTGACAACTGAAAAGATCGAGGGTAAGAGAGGCAGAGGCAGACCAAGAGAAATGATGCTGGATGAATTTAGACAGTGTCTTGGAGGAATACCATCAGCAGAGTTCATCCAGAACACCAAAGACTGAGATCTTTGGAGAGCCATGAACACCTACGTCAGCTGGCAGGGCACTTGATGATGATGAGATATAATTTATGCTTTAAAATATGTTTTAACATTATAGCCGTAAGCAGGGCCGTGCCGTGCTTTGATATATAGAGGCGGTCGCATCAGGTGGCACCGTAAGGGAACTTCATATGGGGGTGGCATTTTTAAAGAAAAAACATGTAAGGGGCAGCATTTCGAAGATTTGCATCATAATGAGAAAATTTACCCCACGGTCCTGACCATAAGATAACTGATGAAGAGTAGAAAGCGTAAAAACAACATATACGACTACAAGCTCAACTCAGTTCCCACTGTCAAATTGAAAGTTTGCATCGATACATCTCTAGTATTATCAAACTCGCTTTGTGAAGAGTCTCAACGCCGCGTCTCAACCAATCGCGTGACTTAATCCACCATTAAAAACGTTCTCAACCTCCATGAATTGGAAACAAATAGGTATATTAAGCTCTTGCGAGAAGAAACGTACTAAAAAAACATCAACACGTTGCACATACCTTACAAGGATATCCATCATATCCCGAAATACAGGTAAACATCCGAAATCAGAAGAACTCAATAAATATATAAAATGAATAATAAAATAAAATACACACAGGCCGTCCTGTTTGTGTGTATTTTATTTTATTATTCATTTTATATATTTATTGAGTGCTTCTGATTTCGGATTTTCACCTGCATTTCGGGATACGATGAATGTCCTTGTAAGGTATGTGCGACGTGTTGATGTTTAGTACGTTTCTTCTCGCAGGAGCTTAATATACCTATTTGTTTCCAATTCATATTGTTATATCCTGCTGCAGCCGCTGCCTTTTCTCTCAACCACTAGTACGTCGATGTGTTCTTTTCTCTCTCCATAATGATTTTCAGCATCAGCTTACTGTCTTGTTATGTGGCCAAAACAGTTTATTTCTCGGACTTGGATCTTTATTAAAACAGATTCGTATTTTAATATGTATGAAATAAAGAAGCAATAAACAGCGACATAACTCACTGACAGACCAAACAGATATTTCTAGCTCTGACTGCCACGTGCATCATAAGGCGGCATACAGTTTACCATTCTATGGACATCCCTTCTAAGACATTCATATATTGCCAAATTGTTGTATATTAGAATTACAATTATAGTCAGAACGTTGACATTTGTTGTGTTCCTACATATTTCAGTATATATGAGATTCCACTCTTCTCGTAATAACTCTCTCTCTCTCTCTCTCTCTCTCTCTCTCTCTCTCTCTCTCTCTCTCTCTCTCTGTCTCTGTGTGTGTGTGTGTCTCTGGGAGAGAGAGAGAGAGACAGAGAGAGAGAGAGAGAGAGAGAGAGAGAGAGATATTTAGTCGCCACGATGTACTTCTACACCTACATGTAACGGTTGACCACTTGGTAGTTTGCCAGTGGTTACAATCTGCCATAGATTATCAGCTTTGAGGGTAACTGAATTCCTCGTTTCGAAAACATTCATGGATACCGCTTGTCAGAATTTGCTGCAGGAATCCGTCATGGCATGCAGTCACTAGAAATTCGGAGATGAATAGTTGTTTATTTTCAGCAAGGAGGTGCACCTCCACACAACTGTTATCATGTGCTAAGCAGACGGCTCGAACACTTCATTAAGGAGACTACCAGCACTCTTCCCTGGAAAACCACAGCACATGGGAAAGGGTAGTGTCAGAGTTCCAGGGAGAAACACATTGAAGAAAAACGCAACAGCTGGAGAAAGAAAACAGCAGCACTAGACTTTGAGAAAAACGGCGGGGAAACTCTGGAGATTGGCTAGATCACTAAGCGAAGAGGATTATGCAAAATCACTCACAGTGATTGAAGGGGACAAAATCACCAAAGGGAAACAAGAATTAGATATGCATGTCAGAGTGCACAGAGTAATCTCTCTATCAATACAGGCGATCAGAAAGATATAAGAGCAGAAAGAAGATTAAGTAAGCGACAGCTTATACCCCCACCCCCATCCTCCCCCACCCCCAATTCCCCATCCTGCACCATAGAAGAGACCCATCACCCTTTAAGAACTTTAAAACACTATTGCTAAGACTTAAAAAACAAGTCTTTTGACCTGTATAAAATTAGCAATGAAGTACTGATAAATGTGTGTCCACTTGCTAATGGTAAACTACATGAGATGTTCTACCTCAGCTGTAAAAAAGATCTGGCACCACCAGTAAGGGGAGAAGACATCACAATTTAAATACTAAAAAAGGCAAATAGCACCAAATCACTGACTGATTAGCCTTAAGAGATGCGTAGGGAAGACAATAGAGAGGTGTAAACATGAAAGAACTAACTCAAGAAGGAGGAAGGAGATCCCCATCCCATAAATAATGAAAGATGAAGCCAAGTCATGTGAAACAAACAGAAAACAATAGCATTATTTATACATATGGTTCCAGAGAAGCACATTTGCAGTCATCATCATGTGGCTCTCATCACGGACAGTTGGCAGGCAACTTGATCTATTTCCATTTCTCCTGTCAGCAGAAAGAAATGCTCATAAAGTCGATGTTTCTTCCAGAAACCACGTCTATGTGACAGACGCCACTCATCTCTATCATCTTCGTCCAGTGCCTTGTCGGCTGACGTGGACAATCATGCTTCTCCGCAAATTGTGATCTCCGACGTTATGGATAAATTCATGTGTTGACTCCCTTCCGTGCCATGACTGTCAAGAATATTTTCCCACTGTCCTTCTCTATCTATCTTTCAACAAATCTTTCCGGTTGTCACATGTTCCAGTTTTGTCTTCTCATGTGGCCAAAGATAAAGCTGCTTCTTTCTTATATTTCTTATGTTTGTCATATGTTGTCTTTGCGACTTAGCATCTCTCAAAATGTGATGATTGCTCATTTTAAGCTATCCAATAAAACTTCAGCATTCCTTCTATAAACCACATCTACAAGGCTTCAGGAATTTTTTCGCCTGCTTACTTATTGTTCAGGATTCGCAGACGTTTTTTTTTTTAAAGTGCGTTCGCTTTGAACTCTAGAGTAGTACATACACACTACGTTACTTCGACTTCATATACACTTGTATTCTTCGTCCACAAGTCAAGGACGAGAAGTCAACATTTTAGTCCAACTGCCAATGTAGGAGTTGAACCCACTACCTCACCATCAGCACACCGGATGTTTACGATCTAGCGCTGTTATCAATTCGGCCATGCTGACCTCTGCAGACGTTTGTTCAAACTGAATCTGTGTAACATGCAAGAACTGGTTTTCTAACTTCCAAAGACAAAGACCTATTGCATAAAATGTTCTTCATTTGATAGAATGTAGTATTTCCTTGTCCCATTGTGCTTTATTTCTGTAATGCATCTTCCATCCGATGTTATCCATGGCCCAGATATCTGATTTTATGCACTTGCCCCAAAATAATATCATTTACTGTAACTGTACATTTAGGCGCAATATGTTTCTTTGCTATCGCAATGACTTCTGTTTTCCTATTTATTCAAGCTAAGACAAATTAAAAATATCTACCAGGAGTTAAATGAAAGGCACACACCTTCAAATTAAAGTATATCCTAGCAACGAGTCGAGGAAACCTAAAATTCACATTCCATCCATCCATCATGTGCCATGCCGATAAGCGTGGACGGTCATGTTCTGCCATCTCACTCGATCACCAGAGTCGTGGATCAGCTCCGTGTTCCTGTATCGGCCATGCCATGTGACTAAGCCATCCAGGTATTTACTTCTCGGTCTTCCCCTTGGTCTCTTCCCTTCGATATTGCTGACTTGGTCACCAAGTTATCCAAGTCATTTCTTCTCATAACATGCCCAAAAAATTGTGACTGTCTACGTCTAATGACTCTAATCAGTTTACGATCTTCATTTGTTTCTTAAACGACTTGTTCATTGGTTTTTCTGTTTGTCCATGGTATTCTTTGCCTTTTCCTCAGAAACCACATTTCCACAGCCATCAGGTGTTTTTCAGCTTGACTGCTCATTGTCCACGCTTCACATCCATACAAAAGTAAAGGTCCTATGTAGCACTTCAACACTATTTTTCTTGTTTCAATTGATATCTTTTTATTGGTCAGTATGTTTTTCATCTTGCAAAAGGCTACCTTCGCAATGGCAATTCTTTTTCTAATCTCTTCAAGGCATCTCCTATCAGACGTTATGACTGTTCCGAGATAACTGTATCAATTCACTTGCTTAAGAATATGCCCATTTCCTCGTATATCACATTGTGGTATTTCCTTCTTCCAAGTGACGACCATAATCTGTCTTCTTGCTATCCAATTCTAACCCTCGTTATTCACTGTGTGCAACAACCGCATCTACTGAATGCTGCATGTCCTGTTCACTGTCTGCAGTCAAGACTGTATCATTTGCATGTCTAATGTTATTGATGTATCGTCGACCAATGTTGATTCCTTCCATATATTTTATATTTCTGAAAATATTTTAACTGTACGGGGAAAAAAGATCTGGAGACATTACACACTCCTGTTTCACACCTCTTTTAATAAGCTGATATTGGCCTACATCGTTATCAGTTCTGATGGCAGCTTGTTGTTTCCAATATATGTTTTTTTTTTTTTACAAGTCTAAGGTCTTTTCCATTAATTTGTCGATCTTCAAGCATCCTTATCATGTCGACAAGTCTCAATTTATCGAAAGCCTTTGTGTAATTAATAAAGCAAAGATATAGATCTTTGTTTACTTCTATAGAACGTTCAATTGCTGTTCTCAGTATATACACAGCATTTACTGAACCCTTGCCTTCTGCAAACCCACATTGTTCTTCTCCTTTTTCGGGTTGTATTTTCTTCTTAACTCTTTGCATGATAATTTTCAGCAAAATCTTCGTGATGTGGCTCATTATACTTATTGTTCGATTTTGATCACATTCCAAGGCTCTTGATTTCTTCGGGATTGCAATAAATATAGAATTACATAATTCAGGAGGTATATCTCCAGTATCGTATATTGCGTTCAGCAGTCTGGTGACTTGGTCTGTTCCATAATCTTCTAAGGCATTGCTCATTTATATTGTGATGTTATCTGTACCTGGGGTCTTGCCAGCTTTCATATGGTTAAGAGCATTCTGAACTTCCATCTTCAGAATTGATGGTCCTTCATTATTATTCCGATGATCATATTGTTCTTCTCTTGTATCATTATAAAGGTCTTTCACATAATCTGACCACGCATGTAAAATCTGATCTTTTTCTATTATGATTTTGCCATCTTTGGTTTTTAGTCAACCCGTTGATTCACATTACATGGACCCATCTCATCTCATCATGTTCCTCTTGTAACTTGCGTTGTCGAGGTAAGTATAGACAGCGGGAGAATGCCCATTTATGGGCTTCACGTATCGATTTTCTCATGGATTCTGCCATTTCCTCCGCACATCGTTTACGTGGTCGGCTTTTTACTCTGTTTCCATCTGGTCCGTACATCATTGCTTGTTGGGTATACTGTTAGTTGCTAACCTAGTGGCATGGCCAAACCATTTGACTTGCTGCCTTCTAATAAAATCTAGCGCTGCTATAACTCCCACATTAGTCCTGATTTCTTCATTTCTGATCTCTCTTCTTGATACATTGAGTATTCTTCTCAGGAAACTCATTTCTGTTGTTGTGGTTTTTCTTTTCTCTTTTTCTGTTTTTGTCCATGTTTGGCATTGGTAGCATAAAGTTGGTAGGAAGATTGTGATGTAGAGTGCTTTCTTAGTAACTATTGATACATGTTTGTTCTTTAGTATTGGTGCCATTTGTTCAGTTAGTTCGTTTGCCTTATTGTATATATTTTCGATTTCATCGTTTGATTTGCCATTTTATGATATTATACTTCTTGCGTACTTGAGGCTGTTTACTTGTTTCAGGGGGTGTTCGTTTAGGTGAATCGTTGTTCTTTAATCGTCTTTGGTTATGGCCATTATCGCTGTTTTACTTGTGCTAATTTTCACGTTATGTTCCTTACATATTTCGTTTAGACTATTCATGTAGGCCTTGTAATTCAGCTTCTTATTTTGATATTAGTGCTTGATCTCCCGCAAATATGAGTTCTTTAATAGTGTCATTTGCCGATGGTTCTTCTTCTGTGTTCAGTTCGTCATGCGGTGTTCTTGTGGTCTCTGTTTGGCTGATTTCTTTACACATATTGCCTAGATAGGTTATGAACAAGAGAAGGGAGAGACCACAATCTTGTCGTACTCCGGATCTTATTGTAGCCGAGGGAAAAGACAAAGGGAGACAATCATAAAGACAGATGCTTCCTTCACTACGGTGCTAAGAGGTAGAGAGTAGTTCTGACTTCGTTACGGCCAAAGAAGAAAAGTAGTAAAAGAGAGAGAACCTCACACAGCCCTCAACTGACAAAAAAAGATGATAGTAATTAGATAAGAAGAAGTACGAGATCTCAGGCAGGGGCCTCAACTCTGGACAATAACTGTGATATTTGAGGTCCAGACAATGAATTATGGTGCTAGATTGTGGTAGAAATAGTGGTTGTAAAAACTAAAAGAGACTAAACAAACAAATCAAAAATAGTACACAAATAGCTCTTTATTTATCAACTGCTACAAATTTTGGTGACAATTTGTGTTCGAACACATTGAATAAAGCATTTAATAAGGGATGTTCAATTACAGATACAACAGACAACTGCATATATCAAACATCAACAAAGGGTGGCCCCTATTCAGTCACCAGAACTTAAGACAAAAGGGTACACCAAGTACCACAACACAGGTGCTCCAAGCAATAGCTGGTTAGACTGATACAATAAAGAACCTTGACACAAGCAACACTGCACTGACAATAAGGCACTACAAAAACATAGGTTACACAACATAAACCCCAAGACACGACATAAACAAAGAGTTGTGACACAATTTACTATCCCACCAAGAACCCAGGCCTGCTGACACTAACTAGTCAGCCGCTCAGTTTTGCCACAACATTAGTTGACACAGATCAACTCAGGGAATTATTCCCACACCTGACAACAACAGAACAGCGCTGAACTGAAGGCCATGCTGCCCGCATCTCTCCTCAGCACAAAGGACTGCTAAAACAAAACTGGCTTCCGATTCCTTTGTTAAGCCGTGTTCCGGTGGTGGCCAGGACCATACGGCTTTGTAAGACCAAACTAAGGTGCATCGGTTTGTTGTAGACACCAAGGTGCATCGGTTTGGCGCTAGCACATTATGGTGAAGGATTCTGACTGTCCTTCAGTTGTTCTCACTACGCATTCACTGCTATTGTATAAGCTTCTACATAGGTTTGTCAGATGTGTACTCACTCAATATCGTTTAAGGATTTCCCACAGCGTGTTTCTGTCTACTCTATCAAATGCCTTTTCTTGGTCGACAAAGGCTAAGTAGAGTGTTTCATTAAATTCGATTGATTTTTCTAATAGTTGTCTAAGAGCAAAAATGGCATCTGTGCATTCTTTGTTTCCTAAATCCAAGTTGTGCTTCACTTAGCTTGGGTTCTATAGTAGTTCGTAATCTTTTCTCAATAATTTTGCAAAATATTTTCCCAGTATGACTCAAAGGGGAAATGCTTCTGTATTGTGTACAGCCTATTTTACTGGCTTTGTTTTGTTTTCTTTTCAAATCTGAATAATTATGGCGTTTCTCCAGTCTCGTAGTGTCTGTTGTTCTACCCAAACATGATTGAATGGTCCAAGTAGCCACGCTGTTCCTAATTCTCTTGCTGCTTTAATTTGTTTATTTGGTATTTCGTCTTGTCGCGGTGAATTGTTCAATGGGGCTTATCTGAGAATTGTACGAAATTGAAAATATTTTATGTTTTAGAAATTTGGAAGATATAAGAGGATTCAACATTGGGGGACACAACATCAATAACATGCGGATGAATCAGTATTGTTTGCAGACAACGAACAATATCTGGAACATGTAGTAAATGCGGTTGTTGTACACAGAGAACAACTGAGGTTAGAATTAAATTGTAAGAAGTCAGAGATTGTGGTCGTCACTAGGAAGGAATTGTTCATTATAGGGAAGATGAAAACACCTATAGACATGTCCGTAGTACACTGCCGATGGCCCGCATTGAACTAAACTGAACGGACATTTCCAAGACACATGTGAACTAATATAAAGTAATTTTTTCTTCGGCCGTCTTTACTTCTCAGATCGTTTTTGGTACCCAGAAATATACATAAAAGTAATAAACCGTTTTACCTGTCTTAAGGCGCATTGTAGACATGAATAAACTTGGATGGAACTGCGGTAAAGCTGTGAAAATGTAAACAATATAAAATGACACAAAGTAGTGCAGCTTTACATAACAGATTTACGACACATACAGGACGTTGCGGCGATTAGCCTTCATCAGCAAACAAACACATTCACAAACACAACATATAGTCAAGGAGGTTTCCTGTGGCTACATCACAAGGTGACGACAGGACGAGAAGAACAAAAGGATGAAACAATTAAAGCAATGAAGAGAAAATGAGAATTGAAAAAAAAATGTTCATACTTACCTCACTGTTCCGATCTCTGAGTGACTCAGAATATCTCCGATGTATTCTTTGTATACCCAACCAACGTAGTGAGATGGTGGGTGGTGGCGGGGTGATAGGTGTTACGGTTCAGTGAGCACATAGAAGGAAGGGGGCGGAGGCATGAGGGCAGGACAGCAACATGTCTGGTAAGGGTGTCTGAGCAATCTCAGTGGATGTACTTACGAAGCATGAATGGGCGCAAGCATGATGGTGGTACTAACCAAAAACACATTGCGCACTCATATATGTTATTTTGAGGCAAGTCCTAAAGTCTGGGTGGACTTATATGCGTGAACATACATACATACATATACACCTCTCAATAGACATTCATACAGTAGTGTACAAGGGCATGTGCAAGAGAGAGAGAGAGAGAGGGAGAGAGAGAGAGAGAGGGAGAGAGAGAGAAGTGGAGGGAGGGAAAGAGAGAGGGAGGTGGGTATTATTCCTGTGATGTGCCTCATCATTCCACGAGAAATTCCATTATTGAAGAATGGCGTGTCCGTGTGAAGATGTAATACATTTTATAATATGCACTTCATCTCTGACCCGTAAATTATATACCACATATAAACAAACATTGAAATCTGCTGTACAATTTCCAGAGCATTTGTTGTTGTTGTTGTTGTTGTTGTTGTTGTTGTTGTTGTTGTTGTTGTTGATGTTGTTGTTGTTGGGTGGACATAATGATATGCCAAATCTCATCATTTCCCTCAGTTGGTTACTGAGATATGGATGTTTATATGAGGGAAAACAAATGTAAAAGGAATATAGGTTCACAGCAGACGAGCTATGGAACGTGATGACACAAGTTACAAGGAGAATAGGTGTTGCTCAGTAAAAATCTTAAACCTTTACGCACTGAAACAGATAGAACTACAGCAGTCAAAGTACTAAGTGCACGCATACTTCCTATGACAACATACGGGTATGCAGCTTGGACACTTCAACCAGTCGAGAAGCACATATACGTCCGTCATTGAATATAATATAAGTGTGCCAGAAAAGTATAGTCAATGCAATAGACCAGGAAGAGAACAAGAAGATATATTCAACAAGACTCAGTACTGAAGAGTCGACAAAATCAAGACAACTGAGGAAGATGAAATGGTTTGGGTGTGTTTAAAATTTAAAGACATGCGTGTCTAGAAAAAAAAAGAAATCGTGGAGGTAGGTGTATGTGGGATATTAAATATAGATTATCTGTGAATAAGGGTCTAGGGGTTAGAGTGCCCGGATACACGATATAAGATCTTTGTTCGAGTCCGTTTCTTGATTAGGATTCTCCAGGAATGGACGTAGCTTTGGCTCTAGTTATGTAAGAATGGGACATGGACCGAAAGAGACATCCACCCCACCTACATTGATAAGACTACCCTCCTGGATAACAAGGAAGAGAACCGGCCAAGTCACCAGGGACCTCTGTTAAGCTGTCATCTTTTTTTTTAGTTCATATGAGTCCATGTGTTGTCTGACCTCCCACTTCAGTTCTCTGTACATGAATAACAATGACACATCTCTACAATTACAAAACGTTGTAACACTGGTCACAAGACAATAAGGACACTCCTGGTCTTAATTATATCTTTAATAATAGAATCCCAAACATTGAATTACGAGACTCTATCTCTGCTACAATCTATAAAACATAATAACCCAAAACAAATACATTATCAAAGCAATGAATTACTCTCTAATATAAAAATCCTCTCCTCTCCTCTGTCTCACTCCTCACCTGAAACAAAACACCTCTCAAATATTGATTGCAGGGTCTTCCCGAATAACCATATCGGGACTACCGTTGACTATTTTCAATACAATCAAACACCGTACATCTACATTACTACATGATCTCTACTGTAATTTAAAAAAAAAAAAAAAAACAGATCATAAATCTTGGATCTGGCTGGTCATTGTGTCATTGTCCTTACTAAGTCTTGAATACGTAAATCCTGTTGTCATATATTTTTGAAGGGAGTGGGAGATCACTGTAGTGCATGCCCCATCTCTAACAAAAGATGTAGAGCCCCATCCTCTTCTATCTTCAATAACCCCAGAATATGAACCTTGAGTTATCTGCAGGCCTCGTTCTATTAAGTATTGTCTAGGAGATATAGATTATGGCCCTGGTAAGAATGGTAATTTACTAACTGGGAATCTGCCCCTTCTCCAATGATTCTGATAGCTCTGGAGCCCCCTTTTAGTTGATCAAATCTGAGGAAAGTCTGGAGAATTTTCTCAGCCTGATTTAGATGAAGAAAACATGGATGTTGAGCAGTTGATAGATTTAGAGTCTTTTTATTTCCCCATTCAGTAAGTCATTATGAGTTAATTTATCTTTAAGCAATCAAACACAAACAATCACATTAGATTTTGACAACATGATGTACAAAGAAGTTGTTGGTACAGATAGGTTTGAACTTGACAAATTAACAGAAGGTCAATTCATGTTAATCATTTATTGACTGGCCTGAGCCTTCTGGTCAGTACATACATCTCTATTGTGATTTACACAAAGTAATAGAACAGTTGCACATTGGACCATTGTCCCAGACAAGCAATAATAAGCATCAATATATGAGATGTCAACAAGTGTGAAAACATAGTAAACATTTTGATGTTGTACATATTAAGTATGATAGTGGTGTCTCAACCATACACATATCAGTGTTCCTGTAATTGGGTGTGGGTTCTACATATGAGAAAAATAACCTGGTGACTGGAGGATTAGGTAAGCCAGGGTCCATTGACTGATGGATCCACTTCAGGTCTGCCCGTATAGCTCCTCTGAAGGCCTCCCCATGCTCTGCTCATAGCGAAGTCATCCTCCCTCTCACTTGTGGTTCATCTCTTTCTCTCGGCTTCCCTCCCTCAGGTCTGATTTAGGTGGTTAATTTGCTGATGTGTTGGGTGGTTGTTGGTATGTAGCCACCAAGATCACTGATGAATATTCGCATAAATATATACATTCCTACCAATACAATAAATAAGAAGTAGGTCGGAAGAAATCTAAATTCCTGAAGTAGGAACCAGTTCCCCTCCCCTCCTTTTCTCTCTAAGCTAGTGTTGGGTTAAGTTGGGGTGGTCAGAGATTATCACACGGTGTACGCCTTGTATCAACTTGTTCCTGCTGTATGTAAATTCTCATTTGACCGGGGTCAGTGAACGTGTACAGTAAGACATTGACAAGAGTGAGAATATGTCAAGATGCATGTAAATAAATGACATACATTTAGAACATTTCTTCCACTAAATGGTGTTTACAATGTGTATAAATAATTCTCTGTGTTTTCCCAATTAACTACTTCTTCTTCTTGTGTCTAATAACTCTCTTCCATTACCTGTTGTTGTTGTGATGTTGAGTGTTGGGTTGTGTGGTGATGAGTGGTGTGGAGTGGTGTTGTGTTTTTAAGTTATGTTGAGTAATGAGTTAAGCTCACTTCGCGTGATGGTGTTCCGCGAAGCACAACTTTCTCATGTAATGCAATTCATGTGTGCCCTTATCTAATTACATTTGACATAAATATAAATATTTATTTCGCCAAACCCTATTAATTCTATAGATAAAGGAGAAAGGAAAGATTGATTTCACTTTCAGCTTTCTAGATTGTAAATAGGCATAGATAAGTCTGTTTTAGAACAAGGCACTTGTTCTAGTACACGAACTGTCTTTTCAGCTGTAGATAGTGGTGCATCTTTAACAATGTTTCTGGTGAAACGCACAAGATTGCTTTCGAATCATCACTTCTCACAGTTGTTTAGAATAGAATATAGTAGTGGAATGCACTTCTTAAAGTTAATAATTATCTCTAAGAATATCAGAGATTGTAGTTTCATCGAAGAGAATATTCTGCCCGGGAATGGCTTTGCGTCGTTAGAATCTACAGTCGAGCATTTTTACATTTCAGAGGTTTTAATTAATAATCATACATTTCAATTGACATCACAAACATGGGTTTACATTACTTGATACATCGGGTTCTTAGTCTAATCAAGGGCCAACAAACGTACCTCGGATCCAGACTTTTGCCTTGCCCATTGAATTTTTGGTCACACACTCTTCTCACATCCGTCCATGGAGCGAGTTCAGACAAAAGTGCGGGCTTATTAACATTTCTGATGAAATAGTAATATATGTTAATTTATGCACTGGCGCGAAGGCGGTCATGTGGTTCTTCTATCCAATAGTTTTCCGAGCTTGGTCTGATGAAATCTTTCCAAGAATCCACGTCATTTGTCACTTGTTCAGTTCCAGTTTTGATGTTAAGTTTTAAGTCCCAATCTCCAATTGCGTTTGTGAAGTCAATTTCTTTTAATGTTGTTTCCTCTTTTTGCGGCAGGTGTTGATGAATGAATAATGTTGGCTGCGTTATGCCACACCTGTGAATCAGGAAAAATGTATGTTCACCCCACACTGGGCTGGATAATTACTGGATCCACTCTCCAAGGGAAAAAGTCCCGGGAAGACGCTTCTACACTCTCTATCTTAACTCCTCTACGTAGTCTACCGTTGATAAAGAGATGGGGTCATCCCATTCTTGAATTGACCAAACAAGTTTCTATGTCACTGTAATAAAAGGTTCTCTGGCTGCAGAACATAGTAATGTGGATATGGAATCAATGACCATGAGGTACTTCATTTGATGTGGAACATAATTGACAGACAAATGTAACTGTCTACGATTGTTCCTAAAGGACTCCTGACACACATGATGATGTTGTTGTTGACGTGAATTCTGGACTAACCGAGATAGCGTGGGTCTTGAAAGGAAAATGGGTCTGCCATTAAATGGTGATGTCAACCATTGGTAGTATCAGCCATAATACTATAAGTTGTTGAAACCCGGACTATTGACGAGGTTGTTGGTGTTGTTAGTTGAAGAACATCCAGGAGGCTCCTCAGAAGATATGGGGGTAGTATTCTTACATCGTAGATCAAGATACATCCCTGATGTCTTTGAGCGACATGAAACTGAAGTGGGCCATCACTGGTTCTAGACCGACGTTGGATGTCTTCTAACTATACATGGAATTGATAACCCATTTCTAAAGCTCCTCTGGTAGTTCGGGCAGCAAACTCTGTAAATCTATATTGTCTCTCAGACGTAGATGGTGGTAATCGATGGTACTCAGTTCAAGTTCAAACCTAGTTGTTTTGCCACTGGCCAATACGTTGAAACATATTAGATGAAAAAGGGAGGTAACCATGATTTGACTTTCTCGTGACTGCTGGAAAGAAAACCTTGAGTTGTCTCCCCCGTCTGATAGTTAATGCCAGTTACCCGCTCAACGGATTAAGGTGTAGTTGGCCACATCTCTTGCAAAAATCATACATCGCCTCAATCTTGTAGCTGCCCAGGCTGGACAGCCAGCTCTTTTATAATAATTATAGACAAAAGTATAGCCAAGGTCCCTCGCCAGCCTCCAGTGCCTGTGCGTTGGAAAAAACACAACAACAAGCATTGTACATCTTGACATATTATACATTTTCATGGACGCACAGAGAAAAACAAATGGATATAAACTATGAGGGAAACCCTCGTCTGACGAGTGGAGTATCTAATTGTTTGCTTGTAACTGATTCATCTACTAGTTGGGGATTTGGGACGGTCTTCTAAACTGACCCTACCAATCTCACGATAAGATACACCGACGAACAAGACAAACTCAGATACCCAAAATATACACTCTTACACACACATGGTAACTCCCACACTATGAGAGTACACAATCTGTTCCAGAACATTACAGGGATTCTCTCTGACTAAACTGTCGCTCCCCCCCCCCCGCTACTAGAAGTCGGGGTTTTAAACATCTGCTCCAATGTCTTGTTATTATGGCAAGCCACACTGCACGATCTACTGCATGTAGAAATGAGTATGTAGGCCGTTCCACGAACCGGACCATGCTGACAGGACATGTAGGTCTTGACAACCCTCTAAAGATAGGGGATGTCCAACTCTCGTTCCCCATGATGTCATACAAACAAAATTAACTTCCTCCCCTGTATATTCATTAAACAGATGACATAAACATTCACACACGACATGAATGCGTACATGTTATGAATCTGACAAATGCACTCTTGAGTACATAAATAGTTCACTAGAAGTCTAGTAAAGACAAGTCTCTTATCTAGAGAATATTGAACCGAATGTGAAGATATAGTTACAGATTGTCTACATAGACTTTGTAGATGATATTTAGATATTCTTCACCCGAATATGAAATAGCAATCACAGCACGATAGGCCTATGAATTGTAAGCATAGGAATATAGTACAGTGGAATAGACGTTCTTGGTGTAAAGTTTGAACCTCAGGCGATCTTCTCAAGAAGTAATTTTGCAGTTACCAACTTCACCCAAAAATACATAAACACAGGTATTGTTTTAATCATATAACACAAGTATTAACATTCAAAAAGCAATATTTCTCACCATCAGCAAAAGGAGGCACAAATGGGCAAAAACACCCACTCCCGTTTGAATCTACATCTTACTAGGGGAAACGTTCAGACACTAGTGGCTATGTCATGTCTGGTCTTGCCAGGGAATAGCCCTCTACTCAATCTATTTCGAGCCCAGTGCCTACATTCCGCCCTCGTTTTCAAATACGGCATTCATTACCTTATTAGGTAACGACAGCCCCTACATGTGAAATTCTCAATTCTTAGAAACATCGTTCCTCTCTTGTCTGCAAACTGTGGAAACTGGTACACTATGTGACAGTGTACCAAGCATGTGGCTCAGTAAACATATTTCTGCAAGCACTGTATTGATTTTGCTTTCCCTAGTCAAGCTTTCCAGTTAGTTGCATATCCTTTTCAGGACGTTTGCAGTCAACACCAAGGTTTTTACTGCCATTGATGTCTTGGCAAGTTTACGTTCAGTAGTTTGCCATTGCTGATCTCCCTGGTCTAGAGATTATACGACTTTCTTCGTAATCTCGTATACTCTCGTAAGTAACGTGACGTTGCGCGTGAATCGGTAGCGGTTCTCTCCGCGTCGGTAACTTAGGGGTATGTGAGCCGGTCGCCCAGAAAGCAATGGCAAACTACTGAGCGTAATCTTGCCAAGAAATCAACAATCAGCTGAAAGACGCTGATGTTGACAGCGATGTCTTGTAAAGGAAGGATATGCGAGAAAAAAAAAAGTTTGCTATTGATATCTGAACGACCAGCATCTATACCATTTACGTAAAAATACAGCGCAATGCGGTCAAGCTTTCTAGGGTCCATCTAAAAGACTGTCTGTCTGTCTCACTTCGTCTGGCCCCAGTGACCCGACCTTGACACAAGTGACCCCACGAGCAGCTATGCTACCAATTGCGTAGCTGGCGGAGTCATTGTTTATTATTATTGGAAAGCGCAAGCCCCTCTATCACATATCGGTGGAGACACAACACAGGGGTTTAGTGTTAATTTATATACTCTGCGATAGACCAAGCCTCGTAAAATTAACGTCACATGTTTGTGGACATTATCTGGAAAGGAAAGCTGCGAGCTGTTTATCAAAGCATTTATGCTGTGACGTTGGGTTTCGGAAGGTCCAACATTACATATCTTCACAACAATGTCTGTCATTTCACTTTTATTAAGCCTGAAACGCCTTTTCTCACAATAATGAACATTTACACACTCTCCTGAATAGTTTGTCGCTAACAATCAGTATTTCAACAACGCTATCAACAACAACAACATAATAATAATAATAATAATAATAATAATAATAATAATAATAATGGCAACATTTCACAGACAACCGGTTGTCGGGGGGGGGGGGGGGGGGGGACAACAACAGATAGAGATAGACTGATGATGGAATACGACACAGACGCACACAGGGGTTGGAATATGACACAGATGCACACAGAGGTTAGAATATGACACAGATGCACACATATGTTGGAATATGACACAGACGCGTTGGAATATGACACAGACGCATACAGAGGTTGGAATATAACACAGACGTACACAAAGGTTGGAATATAACACAGACGCACACAGAGGTTGGAATATGACACAGGCGCACACAGAGGTTGGAATATGACACAGACGCACACAGAGGTTGGAATATGACACAGACACACACAGAGGTTGGAATATGACACAGACGCACACAGAGGTTGGAATATAACACAGACGTACACAAAGGTTGGAATATGACACAGACGCACACAGAGGTTGGAATATGACACAGACGCACACAGAGGTTGGAATATGACACAGACGCACACATATGTTGGAATATGACAGACGCACACAGAGGTTGGAATATGACACAGACGCACACAGAGGTTGGAATATGACATAGACGCACACAGAGGTTGGAATATGACACAGACACACACAGAGGTTGGAATATGACACAGACGCACACAGAGGTTGGAATATGACACAGACGCACACAGAGGTTGGAATATGACACAGACGCACACAGAGGTTGGAATATGACACAGACACACACAGAGGTTAGAATATGTCACAGACACACACAGAGGTTAGAATATGACACAGACACACAGAGAGGTTAGAATATGACACAGACACACACAGAGGTTAGACAACACAAGAGAGCTCTCCTGTCATTAGCGATGTCCTAGAGTGGCTCGGCCGCCATGAGTGTGTGGCTGCCTCACACGAACACCGTGATGCAATCGTTTGTTGCAAGCAGGCCGTGGAGTACGTTACGTGTGTAGAGAAGTAGAGGGCAAATTACATTTCGAAATTGAACATACACACGTGTTTACACACAGAAGGCATTGATATTGGCCTTTGAAATGTACAAAACGTACTAGAAATGTGAAAACTAAGGTCAAGGGCGATTCAAACAAAAGTTAATTAATTAACGGAGTTGAATGAAAGTAAGTATTATAATCAATTAAATCAATTTAACTAAGTCATCAGTCATCATGCACACGTATAATAATTTTCATCTTGTTAATTAATTAGCATGCTCTAGTATCAAAGTCAGTAACTAGTTCTGTTATATAATTGAGCCCACAACAAAATACAATTATAATTATTTGAATTAAATAATTTTATTCAGTTTATTGATTGAACCCTAGTGACAGTGTCTCCATTGGTAAATTTGAAGCGTAAGTAAAGTGAAAGTCTAAGGTCAGGCTTCTTCTTCTTCAGCGTTCCGAGCCATTGAGGTTCTTTTGCTGCAGATACAATCCGTCTCCATTCGTCTCTCTGGTTGACTTTCTCTTGCCAGTCGTTGATTCCAAGTGCATGTAGGTTTGTATATTATTATTATTATCTCTCCACCGTCTTCTTGGTCTACCTCGGGGTCTACGGTCATTTATTTCCTGAGTGTAAGCGAGTTTTGTTTCCCTATTATCTTCCATCCCCAGCCATTGTAGTCAGTCTATTAGCCTTCATGATACCAGTGATTAGCCGGGACTTAAACAGATCATAAATGTCCTTGTTACTTCTTCTTTTCCACTCTCCACTTTGTGCATCCCTAATGGGTCCAAAGATGCGCCTTAAAACTTTGTTCTCAAAGGTTTGTATCAAGGCTTCCTCTTCTTTCGTTGTACTCCAGGTTTCAGAGCCATACAGCACAACTCTAAGGTCAGGCTAACATTAATAAATAAATTAATGTCTAAGATTCCATAAATACTGCATGAACATTTACTAAACACATAGCAGCTTTTATTTTAACTGGGAAAACATGGTTCTTCCATGATGGTGCATTGTTATGGTGCAGCATATAACACTAATATTAATAATAAATTAAACGTCTTATTCTTCTGCCATCACATGCATTCCCCTGTGGAGCTTATGCCCTCAGGAAAGCCTCACTAAGTCAAGCCCTCCTCTTAGTTGCAATCACCTGCAGCTCTTTCATGTCTTTGATCCATGTCCTCCCCTGGCACTCTTCCAAATAACGGTCCCAAATTATTTATTATATAAAGCATCCCTTACAGGGCCTTGGGTGATTATGCTCGTTCTGGGGCGATATGCTGATTCAGGGGCGATATGTACAGTTACTGAGTGTGTGATGGACTGCTAAACCGATCGATGGATGCAGTAAATGTTTCATGGGCCCGGTGGGCCCTCACTGTCGTTGGAGTGTATATCTATATCTTGTCCGTACATATTTCCACATATAACTGATAGGTATACTACACTCTGACGACATTGAGGGATCTCCGGGCCCAAAAAGATTTATTGCATCCATCGATCGGTCTGTCAGTCCACCAAACACTCAATAACTGCACATAATAAATACAAAGTGTCTATTCATAGCGCACTATGTATAAAGTATTCCTTTATACATAGTAAACTGTCCCGGCTGGTCACGTGATTTGCCAAGTCAAGTTTGTGGCTATATTATACATTTTCGTTGATTGGAAAACATGTCGTCAGTAGCATAGATGATAGTGTCCCCGCCTGATGGGCGGGAGCTCGAGGTTCGTTTCCTTGCCGGACAATTTTTTTTTTTAATTGTTCAGCAATTAATTGGGTGAAAGTCAATCCTTTATCTCTTTGGGTATTTAGAATTGTGTTGTTTAAAGTGAGTGTAAGCTAGTTAGTGTTTCCTCTTGAGCCCTGACTGTACTGGACTTAGGTATCAGTCAGTACAGAGCAGGGTAGGTGGTCGCTTCTATAATCCCCAAGGACACTCCATTTTATGTCTGATGCTGCCTCTTTTGATACAAGTGCCAGGTCGATAGCCGTGTCAGGGTGCCCCGGTTTCATTGCCTGCCTAGTTGGTGTCCCATCATTTAGACAGACAACATCTGTCTCAAGCGAGGCCTCAGCAAGAGCAGTGCCCTGAGTGTTCTCTCCCGACCTGTCCCACTCTTTGGAGCGTGCACTGAAGTAACCACATAACATAACAGATAGGTAAATGAAGAACAAGTTGAGTTGAGTTAAGGACCGACACTACTGCACTCAGGACATTCCCATACGTGCTCCGTCCCCTCGTTCAACAGCCAGCGTAGAGTCATACTACTAATCATTCCCACCGCTATCTGATTAAAAGTTCTCTTGGTCTTCCCTCTCAGTTTTGAGATTCTTCCAGAACCCCTGCCGATCCCCCACAATCTCATTCTTTCCACATATGGGTTCTCAATCTGTTCTCAATCATTCTACACGAAACATTCCTTTCTCCACCTTGCTAAGCATACATTTTGAATCCGTAATGAATACAACGTGTGTTGCAGTAGTCTCCTCTAGCCACCAGAATGCCGCTGTTACTGCCTCCACCTCCATTCACCACCCAGGTGTAATAGTACAGGGGTCAGAAGTCCAGGAACCCATGCGCAATGCAACCTTACGCTCATAAAGGACTGCCGCAACCCATCTAACAAGGCAAGGCCAGACCTCCATGTCCAACAGTGTGTTTATTAACCGATCATTCCTAACCCTGTTATACGCATCCTCAAGGTACCTGGGGTGTCCACTAAACCTCTCAACCAGTCCCAACTCTCTCTGCTTATGCAAGATTCCCCACTCACATATATATTTATCAGGTTCCAGCTGTATTGGCCGATTTGTATCCGCATTCCCTGCACCTCTTTACTCTCCTGACCCCACCCACTCATATCCAGTATTGAATGCTGTAAACCAGGGGTGGCCAACCTTTTCAGCAGGCGGGCCAAATTTCAGAAATAATATTTCCTGCCGGGCCACGCTCCTAATTTTTGTGTGTTAATTAAAGTAAACAAACAAGCATGCTACAGCTTCGACCATATCATCGCTTCCCACTCCGCGGGCCGCAACATGACTTCCGGCGGGCCACAATTATTCTCAATCTCAATGATTGTTGCACTGGTTTAAGAATTTCAGCAAGTCATTTCACCATCCTCTGTTGGACAGAGACCATAGATAAATTTGGACGGGTCCGATAAAATGTCTTCCATTGTCTTTTAATAGACTTGTCCATAACCACTGCACCACTTCCCTTGTTTGATTTTAGTATTACCAGTTGTTCATTGTCTTGTAATGATTTCTAAGTGGGAAGTTATGTTTGGATGGTGTTATGTGATATTGATGTTCTATATCTTCCAACTTGGCTTTTAGTCATCTGACCAAATCAGCAGAAGATGGTTTCAGCTTTGAGACTTGGTCAGACAGCATTTGGAATTGAGCCTGTGATTCAGCCTGAGTCTTCTTGCTGGGATATGATAAGACGCTCGGCAACATTCTGGAAAGAACCTATTGTATGATAATAATTCTGGGAGTCTCCATTGTGAAGTGGTCAAGCCGTCTGACTCAGGCTCAGAAGGTGTGGGTTCGATTCCCGGCCGCGTCCTTCGGTTCACAAGTGTATTTTTTCAAAGACTCCTGGGGGTCATCGCTGAAGCTATGGAGTTCATGCATTGTGCGACGCTTTCCGCGTTGTGGAAAGAGACTGAACCATATGGAATAAAACCCGCTGCAATGAAGTTGACCCTGTCCACTTTTAAGTGACTTTAATGCTGGTGAAGGCTCACTTGTATTTATGTATAATGTGCAAATTTCATCATAATACCGGGTGCTTTCTTATGGCATTTTTCTTGTTGCTTTCTTTTCTATTTATGCTGTTATCTCTTGATTAAAAAGATACACTGAAATCCTCTACACTCCTGAACTAATTCTTTTACATTTCTCACTTACATTAATGAATCATTTAAACACTTCATTAACTAAGTTAATCAATGATAAATTTAACACAACTAAAATGGGTTGTGCCTTGACCTAATCCAGCATGCCATAGAATAAGTGGGAATGGACGGTGATCTGTCTCCTTTGACAGATCTGTACTAACTTTTCATAAGTCGATTTCTGAGTTCTGGTTTCTTAAATTGTTCTCACAATGTGTCTACCTATGACCCAGACAAGTCATGACAGTTGCTCAGTTCCCTTCCTCATCACCGTTTCTTCCCAGAAAATTGTCCAGTTCACATTTGTCGACCCCAGAGACTGGTCAGAAAATTCTGGCCTCTACTGGGGATTGATCCTAGACCACTGTCTTGGCAGAGAAGTGTACTTGACCACAGTGACCACTTCTTCAGTGATTAGCACCCATGGGAGAGAGCCGGTAGATGATGGGACAGGAACAACTGACAGTCATCCAGTGCAAGCTGGACCATCAATTGGACCCTAGTTTTAAGCATACACTTAATGAAGACTGAATAAATATGGGCTGTGACAATATAAACTGCCTTCCAGCCTTCTTTACCACTGACAGAAATTGCAGAGAATTATGTTGTCCAGTCCAATTACTTATTCTTGAGCCAGATGTGACCCACTGTCACATGTTAGGTTGCTTCAATGTGAAAGGTCTGTACTGTCATCCAGACTTTTGTCTAGCTTTCATTTCCATGAAGGTTTACTAGTGTTGTACAAATGCAGTTTCCAAAACTTCAGTAATAATTTACATACACAGGCAAACCTTCTGGCTTAGAGAAACATCAGTGGAGGATAAAGTCTTTAGACCACTCAGTGAACTAAAAAATAAAGACAGTGAAGTTTATACAAGAGACATCATTGCAGATATAGACAAATTGCCACTGAACGAAAGTCGAAGCAGCAGCAATCTAATATTAACCAAATGCTATAATATATGATCACACTTGTGGTATGTGATTGGATAACCAAGCATTGTTCTCATGTCTCATCTTTTCAGCCATGCTACTAACTTGTCTATTGATTGCTTTCACTGTGGATGATGCATATAAATCTAGAGTTGATGCAGCCGTAGTCTTACAGAATCATCCACGCATCATGGAAAATTGTGTGGAGCAGTTTGAAGGAACTGAAGGTAAGAACTAAAAACAGTGTGTTATATCAATATGTGCCTTTCTGTATGCTTCTCGGCAGCTTAGCTGTGGTTATCACACTTAATAAGAGCAAAGAGAGTTGGGATAATTAGGCTGCACATTCTGTACATATAAACATGTCAAGCTGTCATAATATTGATTAAAGCACAGCAGACAGAGCCCTTCTGCTGAATATCTTGTATTGATTATGTCAGCCCAAAGGCTAGTGTGATATCTTTTGAACATGCACTGCATCATAAATCTAGCTTTTTAAACTTATTGTTGGAAATTAATGCAGTGTTTACCTTGTCTTCCACATATATGGTTGTGTATGCTTGTATTTAAAACTGACACATTCTATATAAATATTTGGCAACTGAAGGAGGAAGAGTGTTCTCATGTCATACCCTATGCCTTCATTTGTCAAAAGTAGTGTTTTTCCTATTTACATTACTTATTCATTAACTTCTACTCGTTCTGCTAATTAATTTAATGTCAACGTATTTAAATTTGTTGAAGAAGAAAACTATTGATTAATTGTATGTCAGTTTATCCGGCCATTCTGCAGAAAGAGACCAAGTCATATGTGATAAAATCTGCTGCATCGAAGTCAGTTTTCTTTGCTTTACCCCTTTTAGTCAGTGTATTTAAATGTTTTGAAGAAGGAAATAATTAAACAGCCCTTTGGAGACAAATGACCACCAGTATTTGTACGCCACATCTTTGCTCTTACTCTCAGACATTGACAGTAACCAAAGACCAAGAGCAAAGATAACAACATGTGATGTAAAGTGCTTAAGAAACATTTATGTCACAGGGAGGGACAAATTGTGAAAGGGCATAAGACAGACAATTAAAATTTATTTAGGATATATAGGTAGAGAGTTCAGTGGTTTGGTCATCTGCCAAGAATATTGTAAGATTTATCCGCCTGCTATGATGGTTATGGGACAAGAATACTTCCAAGGAAAGCATAGATTGATGGCATTAAAATGATAATACATAAACATGGCCTTACATTAGCAGTAGCTACACGACTAGCCCATGAGTAAAAATGTTTCCTCACAGTGTCTGTTTCCTTTTATAACCTCCAATAGCAAAGATTTATTGCATGAGATGTTATACAATGCAGTTTTTGTTTGCTCTACTCTCTTCTTTATCTCTATGATACATCTTCTGACTTCTGTTATTATTGTGCCTAAGTAGTTGAATTTCTTTACTAGATACAAATTTATACCATTGACTTAAATTGTACATTTGACTTGATGCATTTCTTTAATAGAACCATTATTTTTATCTTTCTGTTATTAAAATTGAGGTCTATTTTTTACTTCTTCAACCACCATATCTGTTCTTTTGTTGTTGTAATTCTTTATGACTTGCTTTCAAGATGTTATCTGCATATGTATGCATACACTTGCACATTGATGGCCATGTCACTGAGTTCTGGGGTATTTTTTTTTATAGAGATCGCGACCCCACCAACTTGTTCCCCCTCAGTGACCATTGTTAATGTTAGGTCCATGGCCCTTTATGCAACAGAGACTAATCCGTCACCCAGTGGACTAAACCTGGCAGTAGGAGGGGCTCCTCATATGCCCAAAAATCTTGACTATCTACATCTTATAACCCAATTTACAGCTTTCTCTGTTTCTTGAAAGACTGCCTCATTCCTTTCTGTGTCCATCCATGGTATTTGCATTCTCCTTAGAAACCACATTTCTGCCTTCATTAGATGTTTATCACCATACCTGTTTATTGTCCATGCTTCACATGAATACAACAGTATAGGTTCTATACAGCACTTAACACTTTTTCTCACAGGTTTTTGTTTTCCATCTTGCAAAGGGCTACCTTTGCTTTGGCAACTCTTGTTCTAATCTTTATAAGGCATCTTCTATTCCAGATTGTTCCAAGATTGTTTTGGTGATTCACTATTTAAGAATGTTCCCCTTTACTTGGATGTTACATTGTTGTGTCTTTCTTTTTGAAGAAACCATAATTCCTGTTGTCTTACAATTTAATTATAATCCTAGTTGCTCACTGCATATAATTACATCATCCACACAAATCTGCAGGTCTTGTTCATTGTCTCCAATTAATAGCGTATATCTTATGTTGTTGATGTTATATCTTCTGTTGATGATTCCTCTCAGTTAAAATGTTCACATCAAAAGGCTGCCATTTGACCTGTAATATTCGACCTGGCACTGTTAAATATTCTGGAAATGATTTTGATCTTTCCACATCCATAATAATGGCTACATCTCTTTGGTAGCTCTCTGCTCTTGAATGGATAATTTTATAGCTGTCAGATGTTTGGTCAGATGTTGACATTCCTGTCACTTTCTATTTGGTCGGAGTCTACATGGCAAAGTGGTCAAGCCATCTGATGCGGGCTCGGAAGGCTGTGGGTTCGATTCTGGACTGTGTCCTTCAGTTCACGAGTGCATTTTTTAAAGTCTCCTGGGGGTTGTTGCTGGAGCTACGGAGTTTGTGTTTTGTGCGACACTTTCGGCAATTCACTGTGGAAAGAGACTGAGCCATATGGGATAAAAACCTGGTGCAATGAAGTCGACAATGTTGACTTTTAAGTGTCTTGTGTATGAGAAAAAGAGAGAACAAACTTTATTTTCTAAGGGTTCAGAGTTGGACATGCAGGCCTGTCTTACAGTCTGTCCTTACTTAATTTATGCATCTGTTTCATGCATTCATTAAGTTAGTTTTTAACAACAGTTATATTTGCATTGTAAAGTCATGAGAAATTGACAACAATTATTACTTTATGGCCAGTTAGTACGCAAGAGAGAGTTTATATTCATTTTCTATCGTTTGGTTGGTGCTAGTTGGTTAACTGATTGATATCCTAATGGTTTATTTACCCTTACTTTCCACTGCTTGTTTATGGTTGAAATCTGATTTGTCTAAAGAATTGAAAGTAATTTATTTGGTATTTGATGTGTATATTGTAGGTGCTCCCATAGATGGCTTCCAAGTGCAGAAGGTTTTGATTTTCACTACTTCAGGATTACTAACACCTCATGTCCAAAATGGTGGGGCATCATTGCTTGATCCAGATGACCATTCACATTTCTGCAGCTTCAAACAGATGAGCAAGTATGTAGATATTACAAACTATGCAAACACCCTCACAATGAAAGAGAAACTTCATAACAAAAAGACAAAACAAGCCTTTAAAAATTTTGAGCCTCTGCCAAAAGTAAAAGATTGTGGTAGACATAGCTTGTCATCATTTGGTGTGTTACAATTAATTAATCTTGGAAAATATTTGTTCCAGTCTTATTTTGGCAAGTTACAAAGTCTGGATTCCATGTTTCCCTCTCATAAGTTTGCTAACACTTTTGGTGATCAGACACTGTTTCAGAGTTTAAGTGCATTACTTTATGGGCTATTAAATGAAAAACAGTTTGTCTACACACACGTTGACAAGTTGTCCTCAGATTTCTCCACAGCTTCACAATTTAAAGAACAACAACAAAGTCTCCACTATTTTGTTGAGCAGTCTTTTACAAAAGAAAATCACTTCTTTAAGGATTTTAAAGTGTTTGCATTCAATAGAAGGTATGCTACAGGTTTACTTTCTGGGGCTGATGTATCTTCTAAAGATATCATTAGTTACCTCAGCAACTGTTTATGCTCTAAGTCTCAAAATCATGATAAATCTTTTGGCATTTCGTATGATGATGTCAGCCATATATTTAATGTATCAGATTCTTACAACAATTATTTAACAACCAGTTCGTTGTTTTGGTCTTATTCAGTATCTCGCACTGCCTCACTTTGGACATTAGTTAAAAACTGGTTATCACCACTTCATACACCCTACAGGCAGGAGACGGGTAACAGCAATAGTAATGATGATTTAAAACTCATCACAGTTGATGATTTGTTTATGTTTAGTCTTCTTAGAACTCTCAATGTAACTGTTTCCAGACATATAGCACCAGCTTCCAGATTGATTGTTGAAAGTTTTGTGTTGCAGGATTCAGTTTCTGATTCTGCAGATGGAACTGTAGGACAGCTGAGAGAAGACCATGACATGAACGTGAAGCAAGTGAGAATTGATCAGCACACAAAGTCACTGCCAAAAAAAATTGTGCAGAATCAGTTTGCAGTGTTAAGTCATGATAATAGTCCAGAAAGCAAAGCATTTAATGGATCCTTGAAGGCAAAGAATTTGAGTCTAGAGAAAGTTGGTAAAGGTGACTCATCATTACTCTCACACAACAGAAATGGAACCATCAAACTACACTCAGAGGATCAGAAATCCCATCACTCCAGGTTATCACACAAGCGTACTTTCCAGACATACATACGCTTGCTTTACAATGGTCACGTCGTCACATCTGTTATCCCGGCTTGTAATAGTGATGAGGCAGTCACTTTAGGCCTGTGCCCCTTTGAAGTATTTGAGTATTTTCTCACCAGTATTCAGTGGCAACACTATCCAAGTAGGGATGAACTTTAGAAGTTCATTGACACTTTTTTGACATGACACAAATCTTTTAAGAAAAAACATATCAAATTTATACAACAAATACTGTTTTATAAGAGTAGCTTTGAGCATTCATTTATAAAAAAAAAAAACACTTAGACTACATTTAAAAAAATGTAATGGCTTTATGGAGTATCAGATCAGTAGAGAAAAGGGGGAGGCATCATCAGTCACTGTTTTAACATAACTGCAAGCACAGCAACACACCTTGTATTTTAGTTCTCCCCCAAAAATAATAATACAAAAACATTGTGACATTGGAAGAAATTGATCTGCTCATTACTCCTATATCAGAAACAGCTCTAAGGTAATATGATGTTGGGGTTTCTTAGACTTTTATTAGCACAATTTGACCATAGTTTATATAGCTCATTTTTAACATACTTTTTTGTGTGTTGCATCTGTCATTATGACATGTGTACCAAGAGATTTACTGCCAGTTATTTGATCTCTGGGTATATACTTGGCACGTGACAAGTCTCCATGGACAATGATGTGTATAATGTATCAGAGGATGGATGACTAGCAAAATACTTGCGTGCATTTATTTGCTATTAAAAATATTTTGCATTGTTCTTAGAATGAGAGACTTGCTACAAGTATTATGTTGGCTGTGCGTATTTTGAAAATGTATTAAGATTTTGCCATTGCACATTTTATTGCCTGGCACGTCTGGCTGTATCTTGTCAGGTGGACACTACTTAAGTTAATCAACTTACAATAGAGCAAACAATGAAGCCTTATGCTGAAATACACAACACACATATCACTGTGGTAATTTTATGCTCCTGACAAAATACAGCCAAACGTGTCAGGCAATAAATTGTGCAAACTGTTGTCTTCACTATTGAAACTCATAATGTGAAAACTGTTAGGAATTGTATATTTTGTCATGTTTTAAATTATGCTCAGGGTTTTAAATCGTTGTAAGGTGCAACATTTACCATAGAGCTTTCATGTGTATATTTATGTAATGTTATAATGATACTAATTTACTGCCGGTGTTATAACCATGTCTGATTGACAATGTAATGTAATTATGTATTTTTAGAGCAAGGAAGTTTATTGTTTCAGGGTTCTAAACAAAAAACTATTTCAGAGTCAAATACAGAACCATATATGCATGCTACAAATAGGACCCATGGTGGCATAGTGATTGGTGCACTTGACACCTAGGCAGTGGTCAGGGTTCAGTCCTCAACAGTATTTTCATTTGTTCTCACCAGTATGGCTCATGGTTGGTCCAGTCTCAGCACATGTGTACAGACAGTTTTCAGTTGGCTGGGAAGGGCAGGCAGTGAGGAAGTGAACTAGCCACCCATGTGGTCGTATATTCCATGAGACTACCTCTGTGTTATGTGTGGCATGCTTCAAGTCATCAATCAAAAATAAGGAGCATCCGTTGGATCTTTTCCTCAGGACATGCTGGTGTATTTGGGAAATGAGCAGGAGGACAGATTAACTGTGCCTGTACTATTGGGTGGGGTATTGGAGCACAGTAAGGCAGATGTGGTCAGCACTGTTTGGGAGATTGATGATTGTTGTGTGATGTTAACCACATCACTATTGATGATTGTTGTGTGATGTTAACCACATCACTATTGATGATTGTTGTGTGATGTTAACCACATCACTATTGATGATTGTTGTGTGATGTTAACCACATCACTATTGATGATTGTTGTGTGATGTTAACCACATCACTATTGATGATTGTTGTGTGATGTTAACCACATCACTATTGATGATTGTTGTGTGATGTTAACCACATCACTATTGATGATTGTTGTGTGATGTTAACCACATCACTATTGATGATTGTTGTGTGATGTTAACCACATCACTATTGATGATTGTTGTGTGATGTTAACCACATCACTATTGATGATTGTTGTGTGATGTTAACCACATCACTATTGATGATTGTTGTGTGATGTTAACCACATCACTATTGATGATTGTTGTGTGATGTTAACCACATCACCTCTCAAGTGCTATTTGGTCTAGAAAACTATGAGGACCATTCCTTTATGCCACCATCTCAGTTCATCCAGCATAATTTTTCTTGGTCTTCCTCTGCCCCTTTTCTCGCCGATCTTTCCAGTCGTCACTATATTCTCCAGTGCCTTTCTTCTCATCATATGATCAAATAATGATGTTTGTGTTTTTCTTATCTCATCTCATCTCGTTCCTCTTGTACTTTGCAGTATCGAGGAGAAGTATAAACAGCGAGAGAGTGCCCGCTTATGGGCTTCATGTATTGATATTCCCATAGACTCTGCTATTCCCTGTGTCCATCGTTTAATTGATCGGCCTCTTCCTCTGCTTCTATTTGGTCTGTACACCATTGCTTGTTGTGGTATACTGTTAGCTGGTAACCTATTTGCATGGCATTTTACTTGCCACCTTCTAATAAAGTCTAATGCTGCTATAACCCCCACTTTAGTCCTGATTTATTCATTTCTGATCTTATCTCTTCTTCATAAATTGAGTATTCTTCTCGGGAATCTCATTTCTGTTGTGATTTTTCTTTTCTCTTTTTCTGTCATTGTCCATGTTTGCCATTAGTAGCATAGAGTTGGTAGGAAGATTGTGTTGTAAAGTGCTTTCTTAGTAACTATTCATACATGTTTGTTTTTTAGTATTGGTGCCATTTGTCCAATGAGTTGGTTTGCCTTTCGATCTTGTCTTCTGATTTGCCATTTGATGATATTATACTTCCTAGTTGCTTGAAACTCTTTACTTGTTTCAGGGGATGTTCGTTTAGGTGAATTGTTGCTTTTTCTTCTTTAGTTATAGTCATGACCTTTGTTTTACTAGTGCTAATTTTCATGTTATGTTCCCTACACATTTCTAGACTATTCATGTGGTCATGTAATTCAGCTTCTGATTTTGATATTAGTGCTTGATCGCAAACTGTTCTCTAATGGTGTAATTTGCAGATGGTTCTTCTTCTGTGTTCTCATCATGCAGTGTTCTTGCGGCCTCTGTTTGGCTGGTTTATTTACGTATGTTGTCTATATAGGTTATGAACAAGAGAGGGGACAGGACACAACCTTGTTATACTCCGGATCTTCTTCTTCTTCGTTCATCCGGTTTTTTTTTTCGGACGTGATTGCGTTGTGCCTGTTTACAGCAGAGCTGCGTTCTTGCGCCGTTAGGCCGACACATCCGACTTCTGCGGGCATTTGTTGACCGGGTTAACCTTCCCGGGGGGTTTCTTAGGACGTTAGACTCTCACTGTTGTGGTGTTATCTCCCATCCCAGCTGGCCCATATAGAACAGCCAAAGGCATCCTGGTCGGCCCTCAAGGGAAGCAGACCATGGGCATTCCCCGCCATCCAAGGAGGCTTCCATAATTGCAGAGCCATCACACAGCGCTCTGGTACTGGGCTCACCCAAGGAATCGTCACGTCCTGCACATGGCTGCTTAGCCTTACTTCCGTATATTGGGCCTTCCGTTCACCATAGGCTGTTCTTCCAGAAGCCAGAAGAATGCAGTTTGCAGATGACATCCACACAGTGAGCTTTCGATTCGGACTTTCCACGTAATGGATTTGCTATCCAAGCAATATTCCATTTTGTGCCACTAGGACGCTTTTTCCACCTTTTATGAAGCCCACACAGTGAGCTTTCGATTCGGACTTTCCACGTAATGGATTTGCTATCCAAGCAATATTCCATTTCATGCCTCTGGGAGGCTTGTGTAACCGACATGCCTGTGGTATGAAGTGTGGCAGTCTAAAAACTTCATGTACATTTAAATGTCAACCTGAATACAGTTAAAGTAAGCTGCAGTCGACTTGAGCTTGTTAATATCTCCATAAAGCTTGTCCTCGAATGAAGCAGGTGTGGGCCAAAATATCTTTCTCTGTTCTGCATATATTGGGCACTCTTGCAGCAAATGTTTAGCTGTCATTTTACCAGTTCCACAATTACATTCATCTGTATCTCCTATCTTTAGTTTGTTGAACAAGTGGTATTTCAGCCTGTTATGTCCTGTGCGGAGTCTGAAGATTGCTACTTGTTCTCTTCGGTCGAGTTTGTAATATGCATCATCCTTCTGGTGGCCCGGATGCTCTGATTCCCATTTGGTTTTATAGGTGCTTTTTATCAACCTCTTTGCCTCATTATAGGTTATGTCTATGTCAGGCTGTGGTAGTCGTCCGCCCTCTTTTGCCAGTCTGTCAGCCTCTTCATTTCCAGGTATACTGCAATGTGATGGGATCCACTGTATTACAACTTTTTTGGATTTCTGGCATAGACCATGGAGTGCTGCTCTTAGGTCAGCTAGTTCTGTGCTGTTTTTGCTCTTCAGTATTGAGACAGCTGACTTTGCATCTGTAAAGATAGCTATTTGTGTGTCTTTATTTTCCTCCATCAAAAGCATTTCTGCTGCAGTTTTCAGAGCCTCTACCTCCGCTTTGAAGTTACTTGAAAACTTTCCAGTTGCCACTGAATGTGTTTTTTTCACTCCATTTTTTAAATTTAGGAGAATTCCTCCTCCTCCATTCTCTACTGAATTTTTGGCTGATCCATCTGTATATGCATGAGTCCAATTGCTGCTTGGGTAATGTTCTTTTATGTAGTTTAGGGTTATTTCTCTTCTTTCGGTTTCATGCTGAGTGTTCTTTTTCTCAATACCAGGAATGTTTTCTATCATCTCAGGCAGTTGCTGCTGTCTCCAAGCTGGGAACTTGTCTGCATTGTAAATGGGTTTGACTGTTGATATGTTAAGTATGGGATCTGCCCTAATCTTTCGTTTTGCAGTTTCTACAAAGTTGCTACGCTTCAGTCTTCCCTTTCCAAAACCACTAAACCTTTTATACATAGGGTGGTCTGTCAATCTTCTAAATTTTTCAGCTTGTTGCTGGGCTCTGCTATCTCTTCTATCCTGCATTGGTTGTAAACAAGTTATCTTTTCTAATTCATTAATAGGCGTTGTCTTCAGGCTTCCAGTTATGATTCGCATTCCTTGGTTTTGGACTCTACTTATTTTGTTAAAGTTTGACTTAGCTGCTGTTGCCCAAGCTGCAATGCCATATTCCAGTACTGGTCTCACCCGTCCAGTATATAACTTCTTGAGAACTTTCTCATCTGCTCCCCACGTTGTACCAGCAAGCTTTTTCATGATTGCCATTCTTTGCCTTGCTCTTGTTCGATTTTTCTCAACCTGTCTCTTCCATGTCAGGCGACGATCAAAGGTGACTCCTAGATAGTTTGGATTTTCTTCATGGCGCAATATTTTTCCATTCAATACCAGCTTAGGTTGCTGAGTTTTAGTTGAGAGGGAGAACACTGTGCATGTTGTTTTCTCCTCACTTATCTTCACTAGCCATGATTTTGACCAGTCCTCTAGCGCTAATAGGGCTTGCTGTATTCTGCTGTTAGCTGTACTAATATATTCTTCAGATGTCCATATGGCTAGGTCATCTGCAAAGGATGATGTGTGTACTCTGGCTGGAAAATTTTCCGTGATGTCGTTTATATATGCTAGGAATAATGTTGGAGAAAGAACTCCTCCTTGGGGGACACCTTGCTCCAACAGCATCATTTTGCTGGTTTGTCCTTGTACTTTTGTCCTGGCAGTTCTGTTCTCAAGGTAGTGGCTGATCCATTTGTACATTTTCCCACAGACATGCATTTTTTGTAGTTTTACTTTCAGTCCTTCCTTCCATACTTTATCAAATGCTTTTTCTAAATCTATCCAGACCGCTAGTGTGTGCTTTTTCTCTTGGAAGGCATCCTCTATTTCCTGAGCTATATAGGTTATTTGATCTTCAGTGGATCTGTACTTTCTGAATCCTGCTTGGTGTGGTGTTAAGAGTTTGTTTTCTTCCAGATGCCATGTTAGCCTGCCATTGATAATGCGTTCCATTAATTTTCCTACACAGCTAAGTAGACTGATAGGTCGATAGCCATTTGGTTCTTCCAGGTCTTTTCCTTTCTTTGGGACTGGTATTAGTATAGCTTCCTTCCATGCCTGTGGGACTATTCCTCTCTTCCAGCTGTTATTTAGGACTGCTAGTAGTTTCTTCTTTGCCTTGGTGCCTAGTCCTATTAGCATTTCATTTGTGATTCCATCCTTTCCTGGTGATTTCTTCTTTTTTAGGGTATTCATTGCCTGTTCCATTTCTTCCATTGTTAGATTTGCCATCATATATTCTGCTGCTGTCTCTGTATTTGTATGATGTATCTGTTTGTCTTTGATTGCTTTCTTCTGTTCGGTTGTAATATCAATGTGATTTGCACTGGCATAGTGTTCCATTAGTGCATTTGCAGCCTTTTTTCCTGTAAGCAAGGCATTTCCTTGTTTAATTGTTATTTGTTTGTTTCTAGGTCCTTCATTGTTCATGGCTTTCACTAGTTTCCATAGTTTGTTTCCATCCCTGTCAAAATTCAGGTTTTCTGTTTTTTTCCTCCAACAATCTCTTGTTGTTTGATTTACTGTTCTTTTATATTTTGCTGAGATGGCTTTGAGAGAGATGTTCGCTTCAGTTGTTTGTTCTCTCTCTGCGGTCTTCCTAGCATCTTCAACTTTGTCCTCCAAAATTTGTAGTTCTTCAGTCCAGTATGGTTTGTAATTTTTCCTCGCTCCTCTTGGAATAGACTCAGTGGCCGACTGTATTATTGCTCTGTTTAGACTTTCCACCATTTGCTTCATGTTGCCATATCGTGTATTTATGTTTTCACAATATGTGTCTGTTAGTATGGCAAATCTGTCCCAATCTGCTCGTTTGTAATTCCAACGGGGCAAAGGCTTTTGCTCCTGTGGAACATACTCCATATTTATTACAAGCTTGATTGGTCTGTGGTCACTACCTGCTAATTGGTCAAGCACATGGCGATCTATTTTGTGGAGGATGTCTCCTGTGCAGAAAGCTAAGTCTGGAGTAGAAGTGGTAATCCATCTTCTGGAGTAAAAGCTCGGTGTGTCATCCGCTTTGTTGAGTAGATGGAGATTTGAGTCTATTTCCCAGTCCTCCACTTCATCTCCTCTTTTGTCAGTATCTGGGTATCCCCATCTTTCTGAACGGCTATTAAAGTCTCCGACAACAATGCAATTTGTGTCAGTTATTTCCATGTTTGAGAGTGTAAGATCCTTATCTGCCGGGCTATACAGATTGTAAATTCTTATTTTCACGTCCTTTATCATTATATCAACACCTATAATTTCCGTTTGGTTGTCAGAGATCACAGATACTTCGCTGCAAGGTATTGTATTTCGTGTAAGTATTACAACTCCTCCTTTGTGTCCTTCGCGGTCGAAACGTGTGGCCTGATATCCCTTGACTGAAAATGTGCGATTGGCGTTGAGGTGTGTCTCTTGAATGCATGCCACATCTATTCTATCTTTATGAAGACGCTGTGTTAGGGAGGCTTTCTTGTTATAAACTCCTTCTGCATTCCATTGTAGTATGTTGAGTGTCCGGGGTGTTTGGTCAATAACTCTTAACCTACTCCTCTGTGCCTTGACTCCACAGCACAGGGGAAGGTGACCACCAGTAGTCATGGGTGGACCCCCTCGAGGCAGGGGGCCCGGCACTATCACCGCCTGATGGGACTTCACGGGATTAGCACCATAACGATTAATTTTCATCTGTGGCATCATGAAATGATAAAGTTACGTTGCACTTCTTTGTCAAGCCTGTGGCTCAGTACATCCGATTTCGACAAGCATTTGTTCGGGATGCTTTCCCTAGCCTTTGACTGTCCCCAGTCTACCTACAAGGCAGCAGGTTTGTGCGTCACTTCGTCTGGTCCCTCTCCCTTGACCTGTCCGACATGGGTGACCCTACCAGTAGCTGTGCTACCGTCGGCATAGCTCTTGGGGTCATTGGAACGCTCAAGCCCCTCTACCTCGTCAAGGTGGACGCACGGCAGAGGGGATACTCCGGATCTTATGGTGAAGGGTTCTGAGTGTTCTCCAGTTGCTCTCACTGTGCATTAACTTTTTTTTTGTATAAGCTTCTACATAGGTTTATTAGCTGTTTACTCAATCTATATTGTTTAAGGATTTCCCACAGCTTTTTTCTATCTACTCTATCAAATGCCTTTGTTGGTCGACAAAGGCTAAGTAAAGTGTTTCATTAAATTCTATTGATGTTTCTATAAGTTGTTTAAGAGCAAAACTGGCATCTATGCATCCTTTGTTTTTCCTAAATCCAAGTTGTGTTTCGCTTAGCTGGAGTTCTATAGTAGTTCGTAATCTTTTCTCAAGAATTTTGCAAAATATTTTCCCAGTATGACTCAAAAGAGAAATGCCTCTGTATTGTGTGCAATCTCATTTGCTGCCTTTATTTTTTCAAATTATGATAATTATGGCAGATCCCCAGTTTTGTGGTGTCTGTTGTTCTACCCATTTTCCTCTGGTTCTCATTGCACTTATATTTTTGTAAAAGTTTCTAGTTGCCTCCTTGTAGTTTTTATTTAGGGTTTCTCATACGCCTCCCAGTCTTTTTGGTTTTCTCGCTTTACTATTCTATTCACATGTCTTCTCGCTATTCTATATTCTATGTAATCAGGTTCCTGTTTGCTCTTAACCACTTTTTAATCTTCCTTCTTGTCTTTTACAGCTTTCTTTACCTCTGCATTTCACCAACTTGTTATTTTCTTTATTCATGTTTTGCGTTTGTGTGTGGTTTATGTTATTTTTTGCAGTATTTAAAATGCTTGATCTGAACACCTCCCATTCTTCTTCCACTGTTTTTCTTTATACAGGTAATTTTCAAAGGTTTCAGTTCTTTCTGATAATGTTTCCTCACTGCCTCGTCTTTGAAGTTTTTTAAGTTTACTGGTTCACATGGCATGTATTTTCCTGGTCTTGTCTTTTTTATAGCTGTATATAATTTTATAGTTTCATTAGCCTCTTCAGGCAATCATTGTTAATTAATCTGACAGTCCAAGGTATTAGAAATTGGTCTTTGTCTAAGGAACCACATCTGCGTTGCTTTCTTTACCTGGTATGTCCATTAGCATTCCATGATTCACTGCCATACAGTAAAATAAGTTCTATTTTACATTTTAGCACTCTTTTTCTTACATTCAGTGATAGTGACATTTTGCATAAGATACTTTTCATTTTCTGGAATGCAGCTTGTGCTTGACCTATTCTGCTCTGAATCTCAATCATGCATCTTCCTTCTGATGTCATGACTTCCCTGATTTTATCACAGAAGAAGAAAAATCATTGTTATGGGTAATGATTGATTTTGTTCAGATCTGTTGAATGGTAGAAAAAATTATAAATATAACAGCCAATGTGCTGTATCTAGTAGTGTGTAGAGTAGCTAAAAGTGTTTAGTATTTTAAATTATTGCTGTGTTTAAATATGTACATGTTTTTGCATGGTGTTAATCAGACTGTATGTGTCATGTGTCTGTACAAAGTAGTTTTCCTGTGCACAAACAACTGTTTATTTGCACACAAATATGCTGCTTGTTGAGATCTGGCGTATTATAAACTATTAGTGGTCTTCAATATCTACACTTCGTTCATGTTGTATTCTAATGTTTTGATAAAATCACTGTCAGATGCAGTATTTTACAACTGGTCGTATTTACACATTTTTGAGACATTTACGTTTTTATTACAATTGCCATAAAGTGCAGTGTAAACTAAGATATTACAAATGCTTTGTACTTTTAACTGTTACCTTTGTAGCAGTTTGGTAAAAGATATATATTTTTTATAAATCGTCGTAAGGTGCGACATTTATATAATCAGCTGTCTTGTGCCATGGCATTATTTCAGTAGAGACCAGCAGAAGGAAAACCAGAATTGTGTACCGTATTCTTTGCTGTTTTGTTTCCAGTAGGTTTTGGTTTTATCTGTAGCCATGTAAAAGCATTCCCACACTTTGTTGTGAAACGTTTGCAATGGCACTAAATATGCTGAACATGTTTGTTGCTTTCTGCTGGGTCCTGGTGATTTTTGCATGCTCTTTTATTCTGTTTGTTGACAGAAGCTGATCATAAGATGTGATACTTTTTGTCACAAATATACAATAAAATATTTTATAAATTATGTGTGTTTTATCATTTGTTTTACTTTTTCTCCTAATGACCTTCTTGTTTTAAATGTTTGTAAATAATACATCTTACACATCCATCATCATCATCATGTGCCATGCCTTTAAGCATGAGTAGTCATGTTTTGCCATCTTACGCACATTAGAGGCTTGGATCAGGTCTGTCTTCTTGTCCTGACTATGCAGTGTGCCTAAACCATCCAGGCAGTTATCTCTCTGCCTTCTCATGCTCTTTTCCCAACAATTTGGGCAGCTGTCACTATGTTTTCTAGTCAATTTATCTCTGCAATGTGCTTAAAGAATCTTGACCGACTGTCTAATTTCTCTTATTACTTTATGCTTGCTTGCTTGCTTGTGTTCGTTGGCTTGAGCTCCAACGCGAAGTCCTGTATGTCGGATGAAGACATCCTGTTGTCCAACATCAGTGTGATGTCATACAGGACCTGAGTTTTGCGTGAGTATCCGTTGTCCCATGTCTGGCTTATTGGTGTGCAGACTGGTGGTTCCTCGCCGTACAGGCAGACACTCTCCGACTTCGGAGGAATCGGCGATCCTATTGACTTTAGCCAGGACCCCGAAGGGACCTGTTGCCCAGGGCGCTCGACGTGGACGCGTCAATAGGTCTTGGCCAGTATATAACCCGGCCCTGGTGCCTTGGAAACACCTCTGCGTCCCTATTACTTTATGATTTTCATTTCTTTCTTGGACTCAATAAATTTTTTGTCCATGTTTCATATGCATCATCACATTTCATATAGCATTTTAACACAGTGTTTCTCACTGCCATTGACAACTTTTTAATTGGTGAGCTACATTTTCCATCTTGGAAAAGGCTACTTTTTTTGCTAAGACCATTCTAGACCTAATCTCCGCAAGCATCTTCCATCAGAAGCTATAACTGTTCTCATAGTTGTGATATTTCTTTGTTCTCATCCAGATGACTTAGAAGAACAAAACAAAACTTAGAACGAACAGATACAATAAGCACTGCAAGCAAAAATAGAAGAAAAAGAGTACAGAAGACATGCAAGAAATGGCCGTGAGTCTGACACTGCAGGCCAGCAGTGACAGGGTGGGTTAGATGCTCTAGAAGAGCCAACAGTTATAATTAGCAGTTTGTAAGAGATCTGTAAGATAATTAGTTGATACACTTGAAACACCAACTGGTTCACACTCGAGACACCAGCAACTGGTTCACACTCGAGACACCACCAACTGGTTCACACTCGAGACATCAGCAACTAGTTCACACTTAAGACATCAGCAACTGGTTCACACTCGAGACATTACAACTGGTTCACACTCGAGACATCAGCAACTGGTTCACGCTCGAGACACCACCAACTGGTTCACACGTGAGACACCACCAACTGGTTCACACTCAAGACATTACAACTGGTTCACACTCGAGACATCAGCAACTGGTTCACACTCGAGACATCAGCAACTGGTTCACACGTGAGACACCACCAACTAGTTCACACTTAAGACATCAGCAACTGGTTCACACTCGAGACATTACAACTGGTTCGCGCTCGAGACACCACCAACTGGTTCACGCTCGAGACACCACCAACTGGTTCACACGTGAGACACCACCAACTGGTTCACACGTGAGACACCACCAACTAGTTCACACTTAAGACATCAGCAACTGGTTCACACTCGAGACATTATAACTGGTTCACGCTTTAGACACCACCAACTGGTTCACACTTGAGACACCACCAACTAGTTCACACTCGAGACACTAGCAACTGGTTCACACTCGAGACATTACAACTGGTTCACACTCGAGACACAACCAACTGATTCACACTCGAGACATTAGCAACTGGTTCACTCTCGAGACATCAGCAACTGGTTCACACTCGAGACATGAGCAACTGGTTCACACTAAAAAAAAAACTAGCCAAGAGCTTTCAGGCCCAGAAAACAGCCTGCTGTCAGACACGATTTATTAGACCACATTTTTGCATGCATCCTCAGATCGATAAATGCAACCATGCCCTAAATACTAATTGTGCTAGTTGTGGCAGCTGGTCGACTGATTCGATGACAACACATCGAAGTCTACCACAGGGATCTCACTTAACTTATACTTCCCTCGGGATAGGAGTTTGTTGACAATAAGCCAACGAAAAGCACGCATAGGAAACGTGACCAACCCAGGCCTAATCGCATGCAGTCCGCATATTTTGTGTTGTATCATGGCCTGATTTCATCTTATTGAGCATCTCCACAGATGTGAACTGCCAATAACATTCTTGCACAACACATTGGTTTCTGAGCTTGTAGCTGAGTCCAGAACTGACGTCACAGCACTCATGACCATACGCGCTCCGTCCTCATCTTCAAGAGCCTGTGAAGGGACCCAGTGCTAATGGTACCTGTTGCAGTCTGATTGTGTGTCCGTATGGCCTGTCCTCGGACAACTGAGTGTATGCCAGATGTCCTGGTCACTTCCTATAGCACATTTCTCTCCAGTCTATGATGAAGTATCTGTTCCTCCACACTACACACGATCCCATGGTACCCTGACCACATCTGCCTTATCGTGTCCAATACTCCACCCAGCTATGCAGACTCAACCAGTCTGTCCGCCTGCTAATTTCACATCACAACAGTCTGCTAATTTCACACCACACCAGTATGTCCTGGGGAAAAAATCCAAAGGAAGCTTCCCCTCTTGGATTTTTTAATTGAACGATGCCGCTCTACACAAAACATGCCTTCTTCACTTTTCTCAGCAAGCTTTGTGAGTCCGGTACAATCACATGTATGTACCGTTGACCTCTAGCCAGCAGAACGTCGCCGCGGCGGCCTCCACTTCCATTCTTAGACTAGGTACTGAAGTATCTATCATTTGGCAGGCTCTCCTGCAATAAACACCGTTCATTGACTCTCGCTATAAACTCCCAGACATTTCTGTCGCTTAGCACAGAACTATCCGCGTAGATGATTGCATCACCTGGGCAAATGGAGAGCTTCGCAAAAGAATACACGTGAAGATTTTATTTAGGGAACGGGTCAAGAGGACAGTCTGTAAACCAACCTGTTATGATGTAAACAATGGTATAGTTTGACATAGAGTTCCAATACTAATGGTGCCTTTTGCAATCTGATTATATGTCCTTCTTGCTTTACCTCTGAGTGACGACTGTCGACCAGATCCTCTGACCACCCCTTGCTGCCATATTCTTTCTAGACCACGATAGTCTATCTGTTCCTCTGCACTATTCACATGCTCCCAGAGCCTTCACCACATTTGCCTTATCATGCATCAAATCACCCCTGAATGATGCGGCACCAGCCAACCTGACCACTTGTTCATTGTCAACCACACCAGAGTCACATCCGCGAAAAATTTAGAGATACTACTATACACAGTGTACATACATACCTTACAACCAATTACACTACGGCAAACTTAAATCACAGGGCGGGGGGGGGGGGGGGGGGAGGAGGAAGGGGGAATCCAAAACAATGAAATGCAAAATATGTATACTACGACGCAACGAATCAACGTTTCCTCAGGAACAACACAAACAGATCTAAAGAAAAACATGAAATTAGAACATTTTATAACATTAAAGCCAGCCCAGCCAATCTGATTTTTCATTAGTAAAGTGTGGATACTGGGCATGGACGCGCTTTCTAGGACTTCAGTGTCTGGGATCTTGTCTTGCCATTTAATCCTCAATACCTTTCTAAGGTAGACTGTGTGGAAGTGGTTTAATTTCCTAGCGTGTCGCTGATAAACAGTCCAGGTTTCACAAGCATAAAGGGGACGCAGAGGTGTTTCCAAGGCACCAGGGCCGGGTTATATACTGGCCAAGACCTATTGACGCGTCCTCGTCGAGCGTCCTGGGCAACAGGTCCCTTCGGGGTCCTGGCTAAAGTCAGTAGGATCGCCGATTCCTCCGAAGTCGGAGAATGTCTGCCTGTACGGCGAGGAACCACCAGTCTGCACACCAATAAGCCAGACATGGGACAACGGATACTCACGCAAAACTCAGGTCCTGTATAACATCACACTGATGTTGGACAACAGGATGTCTTCATCCGACATACAGGACTTCGCGTTGGAGCTCAAGCCAACGAACACAAGCAAGCAAGCAAGCACAAGCATAAAGCAGTGTAATAAGCCTAATCAAGCTATGAGATGAGCATGACTTCAATGCTGTGACCCATACATCGTCGACCCCATTGTAATCAGAAGGATTGAAATTGTTAGAGACAGGGTTGTCAGAGTTTTGTATAATTTCATAAAGAGTGTTAGTCGCATATCATTTACAGGGCGTAGCTGTCAACTCCAGCATTTTTTGACTGTTCGTGATTCCTGGGCAAGTTTACGTTCAGTAGTTTGCCATTGCTTTCTGAACGACCGGAATCCATACCATTTCATAAAAAACCAACGCAAGGCGGTCTGCTGCCAAATCGCTCGCAGCTGTGTAGAACGAGGTATGCGGGATTACGAACTGTGTCCGTAAATCACTTCGCCACGGAGCAGGCATATAATAATAGTATCCCTAGGGTGTTCCCTAAAACAGTCGGCTAGACGTCTAACGGTCTGTCCGCTATACTTCATTCTGATACAGTTTCAGCTTTTATTGAGTCAGTGGAGGATTCTTCTGGAAATACTTGCACAACATCGAGCCAGGCCTGTTCTGACCCTCCCAGTTTCGTGTCTGTGTCGGGAAGTGCTGTCTATACTGTTTCTGATATAATCCAAGTGTCTAGTGAATCAGATGAAGCTTACTATGGAAGTGCCTGAACATCATCTTTCCGAGATCTGTTCTGGCTATTCCAGCGCTCATCCATGTCTGGATGTACTGTTTGTGCCGTTTCTGATACAGGTTCAGTTTCTAATTTCTAATTTGAAGATTATTCTGGAAATGCATGGACAACATCTTCCCCGGAACGCCCTACCTCGTCCAGGTGCGTATTTCGACGTGCTGTTTCTGCTGGTTCTACTGTCTTGTAGTTTCTTATAGAAATGCCTAAACAACATTTCTCCAGTTGTGTCTCCGAATCTGGACGTGCTGTTTCTGATGGTTCTGATACAGTTCAAGCATCTACTGGGTCAGTTAAAGCTTAAATCTAGAAATGTCTGAATAACATCTTCCCAGGTCTATTCTGGCTCTTCAAGTTGCATATCAATGGACGTGCCGATTCTGCCGCTTCTGACAAGTTCCAGCTTTTGCTGACTCGGTTGAAACTTCATTCGGATATGGGCAAACATCTTCCGAGGTCTGTTCTGGCTCTTCCAGTTGCGTATCTATATCTGGACTTTCCGTTTCTACTGTTTCTGATGCAGTTCTAGGTGTTACTGATTCAGCTGAAGCTTCTTCTGGAAATGTGTGAACAACATCTTCCCCGGCCTGTTCTGACTCCTCTAGTTGCTTATCTATGTGTGGACGAGTCTCTGCTATATTTGATACACTTTCAGCTTCTATTAAGCCCTTTGGAGCTTCTTATCCATTTTTATCCATCCAGCCACGCTGACCACCAGTATTAATGCAATCATGGCAAAAGCTGTAATTACTGCTCTCAAATTTATGTTACCTGTGGTTGTATTGCATCGGTTACAGTTGTATCTGTGTTAATAGTTTAAGAAGTAGGCACTGATATTGCAGCGGTTGTCTTTGACGTGCTTACAATTTATACAAAATTACTGCATGTGTAAATTGCGTAAGTCCCAGCTAATATTCCAGAAGTTATAATTGTCGTTGCTTTTGTGATTTTATCTGCAGTAGCGTTGTTTGTAATGTTATAATTGTTGCTTTAATAATTGTAAGCATAACCACACATGTTATACTTTCAGCTGTGGTTGTAGTTTAAGCTGCAAGCGTTACTGTTGCAGTTATAGCTGTTGCGGTTGTAGTTGTAAGGTGCCAGAGTAGCCATTGTAGATGCACTAATGTTTTATCCTGCTGCAGCCGCTGCTTTTTTCTTTCTATTCCATATCACTAATGTTCGCATGGGAGTCTTTGTGATGTCTTGAGATGATAGAGACGAGAAGCAGTAAATCAATGGCTGTGTTTATAGAAGTAACATATGGTTTACTTTTTGTTGCCATTGAAGAATTGGGCTAGATCAGAGTTCTGTCTTGTGCTGGTTGTTGTCGACTTGTCATCGAAGTATGAGAGGGGGTGTTTGAAATCTGCAATCTTTTACCGGCATCAGACAAAACATCATCTCACGTTCCAGCAAAAACATTAGTCTATGGCTATTCCTTTTAATTTGTGATAATTGCACGTGTCAGCATAAAAGAGAGAAAGTAAAAAAAGAAGAACAGGAAAAAAAGAAAGAAAATAAATGGAAAGAAATGGCACGAGATAGTCGAAATTATAAGTCGAAGGGGAGTCATCATCATCAAGTGCCATGCCGGCTGGCGTAGGCGTTCATGGCTCTCCATAGATCTCGGTCTTTGGTTTTCTGGATCAACTCTGCTGCTGATATCCCTCCATGCCACCGTCTCAATCCACCCAGCATCATTTCTCTTGGTCTGCCTCTGCCTCGCTTCCCCTCGATCATTCCAGTTGTTACGGTGTTCTCCAATGCCTCTCTTCTCATCACGTGACCAAAGAAAGATGTTTGTCTCTGTCTTATTGTTGTATATAATGTTCTAGTTTCATTAGCCTGTTTCAGGCAGTCGTCGTTAGTTACTCTGGCAGTCCAAGGAATTCGCAACATTCGTCTCAGGAACCACATCTCTGTTGCTTCTAATTTCTTCTTAATTTGTTCATTTACATTCCAAGATTTACTGCCATACAGCAAAACTGGTTCTACATAGCATTTCAGCACTCTCTTTCTTACATTCAGTGATAGCGACTTATTGCATAAGATACTCTTCATTTTCTGAAATGCGGCTTTTGCCTTCCCTATTCTGCTCCTAATCTCTGTTGTACATCTTCCATCTGATGTTATAAATGCCCCTAGGTATCTAAAATTATCCACTTGGTTAAGGATTTTCCCTTCTATTTCTATGTCACATTTTGGTGTCACCATTTTCTTTGACATTACCATTGTTACTGTTTTCTTGATATTCAAGGAGAGTCCTTTCCTTGCACTCTCTGTTACTACAACGTCTAATAATTGTTGTAGGTCTGTTGAATTATCCGCCACCAATGCTGTGTCATCTGCATGCGTATATTATTTATAGTATAACCTCCAACTAGTATTCCTGGCATCTCTTTGATCTCTCTCATTATTACTTCGCTATTCAGGGAGAAAAGATCTGGTGACAAGACACACCCTGGTCGTACTCCTAGCTTTATCTGTTCGTAACTACTCTCTTTATTTCCCATTCTAATTGCTGCTACTTGGTTCCAGTAAACATTATTATTCTTAAATCTTTTCCATCAATGGTGATATCTTCCAACATTTTAAACAGTTCATCATGTTTTACTTTATCAAATGCCTTAGTATAATCTATGAAGCACAAATATATGTCTCTCTGTTTCTCTATTGACCTTTCTATTAGTGTCCGTAATGTATAAATTGCATTGTTTGTGCCCTTTCCTTCCACAAATCCATACTGTTCTTCACTAATTTCCATTTTTATTTTCTTTTTGGTTCTTCTCATTATGATTCTGAGTAGAAGCTTAGTGATATGGTTTATAAGGTTAATTGTACGAAAATCTTCATAATCAATTGCTCCTGGTCTTTTTGGTATAGCTATAAATACAGATTTCAGCATATAACTGGGTAAATATCATTCAACATTTTGGTTAATGTATCTACTCCAAATTCTCCCAATACTTCTAATTCTTCTGTTGTGATTTCATCTGGCCCAGCTGTTTTTCCTTTCTTCATACGTTTCATGGCGTCAGCGACTTCTTCTTTCAGAATAGGGGGACCTTCTATGTTACTATCTTCTGTTAATTCTTCCCTTTCTCCATCATATAATTCTCTTATATACTCATTCCACCTCTTCATCATAGCACCTTCCTCTAATAATATCCTTTCCTCTAAAAGTACTGGAGAGTTTTAGTCATATACCATAACATTAGGAAGGGAAAATCCCAACTGCACCTCCCCGTGGTAGAGGATGGAAACACCACGGTGTGGGTAACACAGCTCTGGGGACCGAGTATCCACCGGAATAAGTGGACGACTCTGCAGCTGAGCAGAGCAGGGCACTCACTTGTCCTTACAGTCGGAAATGGCTGTCAAACGCAGAGGTAAAAAGACCACCATGTGGATGTGGAAGGTAAGGGGAAACCACCACATTATCTTCCTAAGACCATCATGGAAGGGGAGTAATTTTGTCAAAACATTCAAAATTATCAATGCATGGATTACTTCCCTGCATAGCAAATGGCTATTTCTAGTATTGGAATTCACGAGTTACCTAGATCGAGAGACTGCCTAACAAGCGAGCCACTAATTTGTTACAAATGAGAGAAGAAACAGATATCCAGAACATACAATGAAGGCATTAGCACAGATGAGATGTAAACCTGCCCTCACCGAGTAACTTTACTTTGCCGTCACAGGAACAAAGATGGCTCAGTGCTGAATATTCAGTTAACAACACACAATAATACATGTCAGTTGTGGCTATATTATGTCAGAAACCAACGGCAAACTACTGAATGTAAACTTGTTAAGAGATCACAAGAGCAAAAAAAAAAAATGCTGGTATTGACTGCAACGTCCTGTAAAGGATATTAATATTATGTCATCAATCCTGAAAGAAATGAAGAAAGAGATAATGAGACAAAGATGTATCAGCGAGGAATATTCAATTAGTACCACACAAGAGTAGATGTCAGTTGGGTCTATATTAAGTCATTAATCCTAAGAGAAATGATGCAAGAGACAATGAGACAAACAAATTCAAAATTTATGACAGAAGTAATTCAACAACTGCTGTTTGTTAGAAGATAAATTAAGATCAACCAAAATAAATATAAAACAGCACATTAAGAAACAGTCAGACAATGACATCAACACAGAAAACATGATCAGTGTGTTGAACCAGTGAAGAAACTGCAGTGTGTGGTTTATGTCTGCAGTCTGTCATCAGCCTTAGTCTGAATTTTACCTCTCAGTAAGACAAATACCAAAGTCTACGACTACGTGTATGAGTCAGGCGGTAGTCCTGTTAGGTTATGGCAATTCAACCACAAATAAATTCCATTCATTGATCGATCATTTGCCATGCCGATAAGCCATCTCACTCGATCGCCAGAGTAGTAGATCAGCTCAGTGTTCTTATCTCGACCATGCCATGTGGCCAAGCCATCCAGGTATTTACTTCTCTGCCTTCCATTTGTTCTCTTCCCCGTGATCTTGCCAGTTGTCACAAAGTTCTCCAATTTATTTCTTATCATAACGTGACCAAAAATTGTTGACTGTCTACGTCTAATGTCTCTAATTAGTTTACGATTTTCATTTGTTTCTTGTAGGACTTGGTCATTGGTTTTTCTGTCTGTCCATTGTAATCTTTGCATTATTTTCAGAAACCACATTTCCCCAGCCATCAGATTTTTTCAGCTTGTCTGCTCATTGTCCACGCTTCACATCCAGACAAAAGTACAGGTTCTGTGTAGAACCTCAAAATGCTTTGTCTCGTTGCAATTGACACCTTTTTATTGGTCAGTATGGTTTTCATCTTGAAAAAGGTTACCTTCGCCATGGCGATTCTTGTTCTAATCTTTTCAAGGCATTTCCAATCAGATGTGATTACTGTTACGAGATAATTGTACCGATTCACTTGTTTAAGCATATTCCCATTTACTTGTATATTACATTGTGATATTTCTTTCTTCCTAGTAACGACCATAATCTGTGTCTTCTTACAATTTAATTCTAACCCTATTTGTTCATTGTGTGCAAGAACTGCACCTACTAAATGTTACAGATCCTACTCATTGTTTGCAATGCTTGCTTGCTTGTTCGTTGACTTGAGCTCCAACTCGAAGTCCTGTATGTCGGATAAAGGCATCCTGTTGTCCAACATCAGTGTGATGTCATACAGGACCTGGCGGTTTGCGTGAGTATCCGTTGTCCCATGTCTGGCTTATTGGTGTGCAGACTGGTGGTTCCTCACCGTACAGACAGACACTCTCCGACTTCGGAGGAATCGGCGATCCTACTGACTTTAGCCGGGACCCCGAAGGGACCTGTTGACAAGGACGCTCTACGAGGACGCGTCAATAGGTCGTGGCCAGTATATAACCCGGCCTTGGTGTCTTGGAAACACCCCTGCGTCCCATTGTTTGCAATCAATACTGTATCATCAATATATGCAATTATTGATGTTACGTGCACCCCCCCCCCCCCCCCCCAGTGATGATTCCTTTCATAACAGCTAAACAGACCTACATCTGATCAATTACTACTGTCCAAGTGACCGCTCACAGACACTGGCCCTTGAGTTAGAGAGCTGCAGTGGTAACCAACAGTTGTGTGAGTGTGAAACTAGGGTCACAAAAAGTGAAAAGGTCTAAATCGTCTTTTTATTTGTCTATATAAAAAAAAATTGTTGCGTATCCCTTACGGGACGTTGCAGTCAACACCAGCGTTTTCAGCTGCTGTTGATGTACTAGGCAAGTAGTTACGTTCAGAAGTTTGCCATTGCTTACTGAACGACCGGATCCCATACCAGCACGTTATAACACAACGCGACACGGTCTGCTGCACAAATCGGTCGCATCTGAGCTTCGAACGCCTGGTACCCGGCTCACGAACCGCGTTCGCAAGCCTTTGGCCACGGAGCCTGTTATATGTCTATATTAAATATCTATATTATAAACAAAAAAAAAATTATCTATATTATAAACAAACAAAAAAATTAAGTTGCATGTCCTTCACAGGACGTAACAGTCAACCCCAGCATTTTCGTGATTCCTGGGCAAATTTTACGTTCAGTAGTTTGTCATTGATTTCTGAACGACCGCCTCCTATACCCTTTTCGAAAAAAAACCAGCACCGCTGCGTTTCGAACCTGGGCATACGGGCTCACAAACCACGTTCACAAGACCTTAGCCACAGAGACCGTCTATAGTCTATATTATATGTCTATATTATATGTCTATATTATATGATATAATGATTGTTTATTTCTATATTAAATGATGCCGATGTCCCTGGCCGACGGGTTAACGCTTTCTCCGTAATCCCGTTTATCCACATGGGGTAACGCAGCGCGCTAGAATTGGTAGCGATTCTCACCGCGTTGGTGACTTACGGGGATAAGTGAGCCGGTCGCTCAGAAAGCAATGGCAAACTACTTAGCGTAATATTGTCAAGAAATCAACAACAGCGGTAAAAATCTGGTGTTGACAGCGATGTCCTATAAAGGATAAGCGAAGAAAAAAAAAACAATTAAATTATAAACTGACACACAAACACGTATATCTCCCCTTAGAATTGACATACAGACTTGAATAAGATACCGTTGGATTTGTTTTTTCAAGAGCTATCCAGTAGGTTATAGAATTAAAAAGCAATTTAGAACAAAAGTTACTAAAGTGGCTATCATTACTTGACATGCATCTCATAAGTTGAGTATATCCAGCTCTGTGGTGAAGAGGTTATGGACGCAATTCGTAAAAACACATGACATTGGCACCTTGCCGTCTTGACAGACGATAGTTTGTGCTTTAAAAAGGCATAATAACTTTTAACTATGGCGGTAGCGAGTGTGACTGATAAGGCCAATTTGCGCTGTAAATGTCCGTTCACAGTGGGTGCATGTGAACACGTGGTCATTTCCACCATCATGCACCATCTTACGTCTCAAACGCTTGGTGTGTGACTTTTCTGCAATAATTTTCTCCTTTGACTTTATTCCATTTCTGATATTTGCCCTCCATGCAACACGTTCAGCGGCGACTTGCTCCCAATGTGCATTATCAATGCCTGTATCAATCATGTCCCGCTTACACACATCTTTGTATCGTAGTAGAGGCCGACCCTGAGATCTCATACCCATCTGTAATTCACCAAAAAAGATATCCTTTGGTATTCTACCATCATCCATCCGCCTAAGATGTCCTATTCATCTAAGTCTACGAAGACTGAGCATGGAATAAACTGTCACACAACCTGATCTTTCCAATACTTCAGTATTTGTGATTTTGTCTTGCCACTTAATACCAAGAATTCTTCGCAGACACCGCATATGAAAGCTGTTTAAATTGTTCTCTTGGTGTGAGTAAGTTGTCCAGGTTTCACTACCATAGAGAAGAGTACTAAGGACACAGGCTTGATAGACAAGGACTTTTATTTTGGCAGTAAGCTTCCTGTTCTCCCAGACTCTTTTTCTTAACCTGTTCATTGTTGTTGCTGCCTTACCAATCCGGATGTTGATTTCCTGATCTAGGGATAATTTGCTATTTACCACCGATCCTAGATATGTAAAATGGTCTACTATCTCTAGTTCGGCGTCGTCAATAAAGATTGATGGTACCCCATGTGCACCTTGTGACATAATCTGTGTCTTCTTTTTGCTAATTGTTAAACCAAATTCAGAACAAGCATTGGAGAATGCAGATAGTAGACATTGCAATTCTTCCTCAGAGTAGGTCGTAACTGCAGCATCATCTGCAAAAAGCAACTCTCTGATCAGTACCCTCCTAATTTTGGTCTTAGCCTTCAATCTCTGAGCATTGTAGAGGCCGCCATCTGAGCGTGAGTGAATGTATATACCACCATCCTGATCACGAAATGCATATTTCAGTAGAAGTGAAAAGTATATTCCAAAGAGGGTGGGAGCTAGTACACAACCTTGCTTAACTCCACTCTTGATTTCAAATTCTTCAGAAGTTGCACCATCAAACTTGATTATACCCTTCATGCCTGTGTGGAACGATTCCACAATGGACAGAAGAGTTGGTGGGCAGCCAATCTTCTTTAGTGCCTTGAACAGACCCTCACGACTGACCAAATCAAATGCCTTTGTGAGGTCGATGAAGGCAATAAACAGTGGTTGATTCTGTTCACGGCATTTTTCTTGCATTTGTCGCAATGAGAATATCATATCAGTGGTAGACCGGTTCTGTCGAAAGCCACACTGTGATTCGGGGTAGACTTGATCTCCTAGGACTTGAAGTCTGCGCAGAACAATTCTGGCAAATACTTTTCCAACAATACACAGAAGTGAGATACCCCTATAGTTGTTGCAGTCGCTCCGATCGCCCTTGTTCTTGTACAGTGTTATGATGCTTGAATCTTTGAAATCCTGTGGGACTTGTCCTTCACGCCAGCATAGCTCTATTAGCTGGTGGATCTGTATAGTGAGTGTGTCTTGCCCACTCCTGATAACCTCTATTGGAATCCCATCCTTACCTGGAGCCTTGCCAGATGCAAGTTCATTTATAGCACACTTAACTTCTGTTATGGTGGGAAGTGTGTCCAGGTGGTCAAGAGTTGGTAGAGCCTCTATGGCGTTGAGGGCATTATCCGCTAGTTTGGTCTCACTTGAGTAAAGCTCCAAATAGTGCTCTACCCATCTGTCCATCTGCTGTTTCTTATCAGTGATGACTTCTCCAGTCAAGGTTTTCAATGGTGCACTTCTTTTGATCACTGGACCACAGGCTTTCTTTATTCCTTCATACATGCTTCTTATGTCTCCCTTATCACTTGCGATTTGAATGGACTCACATAACTTGATCCAATAATCATTTGCACACTGCCTGGCAGCCTTTTGCACATTCTTCCTAGCTTGCCTTAGCTCACTCAGAGTGTTACGCGTTGGTCTTTCCTTGTTTCTTAAGAGAGCTTTCTTCTTCTTATCAATCAAGGGCTGCAGAGTCTCGCTGTTGGACGCAAACCAGTCCTGCCTCTTATGATCCACAGTGCCGTAAACCTTTACGGCAGTTTAAAAAATGTTTATGTGTAAAAACACATACCGCGTGCAAAACACAGCTGCGGGTGATTTGACAGCTGACCGCCCGTGATTGGGTCGACCTCACAGCCGTATTGGTGTTAAACATATTCCTTCCTCAGCTGGGGATAATAACCTCAACCGCTGACTTGGCAGGCAAGCGCTCTAACCAGTACACCACAATTGGAGACAAGCTGCATTCTATTAGCGGGGGCTACAACTGAAGATAGGCTGCACCCTATTAGCGGACGTCACATCAAGTTCCCTTTTTCAATAGGGACATATTTGGGGCCATATCACCCGCAGGTGTGTTTCGAACGCGGTATGTCGGATTATGAATTTCGTCCGACACTCTTTCGCCGCAGAGCCAGTTGAGTGTGTAACCGTGTCTTCAAAAGTGACCACTAACCTGTACAATAGCACCCTGTTGAAAAAAAAACAGATGTACTTCAATGGAATAACCGTTATACACTCTTGGTTAGTTGGTTGATATGTTGATTGCTTCATAGGTTGATTAGTTGTTAATCTTTCGTTGGTTGATTGGTTAAGCTGGTTGATTGGGTCGTAAGTTGGTTGGTTAGTTAGTTGGTTGCTAAGTTGGTTGGATGGTAAGTTGGTAAGTTGGTTAGTTAGTTGGCTTGTTGGTAAGTTGGTTGGTTGGTAAGACGGTTGGTTAGTAAATTGATTGGTTGGTAAGTTGGTTGGTGAGTTGGTTGGTTGGTAAGTTGGTTAACAGGTAAGGTAGTTGGTAAGTTGGTTGGATGGTAAGTTGGTTGGATGGTAAATTGGTAAGTTGGTTGGTTAGTTGGCTTGTTGGTAAGTTGGTTGGTAAATTGGTTGGTTGGTAAGTTGGTTGGTGAGTTGGTTAGTTGGTAAGTTGGTTAACAGGTAAGGTAGTTGGTAAGTTAATTGCTAAGTTAGTTCGTTAGTTGGTAAGCTGGATGATAAGTTGGTGAGTTGGTAAGTTGTTTGACAATTTGATTAGTTTGTAAGGTGGTTGACTAGTTGGTAAGTTAGTTGGTGAGTAGGTAAGTTGGTTGGTACGTTGTTTAATTGGTAAGTTAGTTGGTAAGTTGGTTGGTAAGTTGGTTAGTTGTTAAGCTGGTTGGTTAGGTGATAAGTTGGTTGGTTAGTTGGTTAGTTGGTAAGTTGGTTGGTAAGTTGGTTAGTTGTTAAGTTAGTTGGTTAGTTGATAAGTTGGATGATTATTTGGTTAGTTGGTAAGTTGTTTGGTTATTTGGTTGGTTGGTAAGTTGGTTGGTTGGTAAATTGGTTCGCTGGTAAGTTGGTTGGTGAGGCTGTTGGTAGGAAGTTGGTTAACAGATAAGGTAGTTTGTAAGTTGATTGCTAAGTTAGTTCGTTAGTTGATAAGCTGAATGATAAGTTGATGAGTTGGTAAGTTGTTTGACAATTTGGTTAGTTTGTAAGTTGGTTGACTATTTGGTGAGTTGGTAAGTTGGTTGGTACGTTGTTTAGTTGGTAAGTTGGTAGGTAAGTTGATTGGTTATTTGGTTAGTTGGTAAGTTGGTTGGTAAGTTGGTTAGTTGTTAAGTTGGTTGGTTAGGTGATAAGTTGGTTGGTTAATTGGTTAGTTGGTAAGTTGATTGGTAAGTTGGTTAGTAGTTACGTTAGTTGGTTAGTTGATAAGTTGGCTGGTTAGTTGGTTAGTTGGTAAGTTAGTTGGTTATTTGGTTAGTTGGTAAGTTAGTTGGTAAGTTGGTTAGTTGTTAAGTTAGTTGGTTAGTTGATAAGTTGGTTCATTAGTTGCTTAGTTGATGAGTTGGCTGGTTATTTGGTTAGTTGGTAAGTTGGTTGGTTATTTGGTTAGTTGGTAAGTTGATTGGTTATTTGGTTTTGGTAAGTTGGTTGGTAAGATGATAACGAATCATCAGGAAGACTTGAGTGGTAACTCTCAAATCCGATATACTGGCTATCTGTAGCACCAGGTATGGAGTCAATACACCTGTAGGCTCCCGGAACTCTGCAGGAGGTACATTGATGTATGCTTTGGTGTTTCAGACATGCCCCTGTCTGACCTCCAGAACTTCATTGCCTTGTTCTCCAACTGTCATCCCAATATCAAACTTACCTCCACCATTTCTTCGTCGACCGTCAACTTCTTATAATATATCTAACAGTCTCTTTAGGTTCAGCGGGTCTATGCACGACGGTTTGCTATAAACCAACTGACGCGCACGCATTCCTTCTCTATACCTCCTCTCATCCTCCCTCGTGTAAGGGTTCTATTCCTGTCTCTCAACTGTTATGTCTCCGACAGCTTTGTCAGGCTAACAACGACTTCCATCAAAAAGCCCACAAAATGCTGGATTTCTTTCGCCTTCGAGGCTATCCTGAGAATGTTCTGTCTACAGCTCGTCACCGCTGCCAGTCTATCAGTCGTGCTCAGACTCTCTCCTCCAGGCCGAAACCACGAAATAATAGACCTTTCCTCATACTAACCTTTCATCCCCACACTACTGCTGCCAAGAACATCCTCCTGAGACATCTATCCATTATCCAGGCGGACCTGACCACTCGCGATGTCTTCTCAGAGCCACTCCCACCCCCGGTAGCGTACAAACGGGATCGTAACCTCAGGGATATGCTGGTTCATAGCAGTCTACCCCAACATCACGAATCTCTTCCTGACACGGTGGCTTGGCTTCGATCGCGTTGCAAGACCTGCCCACATGTATTTCAAACCTGACATTCCTTAAGACCACTTTCCACATCCGTGGGGGTTTCTCATGCACGAGTCGCAATGTTATCTATGCGATTACTCGCACACTTTGTGGCATGAGATATATTGGAAAGATAGGTTTACGTCTTGCTGACAGATTTAGTCAACACCTTTCTGATATTAACAGTGGCGCCCAGAAACCAGTATCCATGCACTTCAAAAGTCCTGACCACTATGGCGTGGCTAACATACAGGTCAAGGCGATCAAATCGTGCGCATCTCACGAACGGGATCGTAAAACTGTCTCATCTTCCAGTTGGGTTCACTCTCTTCTCGCGGCCTCAATGTCCAACACAGTTTCATTTAACTTCCAAACCTCCCCCCCCCCCGAGTTGTATAGCCCACTAATAAGGTAGTTTCATGTCCCTTTCAGGACGTCGCAGTCAACCCCAGCATCATTTTTGCTGTTTGAGATTTCTTGGCATGTTTGCATTCAGTGGTTTGCAATCGTTTTCTGAGCATGCACCTCGATGAGGACCAACGCAATGAAATCATCCGCAGCTGTGTTTCGAGAGCGGAACGAGAAATTGCCAATTGCGCAGTGCGTCGTGATATCTTCGCCAATCCTAATTTTTAACTTTTGCCCACATGGGCACCTCTCCACCCCTACCTCTTCCCGCCGAGTTGTTTAGCCAATACTTGAGCTTCTGACGGTATTGACCCTTGACCCGTTGACCACACATCCGGTTCATACAATCCACTGATAGTCGTCGAACGCGTGTCAGTCGTCAGTCACTCCAAGCTAGGATACAGATTCAGATAAGTATCCTTAATATTGTTAAGTAGTGTGTTTCATGTAGTTTTAAACCGGTTTGTGTTTGTTTGTTCTGTGCTGACGAAGGCTCTGGTCGTAAATTCCAATTTGTTTCTTGTAATCGTGTTTCAGTAAAGCTCACAATCTACTTTACGGTTTTTTGGTGATTCATTCAAGTCCGATATACTGGCTTTCCGCTTGTCTAAGCCTAGACAAGAGCTTGGGCCTGCGGCAGTGGGGTAGCTGTGGGCATGTTATACCTGCCGACCCGCTACCAAAATACCACGCTCATGGGAACTGCCGTAGGGCTTCCCCGGTGTGCTGGTGAATGAACAGGCGGACAGATTGGCTGGCTCTGCAAAACTTGGTGGAGTATTGATGCAAGACAAGGCAGACGTGGTTGCGGCCTTGTGGGAGCACGTGCACACCTCGGAGGAGCAAATGGATCACCATGGTCTGGCAAGAATGAGACAGCGAGGAGTGAGGAGGGGATCTGGACGATGCTCGACGCTCAGAGGAAAGGCGAGACGGACATATAATCAGATTGCTAGTGGCACTATTGGTGTTGGAACTCTTCGCTGGCTGCTGAGGATGGGGACGGAGCGCTTATGAGAATGCCCCGAATGCTGTGATGTCGGATCCTAAATCAATCAATCAATCAATCAATCAATCTCACAGACAAGACAGCGGTGGGGTGAGCCAGACTGGTACCTGTGGGGAGACATATCAGATGTCACCAAATCGTGGTTCAGCGCCACACCCCAGACTAGCCACAGTGAGAGCTAACTCGGGGATGTTTCCTCCGTGGATTTGAGGTCCTTCATTCTGAGTGTTCTCTAACCCAGTGCCCAGAGGGAATAACACATCATAAAAGGATAACATCAACAGCCAGGTCTTTCACTTACATAAATACATAACCATCACATGTGGACTTATTCACACTCAGCCATTTCACAACATGACTGGACTAGCAACTGTCTGGCTACTTTCAAACACGACAGTCCCGCAGTAAGAAACCCGCTGTGGATATGTGACGTGTTGGAACCATCACATTCTGTAGGCCTAGATGCACGGGGGATTGGGCGGTCAATCTCTCCCTCCCGTAGTGAACGTCGAGAGCTGACACCAAATCCTTTTCTGACCGCACCCGTGCCATTGTCAGCGCACCGTCATAACCATTACATTAACGCGTCCGTGCCCTAGGGTCAACAGAGAGAGAGAGAGAGAGACAGACAGAGAGAGAGAGAGAGAGAGAGAGAGAGAGAGAGAGAGTGAGAGAGAGGAAGCGAGACACAGAGAGATAACTATAATGGTCTATTACGTGTGAGCTGATTTTTTTTTTTCATATCCTATTTACGGGACATTGCAGTCAACACCAGCATTATTCAGCTGCTGTAGATGTATTGGCAAATTTTACATTCAGAAGTTTGCCATTGCTTTCTCAACGACCGGCTCACATATCTTTCTCAAGAAACCAACGCGGCGCGATCCATTGCCGAATCTCGCGCAGCTGTGTTTCGTACGTGAGTATACGGAATTACGAACAGCGTCCTTAACTCCTTCGCCAGGGACACCGGCGTGGCTGATATACAGGTTGTATTTTTAATGACTGGAATTTTGGAAAATATTGCCGTTCCAAGTTTTTTAGTTACTTTTTATCTTATATGTTTCATGAATTCCACAAAGGGTGAATACAAAACTTGAAACGGAAATTTTCAAAAACCCCACAGTCATTAAAAATACATCATATATTAACACCACTAACAGAAGAGCATGGCTGGGAGTCCCCGATCACTGTTGCCGAGGACATGGAATTATCACAACAAATGAGTTGAACCACAAACGGCCTGGAAGACAGCAGGAAAGTGACGACACACGAAACAATCCATAGACAGGACACACCTGACAGTACATCATCCCACAAGCGGTCCCAGGTCCCAGTCTGTAGTTCTAGAACCGTCAGCAAATATTGCCGTCTGCTGGAGTGCCAGGAGGTCGAGCTATAGATAAGCTAGCCAACCAGACACAAAGGCGCGGGCTCAGACGAGAGAGCGTTTCGTCACCATCATTAAATGCCGTGCTGATAAGCGTTAGTGGTCATGATTAGAAATCCCACACGATCTCCACAGTTCTGGTTCAAGTCTGTATTCTCGTATCAAGTTATCTAGATAATTCTTTCTGCCTTCCCTTTGCGCCTTTTCAGTCAGTTTTGTCAGTTGTCACTAAGGTGCAAAGTTTATTACTCCCCACAACGAGGCCGAAAAATCTTGACTGTCTACGTCTAATGTCTCACTCAACTCGATCTATGGGAAATAAATTTAAAATAGGAACATGCAACGTTAGGGCATTAAATGAGTTCGGAAAGTTGAACAATGTGATAAGAGAAATGGAAAACGCGAAAATGAATAGCTTAGGCATAAGTGAGATGAGATGGAAGGGGTCGGGAAAAAATTATAACCGACAAACACGCAATAATTTATTCTGGAGTGGATACACACGAAAAAGGAGTAAGAGTAATATTTGATGAAATAACAGCCAAGTCAATTAATGGTTACAGGTGTATTTAAGATAAAGTTTTTATGGTAAAATTAAAACCAATAAACATAAATATTATACATGCATACGCATCAACAAGAAGATGATGAAGAAATACAACACTTTTTCGATGAAATAGAAATGATAATGTCTCAAAACTGAAGAAATCTTAAGATTGATGGACAAGAGACAGCAGAGTAAAAATGACAAAAACTAGTATGATAAGAAAATTAAAGCGATAAGAGATAAATGTGTAAAGGCAACAGAAAGTTTGTTAAACGAGCAGTGCAAGAAAATTCAATTAAATTCTATTAAAGATACACAATATAGTCACAGACAAATCAGTGAGCTCACAGGAAGCAAACTAAGAATAAACACAGTGTTTGAACTCAAAAACAGGAAAGATGTTATTGGAGGAAGGTGCCATAATGAAGAGGAGGAATGAGTATATAAGAGAATTATATGACGGAGAAGGGGAAGAATTAACAGAAGAAAGTAACTTAGAAGGTCCACCTATTCTAGACGAAGAAGTCGCTGACACTATCAAATCTATGAAGAAAGGAAAAACAGCTAGGCCAGATGGAATCACAATAGAAAAATTAGAAGTACGTGGAAAATTTGGAGTAGATGTATTAAACAAGATGTTGAATGATATTTACAGCAGTGGATATTTACTGAGCGATATGCTGAAATCTGTATTTATAACTATACCAAACAAGATCTGGAGCAATTGAATGCGAAGACTTTCGTACAATTAACCTCATAAACCATGTAACTAAGCTTCTACTCAGAATTATAATGAAAAGAACAAGAAAGACAAAAATCGAAATTGGTGAAGAACAGTATGGATTTGTGGAAGGAAAGGGTACACGCTATGCAATATATACATTACAAACAATATTATTATTATGAACAAATTTATTATCATAAAATTATGAACAAATAAAGCTAGGAGTACGACAGGGATGTGTTTTGTCACTGGATCTCTTCTCCCTCTTTAGCGAAGTAATGATTAGAGATATCAAAGAGATGCTAAGAATACTAATCGGAGGTTATAAAATAAACAATATAAGCTATGCAGACGACACAGTATTGATGGCGCATAATGCAAAAGACCTACAACAATTGTTGGACATTGTAGTAACGGAGAGTGCAAAGAAAGGACTCTTCTTGAGTAACAAGAAAACGGTAACAATGGTGATATGAAAGGAAAATGTGACATCAAAATGTGAAATGGAAATAGAAGGGAACATTCTAAACCAAGTCGATAATTTTAAATACCTGCCAAAGCAACTAACGACGATTGCCTGAAAGAGGCTAATGAAACTAGAACATAATATATAACAATACGAAAGAGACAAACAGCTTTCTTTGATCATTCATTCATCATGTGCCATGCCGATAAGCGTGGGCGGTCATGTTTCACCATCTCACTCGATCACCAGAGTCGTGGATCAGCTCAGTCTTCTTGTCTCGACCATACCACGCAGCCAAGCCATGCAGGAATTTACTTCTCTGTCTTCCTCGTTCTCTTCCCTTCGATCTTGTCAGTTGTCACCAAGTTCTCCAATTGTTTTCTTCTCATAACGTGACCAATAAATGTTGACTGTCTACGTCTAATTTCTCTAAACATTTTGCGATTTTTATTTGTTTCTTGTAGGACTTAGTCATTGGTTTTACTGTCTGTCCACAGTATTCCTTGCATTTTCCTCAGAAACCACATTTCAACAACTATCAGATGTTTTTTCAGCTTGTCTGCTCATTATCCACACTTCACATCCATTTACAAGTACTGGTTCTATCTAGCAACTCAACACTGTTTATTTCGTTGCAAATTTCTTTGGCCATGTAATACAAAGAGAGGCATTGGAGAATATCGTAACGACTGGAAAAATCAAGGGGAAGAGAGACAGAGGCAGACCAAGAGAAATGATGCTGGGGGGGGGGGGTGGATTGAGACTTGGCATGGAGGAATATCATCAGCAGGGTTGATCCAGAACACCAAAAACCGAGATATGTAGAGAGCCATGAACGCCTGTGCCAACTGGCATAACACTTGATGATGATGATATTCCACTGCTAGCTTAGTGTTATTATTATATGTTTTCTCGGCTGTGGTATATGTTCTTGTTCTCTTGTGACATCGATATAGCTTCTTTTTTTTTTTTGCATATCTTTTACAGGACACCTCTGTCAACATGAGCATCTTTCAGCTGATTGTTGATTTCTTGGCAAGATTACGCTCAGTAGTTTGCCATTGCTTTCTGAGCAGCCGGCTCACATACCCCGTAAGTTACCGACGCAATTCGAATCACCGCTGATTCTCACCGTCGTCGCATTATTTACGAGAGTATACGAGATTACGGAGAAAAGTTGCTAATCTCTAGGCCAGGAAGCCGGCTCGATATAGTTAGCCCAAGCATAATACTCCATCAGTGGATTTGCAACTTTGCAAAGTAAAAAAGTTGTTTCTCTGTTTAATTTTCACTTGTTTTTGATCAAGTCCTTCATTATTCATGGCTTGTACCAGTTTCCTTAGTTTATTTCTATCTGTGTCTGGGTTAATGTCTATGTTTGGAATCTGTCTAGAGGAAGAAAACCTGAGACAAGTGTCAAAGTCGGACACACTGGCCTGTGAGGTGCATGACCAGGTGTGACGCAGTTCCCTCACCTGTGAGGTGCATGACCAGGTGTGACGCAGTTCCCTCACCTGTGAGGTGCATGACCAGGTGTGACACAGTTCTCTCACACGAGCAACGAAGAAGAAACAGATAGCACTGGACACAAATCAGCCATCCAGCCTCTTCCAATGTTTCCTATACTAACGTTGCACATTATTTCCCGGCTCTGGACATACCCATGTGACAGAAACATGACATACCCATGTTACAGAAACATGACATACACATGTTATAGAAACATGACATATCCATGTTATAGAAACATGACATACACATGTTACAGAAACATGACATACCCGTATTACAGAAACATGACATACCCGTATTACAGAAACATGACATACCCATGTTACAGAAACATGACATACACATATTACAGAAACATGACATACCCATGTTACAGAAACATGACATACCCGTATTACAGAAACATGACATACCCGTATTACAGAAACATGACACACCCATGTTACAGAAACATGACATACACATATTACAGAAACATGACATACCCATGTTATAGAAACATGACATACCCATATTACAGAAACATGACATACCCATGTTATAGAAACATGACATACCCATATTACAGAAACATGACATACCCATGTTATAGAAACATGACATACCCGTATTACAGAAACATGAACTACACATGTTACAGAAACATGACATACCCGTATTACAGAAACATGACATACCTGTATTACAGAAACATGACATACCAATGTTATAGAAACATGACATACCCATGTTACAGAAACATGACATACCCATGTTACAGAAACATGACAGACCCGTATTACAGAAACATGACATACCCATGTTACAGAAACATGACATACACATGTTACAGAAACATGACATACCCATGTTACAGAAACATGACATACCCGTATTACAGAAACATGACATACCCATCTTACAGAGACATGACATACCCGTATTACAGAAACATGACATACACATGTTACAGAAACATGACATACCCGTATTACAGAAACATGACATACCCGTATTACAGAAACATGACATACCCATCTTACAGAAACATGACATACTCGTATTACAGAAACATGACATACCCATGTTACAGAAACATGACATACACATGTTATAGAAACATGACATACACACGTTACAGAAACATGACATACACATGTTACAGAAACATGACATACACATGTTACAGAAACATGACATACCCGTATTACAGAAACATGACATACACATGTTACAGAAACATTACATACCCGTATTACAGAAACATGACATACCCATGTTACAGAAACATGACATATCCGCATTACAGAAACATGACATACCCATGTTACAGAAACATGACATACCTATGTTATAGAAACATGACTGTCACCGACCATTAGGGTATTTCTATTGAAATAGACAGAAATCCCTATCCAAGAGTTTGCCGACAGTCTCTAGAAAGTATGGCTCGTTATAAGAATGTCTAAAGGGATGGTCCCGATAGAAGAGACTGGGATTCACTTGGTAGACAAAGGCAGAAGGTGAAGACCACTCGTGTATGTAGGAAGCCCTAACACGAATGTCTAGTTTATCTGTCGGTGATCCTTCGTCATTTAATGATAAGCCCCCTGTTTTAAATACTTTCACGCACTCACGCACACGCCTTGCGTTCAAATGATCACGAGGGTAGTACGTTGGTACAAGTATAAAACAATAATATTCTTTAATAGTAAAAGAGAGAATGAAAATTGTTCACGTGGTGAACTATGACATTTACAATTATGTTACAGGTACAAAAATAAAACAGTTTTCTGATGCTTAGCTAGATCGCATATCATCATTCACACCATCCAGACAGTGACACACTCAGAACACATGTAGACACAGAGTCACCTGAGATAATCTGATCTCGTTTAGGAATAGTGCTGGCTTTCATTTGGATTATGTCTTGGAGTCGACCCTGGCATTCGACAGGTGTACGATGCTCCTCCGGATTCCAGGTTCCGTCTCCACTAGTTGGTGGCTCAAAGTTTCGGTAACCGGACCAGTTAGGTGTCAGCAGTATCAGCAGCGAGGCTCCTTAAATCAAACAAACAGTTGCAGACTCCTTAGTGTCTTGACAATAACAATGTGTCTGAGTGTTGGTGTTGTGTGTCTGTGTCAGATGCAGAACAGGAATAAAACAATTCCTCTCTGCTATTCTGTATCAAAAGCAAAGGCCAATAGTTCTTATCAGCTTGGCTATACCTTGTATGACATGGTGATACAAGGTGAAAAAGGGTCCAGAAGTGGACACCTAAGACCACATGGTCCACTGGAGTAGAACATGTAGACAAATCTTTGTTTGAAAAAGGCATTACAAAATGTACATGGTTGTAAAACCTGAAGTGACTCAGTTGCAATAATTACTGGTTCATTCCTTAACACCATGGTGAGGAAGTCCTGGGCAGCCAGGATGGTTCCCTAGATAGCTAAGGAAAGGCCAACAATAATTCAACCTAATCCCACATCAATCATTAGGCATAAAGCAATCAAGTGTCGCCACGAAGTCGTGAGGTATACCCCACATAATATACGAGCTAAAAGATAAGAAGGCCAGCAGGCAAGCAAGAGGGCTGAGATATTCCAGGCATTGGGCTTTAGGATGTCTCAGTTATCCCTTGTTGAGTTATTTACTCCCCAAATTCTGATTCCTCACCACCTGGTATTTGCTTTGAACTTATGACCGTCAGTGGTGTGTAGTTCGGCATGGCGGTGAATTAGGGGTAAGCAAATTTATGTTTGAATATAAATCGCCTAGTAATATTGCTGGCATGTGAGAATCATGTTCCACATGTCTCTTCTACTTCTGCCCACATGGCAAAATCATGTTATCATATTTTCAACAAAATATACACGTAAATACATTCACAAAATGCATATGAAAATAATCAGTAAGGTTTATACATTATATCTATATATTTTTATCTATAAATATATCTAGGCCTCACATGTTTTCTCTCAATGTCTTCCATTTCAAATACCACGTTTCATAAATATACATGGTCAGGAAAGTTTGTGTTTTCCCACTATCAGAATATAAATGTGTACACACTCCTTACTATAATCATAATTATTATGTTACTACACTCACCCCCAGTCTTAGTGTAGCACTTAAGATAGGTTTTGGTATAATCTACCAAGGATGCAATTGGATATGGCAGCTCACTTCATATAAGGTCTGCTTAGCACAGCAGCTATGGTCGTTGTGAACCGGACGGAAGTTGTTAGTCACAATTTCCGGTGCAGCCGTACTAATAGCATATCGCCGTATTCCCGTTGCTAGGGAGTGACGGACCTATGTCCCCAGTCCGTAGACTTGATATTAATAAGGGTTGAAGACAGGGGATTTCCCTTGTGACATCATTTGATGATGACGTGAAACTATGTGCTGTCCCCAATAGTACAGTGTGTAGTTTTAGTGCAGCAAATGTCTGCCTCGCCAATATGACGTCATTATTAGTAATTTAGCTGCCGTACTGAATCCAGAATGTAAATTAGGAATTCCACTAACGTAGTAGTGGTGGTGTTTGCATAGTGATCCAGACTCATCCCGTCACAATGACATACACATGTTACAGAAACATGACATACCAATGTTACAGAAACCTGACATACACATGTTACAGAAACATGACATACCCGTATTACAGAAACATGACATACCCATGTTACAGAAACATGACATACCCGTATTACAGAAACATGACATACCCGTATTACAGAAACATGACATACACATGTTACAGAAACATGACATACCCATGTTATAGAAACATGACATACACATGTTATAGAAACATGACATACCCATGTTACAGAAACATGACATACCCATGTTACAGAAACATGACATACCAATGTTACAGAAACATGACATACACATGTTACAGAAACATGACATACCCGTATTACAGAAACATGACATACCCATGTTACAGAAACATGACATACCCGTATTACAGAAACATGACATACCCGTATTACAGAAACATGACATACACATGTTACAGAAACATGACATACACATGTTACAGAAACATGACATACTAATGTTACAGAAACATGACATACCAATGTTACAGAAACATTTCAAGACTGCCATGGATTATGAGGAAGAAGTCAAGCGCTGACATTCTGCAATTCTGAACACTCGGAGACAGCGGGCTCATAAACATCTTCTCTGAGATATTGTGGCCACATTCCCCCGTGGCAGTGGCGCCGACAGATTATCCATGAAGGGCAGGGTTTGGACACTAGACACTAAAGACACGCTAGACAAGAGAATACAGGAAACTGGAGAACCGGAGAATAATCGAGAACATTTTCAACGGGTTGTGATCAGAGCCACGTTCTGCCAAGGTCTTGTTAGATGATAGTGCTATGTGTGTGTGTGTGTGTGTGTGTGTGTGTGTGTGTGTGTGTATGTATGTCTGTGCGTGTGAGCGCGCGCGTGCGCGTGTGTGCGCGTGTGTCAGAGCGACAGATGCCGGGAGATATAGCAACCTGTGGATGTGTGTGGATAACCTGGTTACTATTTTCGTGGGACCAGTAGTGCCTAGCTTCGTCTAGTTGGACGATATGCAGTCTCTTTCTCTCTCTATCTTTCTATCTCCCTCTCTCTCTCTCCCTCCCCCCCTCTCTCTCTCTCTCTCTCTTTCTCTCTCTCCCTCTCTCTCCCTCTCTCTCTCCCTCTTTCTCTCTCTCTCTCTCTCTCTCTCTCTTCCCCTCCCCTATCTCCCTCTCCCTCTCTCGCTTGCTCTTTTAAGAAAAGAAACACAATAAGAATTCGATCTCGTTCAACCTGCTTCTACAGCGACGGTTATAACTCAAGTCCGTTGATTCTTGCAGTCTTATGGGGCTTTCAGATGATTGGCATTTCCTTTTTTTGCGTTATATTGGTCCTATTGATTCAGTTGCCTTCCAGTTGTCCGTGGTGTTGTCTAGTTACCCCTAACAAGGTCTGTTTTTTTTTTGTCAGACAGATTCGGTGATATCATCCTTGATGATGTCGTGAGATATCATGTCAACGACTGGTATTAAACTCTCAATATCAGATGAAAACCGGTCCTGTCAATGACTGGATTTAATCCTATATAATCCTCACAAGGACTGGTTTTAAACGTATTTAGTCATCTCAGGGAGTGGTTTTGGTCTTATTTAGGACTTTCAAGGACGGTTTTTGATCATATTTAATCCTCATAAGGACTGGTTTTTATTATATGTAGTCCTCACAAGGACTGGTTTTGATGGGAATCAGTCCCATTTGTTAGTCTGTTAATATTATCCATGCTGTACAGCCAGACCAGTGGTTCATAACTGATGGGCTATTCACCCTCCCCCCGGGGATTTTAGGATATGCGGGGGGGGGGGGGAGGAATAATGATTATTTCAAGATCGCGTTAATACAAGAACCGATTACTTTACGGTTCTGTAACTCCACTCTTCTGAAATTCGTTTTATAACGTACGTAGATCTGCAAATCACGTTTTATGTAGACGTCTAGACTTGTTCTAGTATGTGTTATTAAGATTGTTTTTTTTTTTTTTGGTGTTCGCATATCCTTTACAGGACATCGCTGTCAACATCAGCATCTTTCAGCTGATTGTTGATTTCTTGTCAAGATTACGCTCAGTAGTTTGCCATTGCTTTCTTAGCGACCGGCTCACATACCCCGTAAGTTACCAACACGGATAGAACCGCTACCGATTCTCGCGCACGTCACGTTACTCAGGAGAGTATACGGGATTACGGAGAAAGTCGTGTTACCCCTAGATCAGGGAGACCGGCGTTATTAAGATTAGCTTCCATTTTTACGCTTACTGTGTTGGGGTGGGGGATTTATAGAGATGAAATACGAAAGGGGGTGGGGTGGTGAAGTTCTGAACATATGGTGAAGGGGTACATGGGCCCAAATATGTTGAGAACCACTGAGCTTGACAGTATCTAGGAGCGTTCCATTAGTGGTTACAGCAGAGAACTCAAAGGCAATCCCAAGTCCCCGCACATCCCCCAGCAGGAAGGCAACACCCACCTCCCTCCGCGGACCCAACCCACCATCCGGCGAGACCAGGCCCCACGTCGACTGCCCCAACGTCGAGCACCCGGTCTCTGTACGGTAGATCCAGACATGGGGGACCGCATTAGCAACGCGACATCCAGACCAGTTCCTGGAATCTCCTGCCATATGATGTCGGATTTAGGTAACTCCTGATGCCCAACAATTCTCCATATGACGCCAGGATGACCCAAACCACACACATGCCAGCTGCGTACCAAACATTGTAAAAAAAAAAAAAAACTAACACAAAATCTCTCTCTCCAATCCCCCCCCCCCTCCCACCTTCCCTTTCGGATTGGCGCCGCAAACCAGCTGATCACGGTATTGAATTGTAGGATTATAGGGGGTATTTTTAACGACTGTGCGGTGTTTTAAAATATTGCCGCTCCAAGTTGTGTATTCACCCTCTGTAAAGTTCATGCAACATAATAGGTAAATACAAAACTTTGACCGGCAATATTTCAAACAAAGCACAGTCATTAAAAATACACCCTATATTTGGGCTCAAGCTGTTTGTATGGGTAGTAGATTTCAGGACAGGTAGATATTAATTAGGTTAGAAATGCCCTGGCCAAGGGGTTAAGGACGTTCGTAATCCCGTGTACTCTCGTACAAAATACATCTGCGCGAGATTCGTCAGCGGATCGCGTCGCGTTGGTTACTTACGGAGGGTATGTGAGCCGGTCGTTCAGAAAGCAATGGCAAACTACTGAACGTAAAACTTGCCAAGAAATCAACAATCAGCTGAAAAATGCTGGTGTTGACTGCAATGTCCTGTAAAGGATATGCGGTGGAAAAATGCATGTAACTAGGTATGCAATTATGCGCACTACCATGGGTGTTGATGGGCAGTATATATGTGAAGATGGTTGAATAAACCAAGAAGAATATAGAAACAAGCAGAGTAAACTCTGTACCAACAATATTAGAACATATCTCGGCGTTTATAAATTGTGCAACATCTCATCAAGAAATGAATCTAACAATTCAAGACATCGGCGGTCATGTCAAGACTCACCAATCGAGGCTCTCTTATCTGTCTGCTCGAGTGCAGGTGACTATCTCCAGGGACCGATTGCCAGGAAGCCCGGGCATTCATTATCTTGTCGTAAATCGTCGTTATCAAACACGGGCCATATGCGAGCACTACAGGTTTTATCAAGTCCACGTCACAGATTTCTCTAAGCACCATCCAATATTCCCTTTTATTCGATTATAAATCTGTCCATTTCCGCTTTGTCCGACTGGCGGCAGAAAACTGGTCACTTCGGTAAAGATCATATGTTGTTACTGTTGTTAATAACTAGAGCTTCCCGGTGTGTTTGCCATTTCACAGGCTTGTATGTGCTACACTGCTGGTGTCTCGTGTATAGTGTGTGTTGTGTTTGGAAGTCTTCCTGACGTTACCAGTCTCTGGCACGTAAACAACATGTCGCAGTTTCACATGAATGGTGCTGTTTCCGTAACTTGGTTGATGGGGTTGACGCTGATGTAAGATTCTCTCGCATGAACCGCGGACCTCGGGCGGTTCGCATCTCAAACCCTCTGGGTTAAGGGCCAAGAAACTAGGAAGAATTAAACGGGCTTGACACACTTAACAAATATGCCTGTAGTTGGCAGTCCGCCCGTGTGTGACCGGGGTTATAGGGGGACACAAAGGTTAGTCCTGCTATAACCTACATGCATCTGGTCAGATATCTTTAAAGATGGTAGTCTGCGATTGCTTTCCTCCTGATAATGATGATTTGCATTTTCGTTCGCTCTCTTTGAATTCACTGCGGTTGACACTGACGAAGCAATTAACCAAGAGTCACTCATGTCTAGGGTTACCAGACGCCCGGCAAAGAGAGGACATGTCCTCCTTTTTAGCCTCGTGTCCTCCGTCCGGCAGGCAAAGCTAAAAACCTTTAAAATGTCCGGCTTTTTAAATATTTTATGTTATCATTTTTTATGTATTGTTGTTACAACTTACAATGCATCTATACTCTACCGTGCGTTTACATTCTTTATTAAAACCCATTGCTTAATAATGCTTATTTAATTTTCCTATTTATACTAAATGGGAAACACCAATTATTTGTATAATTTGAATGTAACTGTTGCTCTATTCGGCAACACTAACAATGCAGTAGTATCTATGGTCAAAATGTTAATGTTATATCCGGTTCCGGTAGCAGAGACGCCACTTAAAGTTGTTTCTTTTTTTATTATTTCTAATTTTTGCCATCTACGTTTATGAAAATGGTTTCTACAAAGAGAAAATGCAAATTCTCGAACACTATGAAAAATAAGTTTCCATGCTTCGTTGAAGGACGCAACGAGAATGAGATGGAACAAAAGAAAAAGCAGCGGCGACAGCAGGATATAACAATTTGAACTGGAAACAATTAGGTATATTTAGCTCCGGCGAAAAGAAGAGACATACTAAACACAGACACAAAGCACATTCACATACCTTACAAGGAAATCCATCGTACACAGTTGAAAAACAAAGTGTGACTTATCCAAAATCAGAAGCAATCAATAAATATATAAAATGAAATAATAAAATAATAAAATAACAAATAAATACAATAGGACAACAAAGGACGGCCGACGTTTCGATTCTGAGAATCTTTGTCAAGGACAGGACAACACAAACAGATAAACAAACGAAAAAGACACAAAATAAACTGACACAACTACTATGGTGGAACGGCTGAAGCAACTTTGGCATTTCATACAGTTTGCCATCATCAGTCTTACAACTTGATGACCTGCACACATTATTTGAAGATTCAGAAACTGCTAAAAATATTGCTTGTGCAAAAACAAAGGCTGAAGCAATAATAAACCAAGTAATTGCCCCTTGCCCCCCCCCCCCCCCCCCCCACACACACACACTGTTGATGAATTGGATAAATCTTTAAGTGGTATTTCATGTTTCGGTCTTTCGACAGATGCTAGCAATCACGGTTCGCAGAAAATATTTCCGATCGTTGTTCAGTACTTTGACTGGAAAGCAGGTGGAATCCAAACTAAGATTCTCGAGTTAGACAACACACCAAATGAAACTTCAGAAACTATATCACAGTATATTTTGAGAACACTCCAAAAACATGAGATACACTTATTGGCAGCTATTGTAATAAAATTGTACTGATTGTGGGTTTAATCTGGAACGATTTAAATGAAACATTCAATATGTCCTCCTTTGTCCTCCTTTTTTGTCTTATGATGTCCTCCTTTTTGTCTTATTATGTCCTCCTTTTGGAGCCCACGTATCTGGCAACCCTACTCATGTCTGATGTAGAGAGTGAAAATGGGTGGTGACTTTCTTGTAGAAAATGTCTCAGTCCTGTTGGTTATGGGGACTGAGTTACGAGTAGTTTTCTCAGTCCTGGATTTGTAGCTCGTAACTCTCAAAAGAGGCTTTACTTGTATGAATCTAGTCCCACTGAACATGTATTTGTTACGGTAAATATAGAATACACTGGTAACATATTAACGCCAGCACTCTGTTGATCAGCGCATCGGATCAGACCATGGGGGGGGGGGGGGAAACGAGATAGTGAAATGGTTACAGTTTCCCCCACCTCTTTGTATTTATTCTTACCCTATAATTTGATTTGGCTATCTTAACCAAGTCTTAACAGAGAGCGCCATTTCCCATGGTTTAATATGGCCAACTAGATATGACTGAGCTACCATATGACAGTAGACGGTACTACCTGCTTCTGTTAGCGCCGAATGTTGGACGACGCTTACCAAACCCGACAACCCACATTGTGCCAACGGCTTCGGGAGGAGGAGTGCAATTGGGAGGGTACAAGCCTTATCCTAGTGCGAGGTAATGCAACCCAAAGACTGAATGTCAGGCAGGGCAGACCAGGCCCTAAGCCTTGGTTGGCAACTGGTCTAGGATCGAAGCTCCGACAGGCGGATAGTTAGAGCATTGCTTTGCTGATCCGGCAGCTTCTGCAGCTGGTCTTGCTCCAGACGTATTAGTGTTACCTTTCCTCTGGAGTACACTATACAGGGCAAGAGAGGGATCATGCTGCATGGGCAACACATGGTCTCTAAATTCAGCCCTGGCTTTGTGTTATGGAGAGGTATAACTCAATTTTACAAACTATCGTCTGTCAAGATGGCAAGGTGCCAGTCAACATGGCCAATGTATTGGAAGAACAAACCTGTTCTACAGCTTTATACCATCTCTGTGATATGGGCTGACTAGATATTGAACCCTTTTTGATGCCATAACTGACAGGAATGGAAACACTCTTAAATAACTGTGTTATTCGGCCATTAACTGTCGCGTTGCAGGAGTCAACCTTTGTTGTTGTTTGGCTAGTGGTGTTTCTCTACTGCTATACGGTCTACTGGGCCTGCTACCTGTATACGTAAGCCTGTCCAAGCTGCTACTAAACTGTCTGCTATGGACTCCCAACTCCCCGGCACACTAACATATACAGAGACACTGCTGATGCCGTCACACAAAAACACACCCACTCGCTTGCGTGAGAACATTGGAGGAGGACAGGATTGGGTCAAAATGTCAAAGGACAAGTCAGACCTGTGCAAGGTCATAATCGCATTAGACTGGGAGTGCGGCGATTGGCCGGCAGACTGCGCTAAATGTCAGGTGCAACAATTGATTCACGACAACTCGCGCCCAGGTGATCTAACCATCTATAGTGTATATTCTACACGGATGACTGTGCTAAGAGGCAAAAGAAATGCCCGAGGATTCATAGCACAGTTTAATGGACGGTGGTTAGTGCAGGAGAACCTGGTATATGATACCACGACATCTAGTTTGAGAAATAAGGTGTATGGAGTCACTGTGGCTTTCCGCTGGCGGAAAGACAAACAACACACAATTGTCGGTATTGTAACCGACTCACAGAGAACGTTTATAAAGATTAAGTCACGCATGCTTCGTACAGACTTCCGTCAAAAAGCCCACGAAATGTTGGATTTCTTCCGCCTTCAAGGCTACCCGGAGAATGTTCTGTCTACAGCTCTTCACCGCTGCCAGTCTATTAGTCGTGCCGAGGCTCTCTCTTCCAAGCCGAAACCACGCAATAGTAGACCTATTCTCTCACTTACCTACCATCCTCATAATATTGCTGCCAAGAATATTCTCATGAGGCATCTACCCATCCTCAAGGCAGACCCGACCACTCACGGTGTCTTCTCAGAAGCCCCACTTGTGGCATACAGGCGTGATCGTAACCTGAGGGATGTGCTGGTTCATAGCACTCTATCACAATCCCATCAGTCTCTTCCTGGCACAACTGCATGTCTTCGATCTCGTTGTAAAACTTGTCCATATGTCCTTCAAACCACAAGTCTCACTTTCCCTAAGACTACTTTCCACATCCGGCAGAGTTTCTCATGTACGAGTCGCAACGTCATCTATGCGATCATCTGCACACGTTGCGACATGAGGTATCTTGGAGAGACGGGTCTTCGTCTTGCGGACAGATTTAGACAACATTTATCCGATATCGACAGTGGTGCCAAGAAACCGGTACCCCTACACTTCAACAGTTCCGACCACTGTGGGGTTGCCGACATACGTGTTACGGCGATAAAATCGTGCACATCTCACGAACGCGATCGTAAGACATTGGAAAACCGTCTTATCTTCCAATTGGGTTCACTTTCCCCTCACGGCCTCAATGTCCAACACAGTTTTATTTAAGTCCCCTACGCCCCTTATCCACAACCCCCCCCCCCCCTCCATCTCCGCTACCTTATAGTCAACTTCATAGCCAGTTGTAAGTCCTTCGCATGACGTGGGAGTCACCACCAGCAGTATCTCTGCTTTCTGTGACTTCTTGGTTGGTTTGCATGGGGTCGTTTCTCATTGCGTTCTGAACTACCGTCACTTGTGCTACCTTTTGATAGCAAACGCTTGCTGGCCTGCACATATATTGCCCACAGCAGCGTTTCGAACTTGGCGGAATTGCGTACTGCATCCGTTACATCGCCTCAGAGTGACACATCCATATTTTTCCATTCGCTCTCCTGGGCGCACCCCGATCCCCCTAACGCGGGTCCCTCACCGGTTGAATTAACCAATCACCGAGTTTCTGGCTGTACTGACCTTTAGGCAGTTGACCCCTTTAACACAACATCCGTTCCATTCTAGCCATGGATAGCCGTCTAAAGCTTGGACACAGATGAGTTGATATTTAGACATCCATGTAGTGTTGATCGTGTATTAGTTTAATCGATTTTTGTTTGTTTGTTCTGTGCTGACGAAGGCTTAGGCCGCAACGTTCATTGTTTTTTGTAATTGTCTTTGGTAAAGCTCTCAACCTACTTCTCGTTTTTCAGTGATTCATTCGTACAGACTGGTATGCTTCAATTCAAAAATAACAGATCTTGAGCATTTGATAGATCTTTTGCCCAGGACTTGATGGTGTGGTGGGAATCCTGCAGGCTGAAAGAATGGTTGGAAATTCAACGCTGGATAGTCTATTGATGCATGATTAGGCAGACATGGTCAGGCCCTTTTGGGGTCGTGTGTATAGCGTGGTAGAACGAACGAACGAACGGACGGACTTTATTTGAACAGATTAGAAGAACAGATAAATCAGCGTAGCTTAGAGCTAATGGAGCGGCAGGAAGTAGTCAGAGGATCTGGCTGACAATCAGGACTCCGAGGAAAGGCCAGACAGACACACGATCAGACTGCAACTAGCACCGTTAGTATTGGGATTCTTCGCTGGCTGTTGAAGATGAGGACGGAGCACGTATGAGAATGTTTTGAGTTCTTAACTCCATCCATCCATCATGTGCCATGCCGATAAGCGTGGGCGGTCATGATTCGCCATTTCATTCGATCACCAGAGCCGTGGATCAGCTCAGTGTTCTTGTCTTGACCATGCCACGTGGCCCAGCCATCCAGGTATTTACTTCTCTGCCTTTCTCTTGTTCTCTTCCCCTCGATCTTGCCAGTTGTCACTAAGTTCTCCAATTTATTTCTTCTCATAACATGTTAAAAATATTGTGACTGTCTACGTCTAATTTCTCTAATCAGTGTAAGATTTTCATTGGGTTTTTCTGTAGGTCTATGGTATTCTTTGCATTCTCCTTAGAAACCATATTTCCACAGCCATCAGATGTTCTTCAGCTTGTCTGCTCATTGTCCAAGCTTCACATCCATACAAAAGTACAGTTCTTAACAACTCAAAAAGCCCCCGGACATAGAAACACATATTATATTCATACCGGCACACTTCTGTCTTGCGTAAATTCAATTTCAGCTTCCAAACCATGGAGTTATCCACCTTGCACCATATACGCTTTAGGTCTACACCAGGGCTGACAAACCTTTGATCTGTCTAGGGACATTTGGATATTTATATCACCATTTGGGGAATATATAAAATTATCAACTTCCAAATTCATCATCATCATCATCAAGTGCCGTGCCGGCTGGCGTAGGCGTTCATGGCTCTCCATAGATCTCGGTCTTTGGTTTTCTGGATCAACTCTGCTGCTGATATTCCTCCATGCCACCGTCTCAATCCATCCAGCAACACTTCTCTTGGTCTACCTCTGCCTCTCTTCCCCTCGATCTTTCCAGTTGTTACGATGTTCTCCAATGCCTCTCTTCTCATCACATGACCGAGGAAAGCTGTTTGTCTCTGTCTTATTGTTGTATATAATGTTCTAGTTTCGTTAGCCTGTTTCAGGCAGTCGTCGTTAGTTACTCTGGCAGTCCAAGGAATTCGCAACATTCGTCTCAGGAACCACATCTCTGTTGCTTCTAATTTCTTCTTAATTTGTTCATTTACATTCCAAGATTTACTTCCAAATTAGCTTGCTATATTTGGTCAAACATTTACCTGACCTCTAATTGATGACTGAAACTGCTTGTCTTCTGTGATGGTAGCTGGTATTGATTATGTTACGAGTACTACTACTAACATTATTCATGAGTGTTAAAATGAATTTCGAGTCCCGCCTGTTGTTGCCTTGGCGGGACCAGAACAAACGATTTCGTGGGTCTTAATGGCTCTGGACAGGACGTGACGTTCCCCTCCCCTGGTTCACACCAAACGAACTTATCACAGTGTTCGTTAAAAACTGACGATCGTTCGTTTGTTGAATGGCTCAGTGGACAAAAGGACCTATCTGCTATCTGACCCCTACCTGCCATGAGATGGTGCTGATGACGATGTTTGTTGAGTGGCTCAGTGGACAAGAGGACCCATCATCTGTCTGACCCCCTAGCTGCCATGAGATAGTGCTGATGACGATGACGATCTCGGGGAACATGTGTTAAAACATATCAGAATTTGAATGAGTTTTCCGAAACGAAACATTGTTACATCAATTAAATGGCACCGTATCAATATCTGAAGGCTGGACGGACAGGGGGAGGGGTGCTGGTGGACAGACAGACAGACAGTCAGACAGACAGACAGACAGACAGACAGACAGACAGACAGACAGACAGACAGACAGACAGACAGACAGACAGACAGCAGTTGTTTTCTATTTTTAATGATATAATTGTCACAGGCAACTACAACAAAACAATGCTTTATTTACTGATATTCGAATGTACACGGCCACTTATTTCCTCATACAAAGCTTGGAATGAATCGGGAGAGCTAAAACATGTAACATAATTTGTTCTGTAATAACATGAAATCCCCCTATGCCGGTTCCTTGATAGGGTAGTAACGACAACGACAATGTTGCTGTCATCCTGTTTTCTATCATCCTTGTTGCTGTCATCCTTCTTCATCCTTGTTATTGCCAAGATTTGGATAATTGTTAAGTCGGAAAACCTGATATCTCTGAGATTTGATAAAAATATGTAAGAAAGGAACTAGGCAATGTCTTCACCAAGGTTTTTATAATGAGGATATCTTTAATTTCTCCATTTGGAGGGAACACGTCTGTGTAATCAAGATCGAGTAGGCTGACTGCAGATGGTGTTTCTTGCTCGTTTTCTCATCTTTTCACTGTCCACGTTCACTATACTCTCGTTAATTGTCGTTCATCTGACGAGGTTCAAGAATCGAATCACTGAGTGTCAATGACTTATTATTGACAAGTATATTGTTGTCAGGAATCTCTATGTCAACTATGTTGACATCTTCATGAAAGTTGCCTACCACATTGTCACATGTAACCTCATTATTGTCCCTCTGAAGGTGCACTTCAAGTTGGCTATGTTCACCCTCTGCTCCAGCTTTGCCAGCGCTGTTCAGTTTGTGGCTGTGTCCAATGAAGCTGCGAAGTTCTGTGTTGTAAGCGTCATCTTTATCCTCCAGCTCCGCCGTTGGAGATTCGGAAACTTGTGGGCCTTCTTGCTCATGTTTCTTCAAGTGTCTGTCCAAATTGGTCTGTTGGCCGAATCGGCGATCACATATCTGGCACCTGAAGGGCTTTTCCTTGTTGTGTATGTTTCTTACATGGCGCTGTAAGTTTGAGGAGATGCTGAAAGATCTCTCGCAGTACCTGCATTTGTACGGCTGCTCTCCCGTGTGTGTGCGGAGGTGACGGGTCAGGTTTGCAGACCTCGGAAACAATTTGCCGCAGTACTTGCAGGCGTATCGTTCTTTAGACTTGCCGGGTATTCGCTGATCAAAACGTTGCTGGTGGTTACTATGAAGTGTGTTATGGCTAGTTTCGTGGTTTGAATAATTAGGATCCGTGTTGAGTTTGAACAAAGGGGAGCTGGTTCGAAACTCTGGACGAGAAAGAAAACCGAAATGTCGCGGACGGAAGCCTGGCATAGCCGTGGGATTAGAGGTGTTAAACGGGGGAAACATGGTTGTAGCTACTTGCTGTAGTTTAATGCCCTCTTTTAGCCTGAGGAGGGACTCCATCATGAATGGACTAAGAGAGTAAGGAAACGGACTTATGGTGCTGCCTTTTAGGCCAGGAAGAGGCACGAAGGGTAGTGTCAGTGACGATTCTGGTGCAGTTGGAGTAATAGATGATGTTGGTGTAGAAGAAGATGACATTGGGGACGATGATGATGCTGAAGAAATGGCAATGGCCCGTGTATTGTGCGCGTGTCTGGTGGAGCCTTTCACCGACAATGTAAGTGAGTTCACAGGTTTCTTGCTTAGATCGAGGGGCATCTCTTGCTGCTGACCACTGGCCGTTTTGATGACCATGTCTGCAGTTTGTGGACTAATAACGTCCGCGGAAGTAGCAGAGGGTGGATTTAGTTCTGTTCTCACGGGACTGCTGGAGTGGTCAGATGATGCTTCACAAGTAAACACTAAAGTAGGTGACTGAACTCGGACAAACCTTGTACCTCCGGTTTCAGAAACATGAGTAGACTGATGTCTGAGGTGAGCAAATCCCGGGGACGCGGCCTTCACCTCGCTAGCTGAATTGTTATCATGTGACGATGAAGATTCCGGCGCGGGAGAACATGGTTGTGATGTTGGAACTCTGGTTGCAGATTGTTTCATAAATTGTGATTCGGGCTGACAAGTTTCCAAAGCTTGCCCCCGACGTGTCGAATGTGTAGATTCATCATCTAACACGTCTTTCATGTCCATGTCACTGCTGTCTGAGCCCTCTGATGAACTAGCATCGGATATCTCTGAAGACGGGGAACCAGTTGTTGCAGCAGATCGCCGTTTCAAAGAACGAACTGTGTCTTCTGTTTTGTCAGTTTCCCCGAATACATCAAATATATGTGCAGGGCAATGTTGTCCGTTGTAGGCCGGGAAACGTGCCGGCGAACCAGGAAGAGGAGACACTCCCATAATTGCAGGCAATCCGTGAGGCATTTGAAGAGGGATAGTGCCGAAATGAGGGTAAAGGGAGAAGGGCAACTGACTTCGAGCAGGGTGATCAATGAAGGAATAGGAATACAATGGCGAAGCGAGGTGGCCTGTTCCGTCACTCCCAGGCACCGGGGACGGATTGTCCCAAATGTAGTCAGCGTCCTTTCCACTACCCGTGCCACCCTCGCAGAACCTCCTGTGTTTACTGAGTGACGTCACGGTGGAGAAGGCCTGTCCGCAGTCCTTGCACCTGATTTGCTGTCTGCAGTCGGCGTGCATGCGTTTGTGACGGCACAGGTTGGAGAACTGTGTGTAGGCCTTGAGGCACACCTGGGGAATGACCAGACATGATTACAGATAGAACCATAATATTCTGTCTCCACAAGAATGCGTGAAAAAAAAAACAACAACAACACACACACACGCACGCACACACACACACACACACACACACACACACATATGAATAGAATGAACAGTTCGAATTGAGCCATATTTGTTACCATTGTGTGTGTGTGTGTGTATATATATATATATATATATATATATATATCTATATATATATATATATATATATATATATATATATAGAGAGAGAGAGAGAGAGAGAGAGGGGGCGCGGGGGAGGGGGGGGGGGGATAAGTGCAGTCGGGGTGAAATAGTTCTTCTTATCAGAAATCCCTCTTGTAAGAGACAAGAGACAAAGAAGAATAATTGTAAATTGCAGGAGATAAACAAATTGTTCTTCACAACAGAAATTCGCCACATCCGAGATCGCCTTAAGCGATTTGTACTGCGCATATACTAAGAATCACCTTATTAGTACGGCAATTAGTTTAGTTTAGTTTAGTCAACGGATCAATATCACCGCACACATGTGTAACCCATAAGTGCTCCGCTCTATTCCTACCTCAAGCCTGAGTCCGGAGAATCTCAGTCCAGTGCACGAACTGCGTAGCACCGGCGAGGATCCTGAAATATTTTGGGTAGATGTTTAACTCGAAAGTTTGCCTGAGCAGCGCCGTAAGGCTACTCGTTTTTGATTTCCAACTGTCAAGGGATTATTTTACGTGCGCAGCAATACACACGGGCGTCTGATCTCACTACCCAGAGAACAGGGGAAATTTTGTTACTAGAAGTCCACAGAAAAACAAATGACCAAGTACTACAGGAAACATTCCAGTCCACAATCAAAATTATTATTCAAACTTTAACAAAATAAGTAGAGTCCAAAATCAAGGGATGCGGATAAAAACTGGAAGCCTGAAGACAACGCCTATTAACGAACTAGAAAAGATCACTTGTTTACAACCAATGCAAGATAGAGGAGATAGTAGAGCCCAACAACAAGCAGGAAAATTTAGACGATTGATAGACCACCCCATGAATAAAAGGTTTAATGGTTTTGGAAAGGGAAGACTGAAGCGTAGCAACTTTGTAGAAACCGCAAAACGAAAGATTAGGGCAGATCCTATACTTAACATATCAACAGTCAAACTCATTTGCAATGCACAAAAAATTCCCAGCTTGGAGACAGCAGCAACTGCTTGAGACGATAGAAAACATTCATGGTACTGAGAAACAGAACACTCAGAACGAAACAGATGGATCACCTAAAATTCAATAGAAAATGGAGGAGGGGGAATTCTCCTAAATTTAAAAAATGGAGTGGAAAAAACACACAGAGGTAGAGGCTTTGAAAACTGCAGCAGAAATGCTCTTGGCGGAGGAAAATAAAGAGAAGCACATGGCTATCTTCACAGATGCAAAGTCAGCTGTCTCAATACTGAAGAGCAAAAACAGCACAGAACTAGCAGACCTAAGAGCAGCACTCCATGGACTATGTCAGAAATCCAAAAAAGTTGTAATACGGTGGATCCCATCACATTGCAGAATACCTGGAAATGAAGAGGCTGACAGACTAGCAAAAGAGGGCGGGTACTACCACAGCCTGACATAGACATAACCTATAATGAGGCAAAGAGGTTTATAAAAAACACTTACAGAACCAAATGGGAATCAGAGCATCTAGGCCATCAGAAAGATGTTGCATATTATAAACTCGACCGAAGAGAACATGTAGCAATCTTCAGACTCCGCACAGGACATAACAGGCTGAAATACCACTTGTTCAATAAACTAAAGATGCCAGATACCAATCAATGTAATTGTGGAACTGCCAAATGACAGCTAAACATTTGCTACAGGAGTGCCCAATATATGCAGAACAGAGAAAAGATCTTAGCCCACATCTGCTTCATTTGAGGACAAGCTCTATGGAGATATCAACAAGCTCAAGTTGACCAAGCTTACTTTAACTACATTCAGATTGACATCTACATTGACATCCGATTTCAACAAGCATTTTTCGAATGTGCTTTCTCTAGCCTTTGATTGTCCCCAGTCTACCTATAAGGCAGCAGGTTTGTGTGACTCTTCGTCTGGTCCCTCTCCCTTGACCTGTCCGACATGGGTGGCCCTACCAGTAGCTGTGCTACCGTCGGCATAGCTCTTGGGGTCATTGGAACCCGAAAGCCCTCTACCTCATCACGGTGGACACACGGCAGAGGTTTTTTTTTTTTTTTTGCTATTTTAAGATATAAGGTATGATTTTCACTCTTCTTTTGGGTTGAGGTTATTAGTTTTTCTATACCATTCTATGATGTGGATAGTAATACTGTATCATCAGCATATCGAATCTCTGGTATTTCATGACCAACGATATTTATGGCATTATATTGCTCATTGGTTATATCATCTCTGACATTTCTCATTATATTTTCGGCGTCCATTGGCACCTTGCCGTCTTGACAGACGATAGTTTGTGCTTTAAAAAGGCATAATAACTTTTAACTATGGCGGTAGCGAGTGTGACTGATAAGGCCAATTTGCGCTGTAAATGTCCGTTCACAGTGGGTGTATGTGAACACGTGGTCATTTCCACCATCATGCACCATCTTACGTCTCAAACGCTTGGTGTGTGTCTTTTCTGCAATAATTTTCTCCTTTGACTTTATTCCATTTCTGATATTTGCCCTCCATGCAACACGTTCAGCGGCGACTTGCTCCCAATGTGCATTATCAATGCCTGTATCAATCATGTCCCGCTTACACACATCTTTGTATCGTAGTAGAGGCCGACCCTGAGATCTCTTACCCATCTGTAATTCACCAAAAAAGATATCCTTTGGTATTCTACCATCATCCATCCTCCTAAGATGTCCTATCCATCTAAGTCTACGAAGACTGAGCATGGAATAAACTGTCACACAACCTGATCTTTCCAATACTTCAGTATTTGTGATTTTGTCTTGCCACTTAATACCAAGAATTCTTCGCAGACACCGCATATGAAAGTTGTTTAAATTGTTCTCTTGGTGTGAGTAAGTTGTCCAGGTTTCACTGCCATAGAGAAGAGTACTAAGGACACAGGCTTGATATACAGGCTAAACAAATAGGCAAGTAGGGGGACAGCACAGAGCCCTGACAGACTCATTGCTTGATGTCTCGCCATCTTTTTAAGCACATTGACCCCATGATTTCCCATAGTTTCTGATGTTGTACACAGTCATATGCCTTTGAATAATCCACAAAACATGAGAATATGTTAACATTAAATTCTCTTCACGTCTCTAGTATTAAACGAATGTTGATTATGCGATCTCTTGCTCCTCTTCCTTGTCTAATTCCAGCTTGAACCACGCTAATCATTCTTCTATTTTCTTACGAAATCTTCTCATTGTGATTGCTAGTAGAATTTTACATGCATGACTGATCGGGGCAACAGTTCTATAGTTGGTGCATAATTTTAAGTTACCCTTTTTTGGTATTGGAATGAAGATAGTTCTCTTCCAATCTTTTAGCCATATACCATATTTCCTAAGTAGTGTATCATTCGCATATCTAATATTATTGATGTGATGACCCCCGATAGTGATTCCTCTCATATCTTCTAAATTTCTACCAACATAGAATTGGGTTAGCCCGGTCAACAAACATCCGCATGTGTCGGCCAAACGGCGCAAAAACACAGCTCTGCTGTAAACAAGCACAAAAAACTCTCCGGATGAACGCAAAAGAAGAAGAAGAAGACGGTGAAGAATTGATACTATTAGCCAATTAACGCTTATGCATATGATTTGGGGGCGGGATGTTTGAAAAGTCTGAGCACCTATAGACTTAGCCGGAGAGCAAGGATGGTACCCTGCAGGTAAGAGAATGTGGTTCTCACCCAGTGCAGGATTTACGTATAAGCTAAACAAGCTATAGCTTAGGGCCTCCAAGAAAGTGGGGGACCCAAAAAATATTGTCCGAGTGAGCAATTGTCATATATGTATGCTTAAATATACTGCAGTATTATTAGAGATTTTGTTGCTAACGTGGGACGCCTTTTTTCGGAAAGTTCAAGGTCATCGGATCCGCGGACCGTTTCCTGTGGCCCGCGAAAATAACCCTGTCGTGTTTCCTATTGGATAAATACGAAACTGTTTTTATGAAAATCGCGAATGACAACTTTAACGAGGGGTCAAAAGGTTATTCTTCAGTCCTGCATGCTTGAAAGCTATTGCAAGTGAATTGTTTGAAGAATATTTCCCACTGTTTGACAAAGGTAAGGAAGTTTATAGTTTGGCTTGTTTATTGTCAAAGGTAAGCTAATTTAACCTGCATTTTTGAACTGCGCACTGCGCATCCAATTTTACATATAAATGTTGAGTTTCAACAATATTCGTTATGCAGAAGACATAGAATAAAAAAAATTTTGTGAGCACGGTCGTGGTGTGTACTCTTATTAAATTCATAATGTCGGAATCGCGGCATATTGGATTGGTGTCTGCTTTTTTTAATAAACAAGAAGATTTACAATCATCAAGTTAAACAAAATATCAATATACGTTTAAATTCTATTACATATTTATTTTGTTGCTTTATATTTATTGTATTTATTGTTAATCTTGCTACATGACTTAAAATTTATGAAAGTCAAGTCAGTTTTCAAACTTGTCCATCGTCCATTGCTGAAATTTAATTGACTGGTTCACTGTTTTATTTGTATTGATAAATGTCTTATCAAGAGAATTATACTTTATTGTGCATTTATGAATGCTGTGTCCATTTTTTGCACACAACTATAGAGGTTCTAGCAAGATTCGTTATGCAGAGGTGTGGAAAAAAATATTTTGTGAGACCACCTGGTTACATCTTTACAATCGGGAAAATTCACAATGGCGGCATTCCAGCATATAATATCACACTAGTGTCTGTTTTTATTGAAACACTTGAGATGTAGAATCATAATATACAAAATATCAAATAATGTCTACAGATAATTTGTGTAGTTGATTTAATAATTTTTATTCATGTGACGTGGCGGAACCATTGTTGATTTGTCTGCCCACAGTTTGCAAGATGTCAACCAGAAGTTATAAAAGTGGAGCTCAAAAGAGGAAAAAGAAGCAGAGAGCTGAAGAAGAGCTTAGCAAGATAACCAAATTAGATAGTTTCTTAACAAAGATAGATAAGGGGCCTGATGAACCAAAAGCCTCTACCACAGTGAGTCAGTCACAGGATATTCACCCTATTCCTGATACAGAGCCTGGTACATCTAGTTGTATAGAATCTACTTCAACGAATGAAGCAACAAATATTAAGATTAATAAACCAGAGAGTAGTACAAGCACAGAAGATTCAGCATCAAAAAACAAACAGAATGATGTTGGGGTATGGGGTGATTTAAGTAAAGATGAGATTTTATACTGGGTAGAAAATGGTCAGTCAGAATGTCAGCACTCAAATGGTTCATTTGAAAAATCAAAGAAGCTTTTTGCAAACCAAGACAGATATTGCTCGAAAAGCTTGTTCTATCCCAAACGGGCTAATGGTGAAAAATATTACAGAGAATGGTTAGTATATTCGCCAGCAACTGGTCGTGTATACTGTTTCGTGTGTAAACTCTTTTCAAATTCTTCTACACCATTATCATCCGATGGATTTTGTGATTGGCGCAACACCTATTTAGTTCAAAGTCATGAAAACTCTGTAGACCATAGAACAGCTTCGGTAACATATCTTACAAGAAAACGTGGCTCAACAATTGACTGCCAGCTAGCAGAACAGATAAATAATAAACGGCAGTACTGGAAAAATGTTCTTGAACGAGTTGTGGCAGCCATAATTACTATGGCAGAGCGTGGTTTACCTTTCAGAGGAGATAAGGAAACATTTGGTTCTCCTCACAATGGTAATTTCCTTGGATTACTCGAACTTATAGCAAAATTTGATCCTTTTCTAGCAAGCCATATACAAAAATTTAGGTATAAAGGATCAGGTGTCACATCTTATCTTTCTAAAACAATATGTGATGAATTTATCCAAATTATGGCACATAAAGTAAGAGACTCAATCTTGGATGATTTAAGAACTGCAGGGTACATCAGTTTATCTGTAGATTCCACTCCAGACCGGTCCTATATTGATCAGCTCACTGTTATTGTGAGGTATGTTTCACCAGATGATGGGCTCCCTATTGAACGTTTTCTAACTTTCCTAGAGATGGGTAGCCACACAGGGGAAAGTATGGCTAAGATGGTGCACAACTACCTTACAAAAGAGTGCAAAATAGATTTTAATAAGTGTCGAGGCCAGTCATATGATAATGCTGCCAATATGTCTGGCAAATACAAGGGTATGCAAGAAATAATATTGAAGATTAACAAGTATGCTATGTATATTCCATGTGCTGGTCATTCCCTGAATCTTGTTGATAGAGCAGCAGTAGACTGTTGTTTAGAGGCAGTAAACTTTTTTGGAATTGTTCAAGAAATATATCATTTCTTTTCATCATCTACACATAGATGGGCAGTACTGTTGTCATTCTTCAAAGATGATTCAAAAGTTCCAAAGTCTTTGTCAAAGACTAGATGGGAAGCACATTCAATGGCCACAAGTGCGATACTTGATAGTTATGATGGAATAATTTCTGCATTGCATCAGCTGCATATTGATACTACAGAGAAAGGCGAAACAAGAAATCAAGCCATAAACAATTTGAATAAAATAGAGGAGTTTGAATTTATGGTATTGTTATGTTTGTGGAGTTACTTGCTAGATTAATTTCACAAGACTAGTCAATCACTGCAAGACCCCCAAATTAGTCTAGATGTATGTAGGAAATTGTATGCTTCACTTTCGGATTTTGTTAAAGGTTCCAGTGATCTTTTCGATCATTTTGAAGAAGAAGTAAAGAAAAAATTGCCTGATGTTGATTACAAGAAAAGAAGATATAGAAGAAGGCATATCAATGATGATGAAGATGATGCTTTAGAGAACCTTGAGCCAAGAGACAAGTTCAGAATCAAAACATTTATACCTGTGATGGATGCATTAGAGTCAAGTCTGGCACAGAGGGCCTCAGTATACAATGATGCTGCAAAAAATTTTTCATTCTTAACAAAACTAGAAGCTACAGAAGAAGATATTCATGAAGGAGTTAGTGCTTTATGCCAAACATATCCTGAAGATGTTGACATGAATCTTATAGGAGAGTCAAGCCCATAGTTCAGCGGAACAAGATAGTCTGACACATCAGGATCTGTATAGGGTAATATTTAACGATCTTGTCCAATCAGCATTCCCTAATGTAGAAGCACTTTTGAGATTGTTTCTAAGTATGATGGTTGCAAATTGCTCTGGAGAAAGATCTTTTTCTCAGCTGAAGAGGATAAAAAATGAATTTAGAACAACAATGACTCAAGATAAATTATGTTCCCTCAGTCTCATGTGCATAGAAAGCGACAAACTACGCAGTTTATCATTTGATGATGTCATCAGTGACTTTGCTCTGGCAAAGGCAAGAAAGAAAATATTTTAGTTTAATATAATTCCTTAATTCTTATAACATGTTTCAAGAGATTAGATAATAAGCCTTTGTAAATTGTGCCTTTTAAAAGAACTTTTGTTTCTTTTAACCAGAGCTTGCATTTTTAAGTTTGTTATAAATAAAAATGATTTTAAGTTAAAGATTTATTCACTGACATAGAATATATGGACTTATAAAGGGCCCCATATTTCAAATAGCTTAGGGCCTTATTAAGTCTAAATCCGGCCCTGTTCTCACCTCACACTGGAAAGGCTTGAAGCTGCTGTGGATGTGCTGATGTTGTTTGAGGCCGCTGGAGGTGGCGAATGTTTTGCCACACTCAGAGCAGGCGTGGCTGCGGGCGCCCACGTGCTGGGATCGAATGTGCCGTTGTAAGTTACTGGGGTCGGTGAACACCTTGTCGCAGTTTTCACATGGGAACTTTCTGTCGGCGTCGTGTGTTAGCTGTTGGCATAAATTATGTAATCATATATCATTTGTTAGCAGTAATAATATAATAATGAGTCATCTGTGAAATATAATTTAGCTGTTAGCAGTAATCACTTAAACACATGTTACCTGTTGCAAGAATAGTATAATCGTGCGTCATCTATTAGCGGTAATCATTGTATCACATGTTTGCTGTTGGCATATATAACTGATTTTAAAACAATGTTTTCCCGTAGTGAATTTGAATAACGAAGACACAAACAATAGATTGCACCTTGTATTGCCTGGCGTATTTCGTTGCATCTCGTCAGGTACACACTGCAGAATTTTGACAACACAATCTAAAGTAACTAGATAATCCCCCAACCTGAAATATACAATATTCGCACAGTCATTTCAATTGCCGACCACTGTAATTTTAAACTAACTATCATGTCTTTCTGTTTGCACAAAACTGGCTTATGCAGATTAATGAAGATCGCTTCTGCCACCTTTAACATGCGACTATTTTATGTGTTAAACAACACGTGAAACGCATTGTCCATGTCAATCACTTGGCCGGTTTCCAAAATGTGCCATCCAATCGATGACGTAGGATGTTTGTGGTGTGTAGGCTTGGCCAAGTTCCATCGTCTAAGTTAGGGATGGGCAAACTACGGCAGGCGGGCCGCATGCGGCCCGGCAACTGAGTTTATGCGGCCCTCGGGGGTATTTAGAAATAAAAAAATTTACTTCGTTTTTAAGTTATTTTGGTGAATTTTACAGAATCTCATGTACCGTTATGATTGTTTTAACATTATGTGTCCAGAAGAAAAAAAAATGACATTACTTTATCAAGGAGAACTGTAGTCAGACGTGTTGACAAGATACGTGACAATTTGATGCATAAACATCAAGTTGCAAATAAACAATTTGTGTGGTACTTTCTTGCATTGGATAGTGTACCGATGTATATGATACTGCCCAATTATTGATATTTATACATGGAATAAACACTTCTTTCAAACTCACTGAAGAGTTACTGAGTGTTGAGTCACTCAAAGACCACAGGCCGTGATATATTCAATGCTGTTACTAACTGTATTGAAAGAACTGGGTTGGTGTGGAACAAGATGGCAAGTTTTACAACTGGCGGAGCTCTTGCTTTGACTGGAAAAAATGTAGGTCTGGTAAAGTTGATAAATGATAAGATTAAAGCAGAATATCCTAACCACAAATTATTACCACTTCACTATGTGATCCATCAAGAAAGCCTGTGTAAAACTGTTTTGAATATCAAACATGTTATAGACCCAGTTGTCAGTGTCATCAGCCTCATCAGATCAAGAGGACTTAATCACAGACAGTTCGAGGCATTACTTGACGATTTGGAAACTGAACGTTCCGATGTCTTGTACCACACCAGTGTTCGATGGCTGAGTCTCGGCAAGGTTTTGAGGCGAGTTTAGGACTTCAGGGAAGAAATAGTATTGTTTCTAGAGATGAAGGGCATTGAATGTGACTTTAATACTAACACTGTCAATAAAGAGTGGAAGTTAAACTTTATGTTTGCCATTTAAATTATGGAAAAGTTAAATGAACTGAATGTCAGACTTCATGGCACATGAATTGTATGTACATGTAAAATCATTTCAGGCAAAACTGTCACTGTTCTCCAAACAAGCAAGTGAAAAAAGGTTTTGTCACTTTCCCTTTGCTGAAACAAGAAACCATTTCTGGTGAAATGACTGAAAGGTACAAAGACCAATTAGATGCAGTGACTGAAGAATTTGGAAGGAAATTCCAAGATTTCAAGAACTTAGAGCCACAGTTCAATATTCTTAGTTCCCCGTTTAGTGCAGAAGCTGATACAGCCACAGAGGACATTAAGTTGGAGCTGCTTGACTTACAAGCAGATCATGACCTGAAAGAGAAATTAAAGTCAGTTGCTTTGCTGGATTTCTATTGAACTTTATCCGAGGAACTATTTCCCAACTTGAAAAACGTTGCAGCTAAACTAGTATCATTGTTTGGATCAAGATACATTTGCGAACAAGCATTTTCTTGCTTGAAGATCAACAAATCTAAGAATAGGTCTTTATTGTCTTTATGCTGTCATGCAAATTTCAACAAGTAAACCTGCTCCACATTTTAAGAATGTTGTCAAAAATTGCAAGCAGTTACATACATCTCGTTAGAAATCAACAATTGTAGTGACAATGTAATCGGTTTGTGTCTAAATTAAAGCCTTTGATAGATAATAACAAAAAAAATGTATTGTATATAAAAAAAAAACTGTAAAATCTTGTTAACAAATTAGTAAACATTTATGTCCAAATTGTAAAATATAATGTATATGTGTATAAATAAAATAAAATTGCAATAATTAGTTATTTATACTGTTTAAAAGCCTATAAAAAAATTCATTATTACTTATTGTGATAGGTTGCTGTAAACAACGTGGACATAATACATGCTGCCCCCAATAACTTTACATTTGTCAATGTGGCCCTACGCACAAAAAGTGTTCCCACTCCTGACTGTGGCCTACTGGGTGTGTGACATAGACTAAAACATGGTTGCTACTGCACCTGGTGTCGTTGAAGGTTAGCCTTCCACTGAAAAGACTTGGGACACTCGTCACACTTGTAGTCTCCCCCACTGCCGGACTCTGCAGGCTCCAGGTAGGAGTCGTTGCTGAAACATTGTAAGTAACAATCTTATTGTAGGGTTTCACCTGACAGGTCTAAAGTGGCAAACTTATTGTAGGGTTTCACCTGACAGTTCTAAAGTGGCAAACTTTTTCTAGGGTTTCATCTGACAGTTCTTAAGTGACAATCTTATTGTAGGGTTCCATCTGAAAGTTCTTAAGTGACACATTTATTATAGGGCTATATCTGACAGGTCTAAAGTGACAATCTCATTGTTGGGTTCCATTTGACAGGTCTAAAGTGACAAACTTATTGTAGGGTTCTATCTGACAGGTCTAAAGTGACAATCTTATTGTAGGGTTCTACCTGACAGATCTAGAGTGGTAATTATTATCAAATTAGAGGAGGGACTGGCCTAGTGGCAAGAATATCAGGCTCTCCTTAGAGAGACTCGGGTTCGAATCCTTGATAAGATGTGGATTTTTTTTTATGTCGGAGGCAAAATGACAATCTTAAACTGCACAATTTGAGGCGACTGCACTAGCCAGGCGGCCTAAATTCCCCAGGCTCAAGACAACCCACTGTCCTTCACCGTAAGGTGCTATAGGCAGTAGATGACAGTTTTATATTTTTAGTAAGTATTACCGAAATATGAGGCGTGTAACACAAACGTGTAATGCAACAGTGACCACTTGTCTGCTAGCCAGTGGCTGTGAGTTCGAATCCACATGGAGTTGGATTCCGTAAAATGATTGACCCAGTCCTAGATGGGTGCAAGGAAATCTCCTGGGAGGTTAAGGCGACATGTATATTGACCACACCCATCGAGTGCCTGTTGGTGTATACAATACAGACCTAGCATCATACGCCTAATACGCCTTATGGCGTGAACTGTGACCTTGACTGGCTGGACCGCCACACAGTTTCATGCGTTCATCTTCATGTACGCCCTTGCTCTCATCATGGCCTACTGAGAGATCTGAATGTTTTAGCAGTTGTCCTGCCTCATGCATGTTCCTGTTCAAGGTGTGTAATGTGGTCGTGTCCTTCTTCGTGCTGGTAGACCCCTGATCCCCCTCCCAGAAACCACGCCTTCCGTTCTGTTCCTTCTAAACCACAGTGACCTTTACTGTAGCCGAAGTATTTCGGTTGCATTTCTCGGTGATGGTCCTCACGCTGAAGATATAGTCACTGGTTCTCTGTCTGAAACCTATCTGCAATGGTAATTCACATTCTGACGTTTTTCATCCAACCTCATAATGTTTAATTGCAGGACAATTATGCCAGGATAACGTGCGACAGTACGACAGATGGTGCACAGATTTGAAGATTTTCTCTTTGGGACAAGGATGTAGATTGTTCTCTTCCATAGTTTGGACCAAACAGCGCTGTTCAGATCTTCACACATTTTACATGATGGATACGGACACTGGCTTCTCTTCCCATCTGCATTAACACCATTGGAACACCGCCAAGGGCTGGCCACTTCCTGTACTTCGGACTTTGTATTGCTACTGCTGTGTCCTTTAAAAGGTGTTCTGGATTTTGCTCTAACTTTCGTGTATATTATCAGGGGCCATGTCATATCGTCGTACGTCTCCCACATTTCTAATAATGCTTTACTGTCTGGTATAATGTTGCCATTACAATTCATGTAATGAGGCTCTGAATTCATCTGCTAAGAATGCAAATGTTCCTGTGAACGTGTCGTAATCATGTCCTTGTAAAATGGCGATATTCTATTATTCTACAATCATTCAGTACACATTGTTTCTACTATTTTGTAATTGCACTTCTCGTGTTGTTTGTTTAACTAAGATTATGTCCTTCTGTTCCAGCGTTTCTATTTCTCGTCTTTATGTAATTAGCCTGAGTGCTTGTTGTGTGAACTATCTATGATTATTGTACCCTTATGTAAGACATTGTGTTTTAATGAAATAAGAATGCGTTTCGTTTGTCTGACTAGTTCATCCGGCGTCATCACTTCTTGTAACGCTGTCAACACTCACATCTGTGGTTTATTTCAATGTTATTTTCAGGCTGTAAATCACTTCACCGAACCTTGTTTGTCGTTCCAATATATAGTAAACGTATGCAAATCACAGAGGTGAACATCTAGGCTACCTAGATGAAGATGTGACACAGAGATAAAGAACAATCTGACGGTGTCAGACACAGAGATAAAGAACTATCTGACAGTGACATCCGATGGAAGATGTGAAACAGAAATTTAAAAAAAAAAAAACATCTATCTCACAGTGATATCCAATAGAAGATGTGACACAGAGATAAAGAACTATCTCACAGTGACATCCGATAGAAGATGTGACACAGAGATAAAGAACTATCTCACAGTGACATCCGATAGAAGATGTGACACAGAAATAAAGAATAATCTCACAGTGACTTCCAATGGAAGGTGTTACACAGAGATAAAGAACTATCTCACAGTGACTTCCAATGGAAGGTGTTACACAGAGATAAAAAAAACTATCTCACAGTGACTTCCAATGGAAGATGTTACACAGAGATAAAGAACTATCTCACAGTGACTTCCAATGGAAAATGTTACACAGAGATAAAGAACTATCTCACAGTGAAGTCCGATGGAAGATGTGACACTGAAATAAAGAATAATTTCACAGTGACATCCGATAAAAGATGTGACACAGAGATAAAGAACTATCTCACAGTGACTTCCAATGGAAAATGTTACACAGAGATAAAGAAGTAGCTCACAGTGACTTCCAATGGAAGATGTGACATAGAGATAAAGAACTATATCACAGTGACATCCGATGGAAGATGTGACACTGAAATAAAGAATAATTTCACAGTGACATCCGATGGAAGATGTGACACGGTGATAAAGAGCTATCTAACAGTGACATCCAGTGGAAAATGTGACACTGAAATAAAGAATAATTTCACAGTGACATCCTATAGAATATGTGACACGGAGGTAAAGAATAATCTCACAGTGACATCCGATAGAATATGTGACACGGAGGTAAAGAATAATCTCACAGTGACATCCGATGGAAGATGTGACATGGAGGTAAAGAATAATCTCACAGTGACATCCGACGGAAGATGTGACACGGAGGTAAAGAATAATCTCACAGTGACATCCGATGGAAGATATGACACAGAATAAAGAACTATCTCACAGTGACATCCGATGGAAGATGTGACACGGATGTAAAGAATAATCTCACAGTGACATCCGATGGAATATGTGACACGGAGGTAAAGAATAATCTCACAGTGACATCCGATGGAAGATATGACACAGAGATAAAGAACTATCTCACAGTGACATCCAATGGAATATGTAACACAGAGATAAAGAACTATCTCACAGTGACATCCGATGGAAGATGTGACACGGTGATAAAGAGCTATCTCACAGTGACATCCAATGGAAGATGTGACACGGAGATCTTGACAAAGATCGTCATTTATACAGATGTTTTACTCGAATATGTGACATTATATGAAAGTAGTATCGCGGTTATCCTTGATGTTATGGCACGGTTATTCCTCGACGTTGTAACAGTATTATTACTGTTATAAGTTTCTGTTATAACAGTATGATCCTTGTTATACCGCAATGTTATGTCATAACGATGCTTATTATACTGTGATGTTATGACAGTGTGTTCGATTTTAAATCGTGATATGACATTGCGATACTTGTTATAGTATATTAATGCCAGTGTGATCCCTATACTACCGTGATGTGATGGCAGTGTGATCCATTTTACACTATATGACAGTTTGATCCATGTCAAACTGTGATGTTATGACAGTCAAAGATTTGCGACTACCGCCTCCCACAGGATAACTCCAGAGTTTAAAAGGGAAGTCATGGCCTTGAACCAAGAATCACCAACTTCTCGTACCTTGTTCGTGCTGTAGTGCCTGCAGAAACTACCTTCTGTTAATCACACGTCTGGCACCTCTCTCTCTCTCTCTCTCTCTCTCTCTCTCTCTCTCTCTCTTTCTCTCTCTCTCTCTCTCTCTCTCTCTCTATCTCTCTCTCTCTCTCTGAGCTCTATAGTGTTGCTTCTGTCTGAATGAACAACCTTCAGTTAATTACACGTCTCTCCCCCCCCCCCCAACCCACCCCTCCCCCATTTTCTGAACTCTGTAGTATTGCTTCTGTCATAAGGAGGTGCTTCCATTCTGACGTGGACAAGGCCTTAGGTTCGCACCAGAATACGATCAGCGTTGCCAGTAGTGGGTTGTGCTCAATCTTTACATCTCTAATTCAGAAACAACCAAATAAATCAATTTTTTCATTGCTCGATGGTCTTTAGGCGCCTGGTGTGCCTTGCCAGATCGAGAAGACCTGACCATTCAGGGCCACATCGATTGACGGATGTCAGTCACGGCCATCGGACAAATTTTGAGCTGTAGCCTACGATGGGCGACGTTGTCGCTTTAAAAAAAAAAAATGGGTGACGTGATATTCTAGTGTAATAATTTCGCCGCGTCTAGCGTGAGCCGTGTGGTAATGTGGTTACACACCCGCCTCACACTCCAGTAATCCGGAGTTCGATCCCGGGTCCAGTCAAGAATACGCACTACATAATTTCAGCCCAGATTACATAATGTCAGCCTACACGACATAATCTCAGCCTTCACGACGTAATCAAAGCCTTCACGACATAATGACAGCCTAAAGGACATAAATTCAGCTTACACTTATCGTTACATGTTGAACTATATATATTTACATATATCATTAGGGTGCTCATCTCCTATTAAATCAGTGAACGAGATATTCACTTATGTCAAACCTTGTCAAGCTTACTGTAGTGCTATTTTTTTTTTCCGACAAGAGACTGGCCTAGGCTGACAAGATGAGACGGAAACATTACCTCTTGTCATCAAGGTCGCTGCCAGTGGTGTCATGGCTGCTGCTGTCACTGTCGTGGTCACCACCTGTGGCAGTTGAAGCGTTGGTCCTCTCCATGTCCTTGATAACCCCTCCCACGTGCTGGTGTGGACTCATCATCTGCTCTCTCAGATGTGAAGCGCGAGGGATGTTGCCTGGACACGTGAACGTCTCGTGGTGAATGGCAGCGATGTCTGACTGACACAGGTCACCACATCTCCTACAGGCACGGATTGGATCACCTGTGAGGGAGAGAACGTATATATAGACACGCATACAGAATTATGCCGGTTTCTGTGGCCAAGGATTTACGGACGCGGTTCGTAATCCCTCTTATCCGCTTTCGAAACACAGCTGCGCGCGATTTGACAGCAAACCGCGTTGCGCTGGGCTTTAACGAATTGGTATGGGAGCCGGTCGTTCAGAAAGCAATGACAAACTACTAAACGTAAACTTGCGAAGAGATAATAACAGCAGTGAAATGCTGGTGTTGACAGCGATGTCCTGAAAAGGATATACCAACAAAAAAAAAAAAATACAGAATCACAAGCTAACTGACTGGCCACTAGATGGCGAGGCACACAATCAGACTAATCATCAATCACACTGGGTCGATTGCATAGTGTTCAGCATCAAATGCCACACTGCCAGAGCTGGGCAAGGTGCAAAATCAAGCACTGAGGGTCACCACGGGGAATAAAATCAACCTCTTTAGTGGAGATGGAGAAGACAGGGATGACACAGACACAGAGACACGAAGATGACACGCAGAGACACGAAGATGATACGCAGAGACACGAAGATGACACGCAGAGACACGAAGATGACACACAGAGACACGAAGATGACAAGCAGAGACACGAAGATGACACATAGAGACACAAAGATGACACACAGAGACACGAAGATGACACACAGAGACACGAAGATGGCACGTTTATACACAAAGATGACACACAGAGACACAAAGATGACACACAGAGACACGAAGATGCAGATCCTCATAGTAATGTGCCATACCGATAAACGTGGGCAGTCGTGGTGGGCCATCTCACACGATCACCACAGTTATGGCCCATGATTGTGTTCTTGCCTTGATTATGCCATTTGGCCTAGATATTTATCTCTCTGTTCTCCCTTGCTATCTTCCCATCAATTTTGCCAGTTGTCACTAAGCTTTCAAGCCTTTTTCTCCTAACAATACGCCCAAATATCTAGATCATCTAAGTCTAATTACTCGAATACTTGTACGGTTTACATTTGTTTCTTGAAGGACTGTTTCAAATGTGGTTATGTTCATTCTTGGAAATACAAGCAGCGGAGGTCCTCAGAATACCGGACCACCCGTTGAAAAACATATTTCCAAACATGGCCATGGGATGTTGTAAAGCAGCAGTTCAAGTCAGAAGACTCTGTGGAGAAATCACTGCCCTGAAGTCAGCTGGCAGCCAGCTGACAAATAGCACAGAACCAATCGCTTGAAGATAGGAATACAGCAAACATCCAGATGCAAGTGAAAGGAATATTCGACAAGGAAGAATTGAGTCGTGTATAACGTAGAACATCCACTTTTAGTTTTCTTTATAGTGTACTAGCTGACCCTGCCCGGCTTCGCCCAGTCCCTGGTGGGAAGCATCTCATTTAATTCATATAAGTAGTCATATAAGTTCCTGTTCCCGACTGTCTATCTGTCTGCCTGACCCTGTCCGGCTTCATTAAATTCATACAACAAAAAAAAATGTAACTTAAAAGAACGTTCTACCACACACCATCCATTATTTTTAATGAAAACTCTTTCTAATCACCTGCATGACTACAGTAACTTCTTAAGCAAAAAAAGATGAGTTACAATGTTATGCATTGTGCATCATTTTTATGAAAACTTTGAAAATGCCTTACAGATTGTATCATTATTTATTATAACTCATATGCTGGTACATAACTATGGACAAAGAGTTTATAAATCTTTGAAAACGATGCCACAATATGACTATAAGTTATACAGAAAAGTTATGCCCCTTGAAATAACTTTTACAGAGTTAGGTCCCCTGAGATATATGAAATTATGATGAAAAATGAAAAATGAAATAATACTGAGTAAGCAGGCGATTTCACACTAACAAAATATCACAGTTGACAGCTCTGGAATGAAAGGAAGGCGTGTAGAAAATTTCATCTCAATCGGATGGGCCGTTCGCGAACAAATAAAGGACATACGGACAGAGATACGCACAAGTCTTTTTTATATATAAGATTGGCACAGGGCATTTGGATCCGAGTCTACACAGGCGGTAAGACCAGGATATAGTTAGAAATGGATAGCGGGAGTGTACACAGAAAACCTAAATAATACTAGGGACACGTCCACAATACGAACAGAAAAGTACTGTCACAACTAGATGTAGAAATCCAAGCAATGAAGACACAAACAGAGTAATTACTCTATACCTACCATGGCTCTCTGCTTGTGGTATTACTGACAGATGCAAAATCGGTGCTTGGGGCACTCCAGTCCTGGCAAATGTCCGTACTACGGACACTACTGACTGAACTAGGCAGTAAGTAAGGTCACCACACAGTGGATACCATCTCACAGTGGAATCACCGGAAACGAGAGAGCAGATCAACTAGCTAAGGAAGGCGCAACAGATGGGCAACCTGTTGTACCAGCCATATTCACCACCAGACAAGAAACATCGAATCATTCAGAAACCCACCAGCACCAGCTCAAGACGACTACCATAATATGGATCGACTAGAACAAAACATTCTTCGGCGCCTCATAACAGGATACAATCCATCACTCAGCTACATGTATACACCATTTAAGCCTACCAAAGCAACCATAAGCATATGAGGGTTGGCTCATCAAAAAGCAGGTCACATCCTCCATGACTGCCCCGAATATCATATATGACATATCTAGGCAAACCTTCTGATCTAAAGAAACAACAGTGGAAGACCACTGAAAACAGTTAATTGCTTATCCCTTACAAAACGTCACAGTCAACCCCATCATTTCTTTTCTTGCTGTTTGTGATTTCTTGGCAAGTTTACGTTCAGTAGTTTGCCATTGTTTTCTGAACGGCTCATGGCAATGTTTAAGAATCAGCGCAAGGCGGTCTGCTGCCAAATCGTCCACAGCTGTGTTTTGAACGCGTTGTGCGAGATTGCTAATTGTATTCGTAACCCCTTTGCCACTGGGACTCAGACCACTTTGTGAACTAACAAGACAGCGACTTGTATACAAGAGACATCACTGCAGATGTAGACAATTTAGTTCAGATAAACAAAAGAATAAGAGGAATAATAACCAACCGCACTACTAGACTGATAACTGCACACACAATAAGGCTATTAGCTAGACACACAACCAGTCTGGTTAGCTTCTTCTTCTTCTTCTTCTTCTTCTTCTTCTTCTTCTTCTTCTTCTTCTTCTTCTTCTTCTTCTTCTTCTTCTTCTTCTTCTTCTTCTTCTTCTTCTTCTTCTTCTTCTTCTTCTGCGTTCATCCGCAGTCTTTTCATCGGACGTGATTGCGTTTTGCCTGTTTACAGCAGAGCTGCAAAACTTGCACCTTTAGGCCGACACACCCGACTTCTGCGGGCATTTGTTGACCGGGTTAACCTTCCCGGGTATTTCGAGAGACATTTGACTCTCACTCGGCGTAATTGCGATGTGCCTGTTTAAAGCAGAGCTGCGATACTTGCGCCTTTAGGTCGACCCATGCGGGTCTGATAATCTGACAGACAATCATGTTGATCACGAGACACACAATAATATTGATCATCAGACATAAAACAAGACTAATCACAAGATATTTGTCATCAGACTGACGATCAGGCAGAACCAGTAGAAACACAAATGCAAAACACACAATCACCTGGCATACAATCAGACAGATCGCCAGATACACAATCAGACAGATCAACAGACACACAATCCGACACATCACCAGACATACAATCAGACAGATGAATAGACACACAATCAGGCAGATCAACAAAGACACAATCAGACAGATCATCAGACACACAATCAGACAGATCACCAGACACACAATCAGACAGATCACCAGACACTCAACCAACAAATCACCAGACACACAATCAGACAGATCAACAGAAACACAATCAGACATATCAACAGACACACAATCAGACAAATCAACAAACACACAATAAGACAGATCACCAGACACACAATCAGACAGATTACCAGACACACTACTAACAGACCACCAGACAGACAATCAATAAGCAAACAAATGGTTTTTTACCAACAGATCACCAGACAGACAATCAACCAGCAAACAAATGGTTTACCAACAGACCACCAGACAGACAATCAACTAGCAAACAAGTGGTTTACCAACAGACCACCAGACAGACAATCAACCAGCAAACAAATGGTTTACCAACAGACCACCAGACAGACAATCAACCAGCAAACAAATGGTTTACCAACAGATTACCAGACAGACAATCAACCAGCAAACAAATGGTTTACCAACAACCACCCGTACCTCAAATGTATCCACAAGAAGAACAGAGTCGGTTGCGGGCTGCATGTAGCTCTAGCTATACTCTCGGTCCGACATATACATATATAGCCGCCATACACAGCAACAAGGAGGCTCAGTCCAGGCAGGTAAACAAACACTTGATGGGAAATGAAAACTGCAGGGAAGTTCACTGATAACACGAACAGGAATGGACGAGCTCAATAAAGGGCCAAGATAAAGCTGACGCAACTGGCATCATGTGACGCAATACAATAAAACATGGTCTCAGCACCAATATTTATCACAATAATGAATGAATGAATGAATGAATCAATCAATCAATCAATCAATCAATCAATCAATAAAAAATATACACGTACAGAAAATAAATGAAGATGGGGATACAAATTAAGATATCAGGGGAAACACACCATTAGAGGATACGAAATAACGGACAGCAGACGACTGCCAAATGTATAAGAGAACGAAAGATGCAATGTATATAACAAGCGTAGATAGGAATCAATGCAATTGGAAGTCTTAGGCAAACATTGCTATAACAATTGCTGGCATGTATACCAGTCCAGTTTCATATCTTTTGGTTCACGAAAGTTTCAAACCACTCCAACCCCAAGACAGTTGTCCATCTGTCCATTTCTATATTTGTTGATTCAAGAAAGTGGCAGACACAACCAGCCTCAAGACAGTTGTCCACCTGTCCAGTTCTATATTAGTTGGTTCAAGAAAGTGGCATTCCGCTCCAGCCTCAACATAGTCGTCCACCTGTCCAGTTCTATATTTGTTGGTTCAAGAATATGGCATACACAAACAGCTTCAAGACAGTTGTCCATCTGTCCAGTTCTATATTTGTGGGTTCAATAACGTGGCAGACACAACCAGTCCCAAGACAGTTATCCATCTGTCCAGATCTATATTCGTAGCTTCAACATAGTTGTTCAGCTGTCCAGTTCTATATCTGTTAGTTCAACACTGTTGTCCATCTGTCCAGTTCTATATTTGTGGGTTCAATAACGCGGCAGACACAACCAGTCCCAAGACAGTTATCCATCTGTCCAGATCTATATTCGTAGCTTCAACATAGTTGTTCAGCTGTCCAGTTTTATATCTGTTAGTTCAACACTGTTGTCCATCTGTCCAGTTTTATATTTGTTGGTTCAACATAGTTGTCCATCTTTCCAGTTCTATACGTGTTGGTTTAATAAAGTGGCAAAGACAACCAGTCTCAAGACAGTTGTCCGCCTGTCCAGTTCCATATTTGTAGGTTCAACACAGTTGCCCGTCTGTCCAGTTCTATACTGTTGGTTCAACACAGTCATCCATCTGTCCAATTATAAATTTGTAGGTTCAACACAGTCATCCATCTGTCCAATTATAAATTTGTAGGTTCAACACAGTCATCCATCTGTCCAGTTCTAAATGTGTAGCTTCAACACAGTCATCCATCTGTCCAATTCTAAATTTGTAGGTTCAACACAGTCATCCACCTGTCCAGTTCTATATTTGTAGTTTCAACACAGTTGTTCATCTGTCCAGTTCTATATTTGTTGGTTCTAACTTAGTTCACTTTTGTGTCGGTACCGCCTCATCAACGGACGTTAACGTTGACTTGTGGCCACCGTCGTAATCGCCACCACACGTTGGCTGTAGTATTATCAAGACTGCCGTTCAACCTACTGATGACGCCAGTATGTGATATATGTCTCTGTTATGTCTGACGCGATGGTCTCTGACAGTACTAGAGTGAACGTGTCATTCTTTAACGTGCTTGTTGATCGTCTCGTTTTAACAGTTGCACCTGCTTCCTGTCCCACCAGTGGGAATTACAACATAAACATGGGAAAGGCAGTCAGGGAGACTGTTGGCCGATAAGTCAGTGAGACTAATGGGAGATAAGACAGTGTGACTAATGGGAGATAAGACAGTGTGACTAATGGGAGATAAGACAGAGAGACTAATGGGAGATAAGTCAGTGAGACTAATGGGAGATAAGACAGTGTGACTAATGGGAGATAAGACAGTGTGACTAATGGGAGATAAGACAGTGTGACTAATGGGAGATAAGTCAGTGAGACTAATTGGAGATAAGTCAGTGAGACTAATGGGAGATAAGACAGTGTGACTAATGGGAGATAAGACAATGTGACTAATGGGAGATAAGACAGTGAGACTAATGGGAGATAAGACAGTGTGACTAATGGGAGATAATTCAGTGAGACTAATTGGAGATAAGACAGTGAGACTAATGGGAGATAAGTCAGTGAGACTAATGGGAGATAAGTCAGTGAGACTAATGGGAGATAAGTCAGTGAGACTAATGGGAGATAAGTCAGTGAGACTAATGGGAAATAAGTCAGTGAGACTAATGGGAGATAAGTCAGTGCGACTAATGGGAGATAAGACAGTGTGACTAATGGGAGATAAGACAGTGTGACTAATGGGAGATAAGTCAGTGAGACTAATGGGAGATAAGACAGTGTGACTAATGGGAGATAAGTCAGTGAGAATAATGGGAGATAAGACAGTGTGACTAATGGGAGATAAGACAGTGTGACTAATGGGAGACAAGACAGTGAGACTAATGGGGATAAGACAGTGTGACTAATGGGAGATAAGACGGTGAGACTAATGAGAGATAAGACAGTGAGACTAATGGGAGATAAGACAGTGAGACTAATGGGAGATAAGACAGTGAGACTAATGGGAGATAAGACAGTGAGACTAATGGGAGACAAGACAGTGTGACTAATGGGAGGCAAGACAGTGTGACTAATGGGAGATAGACAGTGAGACTAATGGGAGATAAGACAGTGTGACTAATGGGAGATAAGACAGTGTGACTAATGGAAGATAAGATAGTATGACTAATGGGAGATAAGACAGTGTGACTAATGGGAGACAAGACAGTGTGACTAATGGGAGATAAGACAGCGTGACTAATGGGAGAAAAGACAGTGTGACTAATGGGAGATAAGACAGTGTGACTAATGGGAGACAAGACAGTGTGACTAATGGGGGATAAGACAGTATGACTAATGGGAGATAAGACAGTGAGACTAATGGGAGACAAGACAGTGTGACTAACGGGAGACAAGACAGTGTGACTAATGGGAGATAAGACAGTGTGACTAATGGGAGATAAGACAGTGAGACTAATGGGAGATAAGACAGTGTGACTAATGGGAGATAAGACAGTGAAACTAATGGGAGATAAGACAGTGTGACTAATGGGAGATAAGACAATGTGACTAATGGGAGATAAGACAGTGTGACTAATGGGAGATAAGACAGTGAGACTAATGGGAGATAGACAATGAGACTAATGGGAGATAAGACAGTGAGACTAATAGGAGATAAGACAGTGAGACTAATGGGAGATATGTCGGTGTGACTAACGGGAGATAAGACAATGTGACTAATGGGGAATAAGACAATGAGAACAATGGGAGATAAGACAACGAGACTAATGGGAATAAGACAATGAGACCAATGGGAGATAAGACATTGAGACTAATAAAAGATAAGACAATGAGACTAATGGGAGAAAAGACAATGCGACTAATGGGGGATAAGACATTGAGACTAATGGGAGATAAGACAATGAGACCAATGGGAGATAAGACATTGAGACTAATGGGAGATAAGACATTGAGACTAATGGAAGATATGACAGTAAGACTAATGGGAGATAAGACAATGTGACTAATGGGATATAAGACATTGAGACTAATGCGAGATAAGACAATGAGACCAACGGGAGATAAGACCTTGAGACTAATGGGAGATAAGACAGTATGACTAATGGGAGATAAGACAATAAGACCAATGATAGATAAGACATTGAGACTAATGGGAATAAGACAATGAGACCAATGGGAAATAAAACAGTGTGACTAATGGGAGATAAGACAATGAGTCTAATGGGAGATAAGACATTGCGACTAATGGGAGATAAGACAATGAGACTAATGAGAGATAAGACAGTGAGACTAATGGGAGATAAGACAATGAGACCAATGGGAGATAAGACAACGAGACTAATGGGAATAAGACAATGAGACCAATTGAAGATAAGACATTGTGATTAATGGGATATAAGACAGTGAGATTAATGGGAGATAAGTCGGTGTGACTAATGGGAGATAAGACATTGTGACTAATGGGAGATAAAACAGTGAGACTAATGGGAGATAAGACAACGAGACCAATGGGAGATAAGACAATGAGACCAATGGGAGATAAGACAATGAGACCAATATGAGATAAGGCAATGAGACTAATGGGAGATAAGACAATGAGACTAATGGGAGATAAGACAATAAGACTAATGGGAGATAAGTCGGTGTGACTAACGGGAGATAAGACAGTGTGACTAATGGGTGATAAGACAATGAGACTAATGGGAGATAAGACAGTGAGACTAATGGGAGATATGGGAGACAAGACAGTGTGATTAATGTGGGATAAGACAGTGTGACTAATGGGAGAAAAGACAATGAGACTAATGGGAGATAAGTCAGTGAGACTAATGGGAGATATGGGATATAAGACAGTGTGATTAATTGGGGATAAGACAATGTGACTAATGGGAGACAAGACAGTGTGACTAATGGGGGATAAGACAATGAGACTAATGGGAGATATGGGAGATAAGACAGTGTGATTAATGGGAGATAAGACAGTGTGACTAATGGGAGATAAGACAATGAGACTAATGGGAGATATGGGAGATAAAACAGTGTGATTAACTTGAGATAAGACAGAGTGACTAATGGGAGATATGGGAGATAAGACAGTGTGATTAATGGGAGATAAGACAGTGTGATTAATGGGAGATAAGACAGTGTGACTAATGGGAGATATGGGAGATAAGACAGTGTGATTAATGGGAGATAAGACAGTGTGACTAATGGGAGATAAGACAGTGTGATTAATGGGAGATAAGACAGTGTGACTAATGGGAGATATGGGAGATAAGACAGTGTGATTAATGGGAGATAAGACAATGAGACTAATGGGAGATATGGGAGATAAGACAGTGTGATTAATGGGCGATAAGACAGTGTGACTAATGGGAGATAAGACAGTGTGACTAATGGGAGATAAGACAGACTAATGGGAGATAAGTCATTGAGACTAATGGGAGCTAAGACAGTGTGACTAATGGGAGATAAGACAGTGTGACTAATGGTAGATAAGACAGTGTGACTAATGGGAGATAAGTCAGTGAGACTAATTGGAGATAAGTCAGTGAGACTAATGGGAGATAAGACAGTGTGACTAATGGGAGATAAGACAGTGTGACTAATGGGAGATAAGTCAGTGAGACTAATGGGAGATAAGACAGTGTGACTAATGGGAGATAATTCAGTGAGACTAATTGGAGATAAGACAGTGAGACTAATGGGAAATAAGTCAGTGAGACTAATGGGAGATAAGTCAGTGAGACTAATGGGAGATAAGTCAGTGAGACTAATGGGAGATAAGTCAGTGAGACTAATGGGAAATAAGTCAGTGAGACTAATGGGAGATAAGTCAGTGCGACTAATGGGAGATAAGACAGTGTGACTAATGGGAGATAAGACAGTGTGACTAATGTGAGATAAGACAGTGTGACTAATGGGAGATAAGTCAGTGAGACTAATGGGAGATAAGACAGTGTGACTAATGGGAGATAAGTCAGTGAGAATAATGGGAGATAAGACAGTGTGACTAATGGGAGATAAGACAGTGTGACTAATGGGAGACAAGACAGTGAGACTAATGGGGATAAGACAGTGTGACTAATGGGAGATAAGACGGTGAGACTAATGAGAGATAAGACAGTGAGACTAATGGGAGATAAGACAGTGAGACTAATGGGAGATAAAACAGTGAGACTAATGGGAGATAAGACAGTGAGACTAATGGGAGACAAGACAGTGTGACTAATGGGAGATATGGGAGATAAGACAGTGTGATTAATGGGAGATAAGACAGTGTGACTAATGGGAGATAAGACAGTGAGACTAATGGGAGATATGGGAGATAAGACAGTGTGATTAATGGGAGATAAGACAGTGTGACTAATGGGAGATATGGGAGATATGACTGTGTGATTAATGGGAGATAAGACAATGAGACTAATGGGAGATAAGACAGTGAGACTAATGGGAGATATGGGAGATAAGACAGTGTGATTAATGGGCGATAAGACAGTGTGACTAATGGGAGATAAGACAGTGTGACTAATGGGAGATAAGACAGACTAATGGGAGATAAGTCATTGAGACTAATGGGAGCTAAGACAATGTGACTAATGGGAGATAAGACAGTGTGACTAATGGTAGATAGACAGTGTGACTAATGGGAGATAAATCAGTGAGACTAATTGGAGATAAGTCAGTGAGACTAATGGGAGATAAGACAGTGTGACTAATGGGAGATAAGACAGTGTGACTAATGGGAGATAAGTCAGTGAGACTAATGGGAGATAAGACAGTGTGACTAAGCGGAGATAATTCAGTGAGACTAATTGGAGATAAGACAGTGAGACTAATGGGAGATAAGTCAGTGAGACTAATGGGAGATAAGTGAGTGAGACTAATGGGAGATAAGTCAGTGAGACTAATGGGAGATAAGTCAGTGAGACTAATGGGAAATAAGTCAGTGAGACTAATGGGAGATAAGTCAGTGCGACTAATGGGAGATAAGACAGTGTGACTAATGGGAGATAAGACAGTGTGACTAATGGGAGATAAGACAGTGTGACTAATGGGAGACAAGACAGTGAGACTAATGGGGATAAGACAGTGTGACTAATGGGAGATAAGACAATGTGACTAATGGGAGACAAGACATTGAGACTAATGGGAATAAGACAATGAGACCAATGGGAAATAAAACAGTGTGACTAATGGGAGATAAGACAATGAGTCTAATGGGAGATAAGACATTGCGACTAATGGGAGATAAGACAATGAGACTAATGAGAGATAAGACAGTGAGACTAATGGGAGATAAGACAATGAGACCAATGGGAGATAAGACAACGAGACTAATGGGAATAAGACAATGAGACCAATTGAAGATAAGACATTGTGATTAATGGGATATAAGACAGTGAGATTAATGGGAGATAAGTCGGTGTGACTAATGGGAGATAAGACATTGTGACTAATGGGAGATAAAACAGTGAGACTAATGGGAGATAAGACAACGAGACCAATGGGAGATAAGACAATGAGACCAATGGGAGATAAGACAATGAGACCAATATGAGATAAGGCAATGAGACTAATGGGAGATAAGACAATGAGACTAATGGGAGATAAGACAATAAGACTAATGGGAGATAAGTCGGTGTGACTAACGGGAGATAAGACAGTGTGACTAATGGGTGATAAGACAATGAGACTAATGGGAGATAAGACAGTGAGACTAATGGGAGATATGGGAGACAAGACAGTGTGATTAATGTGGGATAAGACAGTGTGACTAATGGGAGAAAAGACAATGAGACTAATGGGAGATAAGTCAGTGAGACTAATGGGAGATATGGGATATAAGACAGTGTGATTAATTGGGGATAAGACAATGTGACTAATGGGAGACAAGACAGTGTGACTAATGGGGGATAAGACAATGAGACTAATGGGAGATATGGGAGATAAGACAGTGTGATTAATGGGAGATAAGACAGTGTGACTAATGGGAGATAAGACAATGAGACTAATGGGAGATATGGGAGATAAAACAGTGTGATTAACTTGAGATAAGACAGAGTGACTAATGGGAGATATGGGAGATAAGACAGTGTGATTAATGGGAGATAAGACAGTGTGATTAATGGGAGATAAGACAGTGTGACTAATGGGAGATATGGGAGATAAGACAGTGTGATTAATGGGAGATAAGACAGTGTGACTAATGGGAGATAAGACAGTGTGATTAATGGGAGATAAGACAGTGTGACTAATGGGAGATATGGGAGATAAGACAGTGTGATTAATGGGAGATAAGACAATGAGACTAATGGGAGATATGGGAGATAAGACAGTGTGATTAATGGGCGATAAGACAGTGTGACTAATGGGAGATAAGACAGTGTGACTAATGGGAGATAAGACAGACTAATGGGAGATAAGTCATTGAGACTAATGGGAGCTAAGACAGTGTGACTAATGGGAGATAAGACAGTGTGACTAATGGTAGATAAGACAGTGTGACTAATGGGAGATAAGTCAGTGAGACTAATTGGAGATAAGTCAGTGAGACTAATGGGAGATAAGACAGTGTGACTAATGGGAGATAAGACAGTGTGACTAATGGGAGATAAGTCAGTGAGACTAATGGGAGATAAGACAGTGTGACTAATGGGAGATAATTCAGTGAGACTAATTGGAGATAAGACAGTGAGACTAATGGGAAATAAGTCAGTGAGACTAATGGGAGATAAGTCAGTGAGACTAATGGGAGATAAGTCAGTGAGACTAATGGGAGATAAGTCAGTGAGACTAATGGGAAATAAGTCAGTGAGACTAATGGGAGATAAGTCAGTGCGACTAATGGGAGATAAGACAGTGTGACTAATGGGAGATAAGACAGTGTGACTAATGTGAGATAAGACAGTGTGACTAATGGGAGATAAGTCAGTGAGACTAATGGGAGATAAGACAGTGTGACTAATGGGAGATAAGTCAGTGAGAATAATGGGAGATAAGACAGTGTGACTAATGGGAGATAAGACAGTGTGACTAATGGGAGACAAGACAGTGAGACTAATGGGGATAAGACAGTGTGACTAATGGGAGATAAGACGGTGAGACTAATGAGAGATAAGACAGTGAGACTAATGGGAGATAAGACAGTGAGACTAATGGGAGATAAAACAGTGAGACTAATGGGAGATAAGACAGTGAGACTAATGGGAGACAAGACAGTGTGACTAATGGGAGATATGGGAGATAAGACAGTGTGATTAATGGGAGATAAGACAGTGTGACTAATGGGAGATAAGACAGTGAGACTAATGGGAGATATGGGAGATAAGACAGTGTGATTAATGGGAGATAAGACAGTGTGACTAATGGGAGATATGGGAGATATGACTGTGTGATTAATGGGAGATAAGACAATGAGACTAATGGGAGATAAGACAGTGAGACTAATGGGAGATATGGGAGATAAGACAGTGTGATTAATGGGCGATAAGACAGTGTGACTAATGGGAGATAAGACAGTGTGACTAATGGGAGATAAGACAGACTAATGGGAGATAAGTCATTGAGACTAATGGGAGCTAAGACAATGTGACTAATGGGAGATAAGACAGTGTGACTAATGGTAGATAGACAGTGTGACTAATGGGAGATAAATCAGTGAGACTAATTGGAGATAAGTCAGTGAGACTAATGGGAGATAAGACAGTGTGACTAATGGGAGATAAGACAGTGTGACTAATGGGAGATAAGTCAGTGAGACTAATGGGAGATAAGACAGTGTGACTAAGCGGAGATAATTCAGTGAGACTAATTGGAGATAAGACAGTGAGACTAATGGGAGATAAGTCAGTGAGACTAATGGGAGATAAGTGAGTGAGACTAATGGGAGATAAGTCAGTGAGACTAATGGGAGATAAGTCAGTGAGACTAATGGGAAATAAGTCAGTGAGACTAATGGGAGATAAGTCAGTGCGACTAATGGGAGATAAGACAGTGTGACTAATGGGAGATAAGACAGTGTGACTAATGGGAGATAAGACAGTGTGACTAATGGGAGACAAGACAGTGAGACTAATGGGGATAAGACAGTGTGACTAATGGGAGATAAGACAGTGTGACTAATGGGAGACAAGACAGTGAGACTAATGGGGATAAGACAGTGTGACTAATGGGAGATAAGACGGTGAGACTAATGAGAGATAAGACAGTGAGACTAATGGGAGATAAGACAGTGAGACTAATGGGAGATAAGACAGTGAGACTAATGGGAGATAAGACAGTGAGACTAATGGGAGACAAGACAGTGTGACTAATGGGAGGCAAGACAGTGTGACTAATGGGAGATAGACAGTGAGACTAATGGGAGATAAGACAGTGTGACTAATGGGAGATAAGACAGTGTGACTAATGGGAGATAAGATAGTATGACTAATGGGAGATAAGACAGTGTGACTAATGGGAGACAAGACAGTGTGACTAATGGGAGATAAGACAGCGTGACTAATGGGAGAAAAGACAGTGTGACTAATGGGAGATAAGACAGTGTGACTAATGGGAGACAAGACAGTGTGACTAATGGGGGATAAGACAGTATGACTAATGGGAGATAAGACAGTGAGACTAATGGGAGACAAGACAGTGTGACTAACGGGAGACAAGACAGTGTGACTAATGGGAGATAAGACAGTGTGACTAATGGGAGATAAGACAGTGAGACTAATGGGAGATAAGACAGTGTGACTAATGGGAGATAAGACAGTGAAACTAATGGGAGATAAGACAGTGTGACTAATGGGAGATAAGACAATGTGACTAATGGGAGATAAGACAGTGTGACTAATGGGAGATAAGACAGTGAGACTAATGGGAGATAGACAATGAGACTAATGGGAGATAAGACAGTGAGACTAATAGGAGATAAGACAGTGAGACTAATGGGAGATATGTCGGTGTGACTAACGGGAGATAAGACAATGTGACTAATGGGGAATAAGACAATGAGAACAATGGGAGATAAGACAACGAGACTAATGGGAATAAGACAATGAGACCAATGGGAGATAAGACATTGAGACTAATAAAAGATAAGACAATGAGACTAATGGGAGAAAAGACAATGCGACTAATGGGGGATAAGACATTGAGACTAATGGGAGATAAGACAATGAGACCAATGGGAGATAAGACATTGAGACTAATGGGAGATAAGACATTGAGACTAATGGAAGATATGACAGTAAGACTAATGGGAGATAAGACAATGTGACTAATGGGATATAAGACATTGAGACTAATGCGAGATAAGACAATGAGACCAACGGGAGATAAGACCTTGAGACTAATGGGAGATAAGACAGTATGACTAATGGGAGATAAGACAATAAGACCAATGATAGATAAGACATTGAGACTAATGGGAATAAGACAATGAGACCAATGGGAAATAAAACAGTGTGACTAATGGGAGATAAGACAATGAGTCTAATGGGAGATAAGACATTGCGACTAATGGGAGATAAGACAATGAGACTAATGAGAGATAAGACAGTGAGACTAATGGGAGATAAGACAATGAGACCAATGGGAGATAAGACAAGGAGACTAATGGGAATAAGACAATGAGACCAATTGAAGATAAGACATTGTGATTAATGGGATATAAGACAGTGAGATTAATGGGAGATAAGTCGGTGTGACTAATGGGAGATAAGACATTGTGACTAATGGGAGATAAAACAGTGAGACTAATGGGAGATAAGACAACGAGACCAATGGGAGATAAGACAATGAGACCAATGGGAGATAAGACAATGAGACCAATATGAGATAAGGCAATGAGACTAATGGGAGATAAGACAATGAGACTAATGGGAGATAAGACAATAAGACTAATGGGAGATAAGTCGGTGTGACTAACGGGAGATAAGACAGTGTGACTAATGGGTGATAAGACAATGAGACTAATGGGAGATAAGACAGTGAGACTAATGGGAGATATGGGAGACAAGACAGTGTGATTAATGTGGGATAAGACAGTGTGACTAATGGGAGAAAAGACAATGAGACTAATGGGAGATAAGTCAGTGAGACTAATGGGAGATATGGGATATAAGACAGTGTGATTAATTGGGGATAAGACAATGTGACTAATGGGAGACAAGACAGTGTGACTAATGGGGGATAAGACAATGAGACTAATGGGAGATATGGGAGATAAGACAGTGTGATTAATGGGAGATAAGACAGTGTGACTAATGGGAGATAAGACAATGAGACTAATGGGAGATATGGGAGATAAAACAGTGTGATTAACTTGAGATAAGACAGAGTGACTAATGGGAGATATGGGAGATAAGACAGTGTGATTAATGGGAGATAAGACAGTGTGATTAATGGGAGATAAGACAGTGTGACTAATGGGAGATATGGGAGATAAGACAGTGTGATTAATGGGAGATAAGACAGTGTGACTAATGGGAGATAAGACAGTGTGATTAATGGGAGATAAGACAGTGTGACTAATGGGAGATATGGGAGATAAGACAGTGTGATTAATGGGAGATAAGACAATGAGACTAATGGGAGATATGGGAGATAAGACAGTGTGATTAATGGGCGATAAGACAGTGTGACTAATGGGAGATAAGACAGTGTGACTAATGGGAGATAAGACAGACTAATGGGAGATAAGTCATTGAGACTAATGGGAGCTAAGACAGTGTGACTAATGGGAGATAAGACAGTGTGACTAATGGTAGATAAGACAGTGTGACTAATGGGAGATAAGTCAGTGAGACTAATTGGAGATAAGTCAGTGAGACTAATGGGAGATAAGACAGTGTGACTAATGGGAGATAAGACAGTGTGACTAATGGGAGATAAGTCAGTGAGACTAATGGGAGATAAGACAGTGTGACTAATGGGAGATAATTCAGTGAGACTAATTGGAGATAAGACAGTGAGACTAATGGGAAATAAGTCAGTGAGACTAATGGGAGATAAGTCAGTGAGACTAATGGGAGATAAGTCAGTGAGACTAATGGGAGATAAGTCAGTGAGACTAATGGGAAATAAGTCAGTGAGACTAATGGGAGATAAGTCAGTGCGACTAATGGGAGATAAGACAGTGTGACTAATGGGAGATAAGACAGTGTGACTAATGTGAGATAAGACAGTGTGACTAATGGGAGATAAGTCAGTGAGACTAATGGGAGATAAGACAGTGTGACTAATGGGAGATAAGTCAGTGAGAATAATGGGAGATAAGACAGTGTGACTAATGGGAGATAAGACAGTGTGACTAATGGGAGACAAGACAGTGAGACTAATGGGGATAAGACAGTGTGACTAATGGGAGATAAGACGGTGAGACTAATGAGAGATAAGACAGTGAGACTAATGGGAGATAAGACAGTGAGACTAATGGGAGACAAGACAGTGTGACTAATGGGAGATATGGGAGATAAGACAGTGTGATTAATGGGAGATAAGACAGTGTGACTAATGGGAGATAAGACAGTGAGACTAATGGGAGATATGGGAGATAAGACAGTGTGATTAATGGGAGATAAGACAGTGTGACTAATGGGAGATATGGGAGATATGACTGTGTGATTAATGGGAGATAAGACAATGAGACTAATGGGAGATAAGACAGTGAGACTAATGGGAGATATGGGAGATAAGACAGTGTGATTAATGGGCGATAAGACAGTGTGACTAATGGGAGATAAGACAGTGTGACTAATGGGAGATAAGACAGACTAATGGGAGATAAGTCATTGAGACTAATGGGAGCTAAGACAATGTGACTAATGGGAGATAAGACAGTGTGACTAATGGTAGATAGACAGTGTGACTAATGGGAGATAAATCAGTGAGACTAATTGGAGATAAGTCAGTGAGACTAATGGGAGATAAGACAGTGTGACTAATGGGAGATAAGACAGTGTGACTAATGGGAGATAAGTCAGTGAGACTAATGGGAGATAAGACAGTGTGACTAAGCGGAGATAATTCAGTGAGACTAATTGGAGATAAGACAGTGAGACTAATGGGAGATAAGTCAGTGAGACTAATGGGAGATAAGTGAGTGAGACTAATGGGAGATAAGTCAGTGAGACTAATGGGAGATAAGTCAGTGAGACTAATGGGAAATAAGTCAGTGAGACTAATGGGAGATAAGTCAGTGCGACTAATGGGAGATAAGACAGTGTGACTAATGGGAGATAAGACAGTGTGACTAATGGGAGATAAGACAGTGTGACTAATGGGAGATAAGTCAGTGAGATTAATGGGAGATAAGACAGTGTGACTAATGGGAGATAAGTCAGTGAGAATAATGGGAGATAAGACAGTGTGACTAATGGGAGATAAGACAGTGTGACTAATGGGAGACAAGACAGTGAGACTAATGGGGATAAGACAGTGTGACTAATGGGAGATAAGACGGTGAGACTAATGAGAGATAAGACAGTGAGACTAATGGGAGATAAGACAGTGGGACTAATGGGAGATAAGACAGTGAGACTAATGGGAGATAAGACAGTGAGACTAATGGGAGACAAGACAGTGTGACTAATGGGAGGCAAGACAGTGTGACTAATGGGAGATAGACAGTGAGACTAATGGGAGATAAGACAGTGTGACTAATGGGAGATAAGACAGTGTGACTAATGGGAGATAAGATAGTATGACTAATGGGAGATAAGACAGTGTGACTAATGGGAGACAAGACAGTGTGACTAATGGGAGATAAGACAGCGTGACTAATGGGAGAAAAGACAGTGTGACTAATGGGAGATAAGACAGTGACTAATGGGAGACAAGACAGTGTGATTAATGGGGGATAAGACAGTGTGACTAATGGGAGATAAGACAGTGAGACTAATGGGAGACAAGACAGTGTGACTAACGGGAGACAAGACAGTGTGACTAATGGGAGATAAGACAGTGTGACTAATGGGAGATAAGACAGTGAGACTAATGGGAGATAAGACAGTGTGACTAATGGGAGATAAGACAGTGTAACTAATGGGAGATAAGACAGTGTGACTAATGGGAGATAAGACAATGTGACTAATGGGAGATAAGACAGTGTGACTAATGGGAGATAAGACAGTGAGACTAATGGGAGATAGACAATGAGACTAATTGGAGATAAGACAGTGAGACTAATAGGAGATAAGACAGTGAGACTAATGGGAGATATGTCGGTGTGACTAACGGAAGATAAGACAATGTGACTAATGGGAAATAAGACAATGAGAACAATGGGAGATAAGACAACGTGACTAATCGGAATAAGACAATGAGACCAATGGGAGATAAGACATTGAGACTAATAGGAGATAAGACAATGAGACTAATGGGAGATAAGACAATGCGACTAATGGGGGATAAGATATTGAGACTAATGGGAGATAAGACAATGAGACCAATGGGAGATAAGACATTGAGACTAATGGGAGATAAGACATTGAGACTAATGGAAGATATGACAGTGAGACTAATGGGAGATAAGACAATGTGACTAATGGGATATAAGACATTGAGACTAATGCGAGATAAGACAATGAGACCAATGGGAGATAAGACATTGAGACTAATGGGAGATAAGACAGTATGACTAATGGGAGATAAGACAATAAGACCAATGGGAGATAAGACATTGAGACTAATGGGAATAAGACAATGAGACCAATGGGAAATAAAACAGTGTGACTAATGGGAGATAAGACAATGAGTCTAATGGGAGATAAGACATTGCGACTAATGGGAGATAAGACAATGAGACTAATGAGAGATAAGACAGTGAGACTAATGGGAGATAAGACAATGAGACCAATGGGAGATAAGACAACGAGACTAATGGGAATAAGACAATGAGACCAATTGAAGATAAGACATTGTGATTAATGGGATATAAGACAGTGAGATTAATGGGAGATAAGTCGGTGTGACTAATGGGAGATAAGACATTGTGACTAATGGGAGATAAAACAGTGAGACTAATGGGAGATAAGACAACGAGACCAATGGGAGATAAGACAATGAGACCAATGGGAGATAAGACAATGAGACCAATATGAGATAAGGCAATGAGACTAATGGGAGATAAGACAATGAGACTAATGGGAGATAAGACAATAAGACTAATGGGAGATAAGTCGGTGTGACAAACGGGAGATAAGTCAGTGTGACTAATGGGTGATAAGACAATGAGACTAATGGGAGATAAGGCAGTGAGACTAATGGGAGATATGGGAGACAAGACAGTGTGATTAATGTGGGATAAGACAGTGTGACTAATGGGAGAAAAGACAATGAGACTAATGGGAGATAAGTCAGTGAGACTAATGGGAGATATGGGATATAAGACAGTGTGATTAATTGGGGATAAGACAATGTGACTAATGGGAGACAAGACAGTGTGACTAATGGGGGATAAGACAATGAGACTAATGGGAGATATGGGAGATAAGACAGTGTGATTAATGGGAGATAAGACAGTGTGACTAATGGGAGATAAGACAATGAGACTAATGGGAGATATGGGAGATAAAACAGTGTGATTAACTTGAGATAAGACAGAGTGACTAATGGGAGATATGGGAGATAAGACAGTGTGATTAATGGGAGATAAGACAGTGTGATTAATGGGAGATAAGACAGTGTGACTAATGGGAGATATGGGAGATAAGACAGTGTGATTAATGGGAGATAAGACAGTGTGACTAATGGGAGATAAGACAGTGAGACTAATGGGAGAAATGGGAGATAAGACAGTGTGATTAATGGGAGATAAGACAGTGTGACTAATGGGAGATATGGGAGATAAGACAGTGTGATTAATGGGAGATAAGACAATGAGACTAATGGGAGATAAGACAGTGAGACTAATGGGAGATATGGGAGATAAGACAGTGTGATTAATGGGCGATAAGACAGTGTGACTAATGGGACACAAGACAGTGTGACTAATGGGAGATTGATTGATTGATTTAGGAACCGACATCACAGCATTCGAGACATTCCCATAAGCGCTCCGTCCCCATCCTCAGTAGCCAGCGAAGAGTTCCAACACTAATTGTTCCAGTAGCAATCTGATTATATGTGTAACTAATTATTAATAAAACAATGTGTCTAATGGGGGATAAGAAAGTGAGACCAATGGGAGATAACGCAGTGATAACATAGTGTGACTAATGGGAGATAAACAGTTATACCATTGGGAGATAAGACAGTGAGACTGCTGGCAGGTAAGGCAGTGATACCAATGGGAGATAAGACAGTGAGACTGCTGGCAGGTAAGGTAGTGATACCAATGGGAGATAAGACAGTGAGACTAATGGGAGACAACACAGTGTCGTGTGTAAAGAATGAATGTCGTAGTAGTTATTTGTTCTTCTTTACCACTTTAGTGTCGTCCCTGGAGTGAGGGGAATCAACACCCACATTTGTTTTAATTCAATATCTCTATCCTGGAGATATCCAGCAGACTCCGTCCACAACACTCCCTCAATCTGAAGACACCTTCTTCTCACTCTTACTCACCCCTGGATCATGCCCCCTCTCATTCTTCCCCAACATAACATACTTGACAACTCTAGCTTCAACAAATAAAAACAAGAAATTTATTAAAGCAAAGAGTATATGTAGGAGAAGTGTGTGTGTGTGTATAAAGTGTATAATGTGTGACGTATATTCTAAATTGTATATAGACTCAGATCAGTGTTCAGGAATATAGTCATTCTCATCACTGTGCTGAGAACACACTAGCACCATGTATTCCAGACAAGCAACCTCACCAAGGTGATGCTTCTCCGGTCACGTGAAGACTTCCTCCGTTGTCTCTTGAACCACTAGGATGCTTGGACACCCATGACAAACACTGTCTAATGAGAGTCTTCAATCTAATTCACACTATGAATTTCCTCTGTTATTAAACTGATTGTTAATCAGAGAATTCTAACACTATTGTCACTGTTACTGTGGAAATCTTAATGGATCTAGTGTCACTGGTTTTAAAGATTCCCCATATTAACACCACAATCTGAATGTTCTAGGTATTTCTATAAATTTGTATGAATTTTCCTGATATCAGTAGTGTATATATACAATGTTCTGACTGTTCAGTGATACAACTATCACTTGCTAAACATAAATCTCATCAGCATGTCCTGCTCAGCAGAAGTCAGGTTCCCGCAACCAACTTGGGTATAAGCCCAATGTAGCGGCCTCTCAGCAACTTCTGTCTTCAAATTCTGAGCCATCATCTTCTAAATTGTGTTCTAGCTTCACTGTTGAACATCATAGCACACATACATGGACCTGTAAATGGAACCTGTAGAATAGAGAATACTATGGTGAGGGCAACTCAATCCTCGCCGGAATTAGGTGAGCGTAGGCCAATAGCAGCACTCAGATCTATAACAGAGATCCGATCTCTGTCATACGGCCAAATAACTCAACACATGATTTGAGACATGGCAACACCAGGAAAGAATAAAGGAACGGGTAGAAACCCAGCAGATGCCCTACTGGAAGATCCTACCATTTCACATTCCTCTCCTCCCTCCCAACCATCCTCAATCTCTCTAATTATTATCCCACTACATTGTCCTCAACTCCCTGAGTAAAATGATATATCACACAAGCTAGTTGAAGCCACACAATAGGATACTAGTACCGAAGCTCCTATGATACTTTCTAGCACCGCACTTATAGAACATTCTATCACTAATCATAATACATTATATCACCACACCTATAATACATTATATCACCGCACAGTACTGTACTCTATTCCTAATCATACTCTAAGTTAGATATGATTAATAGCCTATCATATGCCTATTCCGGTTGCTAATTGAAACTAGGCAATCACAGACTGGATCTATGTCCGCCGATAAATATCAACAATTTGACACCCTAGTTTCTTTCATTGAACACAACTCGGAAAACTGCATCAATCTTTCCAAACTTCAGAAATCTTGATCGACTAACGCCACTTGTTTACCGCAACGCTTTTTATATTGGGCTGGAGTGACGTCACCAAAAAGTCTAGACGCTGATCCGTCCAGAATCTGGTTTCCTCCTCCTGTTCTAGACTAACTGGAGTCAATCCGCCGTCAAATTTGCTTTCATTTGGGGAAATTCTTTGTCCCGTACATCAATAGTTCAGTCTGTCTGTGAACCATAGAATTCCCCACATCACAGAATTCATCCCGCGTCTGTCCAGACTTTCCGTCTAGCACTTCAAAGGCTACTACCGCCTTGGCAGACGTTTGGCGTTGTTATTCGTTTCTCGAACAACCCACATCATAAAGATTCGCCGACCAGGTGTAGACATTTTGACGCGACGTATTTTGTTTCTCAGTTAGAAATGCCGATCGTGTGTAGACAGTTTTAACGACGTATTTTTCTCAGTCTGTACAACATCAAAGGGTCGGTTGTTTTTGCAGACTAATGTCGGGTCTTGTTTGTCATCGATCGAACATCAAGTTTATTTTCGTGACACACAGTGTGACTAATGGGAGATAAGACAGTGAGACCAATGGAAGATGACACAGTGTGACTAATGGGAGATAAGGTAGTGAGACCAATGGGAGATCTTACACTGTGACTTATGTAAAATAAGACAGTGAGACCAATGAGAGATAAGACAATGTGACTAATGCGAGATAAGACAATGTGACTAATGCGAGATAAGACAGTGCTGTCATGGGAAATACGATAGTGAAACTAATGGGAAATAAGACAGTGAGACTAATGGGAAATATGACAATGAGACCAATGGCAGTTCTCATCTCATCGCATAATGTTCCTCTTGTACCAATCCGAGTCAAGTTAAAGTATAAATAGCGGGAGAGTGCCCGTTTACGGGCTTCATATATCGAAATGCCCATGGACTCTGTTATTCCCTATGTCCGTCGTTTACGTGGTCGGCCTCTTCTTCTGCTTCCATTTAGTTTGCACATAATTGTTTGTTGTGGTATAATGTTAGTTGGTAACCTAATTACATGGCCAAACCATTTGACTTGCTGCCTTCTAATAAAATCTAATGCAGCTATAACCCCCACTTTAGTCCTGGTTTCTTCTTTTCTGATATTCTCTCTTCTTAATACATTGGGCATTCTTCTCCGGAATCTCGTTTCTGTTGTTGTGATTTTTCTTTTCTCTTTTTCTGGCATTGTCCAGGTTTGGCATTGGTAGCATAGAGTTGGTAGGAAGATTGTGTTGTAGAGTCGTTTCTTAGTAACTATGCGTGTTTGTTCTTTAGTATTGGTGCAGTTTGCCCAATGGGTTGGTTTCCGTCATTGCATCTATTTTCCTTCTCGTCTTCTTATTTGCTATTTGATGATATCATACTTCATAAGTACTTGAAGCTCTTTACCTGTTTCTGGGGGTGTCTTTTAGATGAATCTTTGTTGTTATTTCTTCATTTGTTAATGACATTACCTCTGTTTTACTGGTGCTACTTTTCGTGTTATGTACCTTACACACTTCGTTTAGATCATTCATGTAGTCTTGTAATCCTGCTTCTGATTTTGCTATTAGTGCCTGATCGTCCGCAAATAGTTCTTTAATGGTGTGATTTGCCTTGGTTCTTCTTCTGTGTTCTGTTCGTCATGCGGTGTCTATTTGGCTGGTTTCTTTACTTTTAATGCCTATATAGATTATGATCAAAGGGGGGTCATGAGACAACCATGTCGTACTCCGTATCTTATGGTAAAGGGTTTTCAATGTCCTCCATTTGTTCTCACTATGCATTCACTGTTGTTGTAAAAGCTTCCATATACGTTTGTTAGACGTGTACTCACTCCACATCGTTTAAGGATTTCCCACAGCCCGTTTCCATCTACTCTATCAAACACATTTGTTTGGTCGACAAAGGCTATGTAAAGTCTTTCATTAAATTCGATTGACTTTTCTATAAGTTGTCCAAGAGCAAAGATGGCATCTGTGCATCCCTTGCTTTTCCTAAATCCAAGTTGTAATTCGCTAAGCTGAGTTCTATTTGTAGTTAGTAATCTTTTCTCAAGAATTTTGCAAAATATTTTTTCAGTATGACTCAACAGGGAAATGCCTCTGGTTTGTGTGCAGTCTCTTTCACTGCCTTTGTTTTTCATATTTGAAATAATTATGACGTCCCTCCAGTCTTGTGGTGTCTATTGTTTTACCCAAACATGGTTAAATAATCTATCTAGCCATGTTATTCCTACTTCTCTTGCTGCTTTAATTAATTCATTTGGTATTTCGTCTTGTTCCGGTGATTTATTCAATGGGGCTATCTAACAGTTTCTCCAATTTCTTCTTTCAGTATGTCTGGTTTTAGTTCTTCAAGAGCATCTGTATTGGTTTCGTGAAATACTGTGGCATCTGATGGAATGTTGAGAAGTTTTCGAAGTACCGCCTCCATTTTTGTAGGATATTTTTTTCTCACTATTGGTTCTCCTTTTTCGCTGTTAATTATTTCAGTTGGGTCAAAGGGTTCTCCTCTGATTTTCATTGCACTGATCTTTTTCTAGAAGTTTCTAGCTGCATCCTTGTAGTTTTTATTTAAGGTGTCTCCATATTCCCCCCAGTCTTTTTTTTTTCTCTCGCTTTACTATTCTATTCGCATGCCTTCTTGCTATACTATATTCTATTTAATCCCGGTCCTATTTGCTCTTCGCCCACTTCTTATATTTGTCTTCCTTTTCTTTCTTTTACAACCTTCTTTACCTCTGTGTTCCATCAGCTTGTTATTTTCTTTATCCATGTTTGGTGTTTGTAGACCCCGAGGTAGACCAAGAAGGCGGTGGAGAGATAATACATGTACAGACCTACAAGCACTTGGAATCAACGACTGGCAAGAGAAGGTCCACCAGAGAGACGAATGGAGACGGATTGTATTTGCAGCAAAGAACCTCAATGCTCGGAACGCTGAAGAAGAAGAAGAAGAAGAAGAAGATGTTTGGTGTTTGCGCATGTTATTTATGCAGTACTTAAAACGCTTGATTTGAACATTTCCATTCTCCTTCCACTGTTTTGCTTTCTTTAGGTAGTTTTACAAGATGTCAGTTAGTTCTTTCTCATATTTTTTCCTCACAGCCTCGTCTTTGAGGATGTTAAGTTTACTGATTCGGATGGCATATATTTGCCCGGTCTTTGCTTTAACTTATGTTGGTTCTTATTGAGGCAATAACAGCTTTGTGGCTATGTTTATACTTAAGTTCGGCACTGCCCTTGCATCTAATATATTTCTCTTTCTGTTGTTTCTTGTTAATAAATCAGTTTGGCTTCTGATGTCTAGATCGTTCCATTTGTACCAGGTGTATATTTGTATCACTGTGTTGATTGTATAACTCTATCAGTCTACTGCCATTATCATTTCTTTCATTGAGTTGGTCTACAAATGCTCCAAGATGATTTTGTTGACCTGCTTCTCTATTTTCTTTAGTACGTCATGGGTGTCTTCGAAGAACTCATCGCATTCTTGCTCATTTTTGTTTGCATTGCATGGTGCGTATATTTGTACATATGTAGTAATTGTCTGTTCTTTTATTCTCACTGTTATGATTCTTTCTGATATATATTTTATTTCTAATATTCTACTTACTAGCCGTAGTTCAATGACTACAGTGTCTTGCCCTTTCCTGCTGTTCCACTCAGGAGTAGACAAACTTATATCGGTGGAGGTCTTGCATACTCTCTTTTTTATTATGGTGTCCGGTATTCTCATCATCCAATTTTCCTTCTTTTCCATTGTTTAGACGAGTTCTTCTTCTTTACTATTAAACCGCAGATGTTCATTGTGTCTTTTTTTTTTTTTTTAAATCGCTGATCTATCTCGTTGCCCTTTAACATTGTCGGGTCTATATCCATTCGTGTCAGTCCGATTATACTTCTTAGTATTTCTACGAGCAGTATAACAGTAAAATTCCCAAGTTTTATTACAGTACAAGGATCCAATTTAAAAAGTAGTTCAGAGATAAGAAGGGTTTGAACACCATAGACATGTCAAATAATTGACACTCGTTCACAGGTCGACGCCAGGGCGTACAATGACAAATTTGATGATAAGATCAGATCGTTACCAGAGTGATACGTGCCGTACTGTGTGGCGAGCTAGGGTGATTCGGGTGTACTAGCTGCCAACGGAGTGCCACAGATATTATTATAATAAAGATCACCATATGCTTAATGCGCCTTATGCACTTAAAAGAGTCATGACTACTTGTGTAGGTCGTAACATTATGAGGTGTAGTGACCAGAATCGTGTGCCGTCTAACTTCTCTGGTTGCCTGTATGTCCGCTGTGTAGATGTGTGACACAATGATGTGTGAATGCACAACTACTTTATAACGTGAGGGTTTCCCTACATTGCGTATTTCTTTGTGAATTAACTTATTTATACCTTACTGGATTCTGTACATTCCCCATGTCTTTTGTGAATGAACTAGTTTATACTGTGAGGGTTTCCGTACATTACCCATGACTTTGTGAATTAACTAGTTTATAACTTGAGGCTTTCCATACATTGTCCATGACTTTGTGAATAAACTAGTTTATACCTTGAGAGCTTCCGTAGATGTCCCATGTCTTTGTGAATGAACTAGTTTATACCGTGAGGGTCTCCGTACATTGCCCATGTCTTTGTGAATAAACTGTTTTACAGCTCGGCCGGCCAACTTTACGTCTGACATATTTCAGAGTCATGTATGAGAGAAGTTGGGCAACACCGAACACACCTCCACAGCCTTCACGATAACGTTTTGTGTGACGTTCCAGGCACCAAGATCTAAGCTGTTAACTCTAGGAATATGCTATCAGTAACCACTTGTATTCATCGTCATCATTATTTTCATCACGCTGTGCCATATCCGCAGAGAAGGTTGGCTATAATGCATCTCCACCATGTTTGTACATTCAAGTAGGAGCCATGCTGACCACATCTGGACGCTGTCTGTCCAGCTAAACCTTCGACAATTATGTCTCAATAAACTTTGCCGCAGATTATAATTTAGTTGGCTGCTCGGTCGTGTGATCCAGAGTCCTCGTCTGTCCCACGTTGTAATCTTCAGCAGCATGGCTTTTATATTCGATTTATTTGGTTGTTTCGGCATTTGAGATTTAAATATTGAGCACAACCCACTACTGGCAACGGTGATCGCATTCTGGTATGAACCTCAGTTGATCTAGAATGTGTTTGCTTGTATTGTTGTTTAATCCAAGAAACCTCTCCATCCAACATCTGAGGCATGGAAGGATTTAGTTATGCTTGTTCACTAATTGTCCAGGATTCATAACATACGACTGTATGCTACAACTGGTTCTATGTAGCACGCAAGATTTTTTCCCCCTAACCTTCAAACAAAAAAACAAAAAGAAGAAAGAAATGATTTATTGCATATCCGGGAAGGTTAACCCGGTCAACAAATGCCCGCAGAAGTCGGATGTGTCGGCCTAGCGGCGCAAGAACGCAGCTCTGCTGTAAACAGACACAACGCAGTCACATCCGGAAAAAAAAATCCGGATGAACGCAGAAGAAGAAGATTTATTGCATATGATGTTGTTTATTTCAGAAAATGCATGTTCGCCTGTGCAGTTCTTGTCTTGATCTCCTTTATACATCTTCCAGTTGATGTTATTCGTGTTTCTCGTTAACTTAATTTCTGTACTTGTCCTAAATTAATACCATTTACTTTAATTGTACATTTAGGCACGATCTGTTTCTTTGATATCACAATTACAACTTTATTCCTATTGTTCAAACTAGGGCCCATTTGTTTCTCACTTTCTACAACCACTATATCTACCATTTTATATAGCTCTTTCTGAATTGTTGCCAACAAGACGCTGTCAATACTGTCATCAACTTACGTAGGTTATTTATTTTATGTCCCCCAACCGCGATCTCCGGCATGTTGTCTGTAGATCTCGTTGTACACTGACTGCTTAACTCAAACTAATCAGGGAAAAGTCCACCACTTTGTCTGCCACCGCCTGCTTTACGCTGGTTGTTGACTCGCATGGCTACTGTTTGCCAATATACCTTCTCTTTTATTGACAGATATCTGTCACCAGTATGTTATGGTTGTGTTAGTTTGATTTTTTACTTATGATTTCGCTGTCAATGGGTTTAGTCTGTGAAGCGTAAGTACATATATGTTTTGACTTCTTTACCTACATCAAACAGAGGCTCGACGGAGTATATCGCATTGTTTTGAGTTCTTCCCGTCTACACATCCACGAGGCAAAGGAGTTATGGGCACAGTTCGCAATCCCGTATACCCGCGTTCAAAACACAGCTGCGGGCGATTTGGCAGCAGACAGCCTGGTCTTTTTTTAAACGAAAATGGTATGGGTGCCGGTTGTTTAGAAAGCAATGACAAATTACTGATTGTAATCTTGCCAAGAGATCACAACAGCAAAGAAAAAAAAATGTTGGTGTTGGCTGCTACGTCCTGTAAAGGATATGCAAATACCTGTAACTATTCTCATGATTATTTTCAGTAACAGTGTTTTTACAAAAGCAATCGCAAGAACTCATAGCTCGGTGTAAACTGTAAACAGATGCAAGCAAGCAAAAAGATTAGACTTATTAAACAGTAAAAACTGTCATTTACTGCCAATATAGTACCTTGTGTATGGCGGGGTTGGAGGGGGGGGGGGGGGAGTCTTTGCGCCTGAGGAATTAAGGTCGCCTGGCTAGAGCAGCCGCCGCGAACTGTACGGTTAGGATTTTGTTTGTTCCCGATATACAAATATCCTAGACCTTACCGAGGATTCGAACCCGGGTTTCCTGAAGGAAAATCCGGTGTTCTAGCCACTCGACCAGCCGCTGCAAGTAGCCCTATTGTGAGATTATATTCGCATTCTAAAGGACATGGTCTTATTGGTGGAGCTATTACATTTGGATTTTAAAAGGTTATAGGGAATTTACCAATTGTTATAGATATAATTTAGATGCTATTATTACTGTGGTACCAACATGTCACAAAGCCTTCAATTTCCCATACCTAATGTTGAATACTCCCAGTACCTGTCCTTTCTTCATGTGCACCCTTAACGTCTGCAGCAAGTACAGGTGGACTTCACCATTATCTTGAATAGTTGAGTCCGGCTTCGTATCTTCATATAGTTCTTGTATGTGTTCGGTCCCTCCATAAACTATATTATTTTTCCATCAGTTATGCTACATTAATATCAGATTTAAAGAATGGAGAGGAGAATTAATATGAAACAGAAACAGTAAACTGTACATGAAATGTAATAGGATAGTTAGTTAGTTAGTTAGTTAGTTGGTTGGTTGGTTGGTTAGTTGTTTGTTTGGTTGGTTGGTTGGTTGGTTGGTTAGTTAGTTAGTTAGTTAGTTAGTTAGTTAGTTAGTTAGTTAGTTAGTCGCGGTCCCAACTTCACGACAACGGGTCAACCCCATAATGCTCCGTTCATGTGCCAGTGAAAACTGTTAAGTGTCATGATGTAAGCAATAAAACAACAATAGTTAATTTTAAAAAAATGATCAACACTCAAAACGGTTTCACAATATTTGACTTTTGCATGCTTAGATTGCAAAACTTCCGCGTGAGATTACAAATGTTGACAATGTGTTGCTCTTCCTGCTAGTGGAAACATGGATCCTATATCTGATCCGTTCTGTTGTCACGGTGTTTGAACCTCCCTGCACCGCTCATTTATCATTTGACCTACCGAAATATCGCACCTTCCGGGTTTCTCTGCCAGCGTGTTTACGTTGTGATAATGCCATCGTTCCTCAATAGTTGTGTCCTTGATATTCTGTGACATGGCGATAAAATCATGGCGAGCTAATCATACTTGACACGAGGAGGGCGATGAGGGTTCCAGTGTGATCTAACGCCACTTTTTATGTTGTTTGTTTGTTTTTGCTGTCTTTCAATACATTAAAAATGATTCACAATGAAAATGCTCAAATGTGTGTGTGTGTGTGTGTGTGTGTGTGTGTGTGTGTGTGTGTGTGTGTGTGTGTGTGTGTGTGTGTGTGTGTGTGTGTGTGTGTGTGTGTGTGTGTGTGTGTTCAGTAATGCAACAGAGCGTAACAACCTGTACAATGGGCCAGTAATTAGATAGTCCCTCCAAAAAGCAATGTACTGAAGAATATGTCATATTTAATGACAACAAAAACGATTACATACAAAGGTCCTTGACAATCGGGACATAAAAAGAGATCTGATGACAGAAACAAAAGTTAGTCTTAAAAGACACTTTCCTTAAATCTGGAGAGAAAATTTGACAACCGCGCACGCCCATTTCTGCTCTGTTTACGCCGGCATAATAAACAATATGATGATGCATATGAAGTCAAAACACGCCAACTTCAAGCCAGCCTCAGTACCCCGGAGACGTGCTGGGTTATTCGAGAGTAGATTTTCTGGAGCCCTGTCTGGAAACAGTCTGGAGACAACCGAATCTGCCCCATCTCGTCTGGCAAAACTATAGTCTGTTTACTTTTGTCTGCCCCAATATAAAATTCCATATCTCAGTAATCAACTGAGGGAAAATGATGAGATTTAGCATCACTTTATTGTTTTAGTTTTTGAAAAGCAATTGATAGTCGTCATTTAATTTTTCATTTGTCACCGTTGTTGGTAATCAATGCCCCAAGATATTCAAAATTTTCCACCACCTCCAATATTTCCTCATTAACGTATATTTATTTCTCCATAATAGTTTTATCTGTATACATTATCTTTGCTTTTGCTATGTTAAGATATACGTTGTGATTTTCACTATTCAATTGGGTTGAGGCTATTAGGTTTGCTGTACCATTCTCTGTTGTGGATAGCAATACTGTATCATCAGCATACCGAATCTCTGGTATGTCATGACCACCGATGTTTAGAGCATCATATAGCTAGCTCCCTGTTTATATCATCTCTTACATTTCTCATTATATTTTCGGCGTACAGGTTGAAGAAGAGGTTTTCATGTGATGTAAATATATTTTTAATAGATATTTTTATTGTGTAATGTATGGCGTTTTGTGGCTTTTTTATAATTTCATGACTTGGCTTTTTTTGATCACGGTGATCTGGCAACCCTGATACTGAGTGGTACTTCTAGTGTACTGGGCTGATGTTTGCTTGTAGACTAGCTTTCCCTATTACCAGTGTCCTGGTACATCAGGCAAACCCACTCCAACTTCAGAGGTACTTGTAATTTACGTTTCCAAATCAAGGACGAGAAGTCAACATTTTATTCCGACTTACCGTAGTAGAATTGAACCCACTACATCGGCATTAGCACTCCTGATGTTTACAAACGAGCTCTCGTTTCCATTCGGCCAAACTGACCTTCACGACGTTGTGTAATATTTCAGATAAATAATGATGACTATCCTGAATGACTATAGACTGGGCTATGACAAAAACAATAACTACCGACATCCATTGAAGGACTGGCCAAGCTAGTTGATGATTTGGACACTGCTGACGACGCCGCCCTCTGTCGATCCCAATCGGTTCTAATTATCATTTTCACTGGCGATGAAAATCATTGGGGAGTAGAAATAGACAATTCCAGTTTTAATCAAAGTCATCTCCATATTATAATTGTAATTCTTTATCGATAAACATCGTTCAGCCGGCGGTGGTAACAGAATGAACGATCGGGGAGAATACACATTATTTGATGACAAATAGTGTCACTCACGATGAGATCGGAAGTCGCTTAATGGGAATTAGACTTGATAAGGTGTTGGTGAGATCCGGAAGCAGTGGGAAATACCATCACAAGTGACTATGACAACTCTGAATATACATTTTAGAATGAGAATTATGAGTATGATAATGAGTCTATTCTGTCATGCATACTTAATTGTTTATGTATAATAAGGTGTTATACAGGAGTAGATGACGCTATTAATTATGAAAATCAGATTCGTGGCGATCCTGGTGCGGGTCTTCTACGGTATGAAAATCTGGTACCTAAGTCAGTGATTGAGCGACAAGTTCGTGACAAGAATATGTTTGTTGAATATCCTTTAACAGGATGTTTGCAGTCAACACCAGCATATTTTGCCGTTGTTGATGACTTGGCACGCATACGTTCAGTAGTTTTTCATTGCCTTCAGAACGACCGGCACTCATACAATTTTGTTAAAAGCCAGCACAACGTGGTCTGCTGCCCAATCGCGCGCAGCTGTATTTCGAACGCGGGTATACAGGATTACGAACCGCGTCGGTAACCTCTTCGCCACGGAGAACGGCTCTTGGCAAGAATACATCCTTTTTATGGCACATACCCCGTAAGTTACCGACGCGGAGAGAACCGCTACGTGCGCGAGAGTTTGTAGCGGTTCTCTCCGCGTCGGTAACTTAGGGGTATGTGAGCCGGTCGCTCAAACGGCAATGGCAAACTACTGAGCGTGGTCTTGCCAAGAAATCAACAATCATCTGAAAGATGCTGTTGTTGACAGCGATGTCCTGTAAAGGATATGCGGCTATCTATCTATCTATCTATCTATCTATCTATCTATCTATCTATCTATCTATCTATCTATCTATCTATCTATCTATCTATCTATCTATCTATCTATCTATCTATCTATCTATCTATCTATCTATCTATCTATCTATCTATCTATCTATCTATCTATCTATCTATCTATCTATCTATCTATCTATCTATCTATCTATCTATCTATCTATCTATCTATCTATCTATCTATCTATCTATCTATCTTTCTTTCTATCTATCTATCTATCTATCTATCTATCTATCTATCTATCTATCTATCTATCTATCTATCTATCTATCTATCTATCTATCTACCTACCTACCTACCTACCTATCTATAGAGAGAGAGAGAGAGAGAGAGAGAGAGAGAGAGAGAGAGAGAGAGAGAGAGAGAGAGAGAGGGAGTAATAATATCGTTTCTCTGGGAGCTAAAGAACAGACCACAACAAGTATATCAGATACTATAGAACAGACCACACAAAGTATATCAGACAATATAGAACATACCCCACAAAGTATATCAGACAACATAGAACAGACCACACAAAGTATATCAGATACTATAGAACAGACCACACAAAGTATATCAGATACTATAGAACAGACCACACAAAGTATATCAGACAATATAGAACATACCCCACAAAGTATATCAGACAACATAGAACAGACCACACAAAGTATATCAAACAATATAGAAGAGACCACACAAAATATATCAGATACTATAGAACAGACCACACAAAGTATATCAAACAATATAGAAGAGACCATACAAAATATATCAGATACTATAGAACAGACCACACAAAGTATATCAAACAATATAGAAGAGACCACACAAAATATATCAGATACTATAGAACAGACCACACAAAGTATATCAAACAATATAGAACAGACCACACAAAGTATATCAGACAACATAGAACAGACAACATAAAGTATATCAGACACTATAGAACAGACCACACGAAGTATATCAGATACTATAGAACAGACCACACAAATTATATCAAACAATATAGAACAGACCACACAGAGTATCTCAAACAATATAGAACAGACCACACAAAGTATATCAAACAATATAGAACAGACCACACAGAGTAACTCAAACAATATAGAATATACCACACAAAGTATATCAGACACTATAGTACGGACCACACACACAATATATCAGACACTATAGAACAGACCACACGAAGTATATCAGACAACATAGAACAGACCACACACAAAGTATATAGTTAGTTAGTTAGTCGACAGATCATCCTCGTTGCACATCGGACCATTCAGTCCATAAGTGCTCGGATCCCCTCCTCAGCAAATCCCGCAGCGTGTAGCGGCTAACGACGCCAGTTCTGTGTTGGTTTATCAATCTTCTTTGGCTTCCTGCGTAGTGTTCTTGTTTGGCCACCCCTCTTTTAATTTGCTGCTCTCGCAGTCTGGCCATTGTTGTAGATTCACAGTCATCACTTGGTTCTTGCAAAAGTCTAACTCTTTTCTAAACTTCTAAAACTAACACAAAGTATATCAGACACTATAGTACGGACCACGCACAAAATATATCAGACACTATAGAACAGACCACACAAAGTATATCAGACACTATAGAACAGACCACACATAAAGTATATCAGACACTATAGAACATAACATACAAAGTATCTCAGACAATATAGAACAGACCTTAGAAAGTATATCATACAGACAACTGTGTAACGAGTAGGTCGGTGTTATTATTTATATTATGTATTTGTAGTTGTAAAACAGAAATACATTCGGCATACACGTCCGCTACAACAGACGTGGTTGACACCCGGGATTGGTCATCCCAGTCCCAACCCGCACGGACGTGAGCTGTGGCTGAACACAAACAAACGGAGACTTGCGATAAGATGGCATCAGTTTGCTCCACTGACACTAGCGTACAAGCTTTGAAATCTGCCCAAAGCAGATGTCAGGTGATCTCAATAGAGCCCACGTCAAGAATGTGTCTTTTCAAAGAGTTAACAAATCATAAATTGTCCTTCTTAGCTTTCAAATATTTTATACACACTTACACACACATGCGCAGACAAACACAAACACGGCAGTGAAAACTTCCCGCTCATCTTCCATGTCTGTTCTGTTGGAATCATTCATTTCATTAGTTCCTGTGAATTTAGCTTTCATTAGATTCTCACCTTTCATAAAGCCCCCTCTTCAGGTTAGTTCCACCATAATTGGATTCCACTCTGAATGCACCTATACATAATCTGGATAATATAACACAAAGGCTAGACCCGCATGGCTGGCCAGGCAGAATGAGTATTAAATTGCCAGGTCACGGAATTCTACGGCAATAATCCCGTATTTGCAATACATGACAGAGACGGGCCAGCAACAGACTTTTGTGTGCCTGCAGCTTTAGAGGCCATGTCAATAAGTCTTCTGCCACGATTAGCCTTTTCAGGCCTTGAAAGGTGTGCGGTACCGAGCTGGAGGGAAGCTTCCCTTTCTGTCTCATCTACTTTGCATTTTCCATTGTGCTGTTATCCCGCCTTCTTGACGTTCCGTGATACCCGGATGTTGCAGAAATGCAACGATTGTACTCCATAAATCTGATTCTAAGCGTGAATGAAAGCCCCAACACTATAGCTTCAGATTTTGTGATCAAACGATTGCCTTAATATATAACCTTTCTTGTATTTAGGGGGAGACGGGAGGCGAAACTTGCACTAATGTATGTTTACACATATATTTATTGCACGCTTTCCTCCACCATGCGGGTTTATTTTACCTCCGTACCTTTACAATGACAGTGCAGACAAAATTGTCACAGGAAAGAGAACGAAATTAAGAAACAGTAATTACAAAGTAACAGTTTGTGGAAATATACACAAGGCATTAACATCTACAGACAGGCTCGCCTGAAGCGGCAGTGCCGTCAAGCCTAATGACGGACCGCTGAGCAGCCAAAGTTGTGGTGTTTAGAAGGCATACGGGAGTGCTGCTGTGAGATCTCTGCCGTGGTACTTGTATTTCTATTTCTAATACCAACAGTACAATTGGTCGTTAGTCGCGGTTCCAACTTCACCACCAAGGGTCACACCATTATGCTCTGTTCCTGTGCCAGTGAATATCACACAAAATACTCCTCTGTGTCCCTTGTGAAAAGTAAAATAGACAGCAGTCCCATCAAACCAACACTACACACTAATATGCATGCATAGGGCCGTTGCCAGAATACCAACACAATTTCGCCACTAAAATTACAGTCCATCATGGATGGAAACATTTGCACACACATTACTGTATAAGACACAACCAACTAGCTCAGCAACCCGCCAGCAGCCATTTTTCTGAACATACAATATTAGTAAGCTACTTGAAGTGACACATATTTCGTGTTCAACAAACCAAGTAGCAGAAGGCAGTTAAATCGACAGACTTGGTCGTGTCACGTTAGCCAGTCATTCATGGGATTCTTCTGGACTCGAATTGTTATACTACGGTCGACCTACAGGATACATTTCAATGACATTTCAAAGGATCTAGTCACACAGATCTCAACCAACTCGACCAAACCATTAGAGGAGATGCTCTCTGGGAAGCTGGGGCAAGATCAAAGGATACGGCACCAAAAAGAGCATTCAGAGAGAAACACGCATTTATGATTTCAAGTAATATCAAAATTTTTACGGAAATTAACTCCCATACGGCTCTGAATCATAGGTAATTTTTTTTTTTTAAAGTGAAAACGAACTTGAAAGCTTGTGAGATCTGGTGCTACCACAAGATGCGATGAGAGATATGAAGAGAAAAAAGATCAAACCCTTAAAGAAATTAGGTAAAATAGACAACTAGCAACATGATAAACACGACATTCTTGACCTCGTTATGTTATGAGACACTGAGATCTAGTATTGACAACACTGGAGGGAAAGATCGAGGGTAAGAGAAAGAGGTTACATGGCACAAACATGCAAGAATGTTGAAGCTCAAACTTATGTCAGCTGAAGAGAGTTATGTCTGACCTTCATGTTGTTATATCTTAATTTATATCACAGATATCCATAATATTATAATATATTATAATTAATGTTATTAATATTGCTTCACAGACTCGTGAATTATAAGACATCTTCTGAACTTGTATCGGATAGTTAGCTAGCATTGAACAAGATCAACCAGCGGCTGGAGCGTTCTACGTGAGAATACAAGAGGAAGACCCAGCAATAAATGGGTAGATGGAGTAAAACAGAAATTCCAGAAATAAAAATATGACAACACAAAGAATAAAATACTCGAAAAAACAGAACGTTGCACTTCACGGGCAAAAGAAGAAGAAGATGCTCATGACAAGATGTATACAGATCCACAACAACCTCTGTTTATGTTTAACGTCAGAAGCTGTTGACAAAGTGACACACGAAGGCTGTTTCAATACAGTGCATGCATTCGGTTCAAGAAAACGTTCAGGACTCTCTGACACTCTTTGAGACGCGGTGGATATACCCTGCTAGCCTATAGTTGTATAAACCAACAGGCAGTCCATCGATGATGCGGTCAGTAACATGGCTGTTGTCTTTACTTCCCGGGATGTGTACTCAGTTAGGGCTGGATCGAAATGGGAACTCGTGTCTATTTTTTCCCCAAATATATCTTGATGGTGATTCGAACACACGACCACCGGGAGAGAAAGCGTGCTAGCCACTGTGCCACTACTCCCACCCCTCCCCACAAACACACGACCGCCGGGAGAGAAAGCGTGCTAGCCATTAAGTCATCTCCTCCCTTCCCCACGAACACACGACCGCCGGGAGAGAAAGCGTGCTAGCCACTGTGCTACTCCCCCTCCCCACAAACACACGACCACCGGGAGAGAAAGCGTGCTAGCCACTATGCTACTCCCCCTCCCCACAAACACACGACCGCCGGGAGAGAAAGCGTGCTAGCCACTGTGCCACTTCCCCCTCCCCACAAACACACGACCGCCGGGAGAGAAAGCGTGCTAGCCACTGTGCTACTCCCCCTCCCTACAAACACACGACTGCCGGGAGAGAAAGCGTGCTAGCCACTGTGCCACTTCCCCCTCCCCACAAACACACGACCGCCGGGAGAGAAAGCGTGCTAGCCACTGTGCTACTCCCCCTCCCGACAAACACACCACCCCTAGAAGGGCAACCGTGCTAGCCACTGTGTCATCTCCTCCCTTCCCCACGAACATACGACCGCCGGGAGAGAAAGCGTGCTAGCCACTGTGTCATCTCCTCCCTTCCCCACGAACATACGACCGCCGGGAGAGAAAGCGTGCTAGCCACTATGTCATCTCTCCCCTTCCCCACGAACACACGACCGCCGGGAGAGAAAGCGTGCTAGCCATTATGTCATCTCCTCCTTTCACCACGAACACACGACCGCCGGGAGAGAAAGCGTACTAGCCACTATACCACCTCCTTCCTTCCCCACGAACACACGACAGCCGGGAAAGAAAGCGTGCTAGCCACTATACCATCTCCTTCCTTCCCCACGAACACACGACCGCCGGGAGAGAAAGCGTGCTAGCCATTGTGCCACGCCTCTTCTCCCTCCCTCCCCCTCCCCTTTCCCCACGAACACGACCGCCGGGAGGTCAACCGTGCTAGCCACTGTGTCACCTCTCCCCCCCCCCCTCCCTCTCCTCCACGAACACAATGCGGATGGGAAGGATCTCAGGATAACAAGGAATGTACGATATACTGGTTGCAGAGTCTTGCCATCACATACGCGGCATAACTTAGTGAATTCAGTGTAGTGAAACTTGCATCAGAACTTTAGATGAGCCGCGGCAGGGCGTTAGGGCAATGGCCAGACGCTAACTTGTCGACTCGGTGGTCTGAAGTCCCTTAGCAGTAACTTGTTGTGGATGCGTTAGGACCGTCACATTTTGGTGGCCTGGGTGAGGGGATAAATGGGTGGCTAGTCTTTCCCTCCCATAGCGAACGGTGAACCCGGGCATTATACCGTCGTCCGACTTCATAACCGTTACACCAACGTGATCTCTTTGGTGGTTATGGCCTACTGATAAGCTGTGTGTAGCCTGTTTTCTTTTCTATATGGCTTTGAATCCATGACAACCTCGATACGAAACCCCCACTTGATCACATCTACTCAGGTATCTTCCACTATACCCCTCTACTCGAGTATCTTCCACTATATCACCTCTACTCGGGTATCTTCCACTATATCACCTCTACTCGGGTATATTCCACTATATCACATCTACTCGGGTATCTTCCACTATATCACCTCTACTCGGGTATCTTCCACTATATCACCTCTACTCGGGTATCTTTCACTATATCACATTTACTCGGGTATCTTCCACTATATCACCTCTACTCGGGTATCTTCCACTATATCACCTCTACTCGGGTATCTTCTACTATATCACATCTACTCGGGTATCTTCCAATATATCACCTCTACTCGGGTATCTTCCACTACTCCTCCTGTAATCAAAGCCACACCTATCAACCGTTGCAGCTTCCATCCCCTACAGCACAATTTCAGCCAAGACTACACTCTCCTGTCATTCCTGGAATGATGTGCACAGATCAATAGCGATCGATTCTTGTTTCCTTCTCTATGACAGATCAATACTTCAGGGTTCTCATTTTGTTTTTCTTGTTTGCTTAGCTTAGTTATTCCACCGAACGATTTCATATCGATTCCACGGTATTGATTAGACTGTATTTTTATATTACACTGCGTTTCGTCAAGTCAGGACACTACGCGTAAGCGTGTGTGTGTGTGATTGTGTGTGTGTGTGTGTGTGTGTGTGTGTGTGTGTGTGTGTGCGTGCGTGCGTGCGTGTCTATTCCTGTCCGATGTCTCCGTGAATGTATGCGATACAGTTTGAGAAACAGAAGTGGATGTGTGGAGATGTGATGACGTGTGATGTGATGTCGTGTGGAGATATGATGACGTTTGGAGATGTGATGAGAGATGTGATGACATGGGGGGGGGGGGTGTAATGGGATCTGTGATGTCGTGTGGAGATACGATGAAGTGTAGAGACGTGATGGGAGATGTGATGGGAGATGTGATGTCACGTGGAGATGTGATGGGAGATGTGATGACGTTTAGAGATGTCATGGGAGATGTGAAGGGAGATGTGATGTCGTGCTTAGATGTGATGTCGTGTGGAGATGTGATGACGTGTGGAGATGTGATGGGAGATGTGATGACGTGTGATGTGATGTCGTGTGGAGATATGATGACGTGTGGAGATGTGATGACGTGTGATGTGATGTCGTGTGGAGATATGATGACGTGTGGATATGTGATGGGAGATATGATGTCGTGTGGAGATGTGATGGGAGATGTGATGGGAGATGTGATGGGAGATGTACTGGGAGATGTGATGTCGTGTGGAGGTGTGGTGACGTGTGGTGACGTGTGGAGATGTGATGACGTGTGATGTGATGTCGTGTGATGTGATGTCGTGTGGAGATATGATGACGTTTGGAGATGTGATGGGAGATGTGATGGGATCTGTAATGTCGTGTGAAGATATGATGACGTGTAGAGACGTGATGTGAGGTGTGATGGGAGATGTGATGTTACGTGGAGATGTGATGGGAGATGCGATGACGCGTAGAGATGTCATGGGAAATGTGAAGGGAGATGTAATGTTGTGTGGAGATGTTGTGGGCGATGCTATGATATGTAATGTGATGGGAGTTGTGATGGCGTGTGGAGATGTGATATCGTATGCAGTTGTGATGGCGTGTGGAGATGTCATGGGAGATGTGATGGGAGTTGTGATGTCGTGTGCAGATGTGATGTTGTGTGGAGATGTGATGTCGTGTGGAGATATGATGACGTGTGGAGATGTTATGGGAGATGATGTGGAGATGCAATGACGCGTGGAGATGTGATGGGAGATACAATGACGATAGGAGACGCGATGGGAGATGATGTGCAGATTTCCGTGGTTGGAAATGTGGAGATGCGATGACGTGCGAAGATGTTATGGGAGATGATGTGTAGATGCAATGACGCGTGGAGATGTGATGGAAGATGCAATGACGTTTGGAGATGTGGAGATGCAATGGCGTTTGGAGATGTGATGGGAGATGATATGGAGATGCGATGACGTGTGGAGATGTGATGGGAGATGCAATGACGCGTGGAGATGTAATGTGAGATGATGTGGAGATGCGATGATGTGTGGAGATGTGATGGGAAATGCAATGACATTTGGAGATGTGATGGAAGATGCAATGACGTTTGGAGATGTGATGGGAGATGAAACGACGTTTGGAGATGTGATGGGAGATGCAATGACGTGTGGAGATGTGATAGGAGATGCAATGACGCATGGATATGTGATGGGAGATGCAATGACGTTTAGAGATGTGGAGATGTGATGGGAGATGATGTGGAGATGTGATGACGTGAGGAGATGTGATGGGAGATGCAATGACGTTTGGAGATGTGATGGGAGCTGCAATGACGTTTGGAGATGTGATGACGTGTGGAGGTTGTTGACATGTGAAAATGCGATGGGCGGATGTGAAGACGTGGGGAGATGCGATTAATGCGATTAAGTATGGATATGTGATGGGAGAAGCGATGACATTTGGAGATGTAAAGACGTGTGGAGATGCCATGTCATAGTAAATAAGTAAAAGACCAATTTATGCGACTTCGTGGCGTTTCGTCTTCGGGTGGTAGATACAGATGCCAATACTGCAAAATCATCAGCATGTGGCTCGCCAGCTGGCGTTGGTATTCATTTTTTCACACAGAGCTCGGTCTTTGGAGCTCTCATTAAAATCTGCTGATGATGCAGCATGCTATCGTTTCAGTCCACCCAGCATTATTTCTCTTAATCTGCCTCGGGATTTTCGCCACTGATAATTCCAATTGTCACAATATTCTCCAAAGTCTCTCTTCTCATCACATGACAAAAGAAAGCTGTTTGTCGCTTTCGTATTGTTGTATACAATGTTCAAGCTTCCAGGAAATCATTGTTAGGAACTCTGGAAATTCAAGGTGTTGCCAACATTCGTCTCAGGAACCATAAACCCGTTGCTTTCTAGCCTTTCCTAATTTGTCCAATGACGTTCAAAGATTCGCAAAACAAAATTGCATAGGATACTTTCCATTTTCTGAAATGCAACATATAAATATATAGTGCAAACTGCTTAAGGCGTCCTCGGATGTGGCGAATTTCTGTTGCGAAGAACAATTCGTTTTTCCCCGGAAATGTTTCTTTCGCCGGGCTCCCTGGCCTAAGGAGTTTATCGTCTTTCTCCATAATCCCGTATACTGTCGTCAGTAAATTGACGTGCGCGAGAATCGGTAACGGTTCTCACCGCATCGGTAACTTACGGGGTATGTGAGCCGGTCGCACAGAATGCAATGGCAAACTACTGAGCGTAATCTTGCCAAGGAATCAACAATCAGTTGAAAGATGCTGCTGTTGACCGCGATATTCTGTAAAGGATATGCGAACACACAAATAAAATGTTTCTTTCGAACGATTACACGTGTCCCGACTATATCATTTGATCTGCTCAAGGGGGACTCTTTTCAAACACGTGGACATTTGTACAACTTTTCGGCTATTTTCGGAAATTGCGGGTTTTGTCGGTTTTAGCCCATCTAAAAATAGCTGGAATGTTAAAACTCATATTTTGTAAAAAGAAAGATTGAGCTATTGCAAGAAACGGTAAATAGCAGCAAAAAAGAAATGGAAATAGCAAAGAAATTCGACATTCCAAAATCAAAGCTTCATAAATCATAAATAATCAGGATTGGTACAGAAGAATGTTTTATGGTGAACAAGTTGATTGTCCGAGAATGAAGAACCGAAAAGCTGCATGGAAATAAAGCATCTCATGGAAAGACATTTTTATTAACTCAAGTACGGGTACTAAGATACAGCGGAAAATTGCAGCTTTTCCATTTTAAAGTGTGAAAAGTGTTGTTATTCTCTAGATATGTGTGCCGACATTGTATATTTATACTTTTAACGAATTTCATATTTTCTGTGTCATGTTGTTGTTATGTTGTTTGTCCGTCAAAAATGATGATGACCATTCATTTCATCCTGTGAGGTTGAAAGTATGGAGCCGTGAGTTCTAAGATGGCTGATAAGGTCTATTTTGGCTCGAAATGTTCTTTGACAACGTGGGAAAATAATGCATGACGTTCCAGAAGGAGTATCTCCTGAAGTGGTTTTTCTGTCCAGTTTTTTCTTCACAGCTCTTGCAGTCCTGGTTACTTCACAAGTGTCATATATTTGTCGTATTCAACGCTAATTCTTTATTGTAGTGTACCTTGTAAATGCTTTACCATGTGCGTGAACTCTTATCTGGATAAGATGAATATCTGGTAAGAACTATTTCTGGAGTCCCCGGTGAGTTCTTATCAGGTCTGCACTGTACCTGAATTATGTTCTCTGTTGGGTATCATTTTCGCACTCCGGACAAGTCCATATGTGCTCAGACCCCTCCCCCCCCCCCAGTGTATCAGCGTCCGCGTGGTTAATAGAGCAGTTCTGTGGTGGTTGACGAGGCACCTCGGGTCAGCCGTGCCAGTTCTGACTCCCAAGTCTCTCATTCTGGACAGCGATGTGAATTCACTGGCGTCAAAGTCCTCCACCCTGGATATGAATTCTTGGGAAGATAATGTGGTGGTGTCCCCTTGCATACTAATATTGGCTAGACGCGTATGGTTTAACTGCCTATCTGGATATATATATATATATATATATATATATATATATATATATATATATATATATATATATATATATATATATATATATATATATATATATACAGCAGCTTTAAGCTGGACATTTTGAAGGACCTCAAATTAGAAAGTTAATAAACGATCCAAATGTTATTAATTCGATTAACATAATAGAGTCCACAGCCTGGTACTCATTTGTTCTTGTTGTGCAAAACTTTCTGGGTAACTTTAGAGAAGAAAATTATTCTGAATTAGTTGAAAACATGCTGTCGAGTTGTTGTAAGCTGGTATGCAACATGAACACAAAATTTTACTATCTCCATAATCATTTACATTTCTTTCACGAGAATCTTGGCGACTTTAGTCAGGAGCAAGGTGAAAGATTTCACCAAGATATAAAAACAATGAAAGAGAGATACCGGGGGCTTTGGGATTACCTGATGGACCCTTAAGCGTGACTCTCCGGGCATATCACATTCCAAGGAGTCATCGAAAAGAAGCTTTTTGTGTGCTGGCTACAAATAATAAAATGCTAATGATAAGGTTTGAATACCTTTGTGTTATTTTATATGAAAGTAATAAATACACAGTAATTACATATAAAATGAATGCAGATTACAGTCAAAATGCCACTGATGGCATCTAATTCTAAGCTTGTACATAAGAATTGCCCTACTCAGAAGGTTATTCTTAGTTATCTCAAAAACTAGAGCCGATAGCACAAATCTGATACATTTTTGGAATCAGCAATACACAATTACCCAAGAACAACTATACAATGTAAGGTACCAAAATGTGTATAGAATCAGCACACATGGTACTACGGCACTGGAACAAGTCAACTGTGGTTCTAATACACGGCACTTAATAGAATAATGGCAGGCCTGAGATATACATAGGAAAGAGAATTGGAATGGCCAAATCAATTTGAAACAGCTTCTCGTATCTAAACAGCTGAGTTACGAAGGAAAATTAATTGTGATTACGCGGTATATTTACTCTATATTATTGCGTTGTGCACAAACATAGGCAATGAATAAACAATATGAGGGTAGCTTGTAAAATGTGGGTTATTCAAGCTAACAGTGACAGGGGAAGACAACAAATAAATAATTATTACAAAAACAGGGTTCAATCTAAGGATAGACAATTTGTGAAATCCAAGTCGGTGAACGGTTTTCCTATTTCACCAACGCCGATACTGACCAGTACATTGTGTCCATACGTGGTCAGGCATTAGTAACTACTGGGGACTACAGGTGTCCGATTCACAAAGCTACCGCCAGTAGGAAAGCCAAACCACGAACAGAAACGACATCAAAGCGAGAGGGCGAGTCAATAAGTAAGTCACACAGTTCTGTGGGATGGCAGGTAAATGTAGTTGGTGTTTTCTACAGGTGTCATTAGATGACAGCAACATCAAACTGTATATTCCCGTTCGTCAGGTGGCGCTAGGTGTCTCGTGCGCATGCGCAGCGCATAAACAAAATGGCGACTGTACTTACGGAGTGTACAACCAAAGAGCAACGTGCTGTTGTGCATTTTTTTGTGGGCAAAAGGACTGCCTGCAAAGGACATTCATAAGGAAGTGCTTTCTGTTTATGCTGACAAATGTTTGTCATGTAAAGTGGTGCATAGCTGGGTAGAAAAATTTTCTCAAGGACGTTCTAAAATTGTTGATGAAATCCGATCTGGTCGTCCTGTTGAGATTGCAACAGAAGCATCCGTGCAGCGGGTGGAGGAGATGATTAGAGGTGACAAGCGAGTAACGATAGACTCTGTAGCATCTGCAATAGGGTGCTCACATGGTTCAACATACAGCATAATGCATGATCGATTGAAATTTCCAGGCTGCTGACTAGAGGAGTGTTGCTTCTTCATGACAATGCCAGACCACATAGGCTCGATTAACCCAGGAGAAAATTAACCAACTAAGGTGGAATTTCTGGAACATCCAACTTACAGTACTTAATTAGCCCCTAGCGATTTCCACCTGTTTGGTCCAATGAAAACCTACCTTGGAGGGAGACATTTCGCGAATGATGCCGAAGTTGAATGTGAAGTGAAAACGTGGATTAGGAAACAGAGCACGTAGTTATATGCAGCCGGTTTGGGAGGACTGATAAAACGATGAGTACTTCAATTTTAATTCACCGCGACAAAGAAGAATCCCTTCGAGCCTCATTTGCATCGGTCTAGCAGTCCACCGAACACTAAACCGGAAAATGATTGCCGGACCGATGCAAATGAGGCTCGAAGGGATTCTTCTTTGTTTGCGGTTGTTTGCGGTGAATTAAAATTGAAGTACCAAACGATGGGATAAGTGCATCAATATTGGTGGAAATTATGTTGAAAAATAAAGGGACAATGTGTGTATAAAAATAAACTGGTTTCAAGTTGTTATCATATTTAGTTATTGTTCTACAGTCATTTGTTACATACTTATTGACTTCCCCTCGTATGTCCATCAAACTTACTTGCTAAATTTTGCCTGGCAAAAGTGTCAAACTCGATGGTAGGGTAGACAGTCTCGCCGGCATACAGTAGCATGTGATTCTGTGGCTGGACTCCTCGCATAGGCTTGTAGAACAGCTGAAAGATGGGAGTCATTACAATTATCTCATTGCTGCTGCTACAACAACAACAGCAACAGCAACAACAACAATTACTAGCACTATCATCATTGTCATAATTTCCGGGTCTCTCTCTCTCTCTCTCTCTCTCTCTCTATATATATATATATATATATATATATATATACAGCATGGTTTAGTTTAGGAGGGAGGGGGAGGGTCAATATCAATGCGGTCGCCTCGATTTCCCACGACATTCTCTGTTACCCATTCGTGACGACCTTGGATTCCATGTCAAGTTAACCAATCCTACTGGATTGTGATTCCACGCCGTGATCACGGGATGGGCCGACAGATGTCTAAACGCTACACTGACGCCACCTGCTTGTGCGTGTACGTGTTTGTGTCAGTCAGTGTATCTGTCTGTCTTTCTGCCTGTTTGTCTGTATTTCTATAAATATACCTACCTGCCTATCTAACTGTCTGTCTATTTAAGTTTCTAAGTAGCTAAATATGTAGCTGAGTAACTAAATTATTAATTACATTGTTATATTGCCGAGTGACTAACTAACCCAGTAGATAGCTAACTAATTAAATCACACAGCAAGAGAGTAGCTAAAACGCTAAGTAGATAACTAAGCACATAAATGCCTATGTCAATAACTAACCAACTAACGGACTAAGTAAGCAAATTGTAAAGTTATTAATTAGCCATTTAACTAAACAAGTACCTATGTTTCTAACGTACTAAGTAACCAAATTACTAAGTATCTAGTGAGAATGTGAGTAGTTTAAAAATTAGGTAACTGATTGACTAATTAAGTAGCTAAATACCTAATTTAAAAACAAACTAGTTTGCTAGATAGCTAATTAAAAAACTAAGTATATGTAAGTATAAATAATTAAGCAGCCAGGTAATAAAAACAGCAACTAACTAACCTAATAATTACGTAATTACGCAAAACAAAGGCAATCATTAACTGTATTAATTAATTAGCAAACTAACCAACTAATTAACAAACCAGCCTACCGATTTGCAAACCACCTAGCCAAACTATACTTCTTCTTCTGCGCTCATCCGGAGAGTTTTTTTCGGACGTGATTGCGTTGTGCCTGTTTACAACAGATCTGCGTTCTTGCGCCGTTAGACCGACACATCCAGTTTAACGGGCGTGTGTTGACCGGGTTAGCCCTCCCGGGTGCCAAACTATTCTCTAACCAAACAAGAAATTATTTAACCAGCCAACCAATTAGCCTTGCATATAAGCAGCCAATCAACCTGACAATCAATTAGCCTCGCATATAAGCAACTAACTAACCTGACATTCAATTAGCCTCGCATGTAAGCAACTAATTAATCAGCCAACTAATTAGCCACTCGTATAAATAACTAATTAACCTGACAACTAATTAGCCAACTAGGCAAGTAAATATTCAAACAACTAACCAATTAGCCAACTTAAAAGTAACTATTCAGACAGGAAACCAATTAGCCAGCTAGACTAGTAACTATGCAAACAGCCAACAAATTAGCCAGCTAGACAATGAAATATTCAAATAACCAACCAATTAGCCAGCTAGACAAGTAACTATGCAAACAGCCAACTAATTAGCCAGCTAGACAAGTAACTATTCAAACAGCCAACCATTTAGCCAACTAAACAAGTAACTATACAAACAGCCAACTAATTAGCCAGCTAGACAAGTAACTATTCAAACAGCTAACCAGTTAGCCAACTTCACAAGTAACTATTCAATAAGCCAACCAATTAGCCAGCTAGACAAGTAACTATTCAAATAGCCAACCAGTTAGCCAGCTAGACAAGTAACTATTTAAACAGCCAACAAATTAGCCAGCTAGACAAGTAACTATTCAAACAGCCAACCAGTTAGCCAGCTAGACAAGTAACTATTTAAACAGCCAACCAATTAGCCAGCTAGACAATTAGCTATTCAAACAGCCAACAAACTGGCCAACTTCATAAGTAACTATTCAAACAGCCAACCAATTAGCCAACTTCCCAAGAAACTATTCAAGCAGCCAACCAATTAGCCAACTTCACAAGTAACTATTCAAACAGCAAACCAATTAGCCACCTTAACAAGTAACTATTCAAACAGCCAACTAATTAGCCAGCTAGACAAGTAACTATTCAAACAGCCAATCAATTAGCCAACTTCACAAGTAACTATTCAAACAGGAAACAAATTAGACAGCTAGACAAGTAACTATTCAAATAGCCAACCAGTTAGCCAGCTAGACAAGTAACTATTCAAATAGCCAACCAGTTAGCCAGCTAGACAAGTAACTATTCAAATAGCCAACCAGTTAGCCAGCTAGACAAGTAACTATTCAAATAGCCAACCAGTTAGCCAGCTAGACAAGTAACTATTCAAATAGCCAACCAGTTAGCCAGCTAGACAAGTAACTATTCAAATAGCCAACCAGTTAGCCAGCTAGACAAGTAACTATTCAAATAGCCAACCAGGTAGCCAGCTAGACAAGTAACTATTCAAATAGCCAACCAGTTAGCCAGCTAGACAAGTAACTATTTAAACAGCCAACAAATTAGCCAGCTAGACAAGTAACTATTCAAACAGCCAACCAGTTAGCCAGCTAGACAAGTAACTATTTAAACAGCCAACCAATTAGCCAGCTAGACAATTAGCTATTCAAACAGCCAACAAACTGGCCAACTTCATAAGTAACTATTCAAACAGCCAACCAATTAGCCAACTTCCCAAGAAACTATTCAAGCAGCCAACCAATTAGCCAACTTCACAAGTAACTATTCAAACAGCAAACCAATTAGCCACCTTAACAAGTAACTATTAAAACAGCCAACTAATTAGCCAGCTAGACAAGTAACTATTCAAACAGCCAATCAATTAGCCAACTTCACAAGTAACTATTCAAACAGGAATCAAATTAGACAGCAAGACAAGTAAATATTCAAATAGCCAACCAATTAGCCAGCTAGACAAGTAACTATGCAAACAGCCAACAGATTAGCTAGCTAGGCAAGTAACTATTCAAACAGTCAACCAATTAGCCAACTTCATAAGTAACTGTGCAAACAGCTAACCAATTAGCCAGCTAGATAAGTAATTATTCAAACAGCCAACCAAGTAGTCTACTTCACAAGTAACTATTCAAATAGCCAACCAATTAGCCAACATCACAAGAAACTATTCAAATAGCCAACGAATTAGCCAACTTCACAAGTAATTGTTCAAACAGCCAACCAGTTAGCCAGCTAGACAAGTAACTGTTCACAATTCACACGGCCAACCAAACAGCCAACTATTCAAACTAGCAAGTCAGCCAGCTAGACAACCAAGTAGCTAACACAACAACCAACGCATTAACGATTCACCCACGTAACTAGCAAACATACAAAGACGCCAACCACATTATAAATGTAATACATTATATTAAAGTACTAAAGTCGAGAATGTGGGCTTTATTCCACCGGGTTTCACTCATTTGGCAGGTCTCTCTCTACAGAACGCCAAGTCGCTTGCCAAGAGCATCACACGAAGTACCAACTCCGTAGCTCCAGCGATGACCCCAGGAGGCCCTTGACAAATGGCACTCATGGCCTGAACGACACAGTCAAGGAAGCGAACCCACGACCTTCAGATCAGACGACGTGACCACTTCGTCACATAGACTCCCAAACTAAATAATTCATTCAGTAACAAACTATTTAGGCAATCCGTTAATTAGCTAACAGTAAAGCTTGCGCCTGTCTCTGACTAACCAACTATAGCAGTTATGTATGTAAATATCGGGCGTGCACTGTGAGTAACTAACTTACTAGATGTTCCACATATGTACAGGTCTGTGAAATATCTGATCTACACACTAACTTTTGGGCAGCCAGGGTTGACCACGCCTGGATTCGAACCTGCCAACTAGCGAATAATTAATTAACTAACTTATATTGTGTCAGGGTAATTCAGTAGAGATAGATAGATAGATAGAGAGAGAGAGAGAGAGAGAGAGAGAGAGAGAGAGAGAGAGAGAGAGAGAGAGAGAGAGAGAGAGAGAAAGAGAGAGAGAGAGAGTTTTTCCCGTCACTTTGAACTTAAGCGTGGTCCATACACAGCGCTAAAAAATGTTTTGCATATCCTTTACAAGACATCGCTGTCAACAACAGCATCTTTCAGCTGTCTGTTGATCTCTTGGCAAGATTACGCTCAGTAGTTTGCCATTGCTTTCTGAGCGGCCGGCTCAGTTATCCCGCAAGTCACCAGCGGGGGTCGAACCGCTCCCAGTTCTCGCCCGCTACGAGACTCTGCGTGATAAACGGGATTACGGAGAAAGTGTTGTAACCACTCGGCCAGAGAGACCGGCATACACAGCGCTACTATTTCTAAATTCAGTCTGAAAAATGGTGTGAAATTGAGCCGACATATCACTAAGCCACATGTCTAACTTTGATACTGACAAAGACTTACTCTGTGCGATACCTACACGGACTAACAGACAAGCAATCTGAAATACAACAGTTATCAGGGGAAAGACACAAAAAGACTGAGAGAAGAGCATATATATATATATATTGGTGGACAGACAGGTTGACAGACAGGTACGTAGCCTGACAGTAACAGAGAGATTATGATATTGTTGATTGCGATCAAGGTAATTATGATAATAAACAATCACATACCCCAGATTTGTCACCCAGCGGACTATACACAGAAGTAGGAACTCATCAAAGAGAGAACTTAAACTCCGCGCAATATGAAATGTCAAACAGCTACTCAGTGGAATAATGAAATTAATATCAACATGAGGTCACCATCAACAAGAGGTCACAGCACACATCAACATTTATAGCCCGCGGTGGGGTAAGACATTGTCAGTTACGGCTGCTATGTTGACATAAACATTAAATATCACAGCTGTAATGTTGGTACAAACATTAACCATCACGACTGGGATGTTGATACAAACATTAACCATCACGACTGTGATGTTGATACAAACATTAACTATCACAGTTACTATTTGGATAAAAGACTTACTGCTACCACCCAGCTGTAGACACAAGCATCATTATCACGGCTGCGATGTTGATAAAAACACATCTACCACCGCAATGTTAATAATAACAAACATTAAGAATCCCGGCTGTGCTGTTGATACAAACGTAAGCTGCGGCATGGCCTTACAGCACTGCAGACGTGAAGCCAGATGGTGCGGATTCGATGATACCACTAAAGGTGGATCATGCGTGAGGGCCATGAGAAAGAATGCCCGAGATAGAAACTGTCAAGACGACGGCCGTAAATCCTGATAAATCGTTCCGAGCGATTACATACTCATAGCTACCTGTTTGTTTAGACATGAAAGAATATTCCTCTGGTCGTCGGCTGCTGGCTGGCTGGCGCTGTATGGCCACGTCCTGGGAGAGTCCCTTCACGCGACGGGCTGTGATATCACTGGTGACAGGGCCGAGACCTGGTGCTGGGGATGTTTGCAGTGTGCAGGTCGATCAGTCAGCACCCCGGTAAACAAATCTAGCGATCGATTCAGCGAACAATTGAATGTCTCAAATGTCGTGTGGCCGCCACCTTTTAATTTATCAGTTTTGAAATCGCTACCGCACGGAGGACATAATGTCCTCTATGGGATATCTACCGTAGCTTTGATTGATCTACACCTAGTCTGATCATAATTGACAATTAGAAATGCCATAAGGTCACCTGGAATTGACCTGCGTTTATGTTCTTCATACACTCAGTAGAGTTTTTTAAAAAAACACGACAAGCCAGTCCCCTGTCAACGAATGAATACATATTTGCGCTGTATGTGTGTAATCCAGCCCATGTCAACTAACTGATGACTATTACTTTGTCTGCGGGGGTTTCCAAACTGTGCCTTACCTCTAACATTTTCAGTCACAGACTGACGCTTAGGGCAGTGCATAACATAAGTAGGAATTGATGAGGTGTGTGTGTGTGAGTGTGTGTGTGTGTGTGTGTGTGTGAGAGAGAGAGAGAGAGAGAGAGAGAGAGAGAGAGAGAGAGAGAGAGAGAGAGAGCAGTAAGCAATAAGCAATAGTCCAGTTGCCACAACTTAACACAGTTGTTGCACATTTCCGATTGTGTGTTTGTCAATTTAGTATATAATCCCCGGCTGCTTCTCTTTATTTGTCCGTGATCTTTTGTTATAGTTCTTGGCTGCTCCTCCTCCAACTTCCCCTCCCCCTTTTTGGCAATAATATACATTATTTCATTGAAACTACCGCACTACCCTACAGCTGTTATACTAAGAGTGGGAGGTGCCAGGCCTCCCTGCACCAATTCCCTGGTTACCTGCCTGCTTAACCAGTGTGTGCGCGATTTGTGAGCTACTGTCCCAAATGTTTATAAAACAGTTCACTTCAGAAGGATGCCGCCTAAACTTTGAATATGTGTGATGTGATTGTTCCGATGTTAACCTGCGTTAGTCATCTTTACAGATGATTAATGTATATGTTGTCATTTGTGATATGTATTTGTTCACACTTTAGTGAAGTGTGAGATCTTTGTTCCTAGACACTTTCTCCAGATGTGACGTTGGTTTGAAGTACAGTATATGGTGATGGTGTTGACTGATTCTCACAGCTGTGTTTGTCCCCACCCGGTATCACCTCACTCCTGGAGAATAGTCAAGACAGGCAGATTAGCTTCACCACGCTCACCGTGTGATGGGGTGGCTGTCTCTACACGGGGAGCCGAGGTAGACTTGCGTCACCACGCCCACGTGATGGGGTGTCTGTCTCTACAGGGGTAGCCGAGGTAGACTGACTTCACCACTCTCACGTGATGGTGAATGTGTCTCTACACGGGGAGCCATGGTAGCGGTTAGTACGCGTGACTGCCGAGCAGGTGGTTATGCATTCGAATCCCCTTCCTCCCCCTCCCTCCTAGAAGCAGGGATGTTTTTACGATATACCATAAACCCAGCACACCCAAACGTGTTCTTTGAAGGTCCTTGACTTGGAATAATGAAGGGATCTCTCACTCGGTTTTCATATCGATATGCCTCACGGGGAACACACGGCCAGTGTTGGGGTTCGTGTTTGACTGTTGGATGACCACATTAGTACGTGATGTTTGGACGGATTATTAGACTTTATGGAGGGGACGCATGCAAGAGGAAGGTAAGGCTGCCAGTAGCTACACAACAAGAAGTAATGCACTGAGAGAAGCCTGTGCGAGAGCGCTGTGGGGAGGCGGGACCGAGGCTGTTAGAGACTCCTTTCATCCGACCTCCAATAGCACTTGATGATGATAGTTACTAAAGTTTTTGTTCGGGTATTTAAATAGTTATTTTCCTTGTGATAATACTTTGTGTCTATTCTAATTGTTATATGGTACATTTCTGATTCCTGGCTTGTGCGGTTCAGTCGCTGTTTGGCTGTGCATTGTATTATTCATGCACTTTTGTATTCGTTACGCCGGTCTTGTTTTAATGGCTGTTTTGCTGTTTGATCTGTGGTTTCCTTGATAAGGTTGCTGTTTGGCTTCCTTGAAAACGTTGCTGTTTGGCTTCCTTGATAAGGTTGCAGTTTGGACTGATTTTCTTGATAAGGTTGCTGTTTGGACTGTGTCGTCCATGGTAAGGTTGCTGTTTGGACTGTGTTGTCAAGGATAAGGTTGCTGTTTGGACTGTGGATTCCATGGTAAGGTTGCTGTTTGGACTGTGGATTCCATGGTAAGGTTGCTGTTTGGACTGTGGATTCCATGGTAAGGTTGCTGTTTGGACTGTGGATTCCATGGTAAGGTTGCTGTCTGGACTGTGGATTCCATGGTAAGGTTGCTGTTTGGACTGTGTTGTCAAGGATAAGGTTGCTGTTTGGACTGTGTTGTCAAGGATAAGGTTGCTGTTTGGACTATGTTGTCAAGGATAAGGTTGCTATTTGGATTGTGTTGTCAATGATATGGTTGCTGTTTGGATTGTGGAGTCCATGGTAAGGTTGCTGTTTGGACTGTGGTGTCCATGGTAAGGTCGCTGTTTGGACTGTGGTTCTAGGATAAGGTTGCTGTTTGGACTGTTGAGTCCCTGGTATGGTTGCTGTTTGGACTGCGGTGTCTAGATAAGGTTGCTGTTTCGACCGTGGTGTCTAGGATAAGCTTTCTGATTGGACTGTAGCGTCATTGATAAGATTGTTGTTCGGATTGTGGCATCCATGATTGTGTTGCTGTTTAAATTGTGGCGTCCATGAGAATGCTGCTGCTTGGATTATTGCGTCCATGATTAGGTGCTGTTTGGATTGTGGCGTCCTTCGTAAGGTTGCTGTTTGGACTGATGCGTCCATGATAAAGCTGTTGTTTAACTTGTGGCGTCCATGATTAATTTGCTGTCTGGACTGTGGCGTCCATGATTAAGTTGCTGTTTGGACTGTGGCGTCCATGATTAGGTTGCTGTTTGGACTGTGGCGTCCATGATTAGATTGCTGTTTGGACTGTGGCGTCCATGATTAGATTGCTGTTTGGACTGTGGCGTCCATTACAAGGTTTGGATTTGATTACGCATGTTTGATCAGATATATGTAATCGGTGCTTTCAAATTTGCGTTGTTGAAAGTTTGGCTGTTTAAACGTGTGTGTTATACAAGTTTGCTTATATGTTTCAATTTGTTGGCAACACAATTAATTGTTTGAACAAATGTTTATTTATTTCACAAGAGTGTTAATAAGCTCGTACCTAATTGTGTTGCGTGTTTAGTTGTGAGAGAGCAGCACAAGACGCGGATGGATGCTCTACTTGTCCGGGCCTCCCCGTTGAAGCTGACACTCAAGTTGTGTAACTAACACTATATTTGTCTAACACCCCCACATATCAAGATGTCAGTGCCATCTCCAATACAAACTGAAACTACAATGGCAAAAACGGGCAGTATCAGAACGCGGGTACAAATTGGCGGCAGACAAAAGCAGACGATGGTGAAGTGAATGGAACAAAACGAATGTAAAACCTGCCAGCGCGCGCCAACAGCGCCCATTGAGTGGGTCATCACACACTGCAGCTCAACAGCGCCGATTGAGTGGGTCAACACAAACTACGACTCAACAGCATTCAACTCATGAACGCCTCGTCAAAAGGCGTCGCTTGACACGAAATAGGCTTTGCTAATGGCTTCTGTGAGCGTACGATTAGCTCATCCGACGTGGCACTCGACTCTTCTGGCTAATGTGACCTATGTATTCTAATTGTGAAAATGTGAACCAGCAACATCGTAACACAGTAGACAATTCTACAACAGATATTTATCCCAGAGATGTGAAATGTGATGGACTGCATTGATAATAAGCCGTATGTGTTTATTGTGAGCTGTCCGGCTATCTTCACTATTTCCCGTGTCTTCTCAATTTGAAACTTATACCAGGCGTTTGCAGCAATCGCAATAGTTCCAGACCTGGTCTAGAAACACCACATGCCGTAGACAGTTCTTTAAGTGCTGAGCTTTCAGATCAAACTCCATTAACGATTCATATCTCTTGTTGTTACTTTAAAATACGAAACATCTGGATGAGACAGAGCTGAGTGAGACACCAGCAAGATGATTTAATGTACCTGCGCCACAAGAAGTCAATGGCTATCTGGTGTCTATTCAGTTGGTCTGCCTAGTCTGTAAGTCTTTCAGTCTGTCAATCGAATCCGTCCCTCTGTTTATCTATCTTTATGTTTGCCTGCTTAACTGGAGTAAAACACCCAGTGGAATATGAGCCTCAAACCAATTCACAAGAAACCTTTCTGCCCTTTGTTATATCCCGCAGCTCCTTCATACCTCCACATATTATGCATCTCTGTCTCTAATTCACTACTTTGTTTGCTTTAGGTCCCCTCCTATTTCCTGTGTCTCGTGGGTTCCAGAGGACGAACTTCATATGGGTCTTCTCAATGTGTGTCCTGTCCAGGTCACCTATGTTCCCTCACCTCTTGATTGATTCGCTGACACTTGTTTAGTTCCGTCAGTCACGCCCGATTCTGTCTCAGATCAGCTTGTTCCTCTTGTTCCTCTTGTACCTAACAGCGAGAGTGTGCCCGTTTAAGGGCTTCGTGTATCAAGATTCCCATAGACTCTGTTATTCCCTCTGTCCATCGTTTACATGAAAGGCCTCTTCTAATGCTTTCATTTGGTATGTACATCATTGCTTGTTGTGGTACACTGTCTGTTGGTAACCTCGTTGCATGCGTGCGTTTCGAAACACAGCTGCCTTGTTTTTTTATGAAATGGCATGAATGCCAGTCGTTCAGAAAGCAATGGCAAACTACTGAACAAAAAACTTGCTCAGGAATCACGAACAACCAAAGTTGCTGGGGCTGACTGCTCCGTCCTGAAAAGGAGATGCAACTAACTTTTTTCTTTAACTTCTAATAGAATCTAGCGCTTCTATAACCCCCACTTTAGTCCTTATTTCTTCATTTATGATTTTTCTCTCTTTTTGATACATTGAGCATGCTTCTCAGGAATCTCATTTCTATTGTGAATTTTATTTTCTATTTTTCTGTCATTGTCCAGGTTTGGCATTGGTAACATAGTTGGTAGGAAGATTGTGTTGTAGAGTGCTTTCTTAGTATCTATTGATACATGTTTTTTTCTGTAGTATTGGTGCCATTTGTCCAATGAGTTGGTTTGCCGTATAGCATCTATTCTCACTCTTGTCTTATGATTTGCCATTTGATGATATTACACTTCCTAAGTACTTACAGCTCTTTACATGTTTCAGGGATGTTCTTGTAGATTAACCTTTGTTGTTTTTTTTCTTTGTTAGTTATAGTCATGACCTTTGTTTTACTGAAGCTGATTTTCATGTTTTGTTCTATACACACTTCATTTAGACTATTCATGTGGTCTTGTATTCTACTTCTGATTTTGGTTATTCTGTCTTACCAGTGTATTCCTGTTATTAGGCACGGGCACCGTTTAATACAGGTTGTTAGTTATTTGTTAGTTAGTTAGTCGACAGATCATTATCATTACACATCGAACCTTTCAGTCCATAAGTGCCCAGATCCCACCCTCAATAAATCCAGCAGCGTGTAGCGGCTAACGACATCACTTTGGCTTCCCGCGGTGTTCTTGTTTGGCCATGATCCTTAAAAGACAAACACCTTTCAAAGGTGATACCCGAGTACTTCAATTTACTCTCTCGACGAAGAGGACATCCATTCAACATAATACCTGGGACATTTGCCTTCACGATCCGGTTATCCAGAGAGTACCACACAACCGATGCCTTGTCTGGGTTTATAATGGTCCCTGCGTCCCTGTTCCACTCCGCTACCCTGTTTACTGCCAACTGTAAGTCTTTCGCCAAACTGGCCCTGTCTCTGCCCTATTTGTACACCACCACATCATCTGCAAAAGTCAAGATTCTACCCACACCTAGTGTCTCAATAGCTGCGATTTTGCTGGTGTAGACATTAAAACTGAGAGGGAAGACCAGGAGAACTTTTAATCAGATAGCGGTGGGAACAATTAGTAGTATAACTCTTCGCTGGCTGTTAAACGAGGGGACGGAGCACATATGGGAATGTCCTGAGTGCAGTGATGTCGGTTCTTAACTCAACTCAACTCAACTCTTGTTTGGCGGTTTGGCCACACCTCTTTAAATTTGCTGTTCTGTCAGTCTGACCACGGATGTACATTCACAGTCATCACTTGATTCTCGCAAGCGACTTAGTTCTCGTAGAGCATTCAGTACATCAGCTAGGTGTTAGTTATTTGTAAGTTGTTTCACTCATTCTGGATGTTTCTTACACAATAGTACTGATCGAACTATGAAATATTCTGAGTTTTGTATACTATTGAATTTCTGTTGATTTCCACATGTTTTCTAGAACTTTGAAAGCCCATTCCATTCTTATTTCAATATGGTCTGGTGTTCAGCGACTGTCATCATGGCGACATGAATATGTGTCAGACTATCTCGTGAAATGTGGCTACTGCACGGACATCAAGTTACCATTTGCTAGATTTATTCTCATTGCCTTTTTCTCCACGTTTAGAGCTAACTGTTGCGACCCCCATCACATGTCTTTATCAAAGTATACAGACAAGACAAGAACAACTCAATCAGCCAAGATATGTCTTTTAGAAACGTGCCATTCTCTTGTGTCTCGTGGTCTAGTTTACACCTTGGTTTGGTGTCTTTCAGTCGAGTGCAGTGGTTCTCAACCCTTTTTAGCCCATGCACCCCTTATGTTCAGACTGTCACCCCCCCCCCCGCCTTTTTTCGTATTTCCTCCCTATAACCCCCCCCCCCCCACCACCTTTGCCCCTACACACTATACGTAAAATTTGAAACTAAATTTAATAACACATACGAGAACAAGTCTAGGCGACTACATAAAACATGATTTGCAGATCTACTTACATTATAAAAAGAATTTCAGAAGAGCGAGAAGTACAGAACCGCAAAGTATGGGGGAAAAAATAATATCAAGTAATGGCTTCTTGTATTAACGCGATCTTGAAATAATCTTCATTCCCCCCCCCCCCCTTCCCCCCCCCAATAACCCCTAAAATTCCCCCTGGCAGGGAATTTCCAACCGATTGAGAACCACTAGTCTAGTGTATCCATCGCTGTAACAGTCTGTCTGTCTGTCTATCTGTCTGCCTAGCCTATCCGTCTTGTGGGTGTCGTGTTACCTTCTGTTAGTCAGTATGTTTTGTCTGTCTGTCGGTGTAATCGCTATATGATCTGCCGATGAATTTCAGTTATTAAACGCAGTGTGGAGTACCACCCTTCCACTTCGGACATGCCCTCACATGCTCACATCTTGACAGTGGTAAACCCATCACCTTGCAGCGATTGGTTGTGCCAGTTAGTTGGATGTCGATTTACCAGCCTCCTCTCGCTTCGTGTGTACAGCATTGATCTTATTATTCTTCCTCCTTCTCTTCTTCGCTCGTCTGGTATGTTTTTGTTTGTGGGCTTAATTGCGCTGTGTCAGTTTACAGCAGAGCAGCAATATCTGTCTCTCTGTTGCGACACATCCGACTACTGTAGGCGTTTGTTGTCTGGGTTAGATTTCCGGATCTTATATGTGTATGTTTGTATTCTAACTATTCGTGTTGATTCATGCAGGCGAAAGTCCTTGCCTTGGTTCAGCTTTATAACGACGTCCAGGCAGGCTCCGTCAGTTTACAAGGTTATCGTGGCAGTGCCAGCGTCCCATCTGCTCTATCACTGTCCACAGCGCGCGGAAGTCCTCATCCGAAAAAAAAAAAAATCGTAAATCTCGCGTCATTCGGTTCACTTCAACTGCACACAACGTCTCCATAAAAAAATATCCGCTGAACGGCCAGACGGTCACATAATGAAACTGGTACCATTAGTACCGGGACTCTTCGCTGGTAGTTGACGATGAGAGCGGTGCACGTATGGGAATGTTCCGAGTGCTACGATGTCGGTTCTGGACTCAACATATAAAACGTATTGTGCTGGTCTCAAGCGACCCTGTTACAAGTCACGTGGCTAGTCCCACAGCTTTACAACCAATCGGTACTCGTGGGATGGTGCGCTCAATATCAAACCCGTGGCCCCCCTCTGCCGTGCGTCCACCTTGACGAGGTAGAGGGGCTTGCGCGTTCCAATGACCCTAAGAGCTATGCCGACGGTAGCACAGCCACTGGTAGGGTCACCCATGTCGGACAGGTCAAGGGAGAGGGACCAGACGAAGCGACGCACAAACCTGCTGCCTTGTAGGTAGACTGGGGACAGTCAAAGGCTAGGGAAAGCATCCAGAAAAATGCTTGTCGAAATCGGATGTACTGAGCCACAGGCTTGACAAAGCAGTGCAACGTAACTTAATTCATGATGTCACAAATCAAAATTAATCGTTATGGTGCTAATCCCGTGAAGTCCCATCAGGCGGCGATAGTGCCGGGCCCCCTGCCTCAGGGGGTCCACCCATGACTACTGGTGGTCACCTTCCCCTGTGCTGTGGAGTCAAGGCACAGAGGAGTAGGTTAAGAGCTATTGACCAAATACTCCGGACACTCAACATACTACAGTGGAATGCCGAAGGAGTTTACAAGAAGAAAGACTCCCTAACACAGCGTCTTCATAAAGATAGAATAGATGTGGCATGCATTCAAGAGACACACCTCAACGCCAATCACAAATTCTCAGTCAGAGGATATCAGGCCACACGTTTCGACCGCAAAGGACACAAAGGAGGAGTTCTAATACTTACACGAAATGCAATACCTTGCAGCGAAGTATCTGTGATCTCTGACAACCAAACGGAAATTATAGGTGTTGATATAATGATAAAGGACGTGAAAATAAGAATCTACAATCTGTATAGCCCAGCAGATAAGGACCTTACACTCTCAAACATGAAAATAACTGACACAAACTGCATTATTGTCGGAGACTTTAATAGCCGTTCAGAAAGATGGGGATACCCAGATACTGACATAAGAGGAGATGAATTGGAGGACTGGGAAATAGACTCAAATCTCCATCTACTCAACAAAGCGGATGACACACCGAGCTTCTACTCCAGAAGATGGCTTACCACTTCTACTCCAGACTTAGCTTTCTGCACAGGAGACATCCTCCACAAAATCGATCGCCATGTGCTGGACCAATTAGCAGGTAGTGACCACAGACCAATCAAGCTTGTAATGAATATGGAGTATGTTCCACAGGAGCAAAAGCCCTTGCCCCGCTGGAATTACAAACGAGCAGATTGGGACAGATTTGCCATACTAACAGACAAATATTGTGAAAACATAAATACACGATATGGCAACATAAAGCAAATGGTGGAAAGTCTAAACAGAGCGATAATACAGGCAGCCACTGAGTCCATTCCAAGAGGAGCAAGGAAAAATTACAAACCATACTGGACTGAAGAACTACAAAGTTTGGAGGACAAAGTTGAAGATGCCAGGAAGACAGCAGAGAGAGAACAAACAATTGAAGGGAACATCTCTCTCAAAGCCATCTCAGCAAAATATAAAAGAACAGTAAATCAAACAACAAGAGATTGTTGGAGGGAAAAAACAGAAAACATGAATTTTGACAGAGATGGAAACAAACTATGGAAACTAGTGAAAGCCATGAACAATGAAGGACCTAGAAACAAACAAATAACAATTAAACAAGGAAATGCCTTGCTTACAGGAAAAAAAGCTGCAAATGCACTAATGGAACACTATGCAAATGCAAACCACATTGATATTACAACCGAACAGAAGAAAGCATTCAAAGACAAACAGATACATCATAGAAATACAGAGACAGCAGCAGAATATATGATGGCAAATCTAACAATGGAAGAAATGGAACAGGCAATGAATACCCTAAAAAAGAAGAAATCACCAGGAAAGGATGGAATCACAAATGAAATGCTAATAGGACTAGGCACCAAGGCAAAGAAGAAACTACTAGAAGTCCTAAATAACAGCTGGAAGAGAGGAATAGTCCCACAGGCATGGAAGGAAGCTATACTAATACCAGTCCCAAAGAAAGGAAAAGACCTGGAAGAACCAAATGGCTATCGACCTATTAGTCTACTTAGCTGTGTAGGAAAATTAATGGAACGCATTATCAATGGCAGGCTAACATGGCATCTGGAAGAAAACAAACTCTTAACACCACACCAAGCAGGATTCAGAAAGTACAGATCCACTGAAGATCAAATAACCTATATAGCTCAGGAAATAGAGGATGCCTTCCAAGAGAAAAAGCACACACTAGCAGTCTGGATAGATTTAGAAAAAGCATTTGATAAAGTATGGAAGGAAGGACTGAAAGTAAAACTGCAAAATATGCATGTTTGTGGAAAAATGTATAAATGGATCAGCCACTACCTTGAGAACAGAACTGCCAGGACAAAAGTACAAGGACAAACAAGCAAAATGATGCTGTTGGAGCAAGGTGTCCCTCAAGGAGGATTTCTTTCACCAACATTATTCCTAGCATATATAAATGACATCACAGAAAATTTTCCAGCCAGAGTACACACATCCTTCTTTGCAGATGACCTAGCCATATGGACATCTGAAGAATATATTAGTACAGCTAACAGCAGAATACAGCAAGCCTTATTAGCGCTAGAGGACTGGTCAAAATCATGGCTAGTGAAGATAAGTGAGGAGAAAACAACATGCACAGTGTTCTCCCTCTCAAATAATACTCAGCAACCTAAGTTGGTTTTGAATGGAAAAATATTGCGCCATGAAGAAAATCCAAACTATCTAGGAGTCACCTTTGATCGTCGCCTGACATGGAAGACACAGGTTGAGAAAAATCGAACAAGAGCAAGGCAGAGAATGGCAATCATGAAAAAGCTTGCTGGTACAACGTGGGGAGCAGATGAGAAAGTTCTCAAGAAGTTATATACTGGACGGGTGAGGCCAGTACTGGAATATGGCATTGCAGCTTGGGCAACAGCAGCTAAGTCAAACTTTAACAAAATAAGTAGAGTCCAAAACCAAGGAATGCGAATCATAACTGGAAGCCCGAAGACAACGCCTATTAATGAACTAGAAAAGATCACTTGTTTACAACCAATGCAGGACAGAAGAGATAGCAGAGCCCAGCAACAAGCAGAAAAATTTAGAAGATTGACAGACCACCCTATGTATAACAGGTTTAATGGTTTTGGAAAAGGAAGACTGAAGCGTAGCAACTTTGTAGAAACTGCAAAACGAAAGATTAGGGCAGATCCCATACTTAACATATCAACAGTCAAGCCCATTTACAATGCAAACAACTTCCCAGCTTGGAGACAGCAGCAACTGCCTGATATATACAGATGGATCAGCCAAAGATTCAATTAAAAATGGAGGAGGAGGAATTCTCCTTAATTTAAAAAATGGAGTGAAAAAAACACAATCAGTCGCAACTGGAAAATTTTCAAGTAACTTCAAAGCGGAGGTAGAGGCTTTGAAAACTGCAGCAGAAATGCTCTTGATGGAGGAAAATAAAGAGAAGCAAATAGCTATCTTCACAGATGCAAAGTCAGCTGTCTCAATACTGAAGAGCAAAAACAGCACATAACTAGTTGACCTAAGAGCAGCACTCCATGGTCTATGCCAGAAATCCAAAAAAGTTGTAATACAGTGGATCCCATCACATTGCAGTATACCTGGAAATGAAGAGGCAGACAGACTAGCAAAAGAGGGTGGACGATTACCACAGCCTGACATAGACATAACCTATAATGAGGCAAAAAGGTTTATAAAAAGCACTTATAGAACCAAATGGGAATCAGAGCATCCAGGCCACCAGAAGGATGATGCATATTACAAACTCGACCGAAGAGAACAAGTAGCAATCTTCAGACTCCGCACAGGACGTAACAGGCTGAAACACCACTTGTTCAATAAACTAAAGATAGGAGATACCGATGAATGTAATTGTGGAACTGGTAAAATGACAGCTAAACATTTGCTGCAGGAGTGCCCAATATATGCAGAACAGAGAAAGATATTTTGGCCCACGCCTGCTTCATTTGAGGACAAGCTCTATGGAGATATCAACAAGCTCAAGTTGACTACAGCTTACTTTAACTACATTCAGGTTATCATCTAAAGGTGTATGAAGATGTATTTAGACTGCCACACTTCATACCACAGGTATGTCGGTTACAAAAGCGTCCCAGAGGCATGAAATGGAATATTGCTTGGATAGCACATCCATTACGTGGAAAGTCCGAATCAAAAGCTCACTGTGTGGGCTTCGTAAATGGTGGAAAAAGTGTCCTAGTGACACGAAATGGAATATTGCTTGGATAGCAAATCCATTACGTGAAAAGTCCGAATACAAAGCTCACTGTGTGGGCTTCATAAAAGGTGGAAAAAGTGTCCTAGTGGCACGAAATGGAATATTGCTTGGATAGCAAATCCATTATGTGGAAAGTCTTAATCGAAAGCTCACTGTGTGGATGTCATCTGCAGACTGCATTCTTCTGGTTTCCGGAGGAACAGCCTATGGTGAACGGAAGGCCCAATATACGGAAGTGAGGCTAAGCAGCCATGTGCAGGACGTGACGATTCCTTGGGTGAGCCCAGTACCAGAGCGCTGTGTGATGGCTCTGCAAGTATGGAAGCCTCCTTGGATGGCGGGGAATGCCCATGGTCTGCCCCTGCCTTCCCTTGAGGGCTGACCAGGATGTCTTTGGCTGTTCTATATGGGCCAGCTAGGATTGGGGATAACACCACAACAGTGAGATTCAAACGTCCTAAGAAACCCCCGGGAAGGTTAACCCGGTCAACAAATGCCCACAGAAGTCGGATGTGTCGGCCTAACGGCGCAAGAACGCAGCTCTGCTGTAAAGAGGCACAACGCAGTCACATCCGAAAAAAAAATCCGGATGAACGAAGAAGAAGAAGAAACCCGTGGCCTTTTCTTCTCAAGAAATTTCTTGGTACATTTACTAAAGTTTGCATCAACTCTCACGGGATTCCACTTCCTGCACCTCTTGTTAAGTTTCTAATGACACAAAAGATGTTCCTAAATCATGGGGAGGGGGGGGGGGGGACACTGGCGCCCACCTTGTCCAGAATCTGCCTGCAAAGTCTATCGATCGGCTCTGAGTTGATGTGCGCTTTCTGTCAGTCTGACTTGCTTTATCTTTCTGTTTTGTCTTCTCTGTGCTCTTTCTGTCAGTCTAACTTGCTCTATCTTTCTGTTTTGTCTTCCCTGTGGTCTGAGTGAATCTGGCCCGTTTGTCTGCTCTATATATCAGTTTTAAGGCAGCTTGGTATATCTACCTACCGGTTTGGTCCATATGTCTTCTCCGTCAGTGCAATCTCGGTGTTCGACCGGTCTGTCTGTATGACTGTTTCAATTCTAACATCTCCTTGCATGATACATTCATTCAAACTGCTTATCACTTCAGTCTGTGTTAGATTAACCATGTTGCTGTATGTTTCGCCTACCTTATCGGGTGTCCTCATCCAGAACTGATTTTTCTGTAAACAGTCTCCACACATGCGTATAGAAACAACATGAAAGAAGGGCCAGAGCTGGGGAGATTAGGTAGTTGTGATGTAGGTTCAGTGTCAAAAAGACGTTAAGCGGATCTGGAATAAGGCTTACCTTGAAAAGCATTGATAGACTAATTTTATGTATGGCGGAGAAAGTCGTTAAGAGAAATACAATATCATCTATACTGGGTAAAGCTACCGGTGAGATAAGATCTATCAATAACACTGGGTAAATCTAGGGGTAAGATAAGATCTACCAGCAACACTGCGTAAAGCTACCGGCAAGATAAGATCTACCATTTACACTGGGTAACGCTACCAGTAAGATAAGAGTTACCAGTTACATTGGGTAACGCTACCGGTAAGATAAGATCTACTAGCTACACTGGGTAAAGCTACCGTTAAGATAAGATCTACCAGCTACACTGGATAAAGCTACCGGTAAGATACAATCTACTCTCAACACTGCGTAAAAAGCTGTCGATAATTACTATCTACCAGCAACACTGGGTAAATCTACATGTAAGAAAATATCCAATGAGACCAGCTGCCATTTTCGCAAGGAAGGTGGCCTTCAAGGGACCTCTAGCACTCTCCATCTCTGGTCTCGATGGTCCAGTATAAAAGCCTGTCTCGAGATCAGCCTCATGATTTTCATCTGTTTAAACCGTCGTCTCACAAACATTAAAGTTTGTCCCGAAGCAGTTTCGTTTCACGAGTCTGTAACGTGATAGGTTTCCCATATCAACCATGATTCCACTGTGTGTAATAAATGTGCAATTTGAAGACTGTCCCCTTCAACTTCTGTCAACTTCTTTCCGCTCGATTTCACTGTCCATATATGACTATGTATAGCTCCTTCAACTGACATGCTAGTTGCTTGCTAGAATATTCCACTCTTTGGTGGGATGCATCTGTGGACATTCCGAGTCTCTTGTTGAACTCAGCATCAAATCGGTCAACTACTTTTGTTATCTCAACAAGACAAGACAAATTTTGACCTGCTCAATTGTGTTCACCACTTCTGTATATTTGAGATGGTAGTTGTCAACTGCCTTTGCAGAGATCATAGTTGTGATCTTCATTATAACAAGCGATCATAGTCGTTGCCTTCATTGTAACAAGCGATCATAGTTTTTGCTGCATTGTAACAAGCGATCATTGTTTTTGCTGCATTGTAACAAGCGATCATAGTTTTTGCTGCATTGTAAAAAGCGATCATAGTTGTCTTCATTGGAACAAGCAATCACAGTTTTTGCTTCATTGTAACAAGCGATCATAGTTGTCTTCATTGGAACAAGCAATCACAGTTTTTGCTTCATTGTAACAAGCGATCATAGTTGCCTTCATTGTAACAAGCAATCACAGTTTTTGCTTCATTGTAACAAGCGATCATAGTTGTCTTCATTGGAACAAGCTATCACAGTTGTCTTCATTGTGATACGAGATCATAGTCGTCTTCATTGTAACATGCCACCATAGCCGTCTTCATTGTAACAACACCCACCCACCTCACACGGAGGACTTATGTTTTATAGAACCACATCTCAGCATATTTCTATAGAACCATATTTTAGTATAATTCTACAAAACCACATTTCAACATGTTTTAAGGAACCACATTTCATAATGTTTTATAGAATCAAATTTCATAATGTTTTATAGAATCACATTTCATAATGTTTTATAGAACGACATCTCAGCATTCTGCTATAGAAGCACGTCTCAGTATTCATCTATAGAAGAACATTTCAGCATTCTGCTATAGAAGCACGTCTCAGCATTCTTCTGTAGATGCATATAAGAGCACAGCTCAGTATTCTTCTATAGAAGCACAGCTCAGTATTCTTCTATAGAAGCACAGCTCAGTATTCTTCTACAGAAGCACAGCTCAGTATTCTTCTACAGAAGCACAGCTCAGCATTCTTCTATAGAAGCACAGCTCAGCATTCTTCTACAGAAGCACAGCTCAGCATTCTTCTATAGAAGCACAGCTCAGCATTCTTCTATAGAAGCACAGCTCAGTATTCTTCTATAGAAGCACAGCTCAGCATTCTTCTATAGAAGCACAGCTCAGCATTCTTCTATAGAAGCACAGCTCAGCATTCTTCTATAGAAGCACAGCTCAGCATTCTTCTATAGAAGCACAGCTCAGGATTCTTCTATAGAAGCACAGCTCAGCATTCTTCTATAGAAGCACAGCTCAGTATTCTTCTACAGAAGCACAGCTCAGCATTCTTCTATAGAAGCACAGCTCAGCATTCTTCTACAGAAGCACAGCTTAGCATTCTTCTATAGAAGCACAGCTCAATATTCTTCTATAGAAGCACAGCTCAGTATTCTTCTATAGAAGCACAGCTCAGTATTCTTCTATAGAAGCACAGCTCAGCATTCTTCTACAGAAGCACAGCTCAGCATTCTTCTATAGAAGCACAGCTCAGCATTCTTCTATAGAAGCACAGCTCAGTATTCTTCTATAGAAGCACAGCTCAGTATTCTTCTATAGAAGCACAGCTCAGTATTCTTCTATAGAAGCACAGCTCAGTATTCTTCTATAGAAGCACAGCTCAGCATTCTTCTATAGAAGCACAGCTCAGTATTCTTCTGTAGAAGCACAGCTCAGCATTCTTCTGTAGAAGCATATGAGAGCACATCTCAGCAGCCTCCAAAGAACTTCTTTCCAGTCGATTTCATTGTCCATATATGACTATGTATAGCCCCGAAAAATCGTTGTCTTACCTTCATTGACTAAGACATGCTGGATATGATAATCTTCATATTGTGGGACATTGCTGTGGCTTGGGTATTCTACATGTCAACTCTTTAATACATCTTCCAGCTGCTGTTATACATGTAAGTTCTTTCTTCTGCTATATTTAATCGTCTTCCGTCTGCTAGTATCTTTAAAACATCTCCCATTTTCTATCTTTAACCATCTTCCATCTGCTGTTATCACGGTGTCCAGAGATATATGAAGACATTAACTAATTTTCTTTTATTTGTAATACGCCCTATACACACGTATAATCAAGAAGAAGTGCGTATGGGAACGGAATTGCCACACGGACATTGTAGACGCGAGGTGGCATGGCATGAGGCAGGAGACATGGCCAAAAATCAGCGGCCGTGATGAAAGGGATGATTTGCTGATGATGATATGTGTTAATGTTTGTCAGCTGTGTCAACGTCAGACAGTCAGATCGATCTATCTGTCTGTTATACCCCCTTGTTTATCAACTCGATTTATGCACCTGTCTGCCTACCTGCATGTCAGACTTAGTTCTGTCTGTTGGTGGGTCATTGTGTCTGTTAGTCAACACATATGGGCTGATTTAATGGGCAACCATGGTTTTGTCTACTGTGGCATAACCACTAACCACCATTATTCAGTTGACAAGAATGCACGCTAAAGAGAAGGAAAAATATAAAACAAATGACTTCACCAACGCAAACTGAAACCAAAACTTAAAAAACTAACGCAACATCAAAACTGAAACTGGAACAAGTGACAGATGACGTCAATTCTAGGAAACATTTCATCAGCCCAAACTCAGGAGATTATTGGATAAGAACAGACATGTGACAACGCCTCAATTCGGAAGCCCGCGTAGAATATGTTAATCGCACACTTCTCCTGCAACCCGCCTGATGAACAGACGTAAAAACTTGTGTGAGCACATTTTCAAATAGGGACTGCAGAGTGTCTGGATCTGAGGTAAGCTTGTTATTCCTTTGATTAAACTGATGACCAGATGTATCAAGTGACAAGTAAGGGTATCCAGTGTTTGTAATGTCAATTGAAATGTATTATTATAAATTAAAACCTCCGAAGTGAAAAATGCTCGACTGTAGATTCTGATGACGCCGAGCCGATTCCCGGGCAAACTGACAATCTACTACTCTCTTCGAATACTGCAATCTCTGATATTCTTAAAGATAGTTATTAACTTTAAGAGGTGCATAATAATACTACATTCTATTCTAGACAACTGTACGAAGTGATGATTCTAAAGCAATCTTGTGCATTTCAGCAGAAACACTGCTTAAATTGCTTTCACTATCTACAGCTCATAAGACAGTTCGTGTACGAGAACAAGTGCCTCGTTTTAAAACAGCCTATGCCTATTTTCAATCTAGAGAGCTGAAAGAGAAATCATATCTTTCCTTTCTCCATCATCTAATGAATAAATAGGGTTTGATGGAATAAATATTTATATTTATGTCAGATTTTACTTAGATAAGGGCATTACATCAGAAAAGTTATGCTTCGCGGAACTCCATCATCAGAAGTTAACTTAACTCATTACTCAACATAACTTAAAACACAACACCACACGACTCAACACTCAACCCCACAACAACAACCACAACAACAGGTAACGGGAGAGGAGTTATTATACAAAGAAAAAGGACAAGTTGGGTAATTGGGAAAACACAGAGAACCATTTATACACACTATAAACCCAATTGAGTGATAGAAATGTTATAAATGTACATTATAAATATCCTAATCTCCCAGTCACAAGGTTACAATTTTTAGGAACACACAACACCCATTTCAGGAACAGATACCTAAATGTTAAATTATGATCTCCATATTTATAATGTACAACATTTATATGTATACAATGTTTCCACACTTGTTGACATCTTTTGAATTGATGTTTATTTGTTGATTGACTGTAAAACTTGGGCCTATATGCCATTTTCTATTTTATCTTGTGTAAACCACAACAGAAAATGAATGTAACCGGCCTAAAGACACAGGCCCAGTCAATAAATGATGAAAATTAACTGACCTTCTGTAATTTGTCAGTCAAACCTATCAGTTGATTCTCCATCTTATGTGTGTAAAACATGTGTCAATGTCTACTGGAATTTTTTTAATGTGTAATTGTCAAAACACATCCACTCATGATGCATTACTAAATTGGGGAGAGAAGACTCTAGGTCTATCAACTGCTCAACATCCATGCTTTCTTAACATAAATCAGACTGAGAGAATTCTCCAGTCTTTCCTCAGAATTGGAAAAAGGGGGCTCAAGAGCTAAAAGAATCCTTGGAGAAGGGGCAGAATCCCAGTTAGTATTTACTATTCTCACCAGGGCCATAATCCATATCTCCTAGACATAATTAATAAGACGAGGCCTGCAGATAACTCGAGGGTCATATTCTGGGGTTATTGAAGATAGAAGAGGATGGGGCCCAACTTCTTTTGTTAGAAATGGGGCATGCACTACAGTGATCTCCCACTCCCTTCAAAATATATGACATCTACCATGTGTGTGTATTTCTCGTCTGCCTTATCAGTCTAGTACACGTCTATTAAGTCCGTCCGTATGGAGCTCTCTGATGTGCATCCACACAGTGACATAATGAATTGTTACATGGAAGAGATATTAGGGCCATGACAAAATGGGCAAGTATATGTAGACAGACAAACAAGCACGCAGACATAGACAGACAGACAGACGTGCAAGAAGGCAGGCAGGCATAAACAGACAGACAAGTAGGCAGACATAAACAGACAGGCAAGCAGACAGATAAACAAGCAGACAGATAAGCAAGCAGACAGATAAGCAAGCAGACAGATAAGCAAGTAAGCAGGCTGACAGATATATAATACATATCAAAGGACAATAATCTAACAGTTATATTTGTCGACACCAAAATATCCACATTCCAGGTGTGTACCCAGTTCTGGCCCCGCTGCGCCCCCGCCGCCTCCCTCCCGCTCCCTATATACGTTGACTGTATCCTCCTGCAGGTGTCGCTGGCCTCCCCGCCTTTATCTACAGACCACACGGTGGAGGGTGGGCTTTCCCAGTGCCCTCAATGTTCCTATATTTACACGCCGAATTGTTTGTTTGCCAAGGTCGGCTATAGATGTCTCATTCAACATGATGGTTTCCGCGGCGAGGAGAGCCCCGATAGCCAATATGTTCTCTACATTTTACTAATCAGCCCGAACCCGACCCAACACGCCAGGTTTTACGCCTTGACAAAAGCCCATTTTTCCCCTGGTGACTTCAGCAGTCTATGGCTCTTACACATGGCCGAGTCTGCACAACAAAGCCGTTATTTATGAAACGACACTACAGTTTTTCACTGGGGTGGAAGGGATCACTCCCAGAGCTGGGTTGGGGGCGGGGGACAGGTGACAACTGCTAACACCTGTATTGATCTAAAGCAGACGGTTGAAAGTAAGTGAGAGCGAGTCGAGGTAAAAGATGCAAAGCCTAGATTGAGGCAAAGAGGCCATAAGCGGTTCAAGGAACACAAGACACGGCTCAGATCTCTCAAGCAAGAAATGTGAGCCAGGAAATAACCAATAGAATTCCTGGTTGGTTGGCCATGCGTAACATTATATATTTTACAAGGGATTGTTCAATGTCTTAATTCCTATTATACTGAGCCTCAATATACCTGGAAGTCGAGGTTAGGGAATGCGTTCTCTTTCTCCTACTCTATATCTTGATTGTCTCGTTACGGGCGGGCTGCTGGCCGTGAATGTCAAGGTGTGAAGGGGCAGCGCTGGTACTAGAAGAACTTGTCAGCGACGGATAATGGGCATGCCATGGGTGCCTCTGATAGACTCCAGCTGCATACTTTCAGCTAATAGACGTGTCTTTTAGAGAAGGCTGCAGTCGTACTTCCAGACGGGAGCTTTCAACATTGTAATAGCTTTAAAACAATGACGGCGATGATAATAATGGCATCAAGTGCCCTGCTCGTGCGCGCAGTACGTCTCTCTTCTATCCTCGCCGGCAATCTGATACACGTTTACAGCCAGGTTTTGCGTTTTCAAAATAGTGCAGACCGGAACACAGCCGGAGGAAGGAGAATTAGCGTATCCCATCCTACCTAAAGCAGCTTCCACAAGCAATGGCTCTAGGCAATGTATATACCAGAAACCGAGCCATACAGAAGATAGTACCTCATTCTTCGCTGCTTCTTGGCGGGAGCGTAACAGACAGAATAAACACCTGCGTAGGCTAGGCCGCTGCTCCACCCATGCACCGTGGGCCGAGCAAGCTGGTGTACACCTACTCTACGGTTGTCCCATGTGTGGAGCGGGCCAGCTGCTGGACGCCTTCTCTATGGTTGTCCCACGTGTAGGTAGAGCCAGCTGCTGGACGCCTTCTCTACGGTTGTCCCACGTGTAGGTAGAGCCAGCTGCTGGACGCCTTCTCTATGGTTGTCCCACGTGTGGGTAGAGCCAGCTGCTGGACGCCTTCTCTATGGTTGTCCCACGTGTGGGTAGAGCCAGCTGCTGGACACCTTCTCTACGGTTGTCCCACGTGTAGGTAGAGCCAGCTGCTGGACGCCTTCTCTACGGTTGTCCCACGTGTAGGTAGAGCCAGCTGCTGGACGCCTTCTCTACGGTTGTCCCATGTGTGGAGCGGGCCAGCTGCTGGACGCCTTCTCTATGGTTGTCCCACGTGTAGGTAGAGCCAGCTGCTGGACGCCTTCTCTATGGTTGTCCCACGTGTAGGTAGAGCCAGCTGCTGGACGCCTTCTCTATGGTTGTCCCACGTGTGGGTAGAGCCAGCTGCTGGACGCCTTCTCTATGGTTGTCCCACGTGTGGGTAGAGCCAGCTGCTGGACACCTTCTCTACGGTTGTCCCACGTGTAGGTAGAGCCAGCTGCTGGACGCCTTCTCTACGGTTGTCCCACGTGTAGGTAGAGCCAGCTGCTGGACGCCTTCTCTACGGTTGTCCCATGTGTGGAGAGGGCCAGCTGCTGGACGCCTTCTCTATGGTTGTCCCACGTGTAGGTAGAGCCAGCTGCTGGACGCCTTCTCTATGGTTGTCCCACGTGTAGGTAGAGCCAGCTGCTGGACGCCTTCTCTATGGTTGTCCCACGTGTGGGTAGAGCCAGCTGCTGGACGCCTTCTCTACGGTTGTCCCATGTGTGGACCGGGCCAGCTGCTGGACACCTTCTCTACGGTTGTCCCATGTGTGGGTAGAGCCAGCTGCTGGACGCCTTCTCTACGGTTGTCCCATGTGTGGACCGGGCCAGCTGCTGGACGCCTTCTCTATGGTTGTCCCACGTGTAGGTAGAGCCAGCTGCTGGACGCCTTCTCTATGGTTGTCCCACGTGTGGGTAGAGCCAGCTGCTGGACGCCTTCTCTATGGTTGTCCCACGTGTGGGTAGAGCCAGCTGCTGGACACCTTCTCTACGGTTGTCCCACGTGTAGGTAGAGCCAGCTGCTGGACGCCTTCTCTACGGTTGTCCCACGTGTAGGTAGAGCCAGCTGCTGGACGCCTTCTCTACGGTTGTCCCATGTGTGGAGAGGGCCAGCTGCTGGACGCCTTCTCTATGGTTGTCCCACGTGTAGGTAGAGCCAGCTGCTGGACGCCTTCTCTATGGTTGTCCCACGTGTAGGTAGAGCCAGCTGCTGGACGCCTTCTCTATGGTTGTCCCACGTGTGGGTAGAGCCAGCTGCTGGACGCCTTCTCTACGGTTGTCCCATGTGTGGACCGGGCCAGCTGCTGGACACCTTCTCTACGGTTGTCCCATGTGTGGGTAGAGCCAGCTGCTGGACGCCTTCTCTACGGTTGTCCCATGTGTGGACCGGGCCAGCTGCTGGACGCCTTCTCTATGGTTGTCCCACGTGTAGGTAGAGCCAGCTGCTGGACGCCTTCTCTACGGTTGTCCCATGTGTGGACCGGGCCAGCTGCTGGACACCTTCTCTACGGTTGTCCCACATGTGGGTAGAGCCAGCTGCTGGACGCCTTCTCTACGGTTGTCCCACGTGTGGAGCGGGCCAGCTGCTGGACACCTTCTCTACGGTTGTCCCACATGTGGGTAGAGCCAGCTGCTGGACACCTTCTCTACGGTTGTCCCACATGTGGGTAGAGCCAGCTACTGGACACCTTCTCTACGGTTGTCCCACGTGTGGGTAGAGCCAGCTGCTGGACGCCTTCTCTATGGTTGTCCCACGTGTGGGTAGAGCCAGCTGCTGGACACCTTCTCTACGGTTGTCCCACGTGTAGGTAGAGCCAGCTGCTGGACGCCTTCTCTACGGTTGTCCCACGTGTAGGTAGAGCCAGCTGCTGGACGCCTTCTCTACGGTTGTCCCATGTGTGGAGAGGGCCAGCTGCTGGACGCCTTCTCTATGGTTGTCCCACGTGTAGGTAGAGCCAGCTGCTGGACGCCTTCTCTATGGTTGTCCCACGTGTAGGTAGAGCCAGCTGCTGGACGCCTTCTCTATGGTTGTCCCACGTGTGGGTAGAGCCAGCTGCTGGACGCCTTCTCTACGGTTGTTCCATGTGTGGACCGGGCCAGCTGCTGGACACCTTCTCTACGGTTGTCCCATGTGTGGGTAGAGCCAGCTGCTGGACGCCTTCTCTACGGTTGTCCCATGTGTAGACCGGGCCAGCTGCTGGACGCCTTCTCTATGGTTGTCCCACGTGTAGGTAGAGCCAGCTGCTGGACGCCTTCTCTACGGTTGTCCCATGTGTGGACCGGGCCAGCTGCTGGACACCTTCTCTACGGTTGTCCCACATGTGGGTAGAGCCAGCTGCTGGACGCCTTCTCTACGGTTGTCCCACGTGTGGAGCGGGCCAGCTGCTGGACACCTTCTCTACGGTTGTCCCACATGTGGGTAGAGCCAGCTGCTGGACACCTTCTCTACGGTTGTCCCACATGTGGGTAGAGCCAGCTACTGGACACCTTCTCTACGGTTGTCCCACGTGTGGGTAGAGCCAGCTGCTGGACGCCTTCTCTACGGTTGTCCCACGTGTGGGTAGAGCCAGCTGCTGGACGCCTTCTCTACGGTTGTCCCACGTGTGGGTAGAGCCAGCTACTGGACACCTTCTCTACGGTTGTCCCACGTGTGGGTAGAGCCAGCTGCTGGACGCCTTCTCTACGGTTGTCCCACGTGTGGGTAGAGCCAGCTACTGGACGCCTTCTCTACGGTTGTCCCACGTGTGGGTAGAGCCAGCTACTGGACACCTTCTCTACGGTTGTCCCACGTGTGGGTAGAGCCAGCTACTGGACACCTTCTCTATGGTTGTCCCACGTGTGGGTCGAGCCAGCTACTGGACAACTTCTCTACGGTTGTCCCACGTCAGGAGTCTCGGTGACCATGTAGTTACGCAGTCTGAATGGTTCGCCCAAGGTCGTGGGTTCGATTCCAGGCCACGTCGTTCGGTTGACAATTCAATTTCCTCGTAGACTCCTGGGGATCATCGCTGGAGCTACAGAGTTCGTGCTTTGTGTGACGCTGTCGGCAGGATGCCCTGCGGAAAGAGACCAAGCCGTATGGGATAAAACTCGGTGCACTGAAATCAATCTTCTTGCATTTTATCAACCCAAACAGCGGACAGTTAGGCTAAAATGTTGGCTTCTCGTCCTTGATGTTGGGACATAAATTACAAGTACCACTGAAGTCGAGTGGGTTCGCTTGATGGCTAGAGACACTGGTTATATGGAAAGCTAACCCATACGCAAAATTTCAGCCCAAAGCTGTACTATAAGTAGTGTGTATGGACTACGCTTGAGCTCAAAGCGAGCGAGCGCAAAACGCAAAAAAAAACCAACAACTTCCTTTTGTCCTATACATAATGGGTTCAGTATCATATAGTAGTCTACTGAATCACACTCTACACTAATCTCCACGCTGTATGAAACTAAAGATGAACCGATGAATTCATAATAAGAACTCGATTGACGCTCCAATCACTACAGATCCAATAGTAACAAGGAGAAATTGGAGGCCGTGGCAGCGGCTAAGGGGGAGTGTAAAGAAGAGGAGTGGGGGGAGAGAGAGTGAGAGAGAGATAGAGAGAGAGAGAGAGAGAGAGAGAGAGAGAGGAGAGAGAGAGAGAGAGAAGAAGAAGAAGAAGAAGAAGAAGAAGAAGAAGAAGAAGAAGAAGAAGAAGAAGAAGAAGAAGAAGAAGAAGAAGAAGAAGAAGAAGAAGAAGAAGAAGAAGAAGAAGAAGAAGAAGAAGAAGAAGAAGAAGAAGAAGAAGAAGAAGAAGAAGAAGAAGAAGAAGAAGAAGAAGAAGAAGAAGAAGAAGAAGAAGAAGAAGAAGAAGAAGAAGAAGAAGAAGAAGAAGAAGAAGAAGAAGAAGAAGAAGAAGGCATACGTGAGAAGCTTAATTCAAACATCAGTGAACGTAAGATATACATGTGTATACAGGAAGGCCCGCTATACGTCGCTTCGGTTTACGTCGTTTCGCTATAACGTCGTTGTCACAGTGGGACATATATTCACTTTACGTCGCTACGTTCTGCTATAACGTCGTCACCTGTGTTGCCATGCTGCGTTAACGTCGCCATTTTACATTTTGTGCAGAGTGTTTTTCAGGATTTTATCATGTAGTCACCCATAATTAAGAGTTCAAAGCGCACTGTAAGTGCTGATAGTGTGTCTGGTTGTAAGAGAACCAGGAAAAGTGTTACTCTTGAGGTGAATTTAGATGTCCTTGATTATCCGAGACAATGTAGGCGGATGCCATTTTAAGCAACTGTTTGCAATTCCAGCGTTGACAATTTCTCAAAGGGGAAAAAGGCGAGGACGAGGAGTGTTGCTTTGAGAAAACACATGTGCGTCGCTTCGAATACTCTTTAACATAGAAGCAGCTTTTCTTACTGTATTACTTGTTGGCTTTCTGTATGTTTAAGAGGCTGGACATAATATTCTATGTCACAGTCTCATATGCCAGATTCTCCTTTTTCAAGCATCGTCATTTAGCCTTCGATATGAAACCCCAACCACTCTGTTTCTCATCATTGACCCATCAGTATATGTCACCTTGATGTGTGTTACTATGGATCAGCTGTTGCACCTCAAACTCCGTGCGGCCCGCTGTCCATTCTGTGCACGCACGACCCAGTATTACAATTGCATTTTGCCATTCCGTCATGTCTTCCGTTACTTCAACCCACTCTTTTTCACGACTAATGGTCTCTATATCACACACCTGACGTATAGATATTTCTGCCCGTGCTTTCCAGGACCTGCTCCTTCTTAGTCTATGACCCTTAACCATATTCATGGCTTCATGCAGGGGGTGATCCCTATCTGCAGCAACTTGCAGGTACCATTTGGCCTGAAGGTATCCGTCATTGTTGGTAGCGCCAGGATATGCCTCATGCATACAGTTGGTGTGTCCTTTGTGTACCCCAGGATCACCCGCATGGCCGCATTTTGTATGCACTTCAATCTTTCAAGCTGGCTTTTTGATACTGTCAGCAGCCCCAAACCATACTTATTGACATAAATTATTAACTGCTGAAAGAGCATGTAAAACTTCCTCTGCTCTACCCCAGTCGCCGCCATCGCCCTCAGTGCATTAAGTCCCCTACAAGCCTTCATCACCAAAGACTCCTCGTGATCCTTAAAAGACCTACACGACGAATTAGGGAATTTACTTGATCCTATAAACACTATGCTTATGAAACACGGAGGAAATTGGCGCTGGGACTTCAATAATCCCTCCCCACAACGCCTAACGGCATCATAGGTGGAAGACAACAACAGTAAACGAAAAGCTGATTATTCCAAATAGTTGTCAGCCCTGCATACCTGCAAGAGAGAGAGAGATAGAGAGAGAGAGAGAGAGAGAGAGAGAGAGAGAGAGAGAGGAGAGAGGAGAGAGAGAGGAGAGAGAGAGGAGAGAGAGAGGAGAGAGAGAGAGGAGAGAGAGAGGAGAGAGAGAGAGGAGAGAGAGAGAGAGGAGTGGAGAGAGAGAGGAGAGAGAGCGGAGAGAGAGAGAGTATGTGCAATATCGCCAGTAAATTGTGACGTAGAAAGGAAAGCTATGGGATGCTGCAGATGTCCAGACCAAGTGGGCACAGGCCGGCCCTCAATCAAACAACATCAGGCTGTCCTGTCTTTTGCTATGTTCCGCAGCTCCCTCCATGTTCTCTAATATAATCTTATATATAAATTAGGATGTCCGTATCTCTGTCTGTATGTATGTATGTATGTATGGCCTTTATTTGTTCGCGAACGGCCCATCCGATTGAGATGAAATTTTCTACACGCCTTCCTTTCATTCCAGAGCTGTCAACTGTGATATTTTGTTAGTGTGAAATCGCCTGCTTACTCAGTATTATTTCATTTTTCATTTTTCATCATAATTTCATATATCTCAGGGGATCTAACTCTGTAAAAGTTATTTCAAGGGGCATAACTTTTCTGTATAACTTATAGTCATATTGTGGCATCGTTTTCAAAGATTTATAAACTCTTTGTCCATAGTTATGTACCGGCATATGAGTTATAATAAATAATGATACAATCTGTAAGGCATTTTCAAAGTTTTCATAAAAATGATGCACAATGCATAACATTGTAACTCATCTTTTTTTGCTTAAGAAGTTACTGTAGTCATGCAGGTGATTAGAAAGAGTTTTCATTAAAAATAATGGATGGTGTGTGGTAGAACGTTCTTTTAAGTTACATTTTTTGTTGTTGTATGAATTTAATGAAGCCGGACAGGGTCAGGCAGACAGATAGACAGACAGACAGACAGATAGACAGTCGGGAACAGGAACTTATATGACTACTTATATAAATTAAATGAGATGCTTCACACCAGGAGCTGGGCGATGTCGGGCCGGGTCAGACAGACAGACAGACAGACAGATAGTCGGTAACGGGAACGGGAACTTATATGACTACTTATATGAATTAAATGAGATGCTTCCCACCAGGGACTGGGCGAAGCCGGGCAGGGTCAGCTAGTGATCAATAAAAAGACGTCAATTGCAACGAGAAAAAGGGTTATGGGGTGCTACATAGAACCTGTACTTTTGTATTGATGTAAAGCGTGGGCAAATAGCAGACATGCTGAAAAACATCTGAAGGCTTTGGAAATGTGGTTTCTGAGGAAAATGCAAATACCATCGACATACAGAAAGACCAATGACCAAGTGCTACAAGAAACAAATGAAAATCGTACACTGATTAGAGAAATTAGACGTAGATAGTCAACAATTTTTGGACATGTTATGAGAAGAAATGAATTGGAGAACCTTGTGACAATTGGCAAGATCGAGGGCAAGACTACAAGTGGAAGACAGGGAAGTAAATACCTAGGCATCTCCCATCAGAAGTTATGACTGTTCCTAAATAATTGTACCAATTCACTTGTTTAAGAATATTTCCGTTTACTTGTATATTACGTTATAGCATTTCCTTCTTCCTTGGTGACGACCATAATCTATTCTTCTTACAATTTAATTATAACCCTAGTTGTTCACTGTGTGCAACAACCGCATCTACTAAATGTTGCAGATCCTGCTCATTGGCTGCAATCAATATTGTATCATCCACATATCTAATGTAATTGACGTTACATCCTCCAACGATGATTCCTTTCATATCTTATACACTATACACGACTCATCCGAAAACTCGTCTAGGAAGCACGAGTCGCACTGCCGAAGTATCGTATGAATACTACAGGGTGGAACTGTGTTGCGACCTTGCTTTAGAATATTAGCTTAATTGTTTGACGAATTATTGAACACATTTGACACATACATTTTGCGATTATTGTAAAGGTAGAAGTGAATTCACATTTACTAATGTCCGTCGATGTTGTTATGTTATTCCTACATATGGGAGTATACCAGGATGGTTGTGGAACGTGCCATGGTCAGCGACAGAAGAACTCAGTCCAACATCCTGTCAACATGTCCGGTTGATGTCTTCGCAATATTAAACACTATTGTTACGTGCAGTGCCGGGCGGCTCACACCACCATGCCTCTTTACAAACATCTGCTCTCTGCTGTCTTCGTAAATTCCACTTTTATTTCACAATAATGTAACACATAATTAACATATATATAATTACACGGCGGAGTGGCTAAGTGGTTACAACGCCCACCTTTAGCCCGTCGACACCTGGCTCGTGCCACGGCTTGGAATTTTTGTTGTTATCAATTAAGAAAACAGATGATGTGCTCTCCCCTGATTCTCCGGTAGTGGATCTGGCGTCTGGTCTTCCAAGACAAGGGCGAAACAATCAGAGTCCCGTGTACACACTGCGCGTGGTAAACATTCTCCACCACTTGTACAGTTATGTCCGTGTGAGATCAATGGGAGAATACTGCAACACTTGTACATATGCGTCCGTGTGTGATCTATAGGAGAATACTGCAACACTTGTGCAGATATGTCCGTATGTGATCTATGGAATAATACTGCAGCACTTGTGCAGATATGTCCGTGTGTGATCTATGTGATAATATAATACTGCAACACTTTGGGAGACATGTCCCTGTGTAATCTATAGGAGAATACTGCATCACTTTGGGAGACTTTTGGGAGACGTGTGCTATAAGTCATCTTTAATCAACATGAAAGCCTATATGTGTATTTATGTGGACTCGAAATGAGACGCCTTCATACCCTGTGTGTCCCCACCCCTATCGATATCTTCATCTCTGTGACAAACAAGAAAGCCATTATGACTCATCTAAAGCCAGATTTTCGTGAAACAAACAAGCCATCAAATTTGCATATCGAAATTTAAAAACCCGATACTCGGCTTTCGATATGTTTTAATTATAGCCTCATGCTTTCACTAGTCACCGGATACACGTAATCTGGTAATTGTAATCGATTACCACAGCAACAGCTGGCGGCACGAGACAGGCGTGTGATTGATATGTGCCCGTGTAACCGCTCTACACCTAGCACATCACATGGGCACGATGTTACAAGGTAAATATTTGACCAGCTAGCGACTGACGCCGTAATTGAGGATGCAGTCTGTCGTGCGGTGTTGGTGTCTTTCTGTAATATACTTCGCTCTCATTGGCATATTGTTCGCACATCTCTAGTCAGCACGCAAGTTCTAGGATATATATATATATATATATATATATATATATATATATATATATATATATATATATATATATATATATATATATATATCACTATTCACTATTTTCGGTAGTTAAGCGGGCCACAACGTTATAAAATGTAAAAAAGTAGTGCAATATCATTCTTACCATTCTTAACTTTCGTCAACAAAATTCTAAAACTTTAAAGGCAGTCAGATTCAGTACTTCACTGTGGTCATTTTTTTTTTTTGGGGGGGGGGGGGGGTTTAAATCAAATGTTCAATTTACAATGAACTGTTAATCATTTTCGAAAATCGCTATTAATGTAATTAATTTACAATTGTAACTTTTCTTCATAACGGGTTACTTAAGTTCAGATACCAGTTAATCAATGTCTGGGCACAAATCTGTCGTACCCAAAGTCATAAGCGCAGCTAGGCTACTGTCGGTGAGTCTGGAACGTTGCTTGTTTTTTTTTTTTTTTATAACGGTCATTGCGGAAAATGACCGCTGGCACCTGTATGACGAACCAAAACGACAAATGAATCTCTTGGCGAATGAACACAAGTGTTCAAATTGTTCGACAGTCAATAGTCGCCAGAATGAAATCATATGATCAGCTGAAGGTAATGCAAGTAGCTTTAGAAATGTACATCTCAGTGCAGAATTGCATTTCAAATCAATTACCCCGTGCTGAAGGTTTTGCTGTAATTGACAGAGCTTGGCATCAGGAAATACGAACCGATTTATGAAGAGTGCAACATTATCCTCCTTAATTGTGAACTCTTAAAATCTCGACTGAAAGATATCCAGAGACTTTCAACTTTTACTTTGTACTGTAACACGTCATATTCCTTTTCCACCGCACGTTGGAAGCACCTCTATATAGTCCCGTCAGTCAGCTGTCCGATAAACAATCGTAGTCTCATTTTAAATGAAGAAATGTCATCGCACAAATTTGTGAATAGTTATTTTCCCCCATGGATCCTCGCATTTAAAGAGTTTATATGAGAGGTGACGTCCACCAAAAATGCCAGATCATTAATCCAGTCATCGTTCAGCAGACATTCCCGTTCTGTAGGCAATGCATTTTTTTCAGACAGAAACAGATAGACACTATTTTTTCAGTGCCCTGAAACGTGACAGAACTTTCCCTTTAGATAGCCATCTGACATCACAGTGTAACAGTAGCTCACCGTATTCCTCGTTTAGATCTCATAGAAACTATCTGAACTCACGCTTGTTCAGCGCCTTACTTCGAATTTCGTTCACACATCCCAGAAAAACATCCATGACATGTTTCAAATTTAAAGTCTTTCCACACAGAGCTTCTTGGTAAATGATACAATGATATTTTAGTATAGTGCTGCCAAGAAACTGTTCCAATAATGCTAGACATCCAGGCTTTTTACCCGTCAAAAGCCGGAGCACCATCGGTGCATACACTGTCCAATTTGGTCCATTCTACGTTGTTTTTCCCTACACACAACTTCAGTGTTTCAAACAGATCAATCCCTTTTGTAGGTGCATGCACTGATTCAAGTACTAGAAGTTCTTCAATGACTTCAAAATTATCGTTTATTGCTCGAACAAAAACTGCGACCTGAGCTGTGTCAGGAATGTCAGTGGATCCATCCACTGCCAATGAAAAACAAAATTTATAATTTTTGATGTGTGCTGCTACTTGACGATGAACATCGCTGACTAATTCTTCAACTCCTGTGGCCATAGTATTATTAGACAAAGGAATCTGATAAATTTTGTATCACAGTTTATTTTCGTCAAGCATTCTAGCAGCAATTATAAGGGATGCCTTGATTATTTCTTCTGCATCGGTGAATGGCTTTTTTTGTTTTGTTTTGCGAGCCAACAGAAGAGCGACTTCGTACGACGCAACAACAGCACTCTTGCTCTGTTCGTTAGCATTGGTGAAAAATGACTGCTGCTTGGTCAGAGAACTTTCTCTAAGAAATATTTTCTTACCTCCGAATTGATCGGATATTGAGCATTTATGTCTGAATGTGTTGTCGTGAAGTGTCGTTCCAGATTAAATTTTTCGTAACAGAAACACAAAATCCGCAGATTAAGCAAACTGGTTTACCACCACGGCTATGCATAAACGTAAAAATCTCCGTGCAATCTTCGTTGAATTCATGACAAGCAACATCGTCACATTTTCGCTTTTTACCATTGTTTGATTTTAGATTTTCCACACTCATGTTTATAGACTTTAACGGTAAATTTTTATTTGAAAAACTATAATTTCAACACAATACTACCGACTCTGCCAAACAGTTGTAACAGGCGACAACATGGCGCCTTGCGCACTCTGATTGATCGACAAGGCTGGGATATGGGAACTTCATAACGTTTCGTTGTGAACTGAACAGGCGCATTCGATAATATCTGAGCATAACAACCACGAGCAGAGTAAATTATCGCACGCTGACGGGGCACTCCGAGTGCATTTAAAAAAAAAAAAAAAAATTAAAATATATTATATTAAACAACGAGGCCTCGCATGCCACTTTCTGACAGCTGGCGGGCTACAAGTGGCCCGCGGGCCGTGGTTTTGGAACCTCTGCTCTACATGGACCATAGACCCTCACTGGCTACCACTGGTAGCGCCAGTGGTGAGTAGTGTCGCTAGCTGCCTCACGCGTCGAAGGTTGTAAGTTCGATTCCGGGCTACGTCGTTCGCTTCACGAGTGCATTTTTCTCGGAGACATCTTGGGGTCGTCGCTCACCTTACCAAGTGATCGAACCCGGGTCTCCCGAAGGACAGTCCGACGTTGTAGCCACTCGGCCAGCCGCTCCTCCGCTACGCGTGTGACAATAAAAATAACTCCACACGTGGTTGCGAAGCTCCATACAAGAAAGCCAAAATCTGGTGTTTGAGAAAAGTCTTTGTCAAGGGGAGATAACAGGAATACTAAGCTGGAGAACAAAAGTATCCTAATACAGATAAATATCTGGATGGCTTGGCCACATGTCATGGTCGGGACAAGAACACAGAGCTGACCCACGACTCTGATAATTGTGGAAGGTGGCAAAACGTGACCGCCCACGCTTACCGGCATGGCACATAATGAATGAATGCAGACGGCAACCTGAGCATCATAGCGCACGCACGCACGCACACACACCCACACACATATTCACTCACACACACACACACACACACACACATATATACATTACCCTTCCTCCTCACTCACACCCACGCTCGTAACTACTCAATGACGTCTGCACAACGATGGCATCAGTTAACGACGCATTTCACAAACCGCCATTTCTCTACTAGACATAGTCAAAGTCATTATAGCATAGATTGTGTGCAATCAGTAAAGGTTGTTTGCGATCAGTAAAGATTGTTTGCGAGCAGCACAGATTGTTTGCTATCAGTAAAAATAGTTTGTGAGCAGCACATAATGTTTACAAGCAGCAAAGATTGTTCGCGAGCACAGATTGTTTAAAGCTGAAGATTTGAACAATGAGACTGGAAATGCCAACCTCAAGAATGTGAAAGTAAACATAATAGCCAGAACTGTCATGTCATAGACTTCTGGCTGTTGACAAAATCCAGGCCAACCAAGAATAACTGGCCACAACAGTGGAGACTGAAGCGAGGTACATTCAGAACTAACGTATCTACCACAGGGGTGTGATTGTTGGTCCTCTTAAGACGCTACATGAAGGTACAAGAACAGTAACAATAAACACCAACTCCTGATACCTGCAATATATCATTGGTGGCTAAGTGAGAGTTCCTACCGTGACCAAATGTGTGTGATCCTTGGTGCCTTAGTGAGAGCTCCTACCGTTACCAAGTGTGTGTGTGTGTGTGCGTGCGTGCGTGCGCGCGTGTGTGTGTGTGTGTGTGTGTGTGTGTGTGTGTGTGTGTGTGTGATCCTTGGTTCTCCTTGGCTCGCTCTCATCACAGTGCACTGAAAAGTTTCCCCACCTCTTGCCAGTTCTATGCACCCACGCGGCTAGGTATCTGCAGTTCTATGCACCCGCGCGGTTTGGTATCTGCAGTTCTATGCACCCAAACGTGGCGATGTATCTGCAGTTCTATGCACCCAAACGTGGCGATGTATCTGCAGTTCTATACACCCACACAGTTCAGGTATCTGCAGTTCTATACACCCAAACAGATCAGGTGTCTACAGTTCTATACACCCACACAGATCAGGTGTCTACAGTTTTATACACTCACACAGGTCAGGTGACTATAGTTCTATACACCCACACATGTCAGGTGTCTACAGTTCTATATACCCACACATGTTAGGTGTCTACAGTTTTATACACCCACACATGTCAGGTGTCTACAGTTCTATACACCCACACAGGTCAGGTATCTGCAGTTCTATACACCCACACATGTCAGGTATCTGCAGTTCTATACACCCACACATGTCAGGTGTCTACAGTTCTATACACTCACACATGTCAGGTGTCTACAGTTCTATACACTCACACATGTCAGGTGTCTACAGTTCTATACACTCACACATGTTATGTGTCTACAGTTCTATACACCCACACAGATCAGGTGTCTACAGTTCAATACACCCACACAGATCAGGTGTCTACAGTTCTATACACCCACACAGATCAGGTGTCTACAGTTCTATACATCCACACAGGTCAGGTGTCTACAGTTCTATACACCCACACAGATCAGGTGTCTAAAGTTCTATACACCCACACAGATCAGGTGTCTACAGTTCTATACACCCACACAGATCAGGTGTCTACAGTTCTATACACCCACACATGTCAGGTGTCTGCAGTTCTATACACTCACACATGTCAGGTGTCTACAGTTCTATACACTCACACATATCAGGTGTCTACAGTTCTATACACTCACACATGTCATGTGTCTACAGTTCTATACACCCACACAGATCAGGTGTCTACAGTTCAATACACCCACACAGATCAGGTGTCTACAGTTCTATACACCCACACAGATCAAGTATCTACAGTTCTAGACACCCACACAGATCAGGTGTCTACAGTTCTATACACCCACACAGGTCAGGTGTCTACAGTTCTATACACCCACACAGATCAGGTGTCTGCGGTGCCCCATGCCAACCTTGGTGCTGGTCAAGCTCTGCGACATCTGCCATCAATATTTTTGGTTTTGCACTTGCTCGATTTCAACTCAAGCATAGTCCACACACACTACGTCTAATAGTGTTGAACTGAATTTTGTGTGTGAATTAGCTTTCCCTATTAACAGTGTCCCTCGCCATCAGGCGAACCCACTCCGAGTTCAGAGGTACTTGTAATGTACGTCCTCATGTCAAGGACGACAGGTCAACATTTTAGTCCAACTATCCGGTGTAGGTATTGAACCCCTTACCTCGGCATCAGCACGCCGGATGTTTAAGAACACGAGTTCTAACCCATCTGGCCATGCTGACCCCCTCCATGAATGACATCTGACATCTCTGCCCGTCTGAAGTCGCTATGACATTTACTGTGGCCAAAGTATTTCAGTACCAGTGACATGATGCCAATTACCAGCCAGCTGACTGCAACGTTCAGATCTCTTAGCGTCATTATTTGACCTCGTCCGTGTCCTGGAGATTCTCACAATGTTGCTGTAGATTTCAGTCCAACAACGCCGATTTATTCTTTGGTGATTGCGAAATCGTGCACGACTCACGTCCTTATGTTGTCACAGAAGAGATGCATGTTCTCAAATATTGTACGTCAGTTTGTTTGCTGATGTTGTACCAAAGGTTCTTAATGTTAACCCTTCAATGCTATGACCGGTGTACGGTTCACTTGCCCTTGAGAAATCCATATTGTGTTGGTTATGGAGGCAATATATGGACCCTGACCTAGTATATGTGACACTTGGTGGTTAGTGTGAGTGTATATCTAGACCTATTACATGTGACATTTGGATGTTAGTGTGAGTGTATATCTAGACCTATTACATGTGACATATGGCGGTTAGTGTGAGTGTATATCTAGACCTATTACATGTGACATATGGCGGTTAGTGTGAGTGTATATCTAAGCCTATTACATGTGACATTTGGATGTTAGTGTGAGTGTATATCTAGACCTATTACATGTGACATATGGCGGTTAGTGTGAGTGTATATCTAGACCTATTACATGTGACATATGGCGGTTAGTGTGAGTGTATATCTAAGCCTATTACATGTGACATTTGGATGTTAGTGTGAGTGTATATCTAGACCTATTACATATGACATTTGGCGGTTAGTGTGAGTGTATATCTAGACCTATTACATGTGACATATGGCGGTTAGTGTGAGTGTATATCTAAGCCTATTACATGTGACATTTGGATGTTAGTGTGAGTGTATATCTAGACCTATTACATGTGATATATGGCGGTTAGTGTGGATGTATATATAGTCCTATTACATATGACATTTGGCGGTTAGTGTGAGTGTATATCCAGACCTATTACATGTGACATTTGGCGGTTAGTGTGCATGTATATATATAGTCCTATTACATATGACATTTGGCGGTTAGTGTGAGTGTATATCCAGACCTATTACATGTGACATTTGGCGGTTAGTGTGGATGTATATATATAGTCCTATTACATATGACATTTGGCGGTTAGTGTGAGTGTATATCCAGACCTATTACATATGACATTTGGCGGTTAAAGTATCAACCCTGACCTAGTGTAGGCAAAGATCAAGCAGTTCACATTAATGCGGCAGTATCGTAGTCTTGCGACACATACAGTAACTTTGACGAGAAGGTGTAGATCCCTACAGTAGTAACTTTGACGAGAAGGTGTAGATCCCTACAGTAGTAACTTTGACGAGAAGTTTACATGCCCAAAGTAACTCTGACAAGGTTAAGACCTCTACAATAACTTTCAAGGGAAGTCTCGGATCTCGATAGTAACTGTCCTGTATAACCTCTGACCCCTAAGGTAACCTTTTATGAACATCTAAGATCACAACAGTAACTTTCAAGTAGTCTTCTATCTCTACAGTAACTCTTCTTGGAAATTCCATGTAACTTCTGCATCATTAAGTTGGTCCCTAGCACCCCTCGCTCAGCCCTAGCCGATAATTCTCTCATCATTCCCTTACAGCAGTCATTAGGTTAATTTTCAGACAGCCCAGTAACCTATAAAAGAAGCCTCACAGTGACTGACACTAGCAGCCTCACAACCCTACAGCGACTGCCATATAGAGCATCACAACCCTACAGCGACTGTCATATAGAACCTCACAACCCTACAGTGACTGTCATATAGAACCTCACAACCCTACAGCGACTGCCATATAGAACCTCACAACCCTACAGCGACTGCCATATAGAACCTCACAACCCTACAGCGACTGCCATATAGAGCATCACAACCCTACAGCGACTGTCATATAGAACCTCACAACCCTACAGCGACTGTCATATAGAACCTCACAACCCTACAGCGACTGCCATATAGAACCTCACAACCCTACAGCGACTGCCATATAGAGCATCACAACCCTACAGTGACTGTCATATAGAACCTCACAACCCTACAGTGACTGCCATATAGAGCCTCACAACCCTACAGTGACTGTCATATAGAACCTCACAACCCTACAGTGACTGCCATATAGAACCTCACAACCCTACAGAGACTGCCATATAGAACCTCACAACCCTACAGTGACTGTCATATAGAACCTCACAACCCTACAGTGACTGCCATATAGAACCTCACAACCCTACAGTGACTGCCATATAGAGCATCACAACCCTACAGCGACTGCCATATAGAGCATCACAATCCTACAGCGACTGCCATATAGAGCATCACAACCCTACAGCGACTGCCATATAGAGCATCACAACCCTACAGCGACTGCCATATAGAGCTTCACAACCCTACAGCGACTGCCATATAGAGCATCACAACCCTACAGCGACTGCCATATAGAGCATCACAACCCTACAGCGTCTGCCATATAGAGCATCACAACCCTACAGCGACTGCCATATAGAGCATCACAACCCTACAGCGACTGCCATATAGAGCATCACAACCCTACAGCGACTGCCATATAGAGCATCACAACCCTACAGCGACTGCCATATAGAGCATCACAACCCTACAGCGACTGCCATATAGAGCATCACAACCCTACAGCGACTGCCATATAGAGCATCACAACCCTACAGCGACTGCCATATAGAGCATCACAACCCTACAGCGACTGCCATATAGAGCATCACAACCCTACAGCGACTGCCATATAGAGCATCACAACCCTACAGCGACTGCCATATAGAGCATCACAACCCTACAGCGACTGCCATATAGAGCATCACAACCCTACAGCGTCTGCCATATAGAGCATCACAACCCTACAGCGACTGCCATATAGAGCATCACAACCCTACAGCGATTGCCATATAGAGCATCACAACCCTACAGCGACTGCCATATAGAGCATCACAACCCTACAGCGACTGCCATATAGAGCATCACAACCCTACAGCGACTGCCATATAGAGCATCACAACCCTACAGCGACTGCCATATAGAGCATCACAACCCTACAGCGACTGCCATATAGAGCATCACAACCCTACAGCGACTGCCATATAGAGCATCACAACCCTACAGCGACTGCCATATAGAGCATCACAACCCTACAGCGACTGCCATATAGAGCATCACAACCCTACAGCGACTGCCATATAGAGCATCACAACCCTACAGCGACTGCCATATAGAGAATCACAACCCTACAGCGACTGCCATATAGAGCATCACAACCCTACAGCGACTGCCATATAGAGCATCACAACCCTACAGCGACTGCCATATAGAGCATCACAACCCTACAGCGACTGCCATCTGAAGGATCACAACCCTACAATGACTGCCATATAGAACCTCACAACCCTACAGTGACTGCCATATAGAGCCTCACAACCCTACAGTGACTGTCATATAGAGCCTCACAACCCTACAGTGACTGCCATATAGAGCCTCACAACCCTACAGTGACTGTCATATAGAACCTCACAACCCTACAGTGACTGCCATATAGAACCTCACAACCCTACAGTGACTGCCATATAGAACCTCACAACCCTACAGAGACTGCCATATAGAACCTCACAACCCTACAGCGACTGCCATATAGAGCATCACAACCCTACAGCGACTGCCATATAGAGCATCACAACCCTACAGCGACTGCCATATAGAGCATCACAACCCTACAGCGACTGCCATATAGAGCATCACAACTCTACAGCGACTGCCATATAGAGCATCACAACCCTACAGCGACTGCCATATAGAGCATCACAACCCTACAGCGACTGCCATATAGAGCATCACAACCCTACAGCGACTGCCATATAGAGCATCACAACCCTACAGCGACTGCCATATAGAGCATCACAACCCTACAGCGACTGCCATATAGAGCATCACAACCCTACAGCGACTGCCATATAGAGCATCACAACCCTACAGCGACTGCCATATAGAGCATCACAACCCTACAGCGACTGCCATCTGAAGGATCACAACCCTACAGTGACTGCCATATAGAACCTCACAACCCTACAGTGACTGCCATATAGAGCCTCACAACCCTACAGTGACTGCCATATAGAGCCTCACAACCCTACAGTGACTGCCATATAGAGCCTCACAACCCTACAGTGACTGTCATATGGAACCTCACAACCCTACAGAGACTGCCATATAGAACCTCACAACCCTACAGTGACTGCCATATAGAACCTCACAATCCTACAGTGACTGCCATATAGAACCTCACAACCCTACAGTGACTGCCATATAGAGCATCACAACCCTACAGCGACTGCCATATAGAACCTCAATCCGAAATCAGAAGTAACTACAGTCCCTAAACTCAAAGTATTCATCCAGCTAACCTTCCGAGGAGATGACGTAATGCAACGTCTGCGGGACCGGCTCACCACAGCAGTGGAGCGAACATTCTGTGCTGCAGCTCTAGTCATCAGGTACAGAAACACACCGATCCCAGTCCCAGCAGTAAAAGAACCTGTAGCTTTGTACGCCAGATCAAATTGTATTTACCAATTTACATGCAGATGCGAGGCCATCTACATAGGCAGAACTGAGCGACAGTTACATTGCAGGGTTTCGGAACATATTCCGAATTGGTTGGACAAGATACTACACACAGAAGATGGTAGCCTAGGCAGGCCGACACACCGGAACAGTCAGGCTTCATCGGTCGGGAGACATATGTTCGAGAGTGGTCACATGGTTGAAAGAGACAGTGCCTTCCGTGTGTTGTTCAACACACAAAGTAGTCGATTGTTAAAGTTTGCTGAAGCTATACTAATCAACCTTCGTAAGCCGTCCTTGTGCAAGCAGAAAGACATGTTAGTCAGTTTAAAATTACCGTGGTGGACAATCGACATTGCTGTGCGAACATGTGTATATTTCAGTTTGAAGGATTTATCTAATTAATTCACGTAAGTTGTGTGATTTCTGCAGTAAGTACCTGACGAGATGCAGCGAAATATGCCAGGCAATAAATCGTGCAATCTATTGTTTGTGTCTTCGTTATTCAAGTGTACATAATAATTAAATTAAGAAAATCCTGACCTATGGATGAACATCAGTGAGCAATTACTTGGAGATGACAAAGATGCGCAATATACAGAGAACCGCGTGGACATAAATAAATTAACACGGCCTGACAGATGTGGACAGACGAAGATAAATGGTTACTGGCCAACAGAAGTAGACAGTGTACACTGTACAGTCTCTCGACACGTCAGGGGAAGGAGACAATCCACAGTCTGTCACCACGTAATGAGAAAGAGACAATTCACAGTCTTTCAACACGTCGCGAGAAGCAGATAATCTACAGTATATCAACATGTCATGAGAAGGAGACAATCTACAGTATATCAACATGTAATGAGAAGGAGACAATCTACAGTATATCAACATGTCATGAGAAGGAGACAATCTACAGTATTCCAATTATCCAAATTACACCTTCGCAAAATCAACACCTGCGAAATGAGATGCCTGAGGAGAGCTGCCAACTTAACAATCCGAGACCGAGTAAGAAATGCTACTATCAGACAGACTGTGGGATCAACACCTTGTGCCACATTTATTGACAGACAGAAGATCAAGTGGTTTGGCCATGTCATTAGAATGCACCATCAACAACTACCATCACTGGCCTTATATCAAAGATCATCTGCGACGAGACCACGAGGACGTCCAAGAAGAAAATGGATTGACGACATCAGAGACATTGTACAACCTCACGGAATGACACTATCCAGTGCCGTCCACCGGGCGCTGGAACGCAAATTATTCCTCCCCACGACGCTTGACGGCAGAAGTGGAAGATGATGATGATGATGATGATGATGAGAAGGAGACAATCTACAGTACATCAACATGTCATGAGAAGGAGACAATCTACAGTATATCAATACGTCATGAGAAGGAGACAATCTACAGTATATCAACATGTTATGAGAAGGAGACAATCAATCTACAGTATATCAACATGTCATGAGAAGGAGACAATCCACAGTATATCAATAGGTCATGGGAAGGAGACAATCTACAGTAAATCAACATGTCATGAGAAGGAGACAATCTAGAGTATATCAATAGGTCATGGGAAGGAGACAATCTACAGTACATCAACAAGTCATGAGAAGGAGACAATCTACAGTATATCAACAAGTCATGAGAAGGGGACAGTCTACAGTACATCAACATTTCATGTGAAGGAGACAACCTACAGTATATCAACAGGTCATGAGAAGGAGACAATCTACAGTATATCAACATGTCATGAGAAGGAGACAATCTACAGTATATCAATAGGTCATGAGAAGGAGACAATCTACAGTATATCAACATGTCATGAGAAGGAGACAATCTACAGTATATCAATAGGTCATGAGAAGGAGACAATCTACAGTATATCAACATGTCATGAGAAGGAGATACTCTACAGTATATCAACATGTCATGAGAAGGAGACAATCCACAGTCTTTCAACACGTCACGAGAAGGAGACAATCCACAGTCTTTCAACACGCGATGAGAAGGAGACAATCCACAGTCTTTAAACACGTCATGAGAAGGAGACAATCCACAGTCTTTCAACACGTCATGAGAAGGAGACCATTCACAATCTTTCACACGTCATGAGAAGGAGACAATCCACAATCTTTCAACACGTCATGAGAAGGAGACAATCCACAGTCTTTCAACATGTCATGAGAAGGAGACAATCCACAATCTCTCAACACGTCATGAGAAGGAGACAATCTACAGTATATCAACATGTCATGAGAAGGAGACAATCTACAGTATATCAACATGTCATGAGAAGGAGACAATCTACAGTATATCAACAAGTCATGAGAAGGGGACAGTCTACAGTACATCAACATTTCATGTGAAGGAGACAACCTACAGTATATCAACAGGTCATGAGAAGGAGACAATCTACAGTATATCAACATGTCATGAGAAGGAGACAATCTACAGTATATCAATAGGTCATGAGAAGGAGACAATCTACAGTATATCAACATGTCATGAGAAGGAGACAATCTACAGTATATCAATAGGTCATGAGAAGGAGACAATCTACAGTATATCAACATGTCATGAGAAGGAGATAATCTACAGTATATCAACATGTCATGAGAAGGAGACAATCCACAGTCTTTCAACACGTCACGAGAAGGAGACAATCCACAGTCTTTCAACACGCGATGAGAAGGAGACAATCCACAGTCTTTAAACACCTCATGAGAAGGAGACAATCCACAGTCTTTCAACACGTCATGAGAAGGAGACCATCCACAATCTTTCACACGTCATGAGAAGGAGACAATCCACAATCTTTCAACACGTCATGAGAAGGAGACAATCCACAGTCTTTCAACATGTCATGAGAAGGAGACAATCCACAATCTCTCAACACGTCATGAGAATGAGGCAATCCACAGTCTTTCAACACGTCATGAGAAGGAGACAATCCACAGTCTTTCAACACGCTTACTACAAAATCATAACAAGAAGAAGCCTTAGAAGAGCTGAGGGAGTCATTGTGAGAGACAGAGTAATGAATGAGGGAGTTAAAAGACAACTAAGTCTGAAAGCAGTCATGCAACTAATTCAAGAACAACAGACTAATTTGTTTGGTCATCTAACAAGAATGCCCTAGCACCATCTACCAGAAATCACTACATAAAAATGGTATCAAGGGCAACCGTAGAGAAATGAGGACTAACCTAAGAAGCGTATAGCGAAGAGTGCATAAAAGATACTTACACCCCCCAACACATCATCGTGGTAACATAGGAAGCGAAGAAGAATGGGAAGAAGAATGGGAAGAAGAATGGGAAGAAGAATGGGAAGAAGAATACGAACTTACCTGCTCGTTGACATGGACGGCCATAGGGATGCTCTAACAGTTCAATTTGCTGTTTGTAACCGTCACTGCTGTTAAACGGGTGGTTCCAGCTTCTGTCGGCAGCGTCAAGAAGCGTTAGACCAAGGTGTAACCTGTCGACACGCTTCCACTATCTGGGGATCACCAACAGAGTCTGTTACAGGATCAGAGATTACACACCCTGACAGACATACACACCAGTAGCCACATGGAAAGATCAAAGACTGGTTTGTGAAGAAACAACTGACATTCATCCATCATGTGTCATGCCGATAAGCGTGAGCGGTTATGTTTTGCTATCTCACTCGATCATCAGAGTCGTGGATCATCTCAGTGTTCCTGTCTCAACCATGCCATGTGGCCAAGCCACCCAGGTATTTACTTCTCGGTCTTCTCTTTGGTCTCTTTCCTTCGATCTTGCTAGTCGTCACCATGTTCTCCAATTCATTTCTTCTCATAACATGCTAAAAAAATGTTGACTGTCTATGTCTAATAACTCTAATCAGTTTACGATCTTTATTTGTTTCTTGAAGGACTTGTTCATTGTTTTTTTTTTTTCTGTTTGTCCATGATATACTTTGCATTTTCCTCAGAAACCACATTTCCACAACCATAAGATGTTTTTCAGCTTGACTGCCCATTGTCCAAGTTTCACACCCATACAAAAGTACAGGCTCTATGTAGCACCTCAACACTCTTTTTTTTTTCTCGTTTCAATTGATATCTTTTTATTGGCCAGTATGTTTTTCATCTTGCAAAAGGCTACCTTGGCCATGGCGCAATGTAACAACTGAGAGGATTCTCCTTATTTGGGGGTAAGGAGATAAGCAAGTTAGCATGTTAGACAGATAGGTCGACCCACACACACAAACAGACCAGGCATACAGACTAAAAGGTAGATAGACCAATAGATGACAGACAAACAATAGATAGACAGACAGATAGACAGAGAGACACAATGATAATTAGATAGACAGGTCAGTCGGCCGACATGCCTACACCCTGACAGAGGAAATCTACAGTATATCAATATATCATATCAATATATCAGTATATCAATATATCAGTATATCAATATATCAGTATATCAATATCCTTCTCATAAACAGACCAGACTTACAGAAGAAAATATTGACAGATAGACGTAACTTTTGGGCACAATATGAGGACAGCTGTAAACAAGATGGGAAGAGAGCGAGGGGAAGACACAGAGACAAATGCCTGCATGGTTCGGTCACACATAATGGTGACCAGAACACAGGCTTCGGTAAACCATGCCGACAAACGCTTATCAACATGGTGGTGTTTCTGTTGGTTCTGGCACTCCGCGTGTCGAGCTGAAAGATCTACCGTCTGTGACACTGTTGTTAGCGTGACCTGCTGGTGTTAACTCTGCTTATTTTATCAATAAGTTGTCAAAGTTGAGAGACGGGACTACAGATCTAGCCTGGTGTTGAAATATCCGAGCTTGAATATCTGGAGACTTTTTCTACAAATTTATAACAAAGAGTGCGTATCTGGGGACGTTTTCTACACATTTACAACAAAGAGGTTGAGTATCTGGGGACTTTTTCTACTCATTTATAACAAAGAGTTGAGTATCTGGGGACTTTGCCACAGACCAGCTAGCAACACCGCATGAAAACACAGATCCTCTAAACACACTGTAGGGACACATAGATCAGCTAAACAAAACACTGTATGGAGACAAAGACCAACTGAACAACACACTGTATATGGTTCCGGCCTCAAACAGACGTGTATTCACCAGCTCTATTCATTCAACAGCAAAGTGTGACTTTGTATTTACTAGTTCACATGTAGACGCCAGGCTTTCTACATCGGCAGAACAGAGAGACAGCTGAACAAAAGAGTGTCAGAACACATACCTCAATGGGTCGACAAGATACGACAAACGCGATGCGAGCCTAGTGAGGTCGACACACCGGAAGCACCTCGCGTCTTCAATTGGTAGGCACATTCTCGAAAACGGCCATGTGATTGAGAAAAACATTGCCTTTCGCGTGTTGTTTACCACACAAAATACTCGCTTGTTAAAGTTTGCAGAAGCAATAATGATCAAACAACGCAAGCCAGATTTGTGCAAACAGAAAGACATGTTAGTCAGCTTCAAATTACCATGGTAGATAATTGACATTACTGTGTGAACAATTGTATATTTCAACTTGAAGGATTTATCTAGTTAATTTACTTTATGTTGTGTGAATTCTGCAGTATGTACCTGACAAGATGCAGCGAAATATGCCAGGCAATAAATCGTGCAATCTATTGTTTGTGTCTACCTTATTCAAAGTGTGACTAGTAAATAAAGATGTTATTTATCGCAATGTCTTTGTTTTAAACTCGGATCTACAGATATATAAGTTTCTGTGACTATGTTTTGGTGACATAAGTATTTCGTTGTGAAATGTCACGGTAAGATCATTCATTGTTGTATTTCACCAATTGTCAATAGACAACAACGTGAGATTTAGCCATGCGTGGCTAGCCAGACATAAATCACCACATGCGCCTAACACACATGCCTGCCCGTTTTGTTTACTGTTGCCATAACTAGTGGGGCGGAACATTTGATCTATTACCAGAATATCGTCCAGCTTGTGCTCAACAACTCTGCCCATACGCGATCATAACGTAAACTCTAAAGTTAGCCAGCACATCACCGCAGAGTCAGAATAGTTCTACATCGTCAACACCAATTTCACCCAATGAAAAAGGAGATGTTTCATGCGATCTGGACACACACAAAATGACTAAATTGTCAGTGTTTTACAGTCTGTTTACCTTGGCATTATACTACTTTCAACCACTCCTTGTTTAGCTGACTCGCACAGTCAGATAACTTGTCCTGGACTTATTCAGGCTTCGAAGGACAGGCTTAAATATTTTATTTATTTATTTATTGCGCTCGCTCGCTTTGACCTCAAGCGTAGTCCATACACACTTTATATTAGTGATGGACTGAATTTTGCGTGTGAAATAGCTTTCCCTATTAACAGTGTCCCTCGCCATAAGGCGAACCCACTCCGACTTCAGAGGTACTTGTAATTTGCGTCCCCAAGTCAAGTGTCGTGTCCTCCTTTAAAGTGTCGTCCCTGGAGTGGGGGGGAGTCAACACCCACATTATAATTTTTTTCCATTATCAATATCCTGGAGAATCCACCAGCTTCCGTCCAACACACTCCATCAGCCCGTGGACACCTTTTCCTATCACTCTCTCACTGTTGTACTATGCCCCCTCTCATACTTCCCCAAAGCAACATACTCAACAACTCTTGCTTCCAAAAAATTAATAAAGATTAATTTATTAAAAAGAAAAGTGTAACGTATATGAGACGTGTCTGTGAAGAAAATGTGTGTCGTGTATTCTGATGTAAATGTATATGTCAGCCTTCAAAGTTCAGAATCAGAGTCCACTCATCATGGCAAGGATTACACGACATCACACGAGTCAGTACAATAGACCTCACCAATTACCGCTTCTTTTCCGCCAGACTTGTTATCCTCCATGAACCTTGATAACCATGAAATCTGAGTCCCATTCGAAACTACAGTCCGGGAACACTATTAATGTTTGTTCCTAACAAAAACTGTTCCTAATAGTTTGTAGAAAACTGAGATCTCATAATTCCTGCACAGTAAAAAAAAACAACAATAGAACACTGTCCCATGAACATGGCGTTTGTCCTTCTTGCGAAATGTTCTATGGATTTCCTTATTTTCTCGTTATTGTCTTAACGTTATAATGTTCTTGATATGTGGAACAACTACACTTAAATGTTATCTTTCCTCCAATGTGAACCTCAATCACTATTGGTGTGTTAAAGACTGGTATAACCTACAACTCATTCGGTACTTATCCTGTAGGGTACTTCTATCATTCAGCTCCCCTGAGCAATGTTGATCATCTTCCTCCAGCATAGGCTCATTGATAAAGTTGCTGGCCAATCTTCCTGCGCCAAACTTTATCCCGGATCGGATTTTTCCTTGGTTCCGTGTTCTTCCTTCCAACCAGAAGGAACCTGTAAAATAAACCATACAACTGGTGATAGCCTCCCCGTCACTGATCTCTATTAGATGATCGTGGCCATTGGCCCTTGCTCAGCAAAATACAATGAACCTAACTCTGTCAGGGACAGATGAACTGAACACATAGGCTTTCATCAGGCCAAGACAAGAAGAAAAAAAAACACAACCAACAGCGTGCGGAACCCAAACCCCCCCCCCCCCTCCCCCACCAGGGAGCACCCACTGGAAGATCCCAATTATTGCCCATTACTCAATTCTCAACTAGTAGAGCCTATCAACACTACACTAATCTATTTTCAACTAACAGAGCCAAGTATCACTTCCCTACTCTAGCTAGTTTTCCACTAACAGTGCTAATCATCACACTCTAATTTTAACAAGGCTACAGCCTATATTAATTAGAACTAATTATAATAGGTTCTACCTTAGGCAACACCGCAGTTAGATCAAATTACATCTACTCTTGCCATGACAGGCACGTGTAAAATTAAATTAACTCAATTCGCACACGGTAGACATATTTCCAATCAGAACCGCAGTGCCGAGGCACGTCCGCCTCAATCAACGGTTTTAGTTCAACTCCCTTCTCCAATCATGTTTTTTGGCAAACACCTAAAATTGGTCACGTGACGTGGTTGATGTCCTGCAGGTGTTATTTTGGCATATCATCCATTGTCAAGAATCTATCCTCCCTGGCTTAGTCACTGTCAGAGTTGTCATCACTTGTTTTGACATCCCCAACAAGCTAGCGAGTTACTGTATGATCCCAACAACCGTTTTCAATATCAAGCTGCCAATCTGCGTGATGTCCGGAAACTCTAAATGACAGACGGAACTGTTACATGTCCCTAGCTGGCCATTATACGTTGATCCGCCCTGTTTATAAACTATCAAAGTGGTGTATTGAGTCATCTCACTCACTTCCCCTACACATCTGCAGCTGTTAACTTTGCCCGACCTGTGATGGTTGACATCTGATTGAAACCAGGATCTGACGGGTTCTATCTGTATTCGAATGTTGATAAACTGTCAAAGCGATGCAGGGATTTATCTCACTCACCACCGAATGTTCCTAATCTGTTGACCAGATGTAAACACGTGCAGCGGCCACCCCGACTGTTTTCTCTGGATTTGTTGAAACAACATGTGGCCTCGAACATGCCGCTAATCAGAACGCCTTTTATTCTCATCACGGGTTAAATCACGTTGGTCTATTATGTGACATCAAGGACGACAGGTCAACATTTTAGTCCAGCTGTCCGGTGTATGGTTGAACCGCTAACTTCGGCATCAGCACACCGGATGTTTAAGAACACGCGTTCTTATCCATTCGGCCATGCGGACCTGCGAAAGAGTTTATTATTTTCAATACCTCCAACATTGGTTCAACATTTCAAGAGGAAAATATTCTTCTTCAAAACGAAACCTACCTCCTCAGGAAAGAGAATGAAACTTTGAAGCCAGCAGTCCATGCCATGATGTTAAAGCTGGCACAGTCACTGGATACACGTGCACAGACAGACACTAGTAGTAAAGCTGTAGAGATGAGTGTGGCTAACAATTGTTTGTCACAACCACATTCAGAAAGATGTTGCGGAGACGAACACTACTCAACCCCTATAGCGCACCCTCTCAGTCTACCCAATGGGGGTTCATATAAACAGCAGGAGTCACATTAATTAATGATAACCACTGTCGTGCACCAACAACAACAACCGCCACAGAAGTCACAAGTGAATCAACACAAACAAGAAAACAAGTAAGGCGACTGTAACAAGTGGCAGCAACACTCCAGACAGACACGTCAACAGCGTCAAATGAACATAGGTCAAGATGCTATTCATGTCATTATTGGTGACTTTCTTCTAAAGGGAATCTACAGTGATCGTGTGTCATCTTCAGTCAAGGAGACAGTGTCTATCTACCCTCTAACAAGCGCATACTTTGATAGACTGACAGCTACACTGCGCAGATTCAATATGAACGACAGGATTAGAACGACAACAGTTCATGTTTGTTGTAAAGACATTATTAGCCACATTGATTGTGTTATTACATTGGTAAATTTTCTAAATCATCAATCTACTTTTTATCCATTATACCGTGTGTTGTGGGGTTCGGCATGGCCGTTGCAGGAAATCAAGCACTACATACATTTTGTGTGGAAAGGAATAACACTTTTAATAATCATCGAGAATCGGTAGCGGTTCTCGCCGCGTTGGCAACTTACGGAGTATGTGAGCCGGTCGCTCAGAAAGCAATGGCAAACTATTGAGAGTAATCTTGCCTTGTACATCAACAACAGCTGAAAAATGCTGTAAAGAAAATGCAAAAAAAAAAAATACGCACGCACGCACGCACACACACACACACATACACACACACACACACACACACACACACACACACACACACACACACACACACACACACACACACACAAAGATATACGGAGACGAAGTACATAGTTTTAAGCTGAAAATTAGTATACTAGCGAAGAACATAATATTCTGAGTGAACTCAACAATCAGCGCCTTTTACAGGAGAACGTAAAGCTGCATCTCCGATAGACATCTCTCAGTGTACAAAAATATCCCCCCCCCCTTTTTATTCCCCCCCCGCCCCCCAGTAATTCATATAACAAGGCTACAAATCACAACCTATGCTCCAACACTCATTCTGATAATTATGGTGTAGTGTTTGTCTTTAAAACCGTCTCCCACAATCAAATCGTACGCGGCACCTTTAAACAATGCTTCTGTGCCTCGAATGCCTGCATCGAATGTAGGTCCTATAGGAGATATGCATATCAGTCGTGCTTCATTTGACAGTAATCTACACTTTTCTTACCAGTGGAACCGTGAACTTCAACACCACAGGCAATGCAATCCCGCAGTCTTAAATCAGGCTCTCATGTCACTCCAGCACAGTCATTACTCTACCTCCTCTAATAATCTCACTTATTACGTATATCTACAAGATCTTTAAATATAATATTGCAAGCGACATCTTCTTTTAATTACGTTATGCTCGTCAAGCGTAAGTGGCTCAGAATAGATGGGTTACATATAGGCCATCTCAACATCTATCATTTGCTCGGTAAATTACTAAGCTTTCGATACTGCTTTGCAAACCATTCCATGTGTTTGGAACAACACAAAGTCGTCTCGACGACACAATAACCGACTCTGAAATCACTCTTAAGGGGTTTAAGGTAATTCGGAGAGATACAAAATAGAAATTAGAGACAGGCATTGATATATGCATTTCAAATTCTCTCAACTGTTTCCATAGAAGTGATCTTGAAACCTTAGGGATAGAATGTGTTAGGTTAGAGGTGAAGCCAGTCAGCCAGTAGTCGTTATTCATTGGATTCATCCATCGAAATCCTTGTGCCGAGTTCAATTAGTATGACGGATTCAACAGATAGATGGATAAAGTGTTTACAGCAGGCTGAAAAGTTATGATTCTAGGTGAATTCAATATTGATGTTCGTAAATCCAACCAGGCATGAGACGATAACATTATATCGTACAATTTCAAACAACTAATTCACCGTCCCACAAGAGTTACAGAATCATCTTCAACGACAACTGATCACATTGTTACATGCTCAGTAAATATTATTGAATGGTCTGGTAGTGCAGCTAGCGACCGTTACCCAGTATGAAGTGCATGGTAAAAAAAAAATGAATCAAAACTCTTAAAACAAAACATGTAAGCATCAAATTTTGAAATTTTAAAGCGTTCACCCCAGATTTGTTTTTGCAGAAATTGACAAATGCATTATTTGTTTATCTACTGATTCGGACGATGCATTTACTAAATTACTGTGTGTGTGTGTGTGTGTGTGTGTGTGTGTGTGTGTGTGTGTGTGTGTTAGTTCATGTATGTAGTGTGTGTGTGTGTGTGTGTGAGTATGTATCTGTTTGTGTATCTGTGTGTGTGTGTGTGTGTGTGTGTGTGTGTGTGTTGTTATGTGTAAACTTGATTGGGTGTGGTGAACTCACTTAGAATTCCTGTCCTTTGCTTAGTACAAAGGAGTATTTAATACTACACGTAAAACTACATACAAAATGTATGAAATTGTCTAGCATAAAATGTGTGTGGGGCAGACGAAATTGTGATACCGCACTCGGCCGGGTCATGGGGTCAGCTAATCAGAAAGCAGAAGATAACGCTGACAAAATATAAAGTTAATATACAGTTATATAAATAAACACACACACAGTATTGTTTGGCGCTCACAGAAGGCGAAGAAGGAAATAGAGACTGGAGGACGCACTAGACAACATAAAATTTGAAAGCCATATTTACCGACCTGGATTCGAACCTGTCACCTCCAAATGGCGGCAGCGCCTCGCTGCAGGAACAAGTGTTTTTCGATGCATGACCAACTAGACACCCTAAAAAGTGTCTTCATTAGTCATGTCTATCATACATATGAACCTACAACTATGTAATATGGACAACATTCGTATCAAACCAATCTCCCCCGATGTGTCTCCACCTTGACGTGGTGGGGGAGCTTGCGTGTCCCATAGACCCCATTTGCTTGCCGATGGGTGAAAAATTACATATCGGACAGCTTATGGGATAGGGACCAGACTAAGAGAGACACAACCTGCTGCTCTGCAGGCATAGACTGAGGATAGCAGTCAAAAATTAAATGTGGTGCACAAAGGCAGAATTTCTTGGTCCGGACAAAGCTCTTAAGGCTCCCTGTCGAGGGCTGTGGCTGAACGCCTCTAAGCCACAAACCCTCGGATCTTAGAGCCAGGCTGATACCCGTCTACAGGAAAATAGAAACATGATACTGAGCAAGCTACATGCTCAGGTCTGATACATGTTCGAAGGCTCCCAGCTGGGGGATATGAGAGTTTCCCGGATGAAGGGGCCTGGCCGTTTCCCGTTCACTGCTGCACGAAGGTAAGGTGCTGAGCCGGCAGCACATGTAGCCTACCTCGTGAGCGAGTACAAAAAAGTCAGAAAAGTGCCCCAGTCGAAGGGTTACGGAAACTGTCTGTATCTAACTCATAGAGAGTGTAGACAAAAGTGGAAGAATGTCTCATCAACGCGAAATGGAACGCACGGCGAGCGAACCTATTGCGTGGTCTGAAGTCACAAGCAAAAGCTTACCGAGTGGATGTCACTCGCAGTCTGACCGCTCCTGGTGTGTGATTGAGCGATCAGTGGCAAGTGGGATGCCCAACACATGGAAGTGAGGAACTAAAGCAGCCATGAGCAGGACGTGGAAACTCCTTGGGTGAGCCCAGTCTCAGAGCAATATGTGCCGGCTCTGCAATTATGGAAGCCCCCTTGGATAGCGAGATTATGCCCATGGTCTGCCCCTGCCTTCCCTTGAGGGCAGACCACGATATCGATGATCGTTCTATCTTGACCAGCTGAGATGTGGGTGACATTATAACAGTCTAACGTGTCTCGAAACCAGAGGAAGGCTAACCTCACTAAAAAAATGCCCGCCGGAAGTCGGAAGTGTCGACCTACGGGTGGCAAACTAAAAATTGACACTACGCATTTATGTCCGAGTGAAATGTCTCGTCCGAATGTCTCCCGTGCTAGGAACAGCTCTGACTACCTAGTTTCCGAATGCCGCTCTTGTTCGGAACAGCTCTGACTAGGTAGTTTTCCGAATGTCTGCCGTGCCTGGAACAGCTCTGATGGGTACAGGGACAAGCACATGTCCGAAAACTCGCTTAGTGGAAACCAACCGCAGAGCTGACTGGTTTGTGCAGGAACGGCCCAGGGCGAGCGAAATGCCCAATATATTGAAGTGAGGAATTAAAACAGCCATGAGCAGGACGTGACGATTCCCTCGGTAAACCCAGCACCAGAGCGTTATGTGCCGGCTCTGCAATTATGGAAGCCACCCAGGATGGCGGAAAATGCTATGGACTGTCCCTGCCTTCACTTGAGGGATGACCGTGTAGTCTTCGACTGTTCCAACTAGACCAGCAGAGATGTGGACGGTACCACAAAAGTGAGAGTCTCCCAGGATTGCTAACCTGGCCAAAAATGCACGCTAAAAGTCGGATGTGTTGGCCTGAGGGTTTCGACCCGAGGGTGCCTAACCAGACACACCGCAATCACATCTGAAAAAATCACTCCGGATGAACGCAAAGAAGAAGAGAAGAGTATCAAACCACTGAGATAGCAGCATAGGTCTCATAATTTATATTAAACCAGCATAGGTCAAATAACAAACACAAAAACACATCGGACCGTAATGCTGTGTCGAGTATAAACAAACCATTAAAGAAGAGAAATGATTAATCGATTCTAATGCTATACACATATTACACAGGAAAATCAATTGGGGAACCCGTTGAGGCCGCTGAGACAGTTAAATAAAGAAACACACACAGTACTGTATGGCGCTCACAGTGGGAGAAGAGAGAAGTAGAGAATAGAGGACGCTTTAGACAACATAAAATTTGAAAGCCATGGTTAGCGACCGGGATTCGAACCTGTCACCTCCAAATGGCGGCAGCGCCTCGCTCCAGGAACAAGTGTATTTCGACGCATGACCAACTAGACACTCCAAAAAGTGTCTTCATTAGTCATGTCTATCATACACATGAACCTACAACTATGATATATGGACAAATCGTATCAAACCATTGAGATAGCAGCATAGGTCTCATAATTTATATTAAACCCCGTCTGCCGTGCGTCCACCTTGACGAGGTAGAGGGGCTTGCGCGTTCCAATGACCCCAAGAGCTATGCCGACGGTAGCACAGCTACTGGTAGAGTCACCCATGTCGGACAGGTCAAGGGAGAGGGACCAGACGAAGTGATGCACAAACCTACTGCCTTGTAGGTAGACTGGGGACAGTCAAAGGCTAGGGAAAGCATCCCGAAAAATGCTTGTCGAAATCGGATGTACTGAGCCACAGGCTTGACAAAGAAGTGCAACGTAACTTTATCATTTCATGATGCCACAGATGAAAATTAATCGTTATGGTGCTAATCCCGTGAAGTCCCATCAGGCGGTGATAGTGCCGGGCCCCCTGCCTCGAGGGGGTCCACCCATGACTACTGGTGGTCACCTTCCCCTGTGCTGTGGAGTCAAGGCACAGAGGAGTAGGTTAACAGCTATTGACCAAACACCCCGGACACTCAACATACTACAGTGGAATGCCGAAGGAGTTTATAACAAGAAATTCTACCTGACACAACGCCTTCATAAAGATAGAATAGATGTGGCATGCATTCAAGAGGCACACCTCAACGCCAAGCGCAAATTTTCAGTCAGGGGATATCAGGCCACACGTTTCAACCGCGAAGGACATAAAGGAGGAGTTCTAATACTTACACGAAATACAATACCTTGCAGCGTAGTATCTGTGATCTCTGACAACCAAACAGAAATTATAGGTGTTGATATAATGATAAAGTAGGTGAAAATAAAAATTTACAATCTGTATAGCCCAGCAGATAAGGATCTTACACTCTCAAACATGAAAATAACTGACACAAATTGCATTATTGTCGGAGACTTTAATAGCCGTTCAGAAAGATGGGGATACCCAGATACTGACAAAAGAGGAGATGAAGTGGAGGACTGGGAAATAGACTCAAATCTCCATCTACTCAACAAAGCGGATGACACACCGAGCTTCTACTCCAGAAGATGGATTACCACTTCCAGACTTAGCTTTCTGCACAGGAGACATCTTCCACAAAATCGATCGCCATGTGCTTGACCAATTAGCAGGTAGTGACCACAGACCGATCAAGCTTGTAATGAATATGGAGTTTGTTCCACAGGAGCAAAAGCCTTTGCCCCGCTGGAATTACAAACGAGCAGATTGGGACAGATTTGCCATACTAACAGACACATATTGTGAAAACATAAATACACGATATGGCAACATGAAGCAAATGGTGGAAAGTCTAAACAGAGCAGTAATACAGGCAGCCTCTGAGTCTATTCCAAGAGGAGCGAGGAAAAATTACAAACCATACTGAACTGAAGAACTACAAATTTTGGAGGACAAAGTTGAAGATGCCAGGAAGACCGCAGAGAGAGAGAGAGAGAGAGAGAGAGAGAGAGAGAGAGAGAGAGAGAGAGAGAGAGCAAACAACTGAAGCGAACACCTCTCTCAAAGCCATCTCAGCAAAATATAAAAGAACAGTAAATCAAACAACAAGAGATTGTTGGAGGGAAAAAACAGAAAACCTGAATTTTGACAGGGATGGAAAAAAAGTATGGAAACTAGTGAAAGCCATGAACAATGAAGGACCTAGAAACAAACAAATAACAATTAAACAAGGAAATGTCTTACTTACAGGAAAAAAGGCTGCAAATACACTAATGAAACACTATGCCAGTGCAAACCACATTGATATTACAACCGAACAGAAGAAAGCAATCAAAGATAAACCGATACATCATAGTAATACAGAGACAGCAGCAGAATATATGGTGGCAAATCTAACAATGGAAGAAATGGAACAGACAATGAATACCATAAAAAAGAAGAAATCACCAGGAAAGGATGGAATCAGAAATGAAATGCTAATAGGACTAGGCACTAAGGCAAAAAAGAAACTACTAGCAGTCCTAAATTACAGCTGGAAGAGGGGAATAGACCCACAGGCACGGAAGGAAGATATACTAATACCAGTCCCAAAGAAAGGAAAAGACCTGGAAGAACCAAATGGCTGTCGACCTGTCAGTCTACTTAGATGTGTAGGAAAATTAATGGAACGCATTATCAATGGCAGGCTAACATGGCATCTGGAAGAAAACAAACTCTTAACACCACACCAAGCAGGATTCAGAAAGTACAGATCCACTGAAGATCAAATAACCTATATAGCTCAGGAAATAGAGGATGCCTTCCAAGAGAAAAAGCACACACTAGCGGTCTGGATAGATTTAGAAAAAGCATTTGATAAAGTATGGAAGGAAGGACTGAAAGTAAAACTACAAAAAATGCATGTTTGTGGGGAAATGTACAAATGGATCAGCAACTACCTTGAGAACAGAACTGCCAGGACAAAAGTACAAGGACAAACCAGCAAAATGATGCTGTTGGAGCAAGGTGTCCCCCAAGGAGGAGTTCTTTCACCAACATTATTCCTAGCATATATAAACGACATCACAGAAAATTTTCCAGCCAGAGTACACACATCATCCTTTGCAGATGACCTAGCCATATGGACATCTGAAGAATATATTAGTACAGCTAAAAGCAGAATACAGCAAGCCTTATTAGCACTAGAGGACTGGTCAAAATCATGGCTAGTGAAGATAAGTGAAGAGAAAACAACATGCACAGTGTTCTCCCTCTCAAATAAAACTCAGCAACCTAACCTGGTATTGAATGGAAAAATATTGCGCCATAAAGAAAGACCAAACTATCTCGGAGTCACCTTTGATCGTCGCCTGACATGGAAAACACAGGTTGAGAAAAATCGAACAAGAGCAAGGCAAAGAATGGCAATCATGAAAAAGCTTGCTGGTACAACGTGGGGAGCAGATGAGAAAGTTCTCAAGAAGTTATATACTGGACGGGTGAGGCCAGTACTGGAATATGGCATTGCAGCTTGGGCAACAGCAGCTAAGTCAAACTTTAACAAAATAAGTAGAGTCAAAAATCAAGGAATGCGAATCATAACTGGAAGCCTGAAGACAACGCCTATTAATGAACTTGAAAAGATCACTTGTTTACAACCAATGCAGGATAGAAGAGATAGCAGAGCCCAGTAACAAGCAGAAAAATTTAGAAGATTGACAGACCACCCTATGTATAAAAGGTTTAGTGGTTTTGGAAAGGGAAGACTGAAGCGCAGCAACTTTGTAGAAACTGCAAAACGAAAGATTAGAGCAGATCCCATACTTACCATATCAACAGTCAAACCCATTTACAATGCAGACAAGTTCCCAGCTTGGAGACAGCAACAACTGCCTGAGATGATAGAAACCATTCCTGGTATTGAGAAAAAGAACACTCAGCATGAAACCGAAAGAAGAGAAATAACCCTAAACTACATAAAAGAACATTACCCAAGCAGCAATTGGACCCATGCATATACAGATGGATCAGCCAAAAATTCAATAGAGAATGGAGGAGGAGGAATTCTCCTAAATTTAAAAAATGGAGTGAAAAAAAACAAAAACAAAACACATTCAGTGGCAACTGGAAAGTTTTCAAGTAACTTCAAAGCGGAGGTAGAGGCTCTGAAAACTGCGGCAGAAATGCTCTTGATGGAGGAAAATAAAGAGAAGCAAATAGCTATCTTCACAGATGCAAAGTCAGCTGTCTCAATACTGAAGAGCAATAACAGCACAGAAATAGCTGACCCAAGAGCAGCACTCCATGGTCTATGCCAGAAATCCAAAAATGTTGTAATACAGTGGATCCCATCACATTACAGTATACCTGGAATGAAGAGACTGACAGACTGGCAAAAGAGGGCGGACGACTACCACAGCCTGACATAGACTTAACCTATAATGAGGCAAAGAGGTTGATAAAAAGCACCCATAGAACCAAATGGGAATCAGAGCATCCAGGCCAGTAGTATATAGGGAATTAGAAAGAGTACACTTCCCCACAGACCCAGCGGTGGGACCGAATCGCCCCCTAAGGGGGTCGAATAAGGGTTCGAACCGATGCGGGCCCCCTAAGGGTCGAACCGACCCCCCTAAGGGCTCGAACAGAGGGTCCAAACCGACCCCAGCAAGAGAGGCTCGGTCTGACTCGATACCCAGACATATTATTTTGGAATTAAAGCTGTATGAGATATAGGGGTACGCACCATGAACACGTGTCGGTGGCTACTGTTGGGGACGACGCGCCAGTGTGAGAGGCGGTGTAGGGGGGAATTCTGTCGGAAGCACAACGCGTACCTCAAGAAGGGGGGATTCACAGTCGCCTGTACGAGCTGCGGCATCGGGGTGAAAACCACCCTAGCCCTGTGCCGGCCGTGCGGAGCCAACATTAAACACCACAAACTGCGATACCAACAGGAGGGTCCGTTTCTCTGTGAATGGAGGCGCCTGAAAAGAATAAATATTTAAATTCCGGCAAAAGAAATTTTCATTTAGAGAGAAGTGGAGTGTTGCCGGTACGAGTCCAGCAGTAATCATGGGCACCGTAAATCAGTTGAAAAATCAAGCTCGCCAGTATGGGATGCCATACAGTCACCGCAGCAAGGTCGTCCTTGCCCGGGAGATAGCTCAGGCGAGAGACGCAGTCCGCACCACCCGACTCGAGCGGGCCGCCACCACAGGGCGGTATCCAGCTCTTCGGGGGTTAGTCCAGGACGCAGCGCAGCACTCGCGGGAGGCTGCGCGGTTGGAAGACGAGGTCACCGCCGCCCTGCGAGCGCGTAAATACGCCGCCCGGGCCCGAGCGCACCAGTTACAACGCTTCGCCGTGTTAGACGCCAATTCAAAAAGGCGCCACTGGCGCTATCTACACCCGGAGCCACTAGCTCGACTCATCACCCAGCGCGGTCCCCAACTCCTAGAGGAGGTAATCCCCAAGGATAGGGAAGAGCGGGGGAGGCGAACAATCACATGGAAGCTCTTCCGAGGGCTAGACGTTCCGATCGTAGAGAGGCTCCTGCCCCACCTCGAGGCATTGAGGTCAGCCTTCTATCTGCGGTACGCCTACACTTACCAAATCCGAAACATCGAAAACGGAGACGTCATGTTGTACCACAAAACCCTTCGCGGGTCCCGCGATTTGATGCAAGACACTGCAACAGCCACAGAGTGGTTGGCAGATCGTGATGAGAGCCGCTTTGACACCAGCCAAATCGACCGGCCCAGCACCAAGTGGGTCTTTGTAAGTTGGGTGCAAGTCGAAGTGAAGGCGATCCTCACTCCCCAGGTTCTGTTAGGGGAAGGGCGACTGTCGGACTGGCTGCGGTACAAGCAGGGGCTGTACGCATTGGACACATACGACGACAACCTCTGTCTGTTCCGATGTCTAGCTGTCCACAACGGCGCGAGGCCACAACGTTGCACCGCCGAAGCCCGAAAGCTGGCGCGAAAGGTGTGTGGTACCGACACCCCAGACAAGCCAGGCCTGGATTCGTTAAAAGTGTTTGAGGAGAAGTTAAAATTAGGGATCCGCGTCTACGAGCCAACCGAAGAGGGGGTATGGCGGTTGGTAAGGCGGCCTGCGAACTACGATCGCGTCGGCACCAAGCCGATGACGATCGGGGTTTATGAAAATCACGCCTTCCTGATAACTGAACTGCCAAAGCTAGCGAAGCTCTTTCAGTGCCAGCATTGCAATCAGCACTTCACCCAGGCCTGTAATCTCCAGCGCCACGCTGACAACTGCAGCAGAGGGGAAACCAAGATTCTCTGTCCAGGGAAGGAGGTGGAGCGGCCGCAGTCGGCATACGAGAAAGTTTTCTACCCCCAAAACAACGCCAGCCGCAGCTCCATCCTATGGTTAGAGCACATGGCCGAACAATTAGGGCGCTACATCCACCACGCATACTGCGGGCACGGGGGAGAGCGGTGGATCGTTGATGGTTTGGTGGATGGTTACGACCCCACCACCCACACGGTGTACCAATATCACGGCTGCTACTGGCATGGGTGTCCCACCCACAGTGACGCCCCCAACGCCGACGTGCTGTATCAGAAAACCCTCTGCCGCGGAGAGAAAATACAGGCCTCTGGCTACAATCTGGTGGTAGCGTTGGAGTGTGAGCGACCGCCTCTGTCTCGCGCCCCAATGCCTCAGGTGCAGACGGTGGTCTACCCTCATGCGATCTTTTATGACTTCGAGGCCTGGCACGACAAAGCTCAAGCCCAGCGCCCCACCCCCGACCTCACCTATGAGAGCCATCAGATTGCGATATCTGTTTCGGTGGGGGACACCGTAGAGGAGCAGCCGACCCACCTGAGCAACGCAGACCCAAAAGCCTTGATAGCCGAATTCATGGCAGACCTGCGTCAGCGAGCAACCGCGATACGAGCCGAGATGGAAGCGCGTTACCTCCCGGAAGACCTGGATAAGCTGCAGCCACAACTGCAGAAGAAAATGCGTGAGTGGTGAGGGCAAGTCCCTGTGTTGGGCTTCAACTCAGGTTGGTACGACCTAAACCTAATCAAGGAACACTTCGTAGAGGAGCTAGCAGGCACCTGCCGGAAGATCAACGTGGCCGCCCAAGGAACAAAGACAATGTTCCTCGTCACACCCGAGTTCAAGTTCCTTGATATTCTCAACTACCTGGCCCCCGGCACCACGTACGATGCATGGGTGCGTGCCTATGGCTGCACAGCAACCAAGTCGTGGCTGCCGTATGAATGGCTCGACACACCTGAGAAGCTGAACTACCCAGGTCTGCCCGACTACCCCGCATGGTATTCCAGCCTAAAGGGTGGATATGTCCTCACGCTGGAGGAGTGGAGGAGTTGCAAGCTTCTCTTCAAAGAAAAAGGAATGACCACGTTTGCCGACTGGTTGAGGTACTACAACAACCTCGACGTCGGTCCAGGCATCGAGGCCTTAGAGAAGATGAAGGCCTTCTATGGAGAGCGGGGAATCGACATATTCAAAGATGCGTGCAGCCTCCCTGGGGTGTCCCTACAATACCTCCTCAGAGGCACCAAGGCTGGTGAGCTGTATGCCCCAGGAGAGGAGGCCTATCCACTCCTAAAGGCAGCAGTGACGGGAGGGCCGTCGCTAGTCTTCACCCGGTACCATGAAGCGGGGGTCACCAGAATTCGATCACATCAATACCCAAAGGGGAAGCTGTGCAGGACCGCAAAAGGGTACGACGCTAACGCGCTCTACCTCAGCACCATGGCTATGGACATGCCATGCGGGAAAGAGCGAGTGCTCCACGCAGAAAACCCCCAAGAGGTAGCCCCCAAGGTTGCGCAGCAGGTGTTAAAAGGCCAGCTGTTTGGATTTGTCAAGTGTAAAATCTCCACCCCCAAAGCCTTGTGGCCAAAGTTCGAAGAAATGGCACCCCTCTTTATGAACCAGGCAGTACCGGAGGCCTTAGTAGCACCGGAGATGTTGGAATACCTGAAACGCACCGGCCGCCAGCGGTCGGCGTGTAAGAAACTGCTGGGCCTCCTTGAGGCCGACGGAATCTTGCTGTACATCCCGCTGTTGAAATGGTATCTAGAACACGGACTCGAGCTGGAGTCTGTCTATACAGTCATCCAGTATGAGCCAAAGAAGCTCTTCACGTGGTTTGTTGAGCAAGTAACCGAAGCGCGCCGCCTCGGGGATGTGGACAAAGCGAAGGCGATGCTGGCCGAGGCTATGAAGCTTCTAGGCAATTCAGCATACGGAAAGCTCATCGAGGCACTCGAGCGCCACACCAACACCAGCTACACCCGAGACGAAAAAACAGTGGATCAGGCACTACGTTCCGCCTGGTTTGACGACCTCACAGAGATAGGCGACGCATACGAGATCAAATCGCGTAAGCCCCGTGTGATCATCAAGCGTCCTTTCCAGGTAGGCATCGCCGTGTATCAACTGGCCAAGCTCCGCATCTTAGAATTCTACCACGACTTCCTTGACCGGTTCGTGGATCGCAGGGACTATGAGGTCATGCAGATGGACACCGACAGCCTGTACATCGCGCTGAGCACCCTCAACCTCGAGGAGGCGGTAAAGCCTGAGATGAAAGAGGAGTTCAACCGTGTGAAGAGGGAGTGGCTTGCCTGGGACAAATGGAGCGGGCGAACACCCGGCATCTTCAAGACCGAGTTTGAGGGGAGTCGAGGCATCGCTCTCTGCAGCAAATGCTACATCTTCGACGGGGCCGTGAACACGAAGTTCTCGTGCAAGGGGGTGGGGAAAAATGCAGAACACCATGACCTGGGGGAGATACAAAGCCACCTTAGAGGGGTCCGTAGATAGAGTGGAGAACCGAGGGATGCGCATGCATAACGGGCAGATGGCCAGCTACCAACAAGGCAAGCTGGGCCTCAGCGCGTATTATGACAAACGGTATGTCTTACCCGACGGTATCCACACGCAGCCCCTCGAGTACCGCAAGGACGCCGCGGAGTGAGCTCTCACTGTTTAGGGAGGATCCGATCAGGAGGCATTTGGGTGTCGGGAGGAACAATCATCAGCTCTTCGCGAACGAAGCCACTAGCCGGTCCATCCTCCAGGTAGTACAGCGCAGGCCGCCCATCCTCACAGACAGTTTTACGAATCTCGTGTACTGTCAGTGACCACGAAGGATCAGTCGCCCGGCGCCGGCCACCTTCAAGCTCATGCTCCCCAGGCGAGCTTGCATACAGATACCGAACTAGAGCCTCAGACGGAATCACAGGCTCCTTGAGGCCGATAGTACGGTGAGCAGGAGCGGCCGGTGAATGCGATACAGAAGTGTCCTTAATGGCATCAACCGGCTTCCGACCCGTCAAACGAGTCACCTCACCGTTAAGAGCCGCGACCACCTGAGGAAGAGCCTGAACCCATTCAGCTGAACGTTCAGAGGACCCTCGAGCCGCCAGTAGTAACTCTTGGGCGTACTGGGCACCAAACAGTCTCTCCGCCAGAGTGCGATTGAACCTCTCGACGATCGCCTGCTGCCAGTGATTCCCAGCTTCTCCACGCCGTATCTGTGTCTTATGCTTTGCTGCCAGCTGGCTCACAGCACCCATAAACTCACGCCCCGGGTCAATCTGCAGAAGCTGTGGCCATTTGAGTGGCCCGCGTTTGTAAATTCGCTCTAGGGCCAAAGCCACCCTTTCACTGCTCTTTTCTGTCAAAGTCTCTGCTTCGTTAAACCGCGAGGCAACATCCACAACCGTCAAGGCATACTTAAATGTCTTACGACCAACCCGGTCATGTGGTAGGTGGAGCAAGTCAGCCTGATGGACGGTATTCGGTCTATCTTCATCAATAGATGGCCGCGGAATGTAACGAGGAGCGGGTAAATAGATCTGAAAATAGCTTGCTTCTTGAGCCAGTCTCGGGCAACATCCTCCGAAACATTAGCTGCAGCAGCTAGCTTCTTAATGGCCGCCAAGCCTTTCCAGTAGCCCTGAGGGCTGTAGTAGATATCCTCCAGATCTTTCATTTTGGTAGCAGCGGTCAATCTCTAAAGCAACTTGTAAGCAACAATACCAGTCGCTGCCAGCCCAAGAACGATAAAACTGATCTCGCGGTCTTTCTGCGGCTCGGATGGCACATAGAAATCCGACAGGCGAGGTTCAGGCTCGAGGGGCTCGACACGTTTGCCGGAGATCAGACTGTATTCCCGCATGGCCTGGTCGACATCCTGGAAAGAGTGAACGGCGTGGCCTTCGCGCTGTAGCTCATCGTTGAGCCAGTCCAGCCGCGCGGTTCTCTTTCTCATCCACTCAGCCTGGGCCGCCTGTAGCCGCTCGACAGCCTCATCGTGCCGCCTCATTTCTTCATGGGCGTCCGCATGCCCTAGCTTGGAAAAGAGGTAGTTGCCCCACGTAAACGCGAGGGCATTGACAACAGCGCCCCCTATCATCATTGCGACAGAGGCCATAGCTAGCGGGGTTGATACTGTAAGGGTTTATGCAATATATCAGCGGGGATCAAGCCCTCTTTGATAAGCAAATCTCGGAGTGCTAAGGCGATGGACGTGTCTAAAACCATCATCCCAATGTCATACATATCAGCGTCTAGCTTGGGCAAGGTTGCCCCTTTGAAAATCACCTTGGTCAGTTTTGCGGTGCCTACCGTAAGCGAAGCCACCACAGCGCCGTGGTAAACGGCGTTAACAATAGCTTTCCCGTCAACGCCTGCCATTATTCCATATAAAATGGATCTCTATTCTTTAATATGTTAGTCTCCGGTCGCTTGGAGGGCGCAGGCGAGGCAGGTGGTTTAGTCCGCCGCATTTTCTGCCTAATTACTCCGACGACAACAACAACGCCAGCCACTCCGATAATCCAGGGAGTCCAGCCACGGTAATCAACTGGCACCATTGGAAACAGCGGTGGTGGGGCCTGCTCATGCTCGGGGGCTAACTTTCGTTTCTTCTCACGAACAGCCTGCTGCAGAGCTAGAGACAACCTCTCTGCTTCACGACTCTTTCGAGCAGCAGCTCCTCTCTTCCCAGCCGCAACTTTCCTGGGGTCCCTCGTCACTAGTTTCTCCTGTGGGGCAATTTCGGGTGTCTCCTCCTCCATCTTGTTCTTGCTTAGGACAGATATGTCCAAAATGGCAGTGCCTAAAAGTTGCTAGCGCGACAGTTGCAGGTGCTAAGCACATACCGAACTTATGGTAGAGTTCACATGTAACTGTGTTTAGCGCATGCCCTAGAAACGGGTCGGCCTCCAGGTCTGTCACCAAAGCTTGATTATCAGCAATGGGGAGGAACATACTTGCCACTTGTGCGTACATCTGTAGCATAGCCGTGCCTAGGGTCTTTGTTATTGCAGCTCCAAGCCTCGCCTCATGCCTCGCATATAGCTTCTCAATTTCTTGATCAGGCAAGGCCTCAACCTGTTCCACTGTAAGTTTGGAGTACTTACCTCCTATGTACTGCCCGGCACGTCCCCCAGCCGCAAGTGCTGCCAGCCTTTCACGATGCAACGCATGTCCGGACTGTGGCGTTGTGGTAGGTGGTGATGCATGTCCGGACTGTGGTGTTGTTGTAGGTTCCGGAGCAGACTCTACCGGCTTTGCCTCTTCACGTAACAGCTGGTCGAGTATGGTGTCACAATCCATCACAGCGTTTGCAAATACCCAACGTCTAACTCTAATATAATAATAATAATAATAATAATAATAATAATAATAATAATAATAATAATAATAAGTCTTTATTTTCAAAGGGTTAAGAATTGGGCACGCAGGCCCGTCTGACATTCTGCCCTTCTTCTCTATTTCCTCTCATACATTCTTTCATTCAACATCACTTATGAAGCAACTTTTGACAACAAAAGAACATTAAAACGCATGAAAAATAATGAATAACAAATGACTCACTGAAGCAGTGTTTAACATGGGCATTATACATACCTAAGGAGGGTGTAACGTGCCATACATAAGGGAATGTTTTTTGGCTAGTTGTCGTTTGAGATAAGTTACCATTATTGTCTTTTTTGTGTTGTTTGTTATGGGGGCATGTAGTCTGTACTAAGGTAGTGTTCAAACAGGTTGCGAATGTATGTATCATGATTGGTGGTGTCTTTGATTTCTTGTGGAAGATTGTTCCACAACTGAGCGGCAGAGTATGCTAAGCTTGTTTTATATAAGTCTATCCTAGGTTTAGGGACATGAAGTATATTTAGTCGTTCGCTATGTCTAGCGTTATATTTAAACAATGGCCAAAGGTAGCTTGGAGCATTTTGAAATAGGATTTTGTGAATTAGTTTGGTTTTATTAAAAAGCAGGCGCTTGTGGAGTGGCAGTAACCGGAGACGTTTATATAGGTTAGAATTGTCGGTAAGCTTTTCACCATTAATTAAACGCACTGCCCTTTTCTGGAGTGAATATAGGCGTTTTGTTATTGATTTGGAGCATCCATGCCAGACTGTGGAGCAGTAATCAATATGTGTTTGTATATGAGAAGTATAGAATATCTTTCTTGTGTTTTCGTCAAGGAAATTTTTAATTTTGGCAAGTTGGTATACTTTTTTGGCTATTTGTTTAACTAGAGCATGAACATGTGAGTTAAAACTTAGATTTTGATCTATGATAACACCCAGTGTCTTGTGCTCGGTGACACTTTCTACAGGCGTGCTGCCAATGAGCAGCTGAAGAGTTCTCTGCGAGTTTAGAGTGTGAAGTCTTTGCCTGGTTCCTATTAACATAGACTTTGTTTTAGAAATGTTAATTTGCATGCGGTTTGCATGACTCCAGTTAACTACACTATTTATTTCCTGTTGCAAGGATAATTCTAGCACATTACGATCAACAGCGTTTGTATATACTTTGCAGTCATCAGCAAATAGATCGCAGGACGACGACAGATTTAATGGAAGATCATTTATATAAATGGCAAATAATAGAGGGCCAAGAATAGACCCCTGAGGTACTCCAATATTAATGGTAATGGCTTGAGATAAAACTTTATTGTGTGATACTACTTGCATTCTGTCTAATAAGAATGATTTTATTAATGTCACTATATTAAAACTTACTTTCATTGTTTCTAGTTTTTTAATTAGAATAGTATGATCTATAATATCGAATGCTTTCCTAAAGTCTATAAACACCGCTCCACATAGAGTATTGTTGTTAATATTTTGATGCCAGTTTTCTATCATGTTTGTTAGTGCCGTATGGCAAGAATATTTTGGCCGAAATCCTGACTGACTGTCAACTATCAGTTTATGGCGAACTAAGTGATCTAGTGTTGTTTTGTGGATGTGCTTTTCTAGCGGTTTGGATAATGAGGATAATATGGAAATTGGTCTATAATTACTCATGAGACGATCGTCTAGAGGACCAGCTTTTAAATGAGGATACACTTTAGCGATTTTAAAGGCTGATGGGAAGTGACCTAAGGTTAGACATTGATTATATATAAAAGTTAGTGACTCGCAGATCGCCGGTGCAGCATGGCGAAGGATCCGACTACTAATTCCATCTAGTCCTGATGAGTTATTGTTTTTTAGATTACGGAGATGAGTAAATACTTCAGTTGTCGTCATTAGCGGTATGTTGGAGGAAATGTGTCCATAGCATTTGTTCTCACAGAATGATGATAATAAAGATATGTCATGAGGCGCATCTGGTATTGCAGCCTTCAGTTGGTTTATGTCGGACTGAAAGTATCTACTGAATTGATCACATGTAACCTGATTTGATGGTAATGATTGTGATGATTTGTGTTTGTTTGTCAAGGTATTAATTGCTTTCCATATATCTTTAGTGTTGGTTTTATCTATTACTATGTTCTTAAAATAGTTTTTCTTTTCCTTCCGAATAACATATTGAACTTTGTTTCTCAGACTACGGTACATAGTTAGATCTCTATTTTTGTGAGCCCTGTCGCGATCTCTCATAAGTTCAACTACCTCCTGTGTGATCCACGGGGGCTTTGTGTGATGTTTAACACGAACTTCCTTAAATGGAACATGTTTATCAAATATACTTAGAAAGGTCTTTAGCCAGTGGTCCAGAGCATCGTCTGGGTCAGGAAGCTGGTAAACATAATCTAGAGATGAGTTGACCAAATCTTGTAAGAAGACGTCTCGATTGAAATTTTTGTATTATTTGGAATGCACATGTATTTTCCTATATTCGGCATCTTTACCAGTTGCGCGAATCACGCGGGAAGCGTCGTTAAAGGTCAACTCAATCTCCAGCCGATCACTAAGAGCAGATTGGTAGAAGGGCGCATGCGTTTCAAGCAGCTCAAAGTCTAGTGGTATGTAGTACCTGTTTTTGAAGACCTTCGCGATGGCCACGTCTCTCGCATTGGCGGCGGGCAGAACAACAGCATCCGCTGCACCAATACGCGTCTTGGTCACATTCAAACCGGTGCTTGTATCGATGCCTTGATACACAGCGCTCGCCCGCTCCGATCGACTCTTCCAAAGATCCAGGTAGACGTTGTAGACATCACTGTCCACAAGAGAGAAGACTTCATTGCCAGAGAGCCTGACGGTCAGCTTTTGAACCAGCGCTCGGCCGAGGTTCTGGACCACGAACCGGTTGACATCAGGGGAGCTGAGGTCGACATTGAATGCCAGCCGCACTGACCAATGCACAATAACATCGTATGCACCGAGATTGGGAAAACGAACTAGTAACTGCTGCTTCGGGCCGATCGTAGAAGGATTGTTGGTTACGATTATCGTTTGCCGCAATCCTTTCACACCGAGCGGCTCCCGGAGACAGCGGAAATGGTTAAGCTTACGACCATATGCACTTGAAGACATGGCTAGTTGTTTATTGCTTTGTAGCAATATCTAATATGGATAGAGTTGAGCTGACTGATTTTGGTGGTGAAGATTTCATTGCCACAAAAAGACTTCATTTTTGATGGCTGCCGCGAGATCGACGGGCGCAGAGATGGCGTCTTCTACTAATACCAGGAATTGCTTCTGGGCATCAAACGCCGTTCCGGTTCCCAGAATTCGTGTTCTAGTCTGAGCCTGGACCCCTAAGATGGCCCACACATAGGTTCGAATGCTGTCATTTATTCGCTCAACACCGGGGCGTGTGAAGCCCTGGGACTTGTTAAGAATGAAAGCCTGCCAGCCAGAATCAGCGTGAATATCGTCTTTCGAGATATAATCTATGTGTAGTATGTCATTTGTGGTTTGTTGTGTGAATGAATGGCGCTTTGGGTCATATACACCATCATGTCCATCAGGCAGGACGCGATAACCAGTGTTCGTCCAGTAAATGTATACACTCCCCAACCCGTTATTCCTCCCGAGCCGTCTCCAGTTATCATTCTGGGGAATTCCGAATTCCGCGCATATACGCTGATAGGCTCTTACATCGTAGGGATTTTCAAAGGCGTTCCAACCCTGGTCTTGTGGTAGAGCCACACGCATCTCTTTGAGGATTCGGCGAATCTGGTAGTAGACATGGAATATGAAGACGGCTCGCGTTAGTGGGTCAGGGCCGGACAGATGCTCCTGCGCGGACACCCCACACCCCGCCGTGGCACACCATACTGCGAAGTTGAGTTGGTTTTGCCAGAATTGCATCGGATTGCTGTACCAGGCTTGCACGATCTGGTCTGACTCCACGTATGGCAACCGGTATTTTTCAAACATTTTGGGGAGCTGTGTCGGAAAGGCTCCTTGGAGGTTGACCTGTATGTCCACCTTTGTGAGATCCTTTATTTGTGCAAACGGGTATACCCCACCCACCGGGTATTTGGCGTCCTTATTGAACTCGTAAGCAGTCATTATTATTAGCTGTGCTAATATGTTTTTCACACTTAGCAACGTCCAACATGGGGAACCAATCCCCCTCAACCCGGTCCTAGACAATCGCGATGGTGACCTAGAGGTGGCTATCGTGGAATTGTTGTTCTACCCAGCGTGGGTTAATATTTCCGAGAAGTTGAAAAACAATTGGTTCAAACTTGGTGACGAGAATGTTGTTAACCCCGACGGGTATTATGATGTCTGTGCTCTCAGCAACCAATTCTTTGAGCCACGGAAGCTCTCTCTTTCTCTCAACCCCGCAACTGACCTTGTAAGTCTCGGTGGTATAAAATCGGGGGTGGCCTTAGCGTGGGGAGGGCTAGGTGGGGTTCTTGGGTTCGGCTTAGACGATAGAAGTAAGCTGTTCAATGAGGTGTTTACATTCTATGCGTCGAAGTTTCCTAACCTATCATATATAAGGAGTTGTACATTCATCTCGAGGGCCTATCATCATATGAAAACCGTCATAATTCGCTTCCCTCCACACTCCTCCGGGCTGTACCTGTTAAAAAAGAGGAATGTAATCAAGGAAGACATGAGCATTTCTCTATGCCTCATTATAAAAAGCTGGAAACTGGAACTGTAGGGGGTATAAGACTTTCAGTCCGAGATGAAAAGGGTGACGACGTGCCACTGGCATATTTAAACTGTGTACTCCACATCAGACATGGCTGCTCCGTTGGGAATTTACCGTCCTTATTGAACTCGTAAATTATCAGGCATGCTAAAATGTACATCACATTAACCAACATTCAGCATGGGGAACCCATCCCCCTCAACCCGGTCATAGACAATCGCGATGGTGACCTTGAGGTAGCTATTGTGGAATTATTGTTCTATCCAGCGTGGGTTAATATTTCCCATAAGCTGGCCAATAATAACTTCCAGGTGGTGGGTAAACAGATTGTTATCCCCGATGGGTACTACGACGTATGTACCCTCAACAAGCAATTCTTTGAGCCTCGCAAGTTTTCTCTGACACTGAACCCCGCAACTGGTCTTGTAAGCCTCGATGGTATATATGACGCCGATATATTGGGAGTAGGCTTATCCTACACTCTTGGGGGTTCTGAGTGGGAATTGTATGATACTGGGATGGTTGGAAAAGAGTTTCCCAGACTCCTCTTATATAAGGAGTTGTACATTCATCTCGAGGGTCTATCATCATATGGGAACCGTCATAATTCGCTTCAGGGTTGTGCCCGTTAAAAATGTGGAATGTAATCAAGGGAGACACGAGGTTTTCTCTGTGCCTCGTTATAAGAAGTTGGAGACTGGAACTCTAAACGATATTAGACTTTCGGTCCGTGATGAACAAGGCAAAGCTGTGCCACTAGCATATCTAAGTTGTGAACTCCACATCAGAAAACACAATGGCTGATTCAGAAGGTCCAGGAAGGCATCGCCCAAGAGCATGCTCTACCCTAACCTTTGCTGATTTGGCCGACACTATTGGGTGGCGGGACACGGTCATAACTACAAGCTCTATGGCCTCCAGCTCACTCCCCAGGGGGTCTATGCTCGTGCTGCCATAGACCATCCCGACGACGATGACTGGGATCTGCAGCTTGAGCTTCGCACGGGATATACTCACCTCGAGCCCAATGGGATACTTATTAGGTTAACCAACATGGGCAAGGTGTTTGTGAGTTATCAGGCCTGCAGGACAGTCACACGCCCCAACAAGTCCCCTATTTTGACCTACCAGTCATTTCTGAAAATGCAGTGCACCAGGGCTCTCTTCTATGCCGTATCGGTGACTGAGGCTAAAGCTCAGGGGACTAAATATTGCCTGAAGGCCGTTACAGATTGTAAAGCCGACCTTGATATGTTAGGTAAGCCTTCTAAGGAGTCAACCATATATCTCGAGTTAGCTATTGGGGCTGTGGCGCAGACTGAGTTTGCCCCAGTCCTTCCCGGGGTCTCTATTAAATGGAGTGCGTCATCACTCCCCAGGCATGTTGCTCTCGTCATTACTTCCGCGGCCGACGGGACGTGGGCGGCCCGGGCAACAGAGACGGACATTATAGTAGAGCTCGGAGAGGTTGCGGTGGATGAAATCATTTTTAATACTGTTACTGCTTTTGTCCGGCTTTTGTTCACTACAGGGTCGATTAGCACCGTTCGCATTGAACATTTAATATCTCAGTTGAAGAAGTAGGTTTGACGCGCATAGAATAATGTCGCTCTATCCGTCATTTGATACTAGTGAAAGTGGTACCTATCGCATTCAAGAGCTTACCCGTCTTCGGAAGTCTCTGGAAGATGAAAGGGACAAACGGGCTGCACTGTATAAAAAATATCGGCGTGCCGTTAATGCATTAGACGCTGTGGACAGCGCGATGCTGGCGGCTAGCCTTGGTATGGGGGTGGGGGGTGTTGGGCTTCTTACCACCATTATCGCTGCCCCTATAGTTGTCGGGCTCGAGATAGCTGCCCTAGCTTGTGGAATCATGTCCGCTGGGAGCAAGCTAGCGTCCCGCAAACTAACATCAAAAGCTAAGAAGCATGATGAAATTTGCACTCTGGCGACGGCTAAGCTTTCTAGTATAGCCGACCTTGTTTCAAAGGCTTTGGATGATGGGAGAATTACAGACGTGGAGTATAAAATAATTACAGCTGAAGAAAATAAATTTCACCAGTTGAAAAAAGATATTCGGAGCAAGGCGCCGGCGGATCTAGACGAAGAGACAAAAAAGTCTCTCATTCTGAAAGGGCGGGACCAGGCACGGGCAGAATTCGTCAAAGCTATAGGATCGAAATAACCTGTATACGCGATCAGGACAGTTTGGAACCACCCCCCTATTCCACCGAACGATCCACCAGTGGATTTCAGTAATAGGATATACTCCTCGGATAAACAATGTAAAATTCTGAGGTATGTATGAAAATTTTTTCCATTCATTGCTTTTCCATTTTTCTCATCCTATTGTCACATGTGAATGAAGAGATCTCCTGTTCTATATGTTTTGTTTGTTGATGAAGGCTAATCACCGCAACGACATGTATCAACACCATACACCATGTGGTGTAATTCTGTTTGGTAAAACTTTATATGGAAGTAATGAATACGAAAGAATAATAAGAGCGGCGGATGCCCACTACACAGAAGTAATACACTTAACATCTCAAGTGTTATTCTGTCAAAACGCTCATTACACACCCACCATGAAATGTGTTTCAGCTGACTCAATCAAGTGTCGTCTCCACAATGAAGGTTGGCTACACAAAGCTAACTGGCGCTTGCCGTGTGGGATTTTTCACGAGAACAAAAAAATCACCGCGCGGCACGCGTGGGATTTTTTTCGCGAGAACAAAAATCACGGCGCGGCACGCGTTCATAAAAACTCGTCACGCAAAGACAAATTGATCACGTTTCTTTGTTATGATCACGGTACATCCGGCGTGATCACTTTTGCCGGAAGTGGCGTTGTCTGGCGCACATATTTGATTATCGGGGCGTGTGTCTATGCGTGCGTATGTGTGTATGCGTGCGTGTGTGTGCGTGTGTGGATGTATGTGTGCGTGCGTATGTGCCCCATTATACACCTATTTATCGTATGTATGGTGGGCGTCCTCTGGTTCATATTGAGGACTTAGCTTCATCCCTTTATAGAGTAGCAGCTTGATGCCGGTCATCTTTTCAAACTTCCGAAACATCTTATGAAGCACGTCTAACGTGCAACGCTCACACATCTCATATGGTTTCCTAACATCCCTCTCACAGAATATACACTCGTCTATCACCTCGCCCCGCTTTGCCTGTTCATCGTGCCAAGAACAATAAAGGTCGATGGAAGGGCGGCCGCAATGAAGTTCTGTGTCGAGCTTCGGCCACTCACATCCATAGGTCTCCATCTGTATGTGCCCAATAAGTCAACCTCTTATTCGACGCGCTGCCCAGCGCCCCCTAATATTTCTGGGAGGGGGTCCTGGCTGTTGCAATTTGTGTTGGTGGTGCTCGGTGAGAGAGCATGCCCGCTCGCCGAGTGCTCCCGTTCGTATTCGCGTAGCGGTGCCCATCGTGATATGGCTGGTTGGTAAGGCTCTAATTGTGTAACGCAGTATAGTCACCCCCTATAACAAAATATGGTTGCCCGCTGTTGCCCTGCCGACAAATTACGCTATAGTCAGACTACCGAGGCGAGCCTCTCTTGCTGGGGTCGGTTCGGACCCTCTGTTCGAGCCCTTAGGGGGGTCGGTTAGGACCCTTATTCGACCCCCTTAGGGGGCGATTCGGTCCCACCGCGGGGTCTGTGGGGAAGTGTACACTTTCTAATTCCCTATATACTACTAGGCCACCAGAAGGATGATGCATATTACAAACTCGACCGAAGCAATCTTCAGTCTCCGCACAGGACATAACAGGCTGAAATACCACTTGTTCAATAAACTAAAGATAGGAGATACCGATGAATGTAATTGTCGAACTGTAAAAATGACAGCAAAACATTTGCTGCAGGATTGCCCAATATATGCAAAACAGAGAAAGATATTTTGGCCCACACCTGCTTCATTTGAGGACAAGCTCTATGGAGATATCAACAAGCTCAAGTTGACCGTAGCTTACTTTAACTACATACAGGTTGACATTTAAAGGTGTATGAAGAAGTATTCAGACTGCCACACTTCATACCACAAGTATGTCAGTTACAAAAGCCTCCCAGAGTCATGAAATTGAATATTGCTTGGATAGCAGATCCATTACGTGGAAAGTCCGGTGAGCTTCAAAAAAGGTTGAAAAAGTGTCCTAGTGGCACGAAATGGAATATTGCTTGGATAGCAAATCCATTATGTGGAAAGTCCGAATCAAAAGCTCACTGTGTGGGCTTCAAAAAAGGTGGGAAAATTGTCCTAGTGGCACGAAATGGAATATTGCTCGGATAGCAAATCCATTGCGCGGAAAGTCCGAATCGAAAGCTCACTGTGTGGATGTCATCTGCACACTGCATTCTTCTGCTTTCCGGAAGAACAGCCTATGGTGAACGGAAGGCCCAATATACGGAAGTGAGGCTAAGCAGCCATGTGCAGGACGTGACGATTCCTTGGGTGAGCCCAGTACCAGAGCGCTGTGTGTTGGCTCTGCAAGTATGGAAGCTTCCTTGGATGGCGGGGAATTCCCATGGTCCGCCCCTGCCTTCCCCTGAGGGCTGACCAGGGTGTCTTTGGCTGTTCTATATGGGCCAGCTACGATGGGAGATAACACCACAACAGTGAGAGTCAAATGTCCTAAGAAACCCCCGGGAAGGTTAACCCGGTCAACAAATGCCCGCAGAAGTCGGATGTGTCGGCCAAACGGCGCAAGAACGCAGCTCTGCTGTAAACAAACACAACGCAATCACATCCGGAAAAAAACTCCGGATAAACGCAGAAGAAGAAGAAGAATTTATATTAAACCAGCATAGGCCAAATAACAAACACACAAACACATCGGACCGTAATGGTGTGTCGATTATAAACAAACATTTCAAGAAGAGAAATGATTAATCGATTCTAATGCTATACACAGATTACACAGGAAAATCAATTGGGGAACCCGTTGAGGCCGGAGAGACAGTTACATAAATATACACACACAGTACTGTATGACTCCAAAGTTGGAGGTGAACTTGATAAATTGAAAGTTCTACAACAGGCATTACTTACCAGAATTGAAGTTGATGCCAACTGTTACAAGAAGAAATCCAAGAGTGCTGGGAAAGAGTCAGGAAAAAATTATGCACAGTTTATTGAGAGATTAAAAACATATTTACACAATTGGGGCACATTAGGAATATTTGAGGAAACATAAGACGGTTTAAGGAAATGATCATCATTGATCAACTGAAAGATAAAATGTCAGCTGACATGAAGGCATTCCTTACTCAGCATGGTGCTGAGAAACTGGATGCTATTATTACCATGGCAGAGAGGTATGAAAAGTAACAGAAGGAATCTGGAGGTGCTCGTCAGAAGACAGTACCCACCTCAAGGAGAACTCTCTGAAGCCCAAGGGAATTAACAGCAACAGTCATAGAAAGCCAAAAGATAAGCAAGACCATCACCCCAAATTTAGCCAAACAAGCATTGAGAGAAGGGGAAAACTACTGTATAAGATGCAATATAACCGGACACCATACTAAGTACTGCCGGCGGAAATCCAATCCTCATATTGTTGCATGTAAGGCTACACTGAAAGATAAGAATGCGAACACTACGACCATCCCATTTAAGAAGATAAAAAACACCAACAATAGACTTCCACATATAGAATCAGTTACATTTAGCGGATTCGTTACCACGTGTCTATACGGTACTGGTATTCAATATGATGCTATTGTTGCTACCGCATTAGTGAACCCTGATCAAGTCACACAGGAAGCAATTGAAATCCAGAGGCCTTTAACAAGTACAGTCCCAATGTCATTACCAGTGGCACAGTTAAACATAATTTCACGGTATGTGACTAGCGAAATAAAAGCAGCGTGCTAGATTACACAATCTACCTTGTGGTGTTGGGATTTCGCTACGTCTGTTTAGGAGATCCGGTCAAGACTATGATAGTCTCAGCTTTGACGAATAGATAACAAGCTAAGAAGTCTCCGGCGTCGACTACTCAAACACATCCTCAACCAGAGGAATAGAAACAATCCCAGGCAGCAGACAGCACCTTAGTGGCATGTTTTCGTAAACTGCCCAAAGCACATTCACCCCCAGATAAAAGTGAATTGTATATCACTTACCGGCGTCGACTACTCAAACACATACTCAACCAGAGGAATTGAAACAATCCCAGGCAGCAGACATCACCTTAGTGGCATGTTTTCGTAAACTACCCAAAGCACATTCACCCCCAGATAAAAAAGAATTGTATATGAAGAATGGACTTCTCCATAGAATGGCAGGAAAAGAAGGACAGGAGCATGCGCACCTCGTTGTCCCTTCTTCTCACAGAACTCAAGTTCTGGATATGGGCCATAGTATAACATTAAGTGGACACATGAGAATCAATGCTACTACGCAAAGGATTTCTACACACTACTACTGGCCTGGAATGAAAGCAGACATAGTCAGTTATGTCAAGTCATGTCCCCATTGTCATAGAGTTGCCTTAAAGCACCGGAAAGCACCAGCAACCTTAATGAAAATGACCATCACTGGGACAACATTTGAATGAGTGGTTGTGAATATAGTCGGTATCTCAAAAGAACGAAGAAAATGACTGCTTTATACTTACTCTTGTGGACACTTGCTCGATGTGGACCGAAGCAGTGCCTATGCCATAAAGCGATTCAAAGCATGTATCTGAATATTTGCTTGGCACATTTAAAAGTTTATGATTTCCACTCAGAATCCTAACTGATAATGGATCACAGTTCCAATGGAAGCTTATGGAGGAATTTTTCAGACTCTTCCATTCTCGCCAGATTCACACGTCTCCATATCACCCTGCGTCGAATGGGACAGTGGGACGATTTAACGGGACCTTTATCCCCATCTTGAAAATGTTAGCTCTTGAGAAACGAGAGACACGGGATACTTATGTACCAGCAGCATTAAACGCTTACAGGGAGGTACCCCATCACCCAACTGGGATTGCAGCTGAAACATTGTTGTTTTGTCGATCAATCAAGGGACCACTTGAAGCTTTACTTCGTACTTGGACTGATGATCAAGTAAATGAGACTGTTGTAACTGCACCCAACTATGTGGCTGAGTTAAAGCAACGTCTACAACATGTTTGGAAATTAGCGTTAGACAATCTACGGCAAGCTCGCCGTAGAATTGCTCGCTACTACAACAAGAAAGCAAAGGATCGAGAGTTGGAGGTTTGAGAGACAGTGCTGTTACTTCTCCCAACTAGTCAGAACAAGTTGCTGTTCAGTTGAAAAAGACCATATGAAGTGTCCGAGAAGATTTCTCGCACTAACTATAGGATTTCCATCAGAGAGAAACAGAAGATTTTTCATATAAACCTCTTGAGGCCTCCCACAGAGACAACACATGTGATGGCTTTGTCAGTGGCTACCGAAGTTAACCATGGAAACACTATGGGTTTAGAGTACCCTTTGCAAGCATAAGAAACTTATCGGGATGTGGAAATCAGTCCTACACTAAACCAGGATTAGCAGCAGCAGATTCAAGAACTCTTAGCTACCAATGCAGAAGTACCTACCGATAAGCCAGGACATACATATTTCGTCGAGTTCAACATGAAGTTGATTGACCCTACACCTGTGCGAGTCGAAACCTACCCAGTTCCTTATGCCAAAGTGACAGCTTTAAAAGAAGAGATCTAGCAAATGCTTTCAACGGAAATCATATCTCCTTCTGAGTCACCGTACAGTGCAAGTGTGCTTTTATCGTGAAAACCCAGTGGAGATCATATATTGTGCATCGATTATCTACAGCTCAATGCTATAACGGAGTCTCAGGCCAAACCTCTGCCTGATCAAAACCAACTCTTCACTAGTCTCTGCAGAGCCAAATACTTCACCAGGATTGATCTCAGCAAGGGATATTATCAGATTCATGTAAAACCAGAAGTTCATCCATGGTTGGGCTTCAGTACTCCTGATTGTCAACATGGGTTCAACGTTCTTCCTTTTGGATTGAGTAATGCTCTAACTGTATTTACACAAATGATGAGGAATTACTCGACACACTTCAACATCCAGCAATCAGTAATTTTATGGATGATATCCAAATTGCTACTGAGACATTTGGTGAATATCTTAAATTACCCCACCTTCTTTTCAAACGCCTTAAGGAAACTAGTTTAACTTCACGACCAAAGAATTGTCAGATAGGATTCCAACAATTGAATTTTTTTGGACATGCAGTATCTCAAGGATACATGTCTCCTTATGTAGGAAATATTGAGAAGCTTCAACAAGCACCTCGTCCAAGAACTAAGAAAGATGTTAGATCTGTTGTGTCATTTTGTGGATTCTACCATAGATACATAAATGACTTCAATTCGCTCACTGCGCCTTTAACCAAACTTACAAGGACAGGGGAACCAGAGAAATTCACATGGTCGACAGAATGTGAAAATGCTTATTCAGAACTGAAGAAAGCATTAACTGCATAACCAGTACTTAATATTCCAGATCTCACACGACTATTCATTCTTCGTACAGATACAAGCAACATTGGAATTGGTGCTACACTTCATCAAGGGAAGGAAGATGAGCAATCAGTATTATTTCCGGTTGCCTAAGCAAGTAGAAAATTGAACTGAGTAGAGAGAAATTATTCTACCATTGAAAGCGAATGTTTGGCATTAGTTTGGGCTGTGGAGAAATTTCAAGCCTATTTGTATGTGAAACACTTTACAGTGCATTGTAACCATCAACCTTTGATGTTTCTGGCAGCTTCAAGGAAATTGAATGCTAGACTGATGAGATGGTCTCTACTTCTGAAACCATATTAATTCCAGATTGACTACGTACCTGGAAAATTGAATGATGGAGCAAACTTTTTCAGTCGACATCCTGTTGTGAATACTTTAACAGAACCAGAAGCGAAAGGAACCAATGAGGAAGGGATGCATTAGATCTGAGGATTTTGAAAATTGCATTTTGGATGATATTCTAGTCTCCTTAGGAGAAACTGACTTAGAGGCGAGCTTTGTGGCATTTTACATTTTTACGACCAACATGAGTTGTCTAAACTGCAGCTTGAGAGTTATAAACAACTTCCCAGGCGGAGATATTAATTTAAGTCAGCCTAACGCCTGATTATTCTGTTACAATACGATGGATGTGAATACCCCATACAGTTTTCGTAAACGTCGGATGTGATAGGCCATAAATTACTCTAACCTACTCTAGAACAACCAAGGGAAATCCCACAGTATTGTTGATATAATTAACTCTATCACAACAGGTTGAAACGGTTTGTTAGGCAGCACGACGCCAAAATTGCCGCTTAGGAATTCGGGGAGCAAATAGGCTAAGTGAAAATACCAGACAACAATGGGAGTAATCTGAAAATCCTGCTTGTCCTTCTACTTGGAATGTAGGAGAGACCGGTTTTAATTAAGAGGATGGTCCTAAATTAAACAAGAGGTAATTGGTAAACTACACAATACCTTGTAAGGAGATGTTTAGATAAACCTCTAAAGTTGGGATGGGGAGGGTATTTGGAGAGAGTATAGAGAGAAAGAGGGAGAGAAGGAGGGAGAGTTAGAGAAAGTGATCAGCCTAGGGGTTTATAAACTATCACATAATTCTCCTGGGGCAGTTAATCATGAAAGTTTAAACCGACAAGAGTAGTTTGTGATTCGTTTGGATTAATGGGTATTTTCCTCTGGTAAAACAAAGATGTAGGTGGTGGTTCGAGTGTATCTAACTGAGGTGCTTTTATATCACGAGTGGGATAACCTTCAGTGAATGAAGGAGTCGTCGCCTTTCTACTGCATTGAGGAGTAGATGGCTAATTGGCATCATTTTCCACTCATAGACTACCCAGAGCTACGCAAGCCAAAAGCTAAGTTGTATGCACACCCCATGTAACGTCCTCACGCCTTGACGAACCAAGGCCAACAGCGAAACCATCGTCAATATACGCTAATAAATATGATTACCCTTTCACAAATGATCAGGAACCTTAGTTTATAAACCAGAAATTAGGAGTACAGAGACTAACCAGTTGTTAATATAGCGATCCATGAAAGAAGCATTGCGATTATTACTTAAATTAGCCAAGGACATTCCGCCTGTGTTTATTGTGCAAGAACTGTACCTGATGTTCCGGAGAGTATGTATATATATATATATATATATATATATATATATATATATATATATATATATATATATATATATATATATATATATGAGTTGTGTAATACTTTTGTATATTGTACGTGCCCATGGTGCATTATTTTTCCCAAATATTCATTAGACCATTATCTTTTTATTATACTGTATTATTCGATTTTTAAAAAAAATTAGAGTGACAGGTATGTCCTTTGTTAAACCAAGGTGTGATCGGGAATTTCATTAGATACCAGAATCCAGCGAGCAGGTGGCGGGGATAATACTTGCTGTCCACTCCAACCATATTGAGTGTTATTCTTTATGAAAGCAGTGAATTCCCTGTATCCGCCTGGCCTCTACTGGAAAACCTGTCTGGCTACGTTAGTGGAATCTTACCGAGTGTGGCTGTTCCAATACTAGGGAATCTTCAGAGCCATTTCTGGTTTTAATTTAGTCGTCGGCAATTAGGGATACCACATACACCCATATGAGTAACGTGAAGGATGTGGACTTGGAGAAGTTGGCTCTTTGTTTCAACCTAAGCATGAATACGGCGGAAATATCCAAGGATTGGCTGTACAGCTAGCTGGTCCCATTTCCAAAGCCAGGTAGGGATCACTCCAGACATAATGGATACCGAATCATAACCCTGCAAATTCCTCGTAAAGATAGAAGACCGCAAGCTACAGCGACATTTGTAAAGTCGTAATCTGCTTCCCAAAGGGCTCGGGAGTTACCGACCTGGGAAGGACACCTGGGCCAGTGAGGCTACTTTTGCATTTTATGTACACGAGGGCTTCCAGGATAAATAAGAGACAGTGGCGGTAGTTCTTGACCTGGAGGATGCTTATAACAGGGTTAGGTATGATCGGTTGAAATACATTCTGCTGGACATCGAGTTTTGCCCTTGCCTTGTCAGATGGGTTGCGGCAGTCCTTTATGAGCGTAAGGTTGCACCGCGCGTGGGTTCCTGGACTTCTGATCCCTGTACGATTACATCTGGGTTGCCAAAGGGATCTACCTTGTCCCCAGTGCTCTTTAACGTCTACACCAGCAAGGTCGCAGCTATTGAGACACCAGGTGTGGGTAGAATCTTGACATTTGCAGATGATGTGCTGGTGTACAGACAGGGCAGAGATAGGGAAAGTCTGGCTGCAGATTTACAGGTTGCAGTAAACAGGGTGGCGGAGTGGTACAGAGACGCAGGGGCTGTTATAAACCCAGACAAGGCATCGGTTGTGTGGTACTCCCTGGATAACGGAATTGTGAGGGCAGATGTCCCATGCATTATATTGATTGGATGTCCTCTTAGTAGAGAGAGAGAAAGGGAGAGAGAGAGAGAGAGAGAGAGAGAGAGAGAGAGAGAGAGAGAGAGAGAGAGAGAGAGAGAGAGAGAGAGAGAGAGAGAGTAAATTGAAGTACTTGGGTATCACCTTCAACAGTGTATGTCTTTTAAAAATCATATGGATTTGGTGGTGAAGGCTGATAGGCGACTTAATGCTTTGCAGGCGATGGCAGCATCCGGGGTAGAACAGTAGATACTTTACAGGCTCTTTCAGCAGTTAATAATTTCTGCTGAGGTATTAATTTCTGAAAGGTTGGAGCGCATACTAAATGCGGCCATGCGGGTGATACTGAGGTGCACAAAGGACACACCAACTGTATGCATGAGGCATATCGTGGCGCTACCAACAATAGCGGATAGGCATAGGGTCCTTTAGGTCAAATGGTACCTGAGAGTTGCTGCCGATTGGAATCACCCCCCGTATAAAGCCATGAATATGGTCACGGGTCATAGACTAAGACGAGGCAGGTCCTGGATAGCACCAGCGGAGATATCTATACGTCAAGCTTGTGATCTAGAGACCATCAATCGTGGAAAAGAGTGGGTTGAAGTACCGGCAAACAGAACGGACTAGCACAATTAATAGTAACACTGGGTTGTGAGTGCAGAGAATGTTCAATGGGCCGCACAGAGGTTGAGATGCAACAACTGATCCAGAGTAGTACACATCAAAGTGACATAGTGATCTACACCGATGGATTAGTGGTGAGAAACAAACGGAGTGGTTGGGGTTTTATTACGAAGGCTAATGGACGATTCTTGAAAAAGGAGAGTAAGGCATATGAGGATACGGCCTCCAGCATGAGAGTGGAGGTGGAAGCAGTCACAGTTGGTTAGAGAAGACATCTGCAACAAACATTGTCTTCATCACGGATTCAAGGAATATGCTTAGTACAGTGGAGAAAGGAATGTTTCGAATGGAATGGCTCACCTCGCTTCAGAGGTCACGGATTGTAAGAATTGTATGGATTTTTTTGCCCTGGCCATGCGGAGTGCGGGGGAATGAACAGGATGGCATGGAATGCACCTCTTGGTGGTCGATTACCTATGGACAAGGGAGAGGTGGTCGTGCGCTTGTGGGACCAGGTGCAGAAGGTGGAGGAACAGAAAGATTACCCGTATGTGGAAAAGATGAGATTACGAGGGATTGGCAGGGGTTCTGGTAGAATCTCAAAACTGAGAGGGAACACCAGGAGAACTTTCAATCAGATAGCGGTGGCAACGATTAGTAGTGTTACTCTTCGCTGGCTTTAGAACGAGGGTACTGAGTGCATATGGGAATATCCTGAGTGCAGTGATGTCGGTTCTTAGCTCAACTCAACTCAACTCAACAGCATTAATTTAACAATGATTTTTTTTTCCTACGTGAATGTAACATGCACAATAGATAATTGATGTACGACAGATGAGTGGTTGGAAGGGTCGACTGTAAGACAGGCCTGCGTACCCAATGTTCGACCCTTTGAAGATAAAGTTCGTACTGCCTGGAGACACAGTCCAACAGACACAAACACACACACAAATGGAGGCACATAACAACTATACAGCACACTGTATGGAGACAAAAACCAACTAAAAAACACACTGTATGGAAACACAGACCAAATAAACAACACACTGTATGGAGATACCGAACAACAAAACAACATACCGTATGGAGATACAGAACAACAACAAGTTTAATCAATAAATATAAATAAAACACATTTCAAATACAGTACTTGGCATGAAGTGAAATGAAACAAAACGACCACTTACTGAAGTGCAAGTTTCCAATCAACTATGCCATAGTGAAGTCCAAGTTACTAGTTACACTCACTTGACCAGATCCCACTGTTGGCAGTGGTTACATGCTTACCAATCGGCCATGTCGGTCATGTGTTCGAATCTCGATCAGTGCGAATGGTTTTCTTAACAGACCTGTACTCCCAGCATCGACCCGGCCCAAAATGTTCAGGAAACTAAAGGCGATCTGCTTGTTATTGTCCAGATCACCAGCGACCAGCGGTTGGTCTGTACAAATATGGAGCTAGCACCATGTACCCGAACCATCTTACGGTCTTGAACAGACTCATTCCGTTACTAAATCCCACGTCACCAGCTAACCTTGTCTAACTACACCTTACTAAACCCTAAACTACAAACTAACCATGGCTAACTGACTTCCAAGACACCAATTAACCATGGTTAACTGACTTCCAAGACACCAATTAACCATGGCTAACTGACTCCCAAGACACAAATTAACCAAGGCTAACTGACTCCCAAGACACCAATTAACCATAGATAACTGACACCCAAGACACCAATTAACCTTGGCTAACTGACTCCCAAGACACCAATTAACCATAGATAACTGACTCCCTAGATACCAATTAACCATGGCTAACAGACTCCCAAGACACCAATTAAACATGGCTTACGAATCCCAAGAAACCAGTTAACCACGGCTTTATAAATCCAGGAAACAAGCTAACCATACCTAATTGAATCTCAAGGTACAACTAACCATAGATTACTGTGCTCTAAATTACCAACTAACCATACATTATTGAACCCTAAATTACCATCTAATCATACATTATTGTACCCTAAACTACCCATACATTCTTCTTCTTGTAGTCCATACCATGTGGCGTTGGAGATCATGTCTGTCCAAAACCCTGCTGTTTCTTGTGCTGAAATAATTTCTAATACCACTTTCCTCCATTCTATGATGTCAAACTGCCCAGCATCTTCTCTCTTAGTCTCACGCTGACTCTCTTCTCTCATACATTTCCCGTTGTGATGATAAACTCCAACGTCCCTCTTCTCATGACGATCCCAAAGAATGTGGACTGTCTTCTTCTGATGCGAGTTGCCAATTCTCCAATTCTCTACACATACCAACAACATATCTTCCTAGAAACTTCATTGCCCTTTATATTCATCCACAATGTTCTCACCATTGTTCCATACAGCCACATCTCTGCAGCTTCCACATAATTCCTCACTCGTCTGCTAATTGTCCATGATTCACTTCCGTACATCAGAACTGGCTTTAATATAGCCCTTAAGTAATCTTTTCCTGCCTACCAAACATTATTGAATCAAGAAAACAAGTTAACCATACATTATTGAACGCTACATTACAAAATGACCAACTAACCATACATTACTCAATGCCAAGCTACTATCTAGTAACCACACATTAAGGAATCCCAAATTATTAGATAACCACACTTTATTAAATCACAAATTACTAACCTAACTGAAACGAAATTTGCCAACAGACCACATCTTACTGAATTCCATACAAAAGATGGTTTACCGAATCATAATTTACCAACTACACATAACTTACCGATTCACAAATTACGAAATAACCACACCTCATTGAATGCCAAGCTACTCACCATATAACCATATGTTATTGAATCCCAGCTTAGTAACTTACTATACATTACACAATGTCATTTTACCAACTACCCAAATCTTAATGAATATTAAGTTACCAAGTGACTAACTAAACCGTATTGTAATCAATGTAACTACCAGCTACATCATACTGTAATCAATGTAACTACTGCTACATCATACTGTAATCCATGTAACCACTAAATAAATCATACTTTGGACCATGTAACCACTAGCTACATCACACTTTAGTCCATGTAATCACTAGCTACCTCATTCTTTTGTCCACGTAACTACTAGCTACATCCGACTTTAGTCCATGTAATCAATAGCAACATCATACTTTATACCATGTAACCACTAGCTACATCACACTTTAGTCCATGTAACCAGTAGGTAACTCATCCTTTAAATATACAACTACTAGCTACATCATACTTTAGTCCATGTAACCACTAGCTATAGTCCATGTAACTACTAGCTACATCATACTTTAGTCATGTAACCACTAGCTACGTCATACTTTAGTCATGTAACCACTAGCTACGTCATACTTTAGTCATGTAACCACTAGCTATAGTCCATGTAACTACTAGCTACATCATACTTTAGTCATGTAACCACTAGCTACATCATACTTTAGTCATGTAACCACTAGCTACATCATACTTTAGTCATGTAACCACTAGCTACATCATACTTTAGTCATGTAACCACTAGCTACATCATACTTTAGTCATGTAACCACTAGCTACGTCATACTTTAGTCATGTAACCACTAGCTACATCATACTTTAGTCATGTAACCACTAGCTACGTCATACTTTAGTCATGTAACCACTAGCTACATCATACTTTAGTCATGTAACCACTAGCTACATCATACTTTAGTCCATATAACCACTAGCTACATCATACTTTAGTCCATGTAACCACTAGCTACATCATACTTTAGTCATGTAACCACTAGCTACGTCATACTTTAGTCATGTAACCACTAGCTACATCATACTTTAGTCATGTAACCACTAGCTACGTCATACTTTAGTCATGTAACCACTAGCTACATCATGCATTAGTCATGTAACCACTATCTACATCATACTTTAGTCCATATAACCACTAGCTACATCATACTTTAGTCCATATAACCACTAGCTACATCATACTTTAGTCCATATAACCACTAGCTACATCATACTTTAGTCCATATAACCACTAGCTACATCATACCTTAGTCATGTAACCACTAGCTACATCATACTTTAGTCCATATAACCACTAGCTACATCATACTTTAGTCCATGTAACCACTAGCTACATCATACTTTAGTCCACGTAACCACTAGCTACATCATACTTTGGTCCATGTAACCACTAGCTACATCATACTTTTGTCCATGTAACCACTAGCTACATCATACTTTAGTCCATGTAACCCCTAGCTACATCATAGTCATCATACTTTAGTCCATGTAACCACTAGCTACATCATAGTCATCATACTTTAGTCCATGTAACCACTAGCTACATTATACTTTAGTCATGTAACCATTAGCTACGTCATACTTTAGTCCACGTAACAACTAAATACACCTTTCTTTAATCCATGTAACAACTAAATACACCTTACTTTGGTCCATGTAACAACTAAAAGACCTTACTTTAGTCCATAACAACTATCTACACCTTACTTTAGTCCATGTAGCCTCTAACTACATTTTACTTTAGTCCATGTAGCCTCTAACTACACCTTAGTTTTATCCGTGTAACCTCTAACTACACTTTACTTTAGTCCATGTAACTCTAACTACACATTACTTTAGTCCATGTAGCCTCTAACTACACTTTACTTTAGCCATGTAACTCTAACTACACATTACTTTAGTCCATGTAACCTCTAACTACACTTTATTTTAGCCATTTAACCTCTAACTACACTTTACTTTAGCCATGTAACCTCTAACTACACTTTACTTTAGTCCATGTAGCCTCTAACTACACTTTACTTTAGTCCATGTAGCCTCTAACTACACTTTACTTTAGTCCATGTAGCCTCTAACTACACTTTACTTTAGTCCATGTAACCTCTAACTACACTTTACTTTAGTCCATGTAACCTCTAACTACACTTTACTTTAGTCCATGTAGCCTCTAACTACACTTTACTTTAGTCCATGCAACCTCTAACTACACTTTACTTTAGTCCATGTAACCTCTAACTACACTTTACTTTAGCCATGTAACCTCTAACTACACTTTACTTTAGCCATGTAGCCTCTAACTACACTTTACTTTAGCCATGTAACCTCTAACTACACTTTACTTTAGCCATGTAACTTCTAACTACATCTTAGTTTAGGCTATGTAACTGTAGTTCACGTAACTCTAACTCAGTGGTTCTCAACCTTTTCTGGCCCGTGCCCCCCTTCACCATATTTTCAGAACGTAATTCAACCTCCCCCCTTTTTCGTATTTCCTTCCTAAAAATCCCCCCCCCTTTTTTTTTTTTTACACAGTATACGTAATAATGGAAGCTAAATATAATAGCACATACTAAAACAAGTCTAGACATCCACATAAAACGTGATTGTTGGGTCTACTCACTTTATCAGATGAATTTTAGAAGGGTGAGACGTACAGAACCGTAAAGTATGAAGGGAAAAACGATATCAAGTAATCGGTTCTTGTATTAACGCGATCTTGAAATAATCTTAATTCCCCCCCCCCCGCCCCCTGGAAACAATAAAATTTCCCCCCAGGGGGGGGGGGGATTCTCCACCGGTTGAGAACCACCTCTAACTATACCTTACTTTAGTCCATGTAACAACTAACTACACTTTGCTGTAGTTCACGTAACTCTAACTACACCTTACTTTAGTCCATGTAACATCTAACTACACTTTGCTGTAGTTCACGTAACTCTAACTACACCTTACTTTAGTCCTGGTAACCACTAAACTTTAATTTAGTCCATGTAACCACTACACTTTACTTGAGTCCATGTAACCACTACACTTTACTTTACTCCATGTAACCACTACACTTTACTTTAGTCCATTTAACCACTACACTTTACTTTAGTCCATGTAACCACTACACTTTTCTTTAGTCCATTTAACAACTAATTACACCTTACTTTAGTCCATGTAGCCTCTAACTATACCTTACTTTAGTCCATGTAACATCTAAATACACATTAGCTTAGTCCTTGTAACAACTATCTGCATCTTACTCTATATTTCACTTAACCTCTAACTGCACCTTACTTTAGTCCATGTCACCTCTAACTACACCTTACTTTAGTCCATGTCACCTCTAACTACACCTTAATTTAGTACCAACAAACGACCCATTACTGTAATCAAAGTAACAAACCAATCATACCTTACTGACGCCTTGCATGAACTTACCAAGCCGAACGTGTGCTTGGTTGCTGTTAATTGAAATTACCGCCGAACTGGGAACACAGTAATTGATCGCCAGCAACAAACAATGCAATTTTATTCCAGAACCAAAGAAACTCACCAAATTACAGAACTCGTGATGCACAACTGCTGCCACGCTGGGTGATCTTAGCTCACACGAACATTACAAGTTGTGAAATTAAATCCCCGTTTTCGTCGGCTGCATGACAAACAGTTGGTGATAAGAAGACAGTTGCATGCATATATGGTGGTTTTTCATTAGTTCCTCGATGGCCATCCTGCCGTCCGGGACAACAATAACATTGTCATCACAAGTGCCACGTGCGAAGCCGGCACACCCCCCTGCCTTGTCACATGTGACTACTAGCACAGATATGTAAATGTGTGCCTCTGACTCGGACCGTCGTCTGTCTATCTCTTTCACAGGCCGGCAGCGGTACATCCCAGTCATCTATGACACCCAGTCGGGAAGCGGGCGAGTCATGTCAGCATCTCTCTCACGGAAGCTCCGCCTCCACCGTTGGCCCCGCCTACTTCACATAACGGTGGTTTACATCCATAGCCAAGTGATGATTTAATTACTGTCTCTTCTGTTGTCGGTTGTTGTTGTTGTTGCGTCAGATGTAGCTTCATGCTGTTTAAGTTTATATTGTTGCTGTAGTTATTGTTGCGGCTTCTTTTGTTTTAGCTTCTGTTGCTATTGCTACTATAACGTAGAGTATCTTCTAATGTTATTGCTTTGTTGCTATTATTATTTAAATATTGAGCACAACCCACTACTGGCAACGCTGATCGGTGCTTCCATATCGACGTGGATGGGACTTAGGTTCATATCAGAATACGATCAGCGTTGCCAGTAGTGGGTTGTGCTCAGTATTTCAATCTCAAATCCCGAAACAACCAAATGAAGCTATTATTATTATTATTATTATTATTATTATTATTATTATTATTATTGTGTTAACGTCTGTTGTTATGAATGGTTGTGTTAACTTCTGTTCTTGTGCTGGTTGTTGCTACCGTTGTAGCTTTTAATGTAGCTTCATTTCGTGTTTGTTGCCATTTGGATACATTTGCTTTGGCTTCTCATCATTGTCATTGTCATCTTATTGTATTTCTCGTAACCTCTAACTACACCTTACTTTAGTCCATATAACAACTAACTTAACTAACTACACCTTAATTTAGTGCACGTAACATCTAATTACACCTTACTTTAGTCCATATAACAACTAACTTAACTAACTACACCTTAATTTAGTCCACGTAACATCTAATTACACCTTACTTTAGTCCATATAACAACTAACTTAACTAACTACACCTTAATTTAGTCCATGTAACCTCTAACTACACCTTAATTTAGTACCAACAAACTACCCTTTACTTTAATCCAAGTAACAAACCAATCATACCTTACTGACGCCTTGCATTTGTTAGTACATCGCTTGTGTTTGTCACTGCCTCTACTTCTGTTGGTGTCGTTAACATGTCTGTATTAGTGATTGTGGATTTAGTTAACATAGTGTTGATGCTGTTTCTGTTGGTATTATATGTTATACCTGCTACTATTGCTGTTTATATATATATATATATATATATATATATATATATATATATATATATATATATCTGTTATACGAGCTTCTATTGGTGTTGCTAAAATATATGTGTTGTAACTTTTTGGCTGTGTTGCTAATATAGCTGTTGTTACAGCTTCTATTGATGTCGCTAATATAACTGGTGTTACAACTTCTATTGGTATTGCTAATATACCTGCTGTTACAGTTTCTATTGGTGTTGCTAATATACCCGATGTTACAACTTCTATTGGTATTGCTAATATACCTGCTGTTACAGTTTCTATTGATGTTGCTAATATACCTTTTGTTACAGCTTCTATTGATGTTGCTAATATGCCCGGTGTTACAACGTCTACTGATGTTGCTAATATACCTGTTGTTACAACTTCTATTGGTATTGCTAATATACCTGTTGTTACAGCTTATATTGATGTTGCTAACCTGGTGTTACAACTTATATTGGTATTGCAAATATACCTGTTATTACAGCTTTTATTGATGTTGCTAATATACCCGTTATTACAGCTTTTATTGATGTTGCTAATATACCTGTTATTACAGCTTTTATTGATGTTGCTAATATAACTGTTTTTACAGCTTCTATTGATGTTGCTAATATACCTGTTGTTACAGCGTCTATTAGTGGTGCTAATTTGTGTGTTGTAATTGTTTGGTTGTGTTACTTACATACCCGTTGTTACACATTCTATTGGTGTTGCTAATATATCTGTTGTTTCTTGCTTCCGTCGGCGTTGTTAATGTATCTGTAGCTAAAGCGACCAACTAACGTAGCTCTGGTCATAGGTTAGAAGACAATCCATGCCACACTTTTGGCTCAAAATAGAAAAAATTGAATATTCCACAACCCTTAACGGTACATGTTTACTGGTTGGTGCGGATCGTCTTCATCCCCCCCCCCCCCGCTCCACGAGACAGGTCACAACCCCTTCCAATGTATAGAGACTGATGGCATCAGCATCAACTGTCTTCTACCCTTGACAAAATGTTCATGTTTGGCGGCGCTACCACTCACTACCATAGCTCACACTTTGGATAAGGTAGTAACTCCCAGTGTCCTGAATGTTATTTTGTGTGTGTGTGCTTTGCGCCTCCTTTGGCGTTGATGATGTCCGGCCCATCCATTGCCCTTTCTTCATCGATCATCGCCATGTCCACAAACGGACACAATGTGTTTGGAGTGTGTACATGCTGAAGTGATCAGTGTGTCTGGAGTGTGTACATGCTGAAGTGACCAGTGTGTCTGGAGTGTGTACATGCTGAAGTGGTCAGTGTGTCTGGAGTGTGTACATGCTGAAGTGACCAGTGTGTCTGGAGTGTGTACATGCTGAAGTGGTCAGTGCGTCTGGAGTGTGTACATGCTGAAGTGGTCAGTGTCTGAAGTGTGTACATGCTGAAGTGACCAGTGTGTCTGGAGTGTGTACATGCTGAAGCGGCCAGTGTGTCTGGAGTGTATACATGCTGAAGTGGTCAGTGTGTCTGGAGTGTGTACATGCTGAAGTGGCCAGTGTGTCTTGAGTGCATATATGCTGAAGTGACCAGTGTGTCTGGAGTGTGTACATGCTGAAGCGGCCAGTGTGTCTTGAGTGCATATATGCTGAATTGACCAGTGTGTCTGGAGTGTGTACATGCTGAAGCGGCCAGTGTGTCTTGAGTGCATATATGCTGAAGTGACCAGTGTGTCTGGAGTGTGTACATGCTGAAGCGGCCAGTGTGTCTTGAGTGCATATATGCTGAAGTGACTTTGTCTGGAGTGTGCACATGCTGAAGTGGTCAGTGTGTCTGGAGTGTGTATATGCTGAAGTGACCAGTGTGTCTGGAGTGTGTATATGCTGAAGTGACCAGTGTGTCTGGAGTGTGTACATGCTGAAGTGACCAGTGTGTCTGGAGTGTGTATATGCTGAAGTGACCAGTGTGTCTGGAGTGTGTACATGCTGAAGTGATCAGTGTGTCTGGAGTGTGTATATGCTGAAGTGATTAGTGTGTCTGGAGTGTGTATATGCTGAAGTGACCAGTGTGTCTTGAGTGTGTATGCTGAAGTGACCAGTGTGTCTGGAGTGTGTGTATGCTGCAGTGATCAGTGTGTCTGGAGTGTGTATATGCTGAAGTGACCAGTGTGTCTGGAGTGTGTACATGCTGAAGTGACCAGTGTGTCTCAAGTTCAAACGCCAGGATATCTGCATACAGGACATTGCCGACATATGTGTGGATATTTTCTGCACCATCGTTGTTATATGTATAAGGGTCGTTTATCTGAACCCTGTTACCGTGGCTTTATTAAAAAAGCATGAAAGAAACATTAACTGGTGTGGTAGAATTAAAGAAAGCATTCATTTTGAATGTATTATGCACCATGGGTTGGTCAGAAGAAGTCGCCATAGGCATTCAGGCATGTTCAACGTACGCAGTTACGCGCGGTGCGAGGTGTTTGAACCACTTTCTGCGTTACACAGTGGAGGTTGATGCATTTCTCTTCCCATAGTGGCACACGATGAATCATGGTGTCACCACTTTGAGTCGAGCATGCAATGGAAGCATGCTGGATCACCAAAAGCCAAAAAATTAAAGTTATAGGTTTCCCCATGTAAGGTTATACTGAGCGCATTTTTTGGCCACAAAGGGCTATTGTTGGCTGCCTTTAAAGAACCTCGTAACATCAACTCTACCCACTACTTGCAAACGCTAGACAAGCTGCAAAAAGCCAGCAAGAATAAACAACCCGGCATGCTTTCTCCCGGTGTGATTTTGTTGCACGATAATGCTCATCCGCATGTCGTAAAGATTGTGCAGGAAGCATTAGCAAGGAAGAAGTGAGAAATTCTGTAACATCCAGCCTATAGTCCTGATTTGTCACCATGCGATTATCCTTTGTTCGGACCTCTAAATAAAGCTCTCAATGGGCAACGATTTCACACAGATGCAGATGTAATGAACGCGGTAAACACTTGGTTCAGCCACAATCCTTTTTTGCTGACGGCATTCGCCGCCTACCTAAGCATTATGATGCTTGCCGAATGCCTACGGCGATTTCTTCTGACCAATCCATGGTGCATAATTCATTCAAAATGAATGCTTTGTTTAATTATACCGCACCTGTTAACGTTTCTTTCATGCTTTTGTAATAAAGCCATTAGAACGAGTTTCAATGGAACGTCCCTTATATATATATGCTCTCTCTCGTCAAGAAAGTCAAGAACAAAAAGTCAACATTGCAGTCCAACCAAATGGTGTATGGGTTGAACCCGTTACCTCGGTGTCATGGGATACTGTGAGTTAATGATTCCCGGATAAACGAGTAAGATTAATTACAAGGTATGAGGAGGGTTAACAGTCGAATACGTCAGTTTTGAGCGAGGACAAAGTATGGGTTATTGACCGAAGGATAAAGAGGAAAAATAAAGAGTAACAAAGGGTCAATGACTGCCGATCTTATCGGCCGACAAGACGGAGACACGAATATATCGGAACGGGGAAAACGCAGAAGACGGCGATCAAAGGGTTCGGACGCTTGGAGATACTAGCGGATGAACGGAGGACGAGACGAATGAGACACGACACGGGGCGCCAATACCGCATACGTGACTTCACAAACTTTTGATGTGAAGGATACGGCAAAATACGATGGTTGATGTAGTGACATCAAAAGTCAAGGGAGACTTGGACACTCGGTATAAATTGGTGGAAAAGTGGTTTGGTATTTAGTGTGCTACCAAAGTGGACGGAAAGCTGGATTTATGTGTCCTGTAATAGAAAAGAAATATAATCCCTTGCAATGGGATAGAGTGCTTATGTGCTGATAGATTTCAATTCTGGGATTTACATAAATTTTATATATAAGGTAACCTAACCTTAGGGTAATATTATAGCATAAGGAAATAGGCGGTTGTTCTTGACTTGTAGCATTTCTTTCGTTTTTCTAATTGATTAAACTTTATGGCACTCATTAATCTCATGTCAGAGTGTCTTTCGAGGGCTTCTCAATATGGCTAGATAAGGACACTCACATGAGAAGAAGGTTGAAGCAGATTCATCTCACCTGTTTGTATATATGTCCCCAGGTTTCATATATAATCCTGACCTGCTAAGAAAAGAGTAAAGACCATAAAGTCACAGGTGCAGTGAAAGTATGTCACTAGAGAAAATTCAACCAGTGAAAGTATGTCACTAGAGAAAATTCAACCAGTGAAAGTATGTCAATAAAGAATCAGGTTTTTGTGAACCTCAGTGAAAGAACTTTAAGTTATACCAGCAGAGCCAAATAGGTTAAAATATTCTAATTGGATACTCACCTAAAAGAAACATTGAAGAACTCCAGAACGTTTGTAAATGTATTCAAAAAAACGGATAGACAGTGCTAGACAGTGACGATGTGTTGTTCACGATGGATTTAGTAAGTAAATAAGAAACCTAAGAACACTCGGTCTAGGCATAAGACTTACCGTGATCACATTAAGTTACGGTGATTCAGTGGTGAACAGTTTTTTTTTTTTTTTCAAATAACGGATTTACCTCCAGACTCAAGCAGAAACGGAGCATCCAGGGTGAGATCAGTCCATTTCTATGTTTGCTGTCCTGTGGTTTGGCCGTATTGATGAGGAGAGAAAGTATACGGCACATACGATTTCCTGAGTCATATCTTGCATTCACCACAGCAGACACTACCAACTACATATACACATTAAATACATACAACTGACATAGTTTTCAACAATAAACATATTATTAATTGTTGGAGGAAACTGTTGTCAGGGTATGTTATGAAGGATTGCGAGAGAGAAAGAGAGAGAGAGAGAGAGAGAGAGAGAGAGAGAGAGAGAGAGAGAGAGAGAGAGAGAGAGAGAGAGAGAGAGAGATAGTGTATATATATATATATATATACAATAGTTCCAATAGTAGAAGGATATTAAAGATGTGCTTGTCGAGTCTACTTTCCTCCAGGGACGACTAGCGACATTAAATGGTGGAGCATAGCGGGGTACCTGCATATAGGTACATTAAATGGTAGATGCATAGCAGGGCATATGCATAGCGGGGCAGCACATAATACCCACATTAACTGGAGTGCAAGCGAGGTACTTCAACGGCATAAGGATACTTGCCTAGCAGGGTACTTGAAGCGTGGTACCGGCATATTGGTACATACATATTTTGATATACCTATGAGTATGCATATTGATGACTTTTAAGGGAAGGATATCCATGGGATATATGGTGACATTTCATTTATGTTAGAGATGCTGGTGACTTTACAGTGAGAAAGAGCCAGACAGGACGAAAGTGAATAGGTGTTAAGACATATTACCTAGTTGTGCACACTTTCACACGTCTACATAGGTCTTCATCCTAAATCTTATCTTGTGGTTGAGAGAGTGGTTGTGATGTAATGTGTGGTGTCGTAGATAAATAATATTTAGATATACATAGGATAAATTGATATAGGTTCTAATAGATTATCTGGTTATAGTGAGTACTTCTTTACTGCCTTAAGGTGTCTTTACTCAACGTGCGGACTTACCTGCTTTAACTATGGCCACTCCCAAAATAACTACCGCCGAACTGATGGCTAACGGAGAGGAAATTGGGTTATCTGGTTCGGAACTAACGGATTACATACAGGAAAGGGAGCGAGAATTTCGTCAAGCAGAAAGGGAAGATCGAAAGGCCCAGTTGGAAGCTGAAAGGGAAGATCGAAAGGCCCAGTTGGAAGCAGAAGAAGCCACAAAGATCAGAGAACATGAATACCGCATGCGAGAGCTAGAACTCAAAACACAAACTAAGGGAGAAATAGATGGAGTGGAAGGGGGTTCATCTTCACAGGGTTCAACCAACATGAGTGGACCTAGCTACCATGCAATGAAGTTCCCCTTAGCTGTTTATGATGAGTCGAAAGAACGCTTTGACCAGTACGCTAATCGCTTTCAGGCAATGGCCGTTGCTATGGGACTGGATAGAAGCAAATGGGCTCTTAAATTATCCCAGGGGTTAATAGGTTCGGGTTATGAGGTATACACACGCCTACCACCAGGACATGAAAATAATTACGAGGAATTAAAAGCCGCTTTGATGAAGCATTTTGAAATCACAGCACAAACGTATCGGAAGATGTTTAGATCGTCTAGACGAGAGCCGGGAGAGCTATTCACCGCCTACAGTCTGCACCTAAAATCATATCTCCAGAGATGGAGGGACTTGGCAGAGTTCAAGCAGGACTATGAGAGTCTGGAAGAGATGATGGTGGTCGACCAGATGCGACAGCAAATGTCAGAACCACTGAAGACATTTTTTACGAGAACAAGGGGCGGAACGGCTGGATGTTGTGAATAAGCTGGCGGAAAGATTCGTAGAAGTCCATGGGGAAGCTAAAGAAATCAATATACCCACCACAAAAGGTCAGGAGAAACAAGACCGAAAGAAATGTAAAAACGGGGAAGGAAAAAAAGTGGAACCTTATATAAAGCACACAATGGAGAGTTCAGAGAAGGTGAAGGAAGGAACCCAGAACACCTCGAATTCTCCAGCTAAACGACCGTGGTCCGAGAAGTGGTGTTCAATCTGCAAGGTGCCCTCTCATAACACAAAGGACTGCAGATCGAAACCGAAAAGTCATCACTTAGCGGCATGCCAAGTGATTCATAAGAAGGTGATCACAGACAAGGCTGAGGTCGGTGAAGGAACGCTGAACAAAGAAAGCACACGGACAGTTTGGAAGGAAAAATGGTGCACACACTGCAGGTCGAAAACACATAATACTGTGGACTGCCGATGCCAGGAAAAGGTCGAGGAGATGAAAGACACTCAGGACCAAGAGAGACCACCTGTGGTTGAACTAATTGAAGTCAATGGTCAGCAAGTTGCCTGTCTCTACGATTCAGGTTTGGATGGGGAAGCTGTGATAGACGCCAGCCTGGTAAGCCCAGACCAACTTACAGGGGAGACCATAGAAATACAGCCGGCAATGAGGAGTGCTGTTACCATGACGCTGCCAATCGCCAAGGTGGAGATTAAATCCAGGTACGTCACGGGCATTATTCCAGCTGCTGTATTATCTGACTCCTTATTTCCCATGATCATTGGCACGAAATATGTCTTTTTGGGGATGCCCAAACAGCCAGCCCACCATGGAACAGTAGCCAGTGGATCTCAAGGGAAGGAAAAAGAGGCAGAGACACTATGCGACAACTCAGTGCTAGGGGAATTGCATACTGCCCAGAGGAAGGACACTACGTTGCGTCCTTGCTACAGGAAGCTGCAAAGAAGTGCTGAGCCACCAGAAAGGGGACAGTATTTTCTGAAGAATCGACTACTCTATCGGAGAGCTGGGGGGGGGGGGGGAGACAACCTGGATGAGCAGTGGGTGGTTCCAGAGACCCACCGTCCTCACATTCTTCAGAGTGGACACATCATAGCCGAGAATCGACATATGGGTGTCAGCGAGACATTGCAGCAAATTTCCGGCCATTATTGCTGGCCAGGAATGACCGGAGATGTGCGCCGGTGGGTGAAATCTTGTTCAGAGTGCCAGAAAGCACCACCCAACAAGTGGACTAAGAGTAAAATAGCTCTTAAAGTGGAAGACCAAGTGGAAGTGTGGGGTCCAGCAGAGATCAATATACTCCAAGTAGGATGGAAAGGACCTTATCCTGTGGAAAAGGTGGTGTCCAAACACATCTACAAAATCCGGATCGGGGAAGAACTGAAAAATCTCCCTAGGCATCTCATTAAGAAATATGTGGAGAGATCCGAGAGTAACGTTTCGCACTTTATGGTGATGGCAGCCATTAAGACTAAAGTTACAAGTCCAGACGAAGACCAGAGATCACTAGTACTACATAGGAGGGCATATGGGAAAGTACGTGATAGGTCAGATTTACCCAACGAAGGGAGGAGGGAAATCACACGTCAGGGAAAGGACCAGAGGGAAACCTTCACTAGTAACCAAGTTCAGAAGGGGTGGGTAACGTCGGGAAAGGCGAGAAATACCCAGGACTCCAACCGAAGATTGGCTGACCATATTCAATATCGTCCAAGATGGTCCTGGAAGCAAATGTCCAGGAGGTTTGGGAACGATGACTCGGTCCTACGCGGACGAGGTGGAACATCCCCAGAGACAAGGCCGGGGGAAACCAAGAGAATATGGAAACAGTGTTACAGTCAGGATGGGACAATCCGTCTGTATTGTGAGCCGTCGCTGACGCAAGTCGAAAGAAGGTCGACCGGACGTACAGGTGCGATGAGCCAACACTAGTTTCAGTCATGAGTAGTATAGTAGGGTGTCTATGAGGTCGCCTACTGGATAAGGAGGTGATCCTTGTGAGGATCCAGTCATAGTATCAACACTTGATGTTCATAGCTACTTCACAGAAGCTCAACGCAAGGGTGATGAGATGATCGTTGTTACTACAGCCGTACAACTTCACAGTGGAGTACATCCCTGGTAAGGAGAATGTAGGAGCGGATTTCTTATCTAGACATCCAACTCCAGAGGAAGAGAAATAGGTGGGAGGATCATAGGAATCAAACCTACAGTGAGGAAGAGTCGACGCGGTCAACTCTCTTAAGAGAGGGCCTATGTCACGGGATACTGTGAGTTAATGATTCCCTGATAAACGAGTAAGATTAATTACAAAGTATGAGGAGGGTTAACAGTCGAATACGTCAGTTTTGAGCGAGGACAAAGTATGGGTTATTGACAGAAGGATAAAGAGGAAAAATAAAGAGTAACAAAGGGTCAATGACTGCCGATCGTATCGGCCGACAAGACGGAGACACAAATATATCGGAACGGGGAAAACGCAGAAGACGGCGATCAAAGGGTTCGGACGCTTGGAGATACTAGCGGATGAACGGAGGACGAGACGAATGAGACACGACACGGGGCACCAAAACCGCATACGTGACTTCACAAACTTTTGATGTGAAGGATACGGCAAAATACGATGGTTGATGTAGTGACATCAAAAGTCAAGGGAGACTTAGACACTCGGTATAAATTGGTGGAAAAGTGGTTTGGTATTTAGTGTGCTACCAAACTGGACGGAAAGCTGGATTTATGTGTTCTGTAATAGAAAAGAAATATAATCCCTTGCAATGGGATAGAGTGCTTATGTGCTGATAGATTTCAATTCTGGGATTTACATAAATTTTATATATAAGGTAACCTAACCTTAGGGTAATATTATAGCATAAGGAAATAGGCGGTTGTTCTTGACTTGTAGCATTTCTTTCGTTTTTCTAATTGATTAAACTTTATGGCACTCATTAATCTCATGTCAGAGTGTCTTTCGAGGGCTTCTCAATATGGCTAGATAAGGACACTCACATGAGAAGAAGGTTGAAGCAGATTCATCTCACCTGTTTGTATATATGTCCCCAGGTTTCATATATAATCCTGACCTGCTAAGAAAAGAGTAAAGACCATAAAGTCACAGGTGCAGTGAAAGTATGTCACTAGAGAAAATTCAACCAGTGAAAGTATGTCACTAGAGAAAATTCAACCAGTGAAAGTATGTCAATAAAGAATCAGGTTTTTGTGAACCTCAGTGAAAGAACTTTAAGTTATACCAGCAGAGCCAAATAGGTTAAAATATTCTAATTGGATACTCACCTAAAAGAAACATTGAAGAACTCCAGAACGTTTGTAAATGTATTCAAAAAAAACGGATAGACAGTGCTAGACAGTGACGATGTGTTGTTCACGATGGATTTAGTAAGTAAATAAGAAACCTAAGAACACTCGGTCTAGGCATAAGACTTACCGTGATCACATTAAGTTACGGTGATTCAGTGGTGAACAGTTTTTTTTTTTTTTTCAAATAACGGATTTACCTCCAGACTCAAGCAGAAACGGAGCATCCAGGGTGAGATCAGTCCATTTCTATGTTTGCTGTCCTGTGGTTTGGCCGTATTGATGAGGAGAGAAAGTATACGGCACATACGATTTCCTGAGTCATATCTTGCATTCACCACAGCAGACACTACCAACTACATATACACATTAAATACATACAACTGACATAGTTTTCAACAATAAACATATTATTAATTGTTGGAGGAAACTGTTGTCAGGGTATGTTATGAAGGATTGCGAGAGAGAAAGAGAGAGAGAGAGAGAGAGAGAGAGAGAGAGAGAGAGAGAGAGAGAGAGAGAGAGAGAGATAGTGTATATATATACAATAGTTCCAATAGTAGAAGGATATTAAAGATGTGCTTGTCGAGTCTACTTTCCTCCAGGGACGACTAGCGACATTAAATGGTGGAGCATAGCGGGGTACCTGCATATAGGTACATTAAATGGTAGATGCATAGCAGGGCATATGCATAGCGGGGCAGCACATAATACCCACATTAACTGGAGTGCAAGCGAGGTACTTCAACGGCATAAGGATACTTGCCTAGCAGGGTACTTGAAGCGTGGTACCGGCATATTGGTACATACATATTTTGATATACCTATGAGTATGCATATTGATGACTTTTAAGGGAAGGATGTCCATGGGATATATGGTGACATTTCATTTATGTTAGAGATGCTGGTGACTTTACAGTGAGAAAGAGCCAGACAGGACGAAAGTGAATAGGTGTTAAGACATATTACCTAGTTGTGCACACTTTCACACGTCTACATAGGTCTTCATCCTAAATCTCATCTTGTGAATGAGAGAGTGGTTGTGATGTAATGTGTGGTGTCGTAGATAAATAATATTTAGATATACATAGGATAAATTGATATAGGTTCTAATAGATTATCTGGTTATAGTGAGTACTTCTTTACTGCCTTAAGGTGTCTTTACTCAACGTGCGGACTTACCTGCTTTAACTATGGCCACTCCCAAAATAACTACCGCCGAACTGAGGGCTAACGGAGAGGAAATTGGGTTATCTGGTTCGGAACTAACGGATTACATACAGGAAAGGGAGCGAGAATTTCGTCAAGCAGAAAGGGAAGATCGAAAGGCCCAGTTGGAAGCTGAAAGGGAAGATCGAAAGGCCCAGTTGGAAGCAGAAGAAGCCACAAAGATCAGAGAACACGAATACCGCATGCGAGAGCTAGAACTCAAAACACAAACTAAGGGAGAAATAGATGGAGTGGAAGGGGGTTCATCTTCACAGGGTTCAACCAACATGAGTGGACCTAGCTACCATGCAATGAAGTTCCCCTTAGCTGTTTATGATGAGTCGAAAGAACGCTTTGACTAGTACGCTAATCGCTTTCAGGCAATGGCCGTTGCTATGGGACTGGATAGAAGCAAATGGGCTCTTAAATTATCCCAGGGGTTAATAGGTTCGGGTTATGAGGTATACACACGCCTACCACCAGGACATGAAAATAATTACGAGGAATTAAAAGCCGCTTTGATGAAGCATTTTGAAATCACAGCACAAACGTATCGGAAGAAGTTTAGATCGTCTAGACGAGAGCCGGGAGAGCTATTCGCCGCCTACAGTCTGCACCTGAAATCATATCTCCAGAGATGGAGGGACTTGGCAGAGTTCAAGCAGGACTATGAGAGTCTGGAAGAGATGATGGTGGTCGACCAGATGCGACAGCAAATGTCAGAACCACTGAAGAAATTTTTTACGAGAACAAGGGGCGGAACGGCTGGATGTTGTGAATAAGCTGGCGGAAAGATTCGTAGAAGTCCATGGGGAAGCTAAAGAAATCAATATACCCACCACAAAAGGTCAGGAGAAACAAGACCGAAAGAAATGTAAAAACGGGGAAGGAAAAAAAGTGGAACCTTATATAAAGCACACAATGGAGAGTTCAGAGAAGGTGAAGGAAGGAACCCAGAACACCTCGAATTCTCCAGCTAAACGACCGTGGTCCGAGAAGTGGTGTTCAATCTGCAAGGTGCCCTCTCATAACACAAAGGACTGCAGATCGAAACCGAAAAGTCATCACTTCGCGGCATGCCAAGTGATTCATAAGAAGGTGATCACAGACAAGGCTGAGGTCGGTGAAGGAACGCTGAACAAAGAAAGCACACGGACAGTTTGGAAGGAAAAATGGTGCACACACTGCAGGTCGAAAACACATAATACTGTGGACTGCCGATGCCAGGAAAAGGTCGAGGAGATGAAAGACACTCAGGACCAAGAGAGACCACCTGTGGTTGAACTAATTGAAGTCAATGGTCAGCAGGTTGCTTGTCTCTACGATTCAGGTTTGGATGGGGAAGCTGTGATAGACGCCAGCCTGGTAAGCCCAGACCAACTTACAGGGGAGACCATAGAAATACAGCCGGCAATGAGGAGTGTTGTTACCATGACGCTGCCAATCGCCAAGGTGGAGATTAAATCCAGGTACGTCACGGGCATTATTCCAGCTGCTGTATTATCTGACTCCTTATTTCCCATGATCATTGGCACGAAATATGTCTTTTTGGGGATGCCCAAACAGCCAGCCCACCATGGAACAGTAGCCAGTGGATCTCAAGGGAAGGAAAAAGAGGCAGAGACACTATGCGACAACTCAGTGCTAGGGGAATTGCATACTGCCCAGAGGAAGGACACTACGTTGCGTCCTTGCTACAGGAAGCTGCAAAGAAGTGCTGAGCCACCAGAAAGGGGACAGTATTTTCTGAAGAATCGACTACTCTATCGGAGAGCTGGGGGGGGGGAGACAACCTGGACGAGCATTGGGTGGTTCCAGAGACCCACCGTCCTCACATTCTTCAGAGTGGACACATCATAGCCGAGAATCGACATATGGGTGTCAGCGAGACATTGCAGCAAATTTCCGGCCATTATTGCTGGCCAGGAATGACCGGAGATGTGCGCCGGTGGGTGAAATCTTGTTCAGAGTGCCAGAAAGCACCACCCAACAAGTGGACTAAGAGTAAAATAGCTCTTAAAGTGGAAGACCAAGTGGAAGTGTGGGGTCCAGCAGAGATCAATATACTCCAAGTAGGATGGAAAGGACCTTATCCTGTGGAAAAGGTGGTGTCCAAACACATCTACAAAATCCGGATCGGGGAAGAACTGAAAAATCTCCCTAGGCATCTCATTAAGAAATATGTGGAGAGATCCGAGAGTAACGTTTCGCACTTTATGGTGATGGCAGCCATTAAGACTAAAGTTACAAGTCCAGACGAAGACCAGAGATCACTAGTACTACATAGGAGGGCATATGGGAAAGTACGTGATAGGTCAGATTTACCCAACGAAGGGAGGAGGGAAATCACACGTCAGGGAAAGGACCAGAGGGAAACCTTCACTAGTAACCAAGTTCAGAAGGGGTGGGTAACGTCGGGAAAGGCGAGAAATACCCAGGACTCCAACCGAAGATTGGCTGACCATATTCAATATCGTCCAAGATGGTCCTGGAAGCAAATGTCCAGGAGGTTTGGGAACGATGACTCGGTCCTACGCGGACGAGGTGGAACATCCCCAGAGACAAGGCCGGGGGAAACCAAGAGAATATGGAAACAGTGTTACAGTCAGGATGGGACAATCCGTCTGTATTGTGAGCCGTCGCTGACGCAAGTCGAAAGAAGGTCGACCGGACGTACAGGTGCGATGAGCCAACACTAGTTTCAGTCATGAGTTGTATAGTAGGGTGTCTATGAGGTCGCCTACTGGATAAGGAGGTGATCCTTGTGAGGATCCAGTCATAGTATCAACACTTGATGTTCATAGCTACTTCACAGAAGCTCAACGCAAGGGTGATGAGATGGTCGTTGTTACTACAGCCGTACAACTTCACAGTTAAGTACATCCCTGGTAAGGAGAGCTACCGTATAACAGTAGACGGTACTACCTGGTTTCTGTTAGCGCCGAACGTTGGGCGGCGCTTACCAAACCCGACACCCCACATTGTGCCAACGGCTTCGGGCGGAAGAGCGCAATTGGGAGGGTACAAGCCTTACCCTGGTGCGAGGAAATGCAAGCTAAAGACAAAATTGTCATGGCAGGGCAGACCAGGCCCTAAGCCTTGGTTGGCGACTGGTCTAGGATCGAAGCTCCGACAGGCGGACAGTTAGAGCATTGCTTTGCTGATCCGGCAGCTTCTGCAGCTTGTCTTGTTCCAGATGTAGGGGTGTTACCTTTCCTCTGGAGTGAACTAGGCAGGCCGAGAGAGGGATCATGCTGCATGGGCAACACATGATCTCTATATTTTAGCCCAGGCTTTGTGCTATGGAGAGGCAATAACTCCATCCCTGGTCTTAACTGGTCTCGGAATCAAAGCGAGAGGCAACTGTTACGGGTTATAAGTCCTTGTCAGTTGGCATAGACATGGGGCGCCACGCGTTGCCTCTGACGGTGGGAGACACCTATAGGTGTCACTGATCAGCTACCGCCCGCCTCAAGCTGGGCAGCCCCCAGCCAATTGGGTGCTGATCCGCCACAGCCTGCCTGCTTCAATGGGTGCTTGGGGCTAGGACAAAATCTGAATCGCAGGCTGTAAAACCAATGCACCAGGTACAAACAAAAATATAAATAGAAACCTCAAGCTACGGCTTGCAACCTGGAACGTGAGAACCATGTGTCCAGGATTTTCCACTGACTTGACCAATATTGACGATGTGAGAAAAACGGCTGTGATTGATGCCGAACTCAATCGTCTTAACATTGATATTGCTGGCCTGCAGGAGACTCGCCTCGCTGAGGAAGGGTCACTCAGGGAAAACAACTACACCTTTTTCTGGAAGGGTAAAGGGCAGGCAGAAAAAAGGCAACACGGTGTGGGCTTTGCAGTAAAGAATTCGCTACTGGGAATGATTGAAATTCCAGCAGGAGGAAATGAAAGACTATTATCCCTGCGCTTGGCAACCTCTTGTGGGTTTGCCACCATTATTACTGCATATGCACCGACACTCGATTCCTCTGATGATGTGAAGGATTTGTTCTATGAGGAGTTAGACTCTGTGATCAAGGCAGTTCCAAAATCTGACTACATTTATATGCTCGGTGATTTCAATGCTCGTGTGGGCAAGGACTCGAGTTCATGGCCAGTGTGCCTTGGAAAATACAACATCGGTCGCATGAATGAAAATGGGCAAAGGCTGCTGGAGCATTGCACCAGTAATGACCTATGTATTACAAACTCTTTTTTTAAAACAAAAGAGATGCATAAGGTCACATGGAAACATCCAAGATCCGGCCATTGGCACCAGCTGGACTTCGTCATCACACGGAGACAACATCTGAACCATATATCATTGACTCGTAGTTACCACAGTGCTGACTGTGATACGGATCATTCTTTGGTTGTTGCAAGGGTTAGACTGAGACCAAAGAGAATCTACACAGCTAAACACAAATCTAGCCCCAGGATTAATATTATTAACACTCATGATCCTGAAAAGTGCTTTCAGTTTCAACAGCAACTTGAAGACGCTTTCACTGATACACCAGAAAATTTTACAGTAAATGATAAATGGAATAAACTTAAGGAAACTCTTTGTAAAACTGCCGTAAAGGTTTACGGCACTGTGGATCATAAGAGGCAGGACTGGTTTGCGGCCAACAGCGAGACTCTGCAGCCCTTGATTGATAAGAAGAAGAAAGCTCTCTTAAGAAACAAGGAAAGACCAACGCGTAACACTCTGAGTGAGCTAAGGCAAGCTAGGAAGGATGTGCAAAAGGCTGCCAGGCAGTGTGCAAATGATTATTGGATCAAGTTATGTGAGTCCATTCAAATCGCAAGTGATAAGGGAGACATAAGAAGCATGTATGAAGGAATAAAGAAAGCCTGTGGTCCAGTGATCAAAAGAAGTGCACCATTGAAAACCTTGACTGGAGAAGTCATCACTGATAAGAAACAGCAGATGGACAGATGGGTAGAGCACTATTTGGAGCTTTACTCAAGTGAGACCAAACTAGCGGATAATGCCCTCAACGCCATAGAGGCTCTACCAACTCTTGACCACCTGGACACACTTCCCACCATAACAGAAGTTAAGTGTGCTATAAATGAACTTGCATCTGGCAAGGCTCCAGGTAAGGATGGGATTCCAATAGAGGTTATCAGGAGTGGGCAAGACACACTCACTATACAGATCCACCAGCTAATAGAGCTATGCTGGCGTGAAGGACAAGTCCCACAGGATTTCAAAGATTCAAGCATCATAACACTGTACAAGAACAAGGGCGATCGGAGCGACTGCAACAACTATAGGGGTATCTCACTTCTGTGTATTGTTGGAAAAGTATTTGCCAGAATTGTTCTGCGCAGACTTCAAGTCCTAGGAGATCAAGTCTACCCCGAATCACAGTGTGGCTTTCGACAGAACCGGTCTACCACTGATATGATATTCTCATTGCGACAAATGCAAGAAAAATGCCGTGAACAGAATCAACCACTGTTTATTGCCTTCATCGACCTCACAAAGGCATTTGATTTGGTCAGTCGTGAGGGTCTGTTCAAGGCACTAAAGAAGATTGGCTGCCCACCAACTCTTCTGTCTATTGTGGAATCGTTCCACACAGGCATGAAGGGTATAATCAAGTTTGATGGTGCAACTTCTGAAGAATTTGAAATCAAGAGTGGAGTTAAGCAAGGTTGTGTACTAGCTCCCACCCTCTTTGGAATATACTTTTCACTTCTACTGAAATATGCATTTCGTGATCAGGATGGTGGTATATACATTCACTCACGCTCAGATGGCGGCCTCTACAATGCTCAGAGATTGAAGGCTAAGACCAAAATTAGGAGGGTACTGATCAGAGAGTTGCTTTTTGCAGATGATGCTGCAGTTACGACCCACTCTGAGGAAGAATTGCAATGTCTACTATCTGCATTCTCCAATGCTTGTTCTGAATTTGGTTTAACAATTAGCAAAAAGAAGACACAGATTATGTCACAAGGTGCACATGGGGTACCATCAATCTTTATTGACGACGCCGAACTAGAGATAGTAGATCATTTTACATATCTAGGATCGGTGGTAAATAGCAAATTATCCCTAGATCAGGAAATCAACATCCGGATTGGTAAGGCAGCAACAACAATGAACAGGTTAAGAAAAAGAGTCTGGGAGAACAGGAAGCTTACTGCCAAAACAAAAGTCCTTGTCTATCAAGCCTGTGTCCTTAGTACTCTTCTCTATGGCAGTGAAACCTGGACAACTTACTCACACCAAGAGAACAATTTAAACAGCTTTCATATGCGGTGTCTGCGAAGAATTCTTGGTATTAAGTGGCAAGACGAAATCACAAATACTGAAGTATTGGAAAGATCAGGTTGTGTGACAGTTTATTCCATGCTCAGTCTTCGTAGACTTAGATGGATAGGACATCTTAGGCGGATGGATGATGGTAGAATACCAAAGGATATCTTTTTTGGTGAATTACAGATGGGTAAGAGATCTCAGGGTCGGCCTCTACTACGATACAAAGATGTGTGTAAGCGGGACATGATTGATACAGGCATTGATAATGCACATTGGGAGCAAGTCGCCACTGAACGTGTTGCATGGAGGGCAAATATCAGAAATGGAATAAAGTCAAAGGAGAAAATTATTGCAGAAAAGTCACACACCAAGCGTTTGAGACGTAAGATGGTGCATGATGGTGGAAATGACCACGTGTTCACATGCACCCACTGTGAACGGACATTTACAGCGCAAATTGGCCTTATCAGTCACACTCGCTACCGCCATAGTTAAAAGTTATTATGCCTTTTAAAGCACAAACTATCGTCTGTCAAGACGGCAAGGTGCCAAGGTAAGGAGAATGTAGGAGCGGATTTCTTATCTAGACATCCAACTCCAGAGGAAGAGAAATAGGTGGGAGGATCATAGGAATCAAACCTACAGTGAGGAAAAGTCGACGCGGTCAACTCTCTTAAGAGAGGGCCTATGTCACGGGATACTGTGAGTTAATGATTCCCTGATAAACGAGTAAGATTAATTACAAAGTATGAGGAGGGTTAACAGTCGAATACGTCAGTTTTGAGCGAGGACAAAATATGGGTTATTGACAGAAGGATAAAGAGGAAAAATAAAGAGTAACAAAGGGTCAATGACTGCCGATCGTATCGGCCGACAAGACGGAGACACGAATATATCGGAACGGGGAAAACGCAGAAGACGGCGATCAAAGGGTTCGGACGCTTGGAGATACTAGCGGATGAACGGAGGACGAGACGAATGAGACACGACACGGGGCGCCAAAACCGCATACGTGACTTCACAAACTTTTGATGTGAAGGATACGGCAAAATACGATGGTTGATGTAGTGACATCAAAAGTCAAGGGAGACTTAGACACTCGGTATAAATTGGTGGAAAAGTGGTTTGGTATTTAGTGTGCTACCAAACTGGACGGAAAGCTGGATTTATGTGTCCTGTAATAGAAAAGAAATATAATCCCTTGCAATGGGATAGAGTGCTTATGTGCTGATAGATTTCAATTCTGGGATTTACATAAATTTTATATATAAGGTAACCTAACCTTGGGGTAATATTATAGCATAAGGAAATAGGCGGTTGTTCTTGACTTGTAGCATTTCTTTCGTTTTTCTAATTGATTAAACTTTATGGCACTCATTAATCTCATGTCAGAGTGTCTTTCGAGGGCTTCTCAATATGGCTAGATAAGGACACTCACATGAGAAGAAGGTTGAAGCAGATTCATCTCACCTGTTTGTATATATGTCCCCAGGTTTCATATATAATCCTGACCTGCTAAGAAAAGAGTAAAGACCATAAAGTCACAGGTGCAGTGAAAGTATGTCACTAGAGAAAATTCAACCAGTGAAAGTATGTCACTAGAGAAAATTCAACCAGTGAAAGTATTTCAATAAAGAATCAGGTTTTTGTGAACCTCAGTGAAAGAACTTTAAGTTATACCAGCAGAGCCAAATAGGTTAAAATATTCTAATTGGATACTCACCTAAAAGAAACATTGAAGAACTCCAGAACGTTTGTAAATGTATTCAAAAAACGGATAGACAGTGCTAGACAGTGACGATGTGTTGTTCACGATGGATTTAGTAAGTAAATAAGAAACCTAAGAACACTCGGTCTAGGCATAAGACTTACCGTGATCACATTAAGTTACGGTGATTCAGTGGTGAACAGTTTTTTTTTTTTTTTTTTCAAATAACGGATTTACCTCCAGACTCAAGCAGAAACGGAGCATCCAGGGTGAGATCAGTCCATTTCTATGTTTGCTGTCCTGTGGTTTGGCCGTATTGATGAGGAGAGAAAGTATACGGCACATACGATTTCCTGAGTCATATCTTGCATTCACCATAGCAGACACTACCAACTACATATACACATTCAATACATACAACTGACATAGTTTTCAACAATAAACATATTATTAATTGTTGGAGGAAACTGTTGTCAGGGTATGTTATGAAGGATTGCGAGCGAGAGAGAGAGAGAGAGAGAGAGAGAGAGAGAGAGAGAGAGAGAGAGAGAGAGAGAGAGAGAGAGAGAGAGATAGTGTATGGAAAACAGAAGGGAGGAGTGTAGACAAAAGTCATTCAATAGTTCCAATAGTAGAAGGATATTAAAGGTGTGCTTGTCGAGTCCACTTTCCTCCAGGGACGACTAGCTACACTCGGCATCAGCACACCGGATGTTTAAGAACGCGTGCTCTTACCCATTCGGCCACGCTGACCATGCGTAAATGTTTACATACGCTTCACTTCTGATGTTATCATCGTGCCTATGTTTTCAAGAGTATCAACGTGGCCAAGCATTAGCCCATCTATTGTTATCTCACTTTTTAGTGTCATTTGTTTCCCTTTGAAATAACTATTGTTTCTGTGTCCTTGATAACCAAAGAAAGTCCCTTTTTTAAATCACTCACTGTTATTATAATTTTCAAGTTGTAGCTCTGTAGCATGTTCTGCCAACACTACTGTGTCATCTGCACACATAGCGTAGGTCGTATCTAGTATAATCTCAAACTGGTATTACCGGCCTCTCTTTGATCTCTCTCATTACTTCACTATAGAGACAGAAAGAACTGGTATTCCTGGCCTCTCATTGATCTCTCTCATTACTTCACTATAGAGACAGACAGAAATGGTATTCCTGGCCTCTCATTGATCTCTCTCATTACTTCACTATAGAGACAGAAAGAACTGGAATTCCTGACCTCTCATTGATCTCTCTCATTACTTCACTATAGAGACAAAAAGAACTGGTATTCCTGGCCTCTCTTTGATCTCTCTCATTACTTCACTATAGAGACAGACAGAACTGGTATTCCTGGCCTCTCTTTGATCTCTCTCATTACTTCACTATAGAGGCAGACAGAACTGGTATTCCTGGCCTCTCATTGATCTCTCTCATTACTTCACTGTAGAGACAGACAGAAATTGTATTCCTGGCCTCTCATTGATCTCTCTCATTACTTCACTATAGAGACAGAAAGAACTGGTATTCATGACCTCTCTTTGATCTCTCTCATTACTTCACTATAGAGACAGACAGAACTGGTATTCCTGGCCACTCTTTGATCTCTCTCATTACTTCACTATAGAGACAGAAAGATCTGGCCTCTCTTTGATCTCTCTCATTACTTTACTATAGAGACAGAAAGATCTGATCTCTTACTGATCTCTCTCATTACTTCCCTACAGAGACAGAAAGACCTGGCTTCACTTAGATCTCTCTAATTACTTCACTATAGAGACAGAAAGACCTGGCCTCTCTTTGATCTCTCTCATTACTTCACTATAGAGACAGAAAGACCTGGCCTCTCTTTGATATCTCTCATTATTTCACTATAGAGACAGAAAGTATTGGCCTCTCTTTGATCTCTCTCATTACTTCACTATACAGACAGAAAGACCTGGCCTCTCTTTGATCTCTCTCATTACTTCCCTACAGAGACAGAAAGACCTGGCCTCTCTTTGATCTCTCTCATTACTTCACAATAGAGACAGAAAGACTTGGCCTCTCTTTGATCTCTCTCATTACTTCACTATAGAGACAGAAAGACCTGGCTTCTCTTTGATCTCTCTCATTACTTCACAATAGAGACAGAAAGAACTGGTATCCCTGGCCTCTCTTTGATCTCTCTCATTACTTCACTATAGAGACAGAAAGAACTGGTATTCCTGGCCTGTCTTTCATCTCTCTCATTACTTCACTATAGAGACAGAAAGAACTGGTATTCCTGGCCTCTCTTTGATCTCTCTCATTACTTCACTATAGAGACAGACAGAACTGGTATTCCTGGCCTCTCTTTGATCTCTCTCATTACTTCACTATAGAGACAGAAAGTAGTGGCCTCTCTTTGATCTCTCTCATTACTTCACTATAGAGACAGAAAGACCTGGCCTCTCTTTGATCTCTCTCATTACTTCACAATAGAGACAGAAAGACTTGGCCTCTCTTTGATCTCTCTCATTACTTCACTATAGAGACAGAAAGACCTGGCTTCTCTTTGATCTCTCTCATTACTTCACAATAGAGACAGAAAGAACTGGTATCCCTGGCCTCTCTTTGATCTCTCTCATTACTTCACTATAGAGACAGAAAGACTTGGCCTCTCTTTGATCTCTCTCATTACTTCACAATAGAGACAGAAAGACCTGGCCTCTTTTTGATCTCTTTCATTACTTCACTATAGAGACAGAAAGACCTGGCCTCTCTTTGATCTCTCTCATTACTTCACTATAGAGACAGAAAGACCTGGCCTCTCTTTGATCTCTCTCATTACTTCACTATAGAGACAGAAAGTATTGGCCTCACTTTGATCTCTCTCATTACTTCACTATAGAAACAGAAAGACCTGGCCTCTCTTTGATCTCTCTCATTACTTCACTATAGAGACAGAAAGACCTGGCTTCTCTTTGATCTCTCTCATTACTTCACAATAGAGACAGACAGAACTGGTATCCCTGGCCTCTCTTTGATCTCTCTCATTACTTCACTATAGAGACAGAAAGACCTGGCTTCTCTTTGATCTCTCTCATTACTTCACAATAGAGTCAGAAAGAACTGGTATTCCTGGCCTCTCTTTGATCTCTCTCATTACTTAACTACAGAGACAAGAAGATCTGGCCTCTCTTTGATCTCTCTCATTACTTCACTATAGAGACAGAAAGAACTGGTATTCCTGGTCTCTCTTTGATCTCTCTCATTACTTCACTATAGAGACAGAAAGAACTGGTATTCCTGGCCTCTCTTTGATCTCTCTCATTACTTCACTATAGAGACAGAAAGATCTGGCCTCTCTTTGATCTCTCTCATACTTCACTATAGAGACAGAATGATCTGGCCTCTCTTTGATCTCTCTCATTACTTCACTATAGAGACAGAAAGATCTGGCCTCTCTTTGATCTCTCTCATTACTTCACAATAGAGACAGAAAGAATTCGGCACCAAAACCTATCCGTGCCTTGGGCATATGGTGCTACAACCATAGTTTATAGACCACCCGGCACTAGGTGGGTGATGTGGTCAGTGTCGCGCCGATTACTTTCACTTCCCAGACATGTCCTGGTACCCAGTTTAAGCTGGGTCCACCTGGAAGCCCAGGAGGCCAAATTCTATAAATTGAATCCACTGAATGCGGGTCGATCCCATCACCATCAGGTTGGCAGGCGAGCGGCCAGCCATTACACCACCGCACCTCCCCTATCAATGTGGTTAGACTTAATACCCCCATATATGGTCTGATGCTGCCAAAGTTTATTTTACCAAACAAAATATTCATAACTCTAGTTTTGCTTCTACAACCGCCATCTTATTTACAAGTGGCCCCTATGTATGAGGCTCATTGCCTCCATGATTCACTCACTCACAACTGCATCCACATCTGGTGTCAAAGCTTTCCTTAACGAGCAGCCAATTATCTGGATGCATTCTCTCATCGGCGATTGTTCCAGAAGTATTGGTTTACGTGGAAAGGGGTCGCTGGTGAATGTGGGGTAGACTATAACCTCAATTTCTGCGTGAGATTTCGTGGAGGCGCAAGAACAATAACAGAGCCAGCCTGTGTGGTTTTGTCGTGCGGTTTGTAGAACAAGGCCTTGTATGAGAGATCGAGGAATTATTACAATGAGGGTTTTCCAAATGCATTCTTATTACCTCTTTAGAAACAATTGCGTGTAGAAATAAATTGTGACGTATTTATATGATAGCCCTCATTGCACCCCGGTATAACTCATTGATGCTGAGTTGTCCTCACAGTACAGCTCCATGTGTAACAGGATAGAAAGTTATTTAAGTGCATTGATTATTTTAAGCTTACAATACGCATGTATTAGTTGCTCCCAGAGTTCAGAGATTTGAGCACCTATAGACTTGTCCGGGGTGCAAGGATGATACTCCAACAGATAGCAAGATCATCCTACAGTCATATCTGATTCTCTGACCCCTATGTCAGGAGTGACTCCACAGTTCAGAGATCTGTTGGCTGGTCTTCTGCCACATAATAACACAGTCAGAGCTCATTCACTGACCTCTGTGTCTGGAATGACTAGTCTTCTCCTTTACCGTGCACGATTAGACGACCTATCCATCTCATAAGCTCACTGGGAGGGATTGGGTTCCTACCCTCGCCTCTTGTAGGAGTACCTAGCTTATTGATCTGACAGTCTCAGCCTGAGATTCGTGATAGAGCACAGGCTAACATGCCTGCCTGTGGGCCCAGTGGCCATGGGTTTGGATTCGCTTCCAAGCTGATGGCTAACAATTCCCAGAGCCTGCCACTCTACTTTGAATCTCTGAATTAAAAGTTGTATTTCTTGTGCCGGTCTCCCTGGCCAAGAGACCTCTCTACATGAATGTCTGAATTAAAAGTTGTACTTCTTGTGCCGGTGTACCACTCTACTTGAATCTCTGAATTAAAAGTTGTACTTCTTGTGCCGGTCTCTCTGGCCAAGGGACCACTCTACTCGAATCTCTGAATTAAAAGTTGTATTTCTTGTGCTGGTCTCCCTGGCCAAGGGACCACTTTGCTTGAATCTCTGAATTAAAAGTTGTACTTCTTGTGCCGGTCTCCCTGGTCAAGGGATCACTCTACTCGAATCTCTGAATTAAAAGTTGTATTTCTTGTGCCGGTCTCCCTGGCCAAGGAACAACTCTGCTTGAATTTCTGAATTAAAAGTTGTATTTCTTGTGCCGGTCTTCCTGGCCAAGAGACACTCTGCTTGAATCTCTGAATTAAAAGTTGTATTTGTTGTGCCGTCTCCCTGACCAAGGAACCACTCTGCTTGAATCTCTGAATTAAAAGTTGTATTTCTTGTGCCGTCTCCCTGTCCAAGGAGTTAACGACATTGTTCGGGCGGAAGAGCGCAATTGGGAGGGTACAAGCCTTACCCTGGTGCGAGGAAATGCAAGCTAAAGACAAAATTGTCATGGCAGGGCAGACCAGGCCCTAAGCCTTGGTTGGCGACTGGTCTAGGATCGAAGCTCCGACAGGCGGACAGTTAGAGCAATTCTTTGCTGATCCGGCAGCTTCTGCAGCTTGTCTTGTTCCAGATGTAGGGGTGTTACCTTTCCTCTGGAGTGAACTAGGCAGGCCGAGAGAGGGATCATGCTGCATGGGTAACACATGATCTCTATATTTTAGCCCAGGCTTTGTGCTATGGAGAGGCAATAACTCCATCCCTGGTCTTAACTGGTCTCGGAATCAAAGCGAGAGGCAACTGTTACGGGTTATAAGTCCTTGTCAGTTGAAACAGCTTTCATATGCGGTGTCTGCGAAGAATTCTTGGTATTAAGTGGCAAGACAAAATCACAAATACTGAAGTATTGGAAAGATCAGGTTGTGTGACAGTTTATTCCATGCTCAGTCTTCGTAGACTTAGATGGATAGGACATCTTAGGCGGATGGATGATGGTAGAATACCAAAGGATATCTTTTTTGGTGAATTACAGATGGGTAAGAGATCTCAGGGTCGGCCTCTACTACGATACAAAGATGTGTGTAAGTGGGACATGATTTATACAGGCATTGGTAATGCACATTGGGAGCAAGTCGCCGCTGAACGTGTTGCATGGAGGGCAAATATCAGAAATGGAATAAAGTCAAAGGAGAAAATTATTGCAGAAAAGTCACACACCAAGCGTTTGAGACGTAAGATGGTGCATGATGGTGGAAATGACCACGTGTTCACATGCACCCACTGTGAACGGACATTTACAGCGCAAATTGGCCTTATCAGTCACACTCGCTACCGCCATAGTTAAAAGTTATTATGCCTTTTTAAAGCACAAACTATCGTCTGTCAAGACGGCAAGGTGCCAATGTCATGTCGTAATACAGTATATCCACGTGGGGAAAACTGCTGCTGCGAAAATTGGCAGCGGTTCACGCCGCGCTGGTAACCTACGGGGGTATGTGAGCCGGTCGTTCAGAAAGCAATGGCAAACTACTGAACGTAAAACTTGCCTAGTACATCAACAGTAGCTGAAAAATTCTGGTGTTGACTGCAACGTCCTATAAGGGATATGCAAAACGAAAACAAATTGTTCACGTATTGTCTCTTTTCTTTCCTATGTTCATGTCATCCTTTCATACAGTCTTCCTTTCGTCCTGTATTCCATATTGAAGCACACACCCTGGCCTTGGATAACGAGCTCGCTCCAAGTCATCCAATCCTTGGCTATCGCAGTCAGCTACGTCTGTGTACTTCCTACATTATTCATTTCTGTTTCTGTTCTCTTTTCCATGGGTTTTAGGGCTTTCTTTATTTCATTTGCCTTGTGGATTGCAGACATAAGATTTTCTAGTTATACTATTTTCATATATTACCAGTGTATGTCGTACCAAGCGCCTGCGACTTTCCCTCACCTCCTGGTTCACTAGTGTCTAGTTCTTTCCATGAGCTCCACATTGGAGATACCTGCATACCATCTAGTCCTCCTATTACTGTCCGCATTGTTAACTACACACACACACACACACACACATTATCTCTCTCTCTCTCTCTCTCTCTCTCTATATATATATATATATATATATATATATATATATATATATATATATATATATATATATATATATATATATATATATAAGAGCATGTTTGTGTCTTTGTGTGTCTTTTGTGCGTTCCTGAATGGTCCATCCGATTGAGATGAAATTTTCTACAGATGTTGTTCTCATTCCCGCACAACCAACTGGCATTGCTTGTTAGTTTAGAAACAGTTATTTACGTATTAAATTAACATTACTTAAAATATTGCAAGGGGGCTTAACTTAAGAAACACAAGTTATATCAAGGGACATTACTTTTAGAAGAACTGCTATTTTATGTAATTTAAATAATTGTTGTATATAATGTTTAAAGAAGTTATTTACAGTCACATGAGTTATAAACAAAGTGATAAAAACTTTAAGGCATCTTCAAAGTTTTCAAAAAATAATGCATCTATTTTACGTACGTGAAAATGTTCTAACTCATTTTTTTTTATTTCTCGTCGACTTCTATACTGAATAATGTACTTTTTTTTTTTTTTTTTTTTTTTTTTTTTTTTTTTGCGAGAAAGTTAGTTGAATATCCTTTGAATTACGCCGCAGTCATCCCAGCATTTATTGTGTTTTCGTGATATCTTGGGAAGTTTACGTTCAGTAGTTTCAGGTTGCCCTATTTAGTTATTGGAATGAAGATTGTTCTCTTCCAATCTTTTCGCGATATTTCCGGGAACGGGAACGGGAACTTATATGACTACTTATATGAATTAAATGAGACGCTCCCCGCCAGGGGCTGGGCGAAGCCAGGATGGGTCATCTAGTGTGTGTGTGTGTGTGTGTGTGTTTGTGTGTGTGTGTGTGTGTGTGTGTGTAATGATGCAATAGGTTACTATCATTGAATGTAAGAAAGAGATTGCTATATAGAACCTATTTTTGTTTTGCTGCATGGCAGTGAATCTTGTAATGTAAATGAACCAATTAGGAAGAACTTTGAAGCAATAGAGATGTAGTTCCTAAGACGAAGTTGCGAATTCCTTGGACTGCCAGAGTAACTAAAGACGATTGCTTAAAAGATGCTAATGAAACTAGAACATTATGTACAACAATAAGAACGCGACAAACAGCTTTCTTTTGTCATGTAATGAGAAGAGAAGCGTTGGAGTACATCGTGACGACTGGAAAGATCGAAGGGAAGAGGCAGAGGTCGGCTGAAAGAAATGATGCTGACGGATTGAGACGGTGGCATGGAGGAATACGATCAGCAGAGTTGATCCAGAACACCAAACACCGAGACCTGTGGAGAACCATGAACGCCTACGCCAACCGGCAGGGCACTTGATGATTATTAATATAAATAATTATATTTTTTGAAGTGAGGTGTCACTAAGGAAGAACGGGTTAGCAGTTGCTTGGTTAAAAAAAAAGCGTAATACCTACAACCCATGGTGGTAGCGAATATGACTGATCAGACCATTTCGTGCTGTAAATTTTCGTCCACAATGGATGCATGTGAACATATGGTAATTTCCACCATCACGCAACTTGTGACGTATCTCGCGCTCAGTATGTGACCTATCTAAAAATCATGTTCTCCTTTGTCTGCATTAAATTCCTGATCCTTTCCCTCCATGCAACGCGATCAACGGCGATTTACACCTAATGTGCAATATCTATACCTATGTCAAATATGCCGCACTTACACACATGTTTGTAATGTAGTAGAGGCCACCCCCGATATCTTCTACCCATCTATTTATTTAAAATATCTCTATCCATCTATCGTCTATCTATCAATGCACCCACCCATCTATCTGATTGTTAATGTACGTCTGCCTGCCTTTTGTCTATCTACTTATCTGAAATTTTGTCTGTCCATGTATCCATCCCCTAACCACACATATATCTATCTATCTGTCTATCCGTTTGTCTATCCATCTATCTACCTATCCACCCACTAGCCTGCCTGCCTGTCTACCAGTGCCAGCAGATACACACACTGCCATCTCTGTCCCTATTAGTCTATTAAGAACTGACAAAAGCAGTAGTCCGCTGCAAGAGACACAGAAGACTAAACGCAAATTCATGTAAACACTGCAGGGAAAGATTCAGCGGTGTTTACAGATGACCCTGTGGGTCGGAAAAAGTGTAGTGCGTGGGCAATCTCAGGCAGCACAACTTGCACAACTGTCAAGTAGCAGCAAAACGTGCACAACTGTCAAGTAATGCTTTTGCTGTGACAACAGGCAACTTTGCGGTGGAACCAATGGCTGTAACAAAAGCCCAAGAGCGACTAAATAAACATGCTCTGGAAGGTCCAGACTGCGAGAAGACGCACTGGGAACATCACAGTTAGTCCAGCTGACTTTTACCCATGTATCGGGACAATCATGTGTGAAAGGCATCAAGCGAGCACTTAAGCAATATCTGAATATTGAAGAAAGTTGGCTACTAAAGACGTTTAAACAAAAAACATTGAAATATTTTGGTCACTTAAAACGTCATGAAAGTTTGGAGACGACAATAATGGAGAGGTATATGCCCGGAAAGAAAGGAAGAGGAAATCCAAAGAGAAGATGGGTGCAGGATGTGGAAGATGATCTCCAGATGGGTCTATCGGGCGTGGGACATCTTGTTTATGACCGGGAAGTTTTCCGGAAGGTTGTTATGGGAGCGGGGTTCTGCAAATAACATGCTACTGATTGAATGATTGAACGTGTATTTGGTAAATATCAACCAAAACAAACAACACACTATATTTACTCTATCAAACAAACAGTAAAGCAAAATCTACATGGACAAGACATCCGAGAAAAACAAACATTCTTATATGCACAGATATTACAATATATGGCCGCCTGGCGCGGAGAACATACATTAGCAAAACGCAACCATAACATTTGAGTATTGTGAAGATCCGGGTAGGTACTGACTGGTGAGTAGCTGACAGTATAGTTGAAATATACATTAATGAACATCACGTATCAAGTTTCCATTCATCTGCAAATATGTGTACCACAGAACTATCCCTTGTACTGCAGAACTACACAATGTACCACAGAACAGCCTCACGCATTACAGAACAACTCCACATACTACACAATGAATAACCACATGCACCACAGAATGAACAACTCCATGTACCACAGAAAGGACAACCCCAAGTAAACAGAACGGACAACCCCCTTTACCACAGCACACCTCGATATACCACAGAATGGACAACACCATGTACTACAGAATGGAAAACCCCGTGTACCACAGAATAGATAATCCCACGTGGGCGTAATAGAAGTTATATATATATATATATATATATATATATATATATATATATATATATATATATATATATATATATATATATATATATATAGCATCATCTTCCACCTTTGTCGTCAAGCGTCGTGGGGAGGAATAATTGGCGCTCAAGCGCTCGATGGATGGCCTTGGATAGTGTCACTCATTGTGATTGTACAATGTTTTTGATGTCATCAATCCATTTTCTTCTTGGACGTCGTCTTGGTCTTTCTTCTGGCGCCTATAACTATACACCCAATTCTAACGAACCAACATGATCTTCTTTTCCTGCAGTGAGTAGAATTTTCCAAAGGTCAGGCTTTTGTCTTTTGTTTTATGTGTGAGGGCTTCTCACTCCAATAGAATACCCTGCTACATTGGGCTGCTCGGTCTGGTAATTGGTTCTGTAATCAATACTACATTTTGACAACTCATAGTCAGGGAACTAATACCACGTATTAGTGTCTTGGATTCTGAGTGCATAAACATCTTCATTAATTCTCTATAGGTATTTGATGGTGTAAATTTGTTATGTCACAGTAGGTCTTGTCAGTACTATTATTGGTATAGACTTTTCTTCTACTCAGTAACTCTACTAATAATCATTGAATGAAAAAGTGACTAAGGACAGGGAGTACAGTCAGACCATAATATATATCATAAGATTTAACTAAGAAAGATTAAACAAGTAAAAAAAAAAAGGTTACTATTTAAGTAAATATTAGGGCCATGGTCAATGTGGAGACGGCAAAGGGTTGGTTTATGTTGTGTTTGCCATATTAATTAACCTAATTAAGCACGTAACTTAGTATTGTATTTTAGCTACAAGAAGGGTAAGTTGTGGTGAATTATTAACAAACTTTTGTGAAGTAACATAGTCAAGTGCAGTGCAATACTATTTGAGATAATTCTTCACACTGTCAGATGAAAGACCACCCACTGCGGCTGAGTGGAGGGAGAATGGTACGCGGATAGGTTACTCTAGAGAGGAGCTAAAGATATATATCCAGGACTCTAAAAGAGGATGGAGAAAGGAACAGACAGATATAGCCAAGGAGAGAGATGACGGAGAAGACAGGTTCAAAGTGGCAAAAATAGAATCAAGGGAGCGAATGCAAATAGCAGAAATGAACAAGAAAATTAAACTGATCGAAGAGAGGAAGAAACGACAACACGAACTCGAATTGAAGAAACTTGAATTACAAAGTCAAAACTCTTCGAGATTCAGCGGTTCAAGTTTCCCAACTCACAGCTTAGATAGTCCATCAAGTAAGAATCTCTCTCTGAGAGTCATGGGTTTCTAAATGTTGCCATGTGGTGAGAAACAGAACAACTGGACAACTGGATTGATCGTTTTTCTTTGATGGCCGAAGCATTTGGACTCCCAAAGGACAGCTTGAATCTCAAGATATCACAAGGCCAGAGAGAAGCCGCCACTGTGGTGTTTGCGAAACTACCCCCAGACCATGAAAATAACTTTGACTCTCTGAAAAATGAGTTCCTAAATGGTGTGAGTTAACCTCAACAGCTTACAGGCTAAAATTCCAGAATGCCAAACGATTACATGTGGAATCTTACTCCCTGTTCCCTTCCAGATTACAAATGTACTTAGACTTAGTGAATAAGAGCGAACCCATGATTGATTGGAGGAGATTATATTTGCCGAGCAATTAAGAGAAGCCATGCCGATGGCTTTGCAGGCGTTTGTAACAGATAATGGTGGCATGCAGCTGGATGAATTAATCACCACAGCCAAACGTTATCTGACAGCCCATGCAGAGGCGGACTCCACAAAGTCGAATCATGCTCTTCAAGCTGAAAAGCCACCAAATAAGAGTTTTTGCCATAACTGTAAATTTAGGACAGCAAAGGCCAAACTGCTGGACCACATACTCATGGTAATAATAATAACAGACAGTCGTCTCATAAATCTCAAGTGCCAACAGCAGGCTAGAGACAGCCATTTTGAACTTTTTGCAGGACGAATGATCATCATCCCATTGCCGGCAAAAACAATCCGCAACCTCACTATGTGCATGCACGACTACGGGAGCTAAAGCCCACGACAGGAGGAAAGCAGTTAACCATAACCTCCAGGAATCGAGACGATTACTGTCAATGGAAGTCAAGTACGATACCTGTACGATACTGAACTTCAGTATGACACAGTCACAGCTGCTCACTTGCTACAACAAGGACAGCTGATCGACAAGCCCTTGAAGTAAAAGGGCCCACTTTGTGCTCCGAATCAATGTTATTGCCAATTGCAAAAGTAGAAGTGACTTCAAAGTATGACATAAGAACAAACCCGGAAGCTGTGATGTTAGACCTCACATACCCATTCCTGTTGGGATGTAGATATGTTTATTTAAGGGAACCTGAATCATGTGTTATTATAGCCGTAGTGCAGACTAGGAATCATGTCACAGAATCGGGCGAGACTGCTCATAATATAAATTCTTTACCACAAGAAATTAGGGCTGCACATTCCCAAGATTATTCCTTAAAATCTTGATTTAGTAAATTGCCAAAGGCACATGATCCTCCAAGGGAAATGATTTCTATGTAAGGGACAAATTACTGTACCGGGAGACGGGGACAAGAGATACCGACCACGGACAACTTGTGGTTCCTAAAAGCCACATAAACCAAATACTCCATATGGGGCATACCATTTTATTTAATGGTCATATTGGAGTGGGTGTCACTACTCAACGTGTACTGTATCATCACTATTTCTGACAGTGGATGACAGCATTAGATTTCCATAATCACATTTTGACCGACAATGGTTCGCAGTTCAGGGCAATGTTGATGGAGGAATTCTTCCGTACTATCTGCAAAACGCGACTTATCCATACAAGTCCCTACTACCCTCAGGCAAACGGGCCAGTAAAGAGATTTAACGGGACCCTCTTGACGATCCTGCGTAAGTTAGCACGGGAAAATCTTGAATGTTGGGGCGATTATTTGCCCAAGGCTTTATTAGTTTACCGGGAAGTACCACACACTTCCACCGGACTCCCTCCGGCAACTTTATTGTTTGAACGGCCTATAAAAAGACATTTAGAAGCCTTGATGAGGACCTGGACAGACGAAGGAACTTACACAATAGCTGTCACTGCTTCTAAGTACGAAGAGGAGTTGAAACAGAAACTAGAGATGGACTGGAAATTAGCAACTTACAAACATTATTAGCCACCGAACGCTGATGCTTATGCTGGGGGTGGATCTGAGAACCTATGGACCTGTCCGGAATGCAATGAAGATACCTTAACAGATAACTGATAACTGATAACTTACAACCTCAGAAAAGCGAGAAAGAAACATGCCTCATACTACAATAAGAAAGCTAAGGAGAGATCTCTTAAGGTAGGAGATGAAGTTTTATTGTTATTAACCCAGGGAAATAACAAACTCGAAATAGGCTGGCAGGGACCTTTCACCATTGTGGAAGAAGTGTCCCGCACTAATTACAAAATTGCCATTCGAGGGAAACACACGATGTTTCATATCAATATACTCAGAAAATACTCTGAGAGAATGTCGGACCCACCCGTGCATTTAATGGCAATATCGGTGGCAACTTAGGTAGATTGTGGGAGAGACTCTGGAGTCGAGTACCCACTCAAACACTAGGAGACAATGAACGAACTTATCATAAATCCAGATTTGGAGACGCCTGAGCTAGAGAAGATGACACGAGTTCTAAATTCTTATGCCCCAGTGCCAACTGACAGGCTGGGTCTAAGCCACCTAGTAGAATTTGACTCAAAGTGTGGAACCAGTCCGCCAAAAGCACTACCCGATACTTTACACAAAGCGAGGGGCATTGCAAGAAGAAATTGCCTACTTTTTGAAAGAAAGGATAATGTTACCCCTCAGACTCGCCTTATAGTGCGATTGTTATACTATCGATGAAATCGAGTGGCGAGTATAGATTATGCATCGATTATTGCCAACTATACGGATTCACAGAATTCCAAGCTGAAACGTTGCCAGACCAGGGACTACTGTTCGCTAAGTTAAACAAGCCGAAATAATTTTCAAAGATAGACCTCAGTAAGGAGTAATATCAAATCCCATTCGAAAAGGAGATCAGACCATATTTTGCCTTCAGCATAGTGGACGGCCATTGTGAATTCAATATACTTCCGCCCTGGCTGAGTAACGCTTTTGGCGTATATACATTTACATGATAAGAATGTTACTCGATTCCTTACAGGATCCTTCCATATGCAATTTTATGGATGAAATTCTAATCGCCTCAGAGATCTATGAGGATCGCCTGAAGTCAAGTGATCGACTTTTATGAAGACTGACTGAAAAAAGGTCTAACCGCCAGATCACCCCCTCGCGTGCGCTCACGCACACACGCACATGCACACACACACACACACACACACGTGATTTTTATATTTTATACATCATAGTAGACACTAGTTAATTAAACGCGACCTAGATTTCGGGCCTAAATGGCATCTATATACGGTGGGAATTCTATGTGGCTGATCTGTGACATCACATTGAATATATAAGAAATTACTATGTGGCGGATATCATATTTCCTAATTAGATACAACATGTGTAACTACTTTAACTAAAAAAAAAAAAAAAACTAATCGCATTGGCAAGAAACATTATGACACAGTAAGCAAACAAGTAGAAAAATAACAATAAGCAAAAGAAACAAAGGACAAACACCAAGATCACCAGCAACAAACACCAAGAATAACAGCAACAACACCAAGAACAGCAGCAACAAACACCAAGAACAACAGCAACAAACACCAATAACAGCAGCAGCAAACACCAAGAACAACAGCAACAAACATCAATAACAACAGCAGCAAACACCAAGAACAACAGCAACAAACACCAAGAACAACAGCAACAAACATCAATAACAACAGCAGCAAACACCAAGAACAACAGCGACAAACATAAAGAACAACAGCAACAAAACCAAGAACAACAGCAACAAACACCAAGAACAACAGCAACAAACACCAATAACAACAGCAACAAACACCAAGAATAACAGCAACAAACACCAAGAATAGCAGGAACAAACACTAAGTACAACAGCAACAAACACCAAGAAAAACAGCAACAAACACCAATAACAACAGCAGCAAACACACAAGAACAACAGCAACAAACACCAAGAACAACACCAACAAACACCAAAAACAACATCAACATACACCAAGAACAACAGCAACAAAAACAAAGAACAGCAATAACAAACACAAGAACAGCAGCAACCAAAGCCAAGAACAACAGCTACAAACACCAAGATCAACAGCTACAAATGTCAGAAGAAACAGCAACAAACAACAAGAACACTGGCAGAACATAAGATCAAAGGTTAGAAACTACAAGAGAAATAGCAGTAAACAACAAAGGCAACAAACAACTAGAAAAACAGCAGCAGGCAACTAGAAAACCAGTAGCAACCAATAAGCGAAGCAAACACCTAGAAAAACAGCAGGAAACAACTAGAAAAGCAGCATAAGTACATTATGGCATCATTCCCTGTATAACATTCAGGTGGATTCTTCCCAATCAAATGCTTTGAGAAAGCGCATCCTCCCTCCCCTTCGACATGTAGTTATATGCTTTTACCTTATTCATCTATAGGATTCATCATCATCATACATCACACACAAGTCAAAACCATATAATTGTAACATGAGTGATATGGAATACAGAGTGGCGTCATGCTGAGAAGCGCACTAAATTATCAGTTAGTGTATGTGTACCTCTGACAAACGTGGCGGTGTCAGAGCCTAACATGGTATAGCTGTGCAGCAACATCGTTGCGACACCCGGCTGACAAGATTGTTACCTGACACGCGACCAGCGGTCAGGCTGACGACAGACGCACGCAGGACACGTGACACCACTAGAGGCAGTGGGCAGTTGGCGTGCTAAGGTCAGACCGAGCTGGGACTGGAGACCGGACGGACATGTGCGATGAGAGCAAGGCGTTTGTATGAATCTCCGTGATTGAAAGCCGAACGACTGATATCTTGAGCGTCAGACCTATGAGCTGTATTGTGGTTGTGAGCGTCGTGAGTTATATATTGTAGATTGCTGTAATTATCGTTCTGTATTTAATGTGGCAATAAATCCATAGAACTTGTGTTACTGTGTCTTACGTCGAATCACGTTATACTTGTACTGTCTCACACGTGTTAGCCAACGAGCCAATTATAAGACCCTGACATGTGTGGACGTGGGTTGCTCGTCCTTGTTTAAGAACCTAATATATGTAGACGTGTGTTGCTCGTCTTTCGTATTTAAAACTATAATTCTTGAACTTGTGAAATTTGTCAAGGTTATAGCTATGTAAATGTGATCGTGAAAGTCTCAGTATGATCCATTATTACATTGTTTGAATATGTGTAAAACCATTAATAAATGTGCAGTACATATTGTTTGATCCTGTAAACGTGTAAAACATTTGTGATTTGTGAAACTTGTCACCGTTTGACCTTGTCGACATTGTTATTTTGTCGCCATTTTGACCTTGTCGCCATCTTGTAAACTTGATGTCTATGTCCTTACTGAATGTCATCTTGATGTAAGTGATGTGTCATCAATGTTATTGAGTGTTCAAATACAGATAGATTGTCTTTGTGCATTGAGTTTGTGGAACGCAAAGAGTTTTGGAAAGAGTGTAACTTCTGTTGAAACTGTTGACGACAAATTTACGACATACAATTACACTCGACGCCATCCAAACCTAGTCAACACTTAGTGACTTGCAGGCACACACCAACAAATAGACGCTAACTTATTTTCTTCCAAAAATAAAGCAGGTTTTTCCGTACCATCCATAACCCTGCCGTAGAGGGCATTAGTGGTTCCGAAGTAACGACCCTACAGTTTTCTAGCCCTAGTGTCCAACCATTCTTCACCGTATCCAGGGCACTTGAGTATATTTTTCTATACTTTAACTTTACGTATGCAATAGTAGGCACGCATCGTATAATAAAATAAATTGTAAATTGTTTATTACTAACCATTTATAACATATTTTGTGTGGTTGAATTTCATTGACGTATTTTCCCCATCATGTCGTCATTATTTGATTTCATCGATATGGGTATTAAATTACATCTAACAGGTGATGAATTAACAAAATGGAGCGAAGACAAATACTCTGAATACCTGCTGGTACAGGAGAAAAATAATGAACGCGAAGAAAGAGCAGCGGAGAGAGCTCTAAAACAAGCAGAAATGGCTGCCAAGCAAGCAGAGGCAGAAACAGCCTTAAAACAGGCAGAGATTGAAACAGCCTTAAAACAGGCAGAGATTGAAACAGCCTTAAAACAGGCAGAGATTGAAACAGCCTTGAAACAGGCAGAGATTGAAAAAGCTGCCAAGCAAATAGAGGCAGAAACAGCTCTAAAACAAGCTGAGATAGACAGTGAACTTAAGAAAGCAGAAATAGCAGCTCAGAGTAAGAAAGAAGAACTAGAGTTACAGTTAAAAATGAAACAACTTGACACTGAGACTGCGATGAATAAAGAATCAAAGAAATCTGAAAGACTGGAAAAAGAAAACCAGTATAAGAAGTATCAAGGTATCGTACGTAACTATACCTCGGGTGACTGCATAGCAGCCTTTACCCAAAATTTTGAGACTTTAATGGAACATTACCAAGTTCCACTTTCTGAATGGAATATTCTTTATATGAGGAGTCTATCTGGGGAACCTCTTAAAGTCATTGAAACCATCCCCAAAGACCTAAGGAAAGAGTACCATTATATTAAATCTAAGATAATGGCACATTTCATGTTAGACGAGGCAGGTTACAGAGAACAATTCAGTAAATTGAGTCCAAAATCAACTCAAACGTTCTCTGACTACCTCTGTTTAGTCCGAGATGTTTTCAGCAAATGGACTTCAGCAGCCAAAATTAATAAAAGTTATGATAGATTAGAAGATCTCATCATTCGAGATAAAATCATTTCTTCTATCCCATCATCGTTTTCTAAGTTCTTACAGGAGAATGAATGCACAAGTGTGGAAGAAATTGAAAGACGTGGGTCGGCCTATTACACGGCCAACAAACAATGCTTTGCCACTGAAGCTACTGACAGTAACTGGGTAGCAGCAGCCAACTATGAGAAAAACTATAGTAGGCAAAAACCAAACAGGCCTACCTCTGAAAAATTTAGACAGTGCAGATTTTGTAAATTTTCTCACCATTTGAACGAGATGTGCGATCAAAACCCAGGATACCAGACATACTTGCAAAATATAGTAAACAGTCAAGACAGAGAACGTAAATTGTTCAAAAATAAACGTAAATGTTTTCTCTGCAAGGCTTTCGGGCACCATCGCATGGATTGTAGAGGCAGGCATATGACCAATAAAGCCAATGCCGCCTTGTTCGATAGCTCAGCGTCAGAAGACGAAAATCCAGAGAAACATCCTGTGAATGCAGCACAGGCTTGTGATGTATTTAATGCTAACAAATGCACTGTCTGTAACACCTTCTATGAAGATGGTATCTTAACATGCGGGCACGCCATCCCTATTGCCAGTGAGGAAGCTAACTTGGTAATAGACTCAAAAGGCAGATTAGACATCCATCACGGGTATGTTAATGGCAAGTTTGCTACAGTACTTCGCGACACCGGAAGTACACTTATTGGCCTGAAAACAACATTCATAACGCCTACAGACTATACAGGCAGACACATCACATGTAGAACATTTTCAGGCAATATTGAAAAATATCCATTAGCATGGGCATACATTGAAACACCATTCCTCACCGGGAAAGTAAAGGTCGCGGCACTTACAAACCCAGTGTGCGATATAATCATAGGAAATTTACCTGAGGTGAATGACAAACCTCATAATCATGACATAACATCACTATGTATTGATGATAACACATCACCACCAAATGTCATCACTGAAAATGTCATATCACCTATTGAATGTATGTTAGCTAATGCAGCACTAAGTTCTCATCACATCATTGACGATATCATTCCATCATCATCTGATGTCATTGAGTGTGTGAACGCAGTAACAAGAGCTACTGCTAGAGTGCAAGATGAAAGTAACCAAACTGAGGCTATACAAATGCTTAGCCCAGAATTACCACCTAGTGACTCTATGAAGGAAACATTCATAACAGCTCAAAAAGCTGATCCTTCACTGTCAAAGTACTTTGACCTGATCGGCAAAAAGGCAAGAGTAACCAAAAATGCGAAATGGCATTTTGCTTTACACAATGATATACTCACCAGGTACTACACCAGAGGTGACATTACAACAAAGCAAACTGTTTTGCCAACTACTTATCGCAAGCAAGCTTTACATCTTGCTCACGATATACCTTTTGCAGGTCATATGGCATATGTTAAAACCAGGTCAAGACTTTTGACACAGTTTCATTGGCCAAAATTTTGCAATGACATAAAAACATATTGCAGAAGTTGTGATACATGCCAGAAACTAGTAAAAAAAGGTAAACACCCACAGGCAAAGTTACAAGTCACTGACTTAGCCAGTCGACCCTTTGAAAAATTATCAGTTGACATTGTGGGCCCTCTTAGTCATACAACTACTAGAGGGAATAAATATATTCTAACTTTTGTTGATCAATGTAGTAGATGGCCAGAAGCGATCCCGCTAAAGAACATTACTGCCAACGACATCATGGAAGTGTTCTTCCATATTTTCTCCCGAATCGGATTTCCAGATACTATCCAGTCTGATAGAGGCACTCAGTTTATTGCCGCATCCACCCAAGCTTTCACTAAAATGTTAGGAGTGAAGCAAGTTTTCAATACCCCCTATCACCCTCACTCTAGCGGGATTATAGAAAAGCTTAATGGGGACCTGAAGCACATGCTTGCCAAAGTAACTCAAGATCACCCCAACAACTGGGATGTATACTTACCAGCTGTCCTTTTTGCTTATCGCGAGGTACCACATTCTAGTACCGGTTTCTCTCCTTTTGAACTAATCTATGGTGCCAAACCACGAGGCCCATTAACAATTTATCACCAAATGTTAACTGATCCTACTCCAATACTGAAACCCATATCATCATTTGTGTATGTAACATCATTGCGTGAAAGGATTATTAAATCATGTGAAATTGCTAAAAATGCGCTTAAACTATCTGGTGCTACTTACAGACAGTACGCAGACAAAGGTAACAGGACTATAACATTGACACCTGGACAGGACGTTCTACTACTACTACCTAGTGACAGAGAGCTACTGACTGATTCTTGGCAGGGACCTTTTAAAGTGACAAGACAAATCTCACCTGTAGACTACGAAATCCTAATAAAAGACAAACACAAAATATTTCACATAAATATGCTAAGACCATACCACAACATAGACAACGAACAAGACGATACAACAGCTTGCACCGTGATAATAGATCACGAAGATGACGATTCTAGCGACGAGATTCCAACACCTACATTAGACACGACAAACTGCTTAAATGAGATCAAGATCAATCCAAACTTAAGTCAAGCAGAGACAAACAGTTGCAAACAGTTGATACAACAATACAACACCATCTTTTCAGACAACCCAGGACAAACAGAATTAGTACAGCATCACATCACACTCACATCAAACACACCAATAAGATGTAGACCATACACAATACCATTACACTACAAAGAACAGTTACATCAAGAAATTATCAACTTAGAAAAAAACAACATCATCAGACGATCCTTATCAGACTTCTCTTCACCCATGGTCATTGTACGCAAAAAGGACAAGACAATACGACTTTGCATCGACTACAGAAAACTGAACAAAATAACTGTTTTAGATCTTGAACCAATGGCAAACACTGACGATCTTCTGACAGAACTGACTGACGCTAAGTTCTTTACGACGCTTGACATGTCTAAAGGTTACTGGCAGATAGCTGTACATGAAGACAGCAGACATCTAACAGCTTTTGCCACGCCTTGGGGACTGTACGAATGGTGCAAACTTCCATTTGGGCTAGTCAATGCCCCAGCCACATTCGTACGCATGACACGACTCCTCCTATCTGACATTCCTAATATCATTTGCTATATTGACGACATCTGTGTCCATACAGAGACAATGACGGAACATATAAAGACACTAGAACAGACACTAGAACGTATCAGACAGCACGGACTGACAGTGAAGCCTTCAAAGGTGAACATGGCTTACCAAGAGATATCATTTTTGGGGTACAGAATATCCAATGGCTTTGTCATGACAGACAACAAAATTGTCTCCAAAATTCTAAAACTGTCACTCCCGACTAATAAGAAACAAGTCCGGAGTTTGTTGGGACTGATCAATTATTACAGGCAATTCATTCCTGATTTTTCAGAACTGACCGAGGTTTTTTCTAACTTACTAACCAAGGATAAGCCTGAAAAAGTTGTACACGATGAATGCCTACGAAATGCATTTCATAAAGTTTTGACATACTTTTCTGATAAGAATTCGAATAATCTCATCCTTAAATTGCCCAACATTCGTTTACCTTTCAGATTGAGAACAGATGCTAGCTCCGTTGCGATTGGGGCAGTCCTATTGCAGGAATACAACAACATCCTGCATCCCATTTGTTTCATATCAAGAAAACTAAGGCCTAGAGAGCGGGCATGGTCCATTCCGCAATTAGAGGCACTTGCCTTAGTAGAAAGTGTGACGAAACTATCCAGATACCTTCTAGGACGTCACTTTATCATCGAAACTGACAACAGTCCATTACGGTATATAAATGCCGGAGTACCATCCAACAATATGATTGCTCGCTGGTCCTTGAAGCTTCAAAATTACAGTTTCGAGGTTCGTCACATTTCTGGCAGAATCAATACAATTGCCGATCTTTTGTCCCGTTGTCCAACCGACCCAGTAAGCAATGTCTGAGTGCAGAGTGTACTAATACACTCAGAACAACACAGCCACCAATGAGTGAATGTTTTCTATTCACCTACTGTGTAAGGTCTATAATTGTAATTGTGATACGGTTAAAAAACCGACATGTATAATATACTTATTTTAATCAAGCCATGTAATGAGTGTAGTATAATTGTATAGTGTGTGTTAGAAAGAGAACATTATTAATTGTAAATATACACCAAGAACAGTGTCACGGACGCTTAACCACTTACCAGAAGCGAACTTTACCAGTTAACAGTGACAGCTGTGAGTGACTTTCTTCACCGTGATATTTTAACGACGTGTGCAAATGTGGACTGAACAATGACTTCTACACCACCTCTGCATCGAATTTAATCCAAAATGTTCGACAATTGAACATCGGAAATAAGAACATTCAATCTTTATCCAGAAGTTGTGAACACATCGGAAATAAGAACATTCCATCATAATCCGATAGTTGTGATACTAGAACATCAAACACGAACTTTGAGAACATTTAACTATCCGTTACAAAAGAAAACGGGAGCATTTGTGGTCAAACAGCAACTAAATTTTGCGTTTCGTGTGTACTTCCTGTGTAATTTAAAAAGTATAGCAAAATTAGCAGACAATATACAAATATTCAAAAACTTATGACGATTGTAAAATCCTTTTGAATCTATAAAATATAATACACCAATTGGGTCCTTATTTAAATTGATTAGTGTAATCTTAGAATCATATCTTGATTAATGTATTCATATTACCGACTTTTTCTCGTTAATATGAAGAAACGTCAAGCAATGACGCTAAGAAATTAAATAATTATTGTCATTTATTGAATTTCTTGATTGTCAAAATTACTTCCCTTGCATTTACGAATTACACCAAGGGCCATAATTTGAAACATATTCATTAATGTGTATTGTATAAATAGACATTTTGTTGCTCAAATGGTTAACACACCGGGTAGGCGTCCACCAAGCATGGCAGATAGCTGCCAACATTGCAAACCAACATAAGAGCTCCTGGCCAAATGAGGTCAGAGTTTGAGTGTTTAATGCGACTTATGTAAAGTCGTATTTCAGTCTGGCTAGATGGCTGTTGCAAGACAACCATATTATTACGTTTTTTTCAAATTGCTGCGAAGTAGATGCGTGAAGCTGGTAACTACTGATCTGACTGGGTATTATTGCAATGGAGGTAACCAGCCATCAGGGGGATGAAACCTAAGTTGTGTTAAAAGTTGTACTTCATTTGTCATTTCAATGCAACTTACATTTTTTGTATATATTTCCATGCCATATATGTATTTGCATGCATAACACTGGGAAAGAGTAGTCTCTGACATGAAGTTAACACTACCCCAGTATATACATACGTCATGAATGAAAGATGACATCTTTCATTGAGGTACCCGGGGAGAATGTCAGAGCCTAACATGGTATAGCTGTGCAGCAACATCGTTGCGACACCCGGCTGACAAGATTGTTACCTGACACGCGACCAGCGGTCAGGCTGACGACAGACGCACGCAGGACACGTGACACCACTAGAGGCAGTGGGCAGTTGGCGTGCTAAGGTCAGACCGAGCTGGGACTGGAGACCGGACGGACATGTGCGATGAGAGCAAGGCGTTTGTATGAATCTCCGTGATTGAAAGCCGAACGACTGATATCTTGAGCGTCAGACCTATGAGCTGTATTGTGGTTGTGAGCGTCGTGAGTTATATATTGTAGATTGCTGTAATTATCGTTCTGTATTTAATGTGGCAATAAATCCATAGAACTTGTGTTACTGTGTCTTACGTCGAATAACGTTATACTTGTACTGTCTCACACGTGTTAGCCAACGAGCCAATTATAAGACCCTGACATGTGTTATGCCTCAAATTGTCTAATATCACGTGATTGATTGATTAATCATACACATCCTATGTATGTCTCCTCTCTTCACCCAATCTACAATCATTCTTCGTAAGTCATAAACATACTTGCATGGATGATGGATAGGCATAATTATGTAACTCACAATAAATAAGTTGAAAGATAAATTCACAGATTTAACACCAATGAAGTCACAAATGAATCACCACATGAATGCTTCCATACAATACACAGGATTTTATTATAACACATAGGGAACTATTTAACATTTAATGTGCCCATGAACTGTTTCCAGGACGAATTGCATTAATTCCTCCTACTAGTGATTGCACATTAAAGATAGTTCCTTACTAATAAACTAAGGACTAACCTTCTAAATCCTAAGTTAATCACAAACTCATAAATCACTTCTGACAAACTTAACTGTTTAAGGAGTAAAATTTAGGCACAATGCTTAGGCTTTCATAGAAGCTGTATAATTAGTCTGTCCAGAAATTAATGCCGACATTCACGATCAATTATTTTGAAAACTGTCTGTTGCATCGTTATGAAATTTTTCCTACCGTCTAATATTTACTCCAACCCAAGGAATAAGTCTACAAACTAGTCTTACAGTAAAGCACGTCGTTTCGGGTAACGACACAAGTACAAGGCGTAACCAGATTCGTATGGGAGTGGGTGCAATAAAAAAAAAAGTAGCTTAAAAGACTTCCGAAAGGGGTGCAATGTGTAATATTAGTAAAGACAGAGAATTTACAGAGGCATGGAGTAAATAATGTGTAAATTGTCAGGAAAGTAGAAGGAATATATTTCTTACCTTATTTTTCACTTCCTTCTTGTTTCTTCAGCTGCTGGTTAATAATGTGTACACAAGTATTCATGTTACTAGGGTGCATTTAGCTTTTTATACTGAGTTCGTGAAAGCTTCCAAATAGCAGTGCGTTAATGTGCGTATGGAGTGACCAGAAATGATACCGCAATTTAGTCATCATGTGTCCATTTTTAAGGATCTGTTCAGCTGTCTGTGTAGTTTTTTCACACAATCACATGGGTGACAAACCCGCTTTGAGTCTTCGTGAAAGATTGTCTACTCTGCTGTTTACCGTTCAGAGACAGAACATGATTACCTGTTTTGCACTAAGAAAATAGTTGTCAGTGTCTCTGTAGTTGGCTTTCTTCTTAACGACCAAGATGTTGGTCCTCTTTTCATTGAAGTTTATAGATTGATTTGTATCCACGTGTGGCGTCCCCTAATTTGACAACGTGTTTGCTCTCACGTTTCTTGTTATGCCACAATATGTCCATTTCCACCGCAATATTACTCCTCGGTTGGTATTCAATGCGTTTTGTGTGTTTTATTTTCCCCAATACCAGTTGTTTGTCACCGCTGAGGGCTTGCGGAATTGAAAATTCATCACTGTGGAATACAAACTATTACCATTGACATTGTGCTGATGCTGTAATGTTTAGGGCCTGCAATTCGTCTAAATAGTTGGAGCAAAATATCCCAATAAGTTTGAACGTGGATTAAGGTCTGGGATCTGCTCAGACCTTAATCTGTGTCGGACGATTCCAGTAGGTTGATGACTGCTCTCGGTTGCATTAAATTCAATCCATCCTCTCTCCAATAGTCCTCTCCCTCTTTCAACACATGGTCCTCACATTTTTTTCCCAGTAACTGTTATCAATATTTAATAGCACGGACTGGGTTATTATCTTGACGTCAGACAATTTGAATGTAGTGTTGGCAGCTGCCACCTGTCCTTTAATGTTAGCCCACACAAGTTCTCATCATCATCATCAAGTGCCGTGCCGGCTGGCGTAGGCGTTCATGGCTCTCCATAGATCTCGGTCTTTGGTTTTCTGGATCAACTCTGCTGCTGATATTCCTCCATGCCACCGTCTCAATCCATCCAGCATCACTTCTCTTGGTCTACCTCTGCCTCTCTTCCCCTCGATCTTTCCAGTTGTTACGATGTTCTCCAATGCCTCTCTTCTCATCACATGACCGAGGAAAGCTGTTTGTCTCTGTCTTATTGTTGTATATAATGTTCTAGTTTCGTTAGCCTGTTTCAGGCAGTCGTCGTTAGTTACTCTGGCAGTCCGAGGAATTCGCAACATTCGTCTCAGGAACCACATCTCTGTTGCTTCTAATTTCTTCTTAATTTGTTCATTTACATTCCAAGATTCACTGCCATACAGCAAAACTGGTTATACATAGCATTTCAGCACTCTCTTTCTTACATTCAGTGATAGTGACTTATTGCATAAGATACTCTTCATTTTCTGAAATGCGGCTTTTGCCTGCCCTATTCTGCTCCTAATCTCTGTTGTACATCTTCCATCTGATGTTATAAATGCCCCTAGGTATCTAAAATTATCAACTTGGTTAAGGATTTTCCCTTCTATTTCTATGTCACATTTTGGTGTCACCATTTTCTTTGATATTACCATTGTTACTGTTTTCTTGATATTCAAGGAGAGTCCTTTCCTTACACTCTCTGTTACTACAACGTCTAATAATTGTTGTAGGTCTGTTGAATTATCCGCCACCAATACTGTGTCATCTGCATAGCGTATATTATTTATATTATAACCTCCAACTAGTATTCCTGGCATCTCTTTGATCTCTCTCATTATTACTTCGCTATACAGGGAGAAAAGATCTGGTGACAAGACACACCCTTGTCGTACTCCTAGCTTTATCTGTTCGTAACTACCCTCTTTATTTCCCATTTTAATTGCTGCTACTTGGTTCCAGTAAATATTCTTTATTATTCTTAAATCTTTTCCATCAGTGTTGATATCTTCCAACATTTTAATCAGTTCATCATGTTTTACTTTATCAAATGCCTTAGTATAATCTATGAAGCACAAATTTAAGTCTCTCTGTTTCTCTATTGACCTTTCTATTAGTGTCCGTAATGTATAAATTGCATTGTTTGTGCCCTTTCCTTCCACAAATCCATACTGTTCTTCACTAATTTCCATTTTTATTTTCTTTTTGGTTCTTCTCATTATGATTCTGAGTAGAAGCTTAGTGATATGGTTTATAAGGTTAATTGTACGAAAATCTTCACAATCAATTGCTCCTGGTCTTTTTGGTATAGCTATAAATACAGATTTCAGCATATCACTGGGTAAATATCCACTGCTGTAAATATCATTCAACATTTTGGTTAATATCTCTACTCCAAATTCTCCCAATACTTCTAATTCTTCTATTGTGATTTCATCTGGCCCAGCTGTTTTTCTTTTCTTCATACGTTTCATAGCGTCAGCGACTTCTTCTTTCAGAATAGGTGGACCTTCTAAGTTACTATCTTCTGTTAATTCTTCCCTTTCTCCTTCATATAATTCTCTTATATACTCATTCCACCTCTTCATTATAGCATCTTCCTCTAATATTATCTTTCCTGTTTTTGATTTCAAACACCCTGTATTTATTCTTATCTTTCTTCCTGTAAGCTCACTGATTTGTCTGTGCATATTTTTTGTATCTTTAATGGAATTTAATTCAATTATTTTGCATTGCTCGTTTAACCAACTTTCTTTAGCCTTCCCACATTTATCTTTTATTTCTTTATTTATCTTAGCGTATTCTTGTTTGTCATTTTTACTCTGATTTCTTTTGTCCATCAGTTTTAAGATATCTTCATTCATCCATTTTTTCTTAGCTATTTTGCCTCTCTCCGGTAATACTTCTTTGCTAGTTTGATGAAAGGAGTCCCTTAACATTTCCCATTTTTCATCTACACTCTGTATTTTAGTTATTGCATTGTACCTATTTTTCACAGTCACTCTGTATTGTTCTTGCATTTCTTTATCTACTTTCAGAACCTCTTTATTAAGTCTCATGTTCTTAACCATTTTTTTCCCTCTCTTTAATCTTACTTTTATTTGTCCACATAGTGGTACATGATCACTATTACAGTCAGCACCAGGCATTGTCTTTACATTAATTAAAGCATTTCTAAATCTTTTATTAATTAGTATGTAGTCAATTTGGTTGCGTATTTTCTTATCAGGGCTTATCCATGTGTACAGTCGTCTTTTATGGTGTTTAAACCATGTGTTTCCAATTATCATATCATTGATATTTGCCCATTCTATTAGCTTTTCCCCTCTTTCATTTCTTGTACCTAAACCATAATTCCCCACTACATCCTCCATTTTTCCCTTTCCTACTTTTGCATTAAAATCACCAAGTATTATCTTTATTTCTTGTGATCCAATTTGAGCCATCGCCATTTCTATTTCGTCGTAAAAGTGTTGTATTTCTTCATCACTACTGCTTGCTGTTGGTGCATATACTTGTATAATATTTATGTCTATTGGTTTGCCTTTGATTTTTACCATAATAACTCTATTTGAAATACACCAGATAGATACACCAAAGAGATTTAACGGGACCCTCTTGACGATCCTGCGTAAGTTAGCACGGGAAAATCTTGAATGTTGGGGCGATTATTTGCCCAAGGCTTTATTAGCTTACCGGGAAGTACCACACACTTCCACCGGACTCCCTCCGGCAACTTTATTGTTTGAACGGCCTATAAAAAGACATTTAGAAGCCTTGATGAGGACCTGGACAGACGAAGGAACTTACACAATTGCTGTCACTGCTTCTAAGTACGAAGAGGAGTTGAAACAGAAACTAGAGATGGACTGGAAATTAGCAACTTACAAACATTATTAGCCACCGAACGCTGATGCTTATGCTGGGGGTGGATCTGAGAACCTATGGACCTGTCCGGAATGCAATGAAGATACCTTAACAGATAACTGATAACTGATAACTTACAACCTCAGAAAAGCGAGAAAGAAACATGCCTCATACTACAATAAGAAAGCTAAGGAGAGATCTCTTAAGGTAGGAGATGAAGTTTTATTGTTATTAACCCAGGGAAATAACAAACTCGAAATAGGCTGGCAGGGACCTTTCACCATTGTGGAAGAAGTGTCCCGCACTAATTACAAAATTGCCATTCGAGGGAAACACACGATGTTTCATATCAATATACTCAGAAAATACTCTGATAGAATGTCGGACCCACCCGTGCATTTAATGGCAATATCGGTGGCAACTTAGGTAGATTGTGGGAGAGACTCTGGAGTCGAGTACCCACTCAAACATTAGGAGACAATGAACGATCTTATCATCAATCCAGATTTGGAGACGCCTGAGCTAGAGAAGATGACACGAGTTCTAAATTCTTATGCCCCAGTGCCAACTGACAGGCTGGGTCTAAGCCACCTAGTAGAATTTGACTCAAAGTGTGGAACCAGTCCGCCAAAAGCACTACCCGATACTTTACACAAAGCGAGGGGCATTGCAAGAAGAAATTGCCTACTTTTTGAAAGAAAGGATAATGTTACCCCTCAGACTCGCCTTATAGTGCGATTGTTATACTATCGATGAAATCGAGTGGCGAGTATAGATTATGCATCGATTATTGCCAACTATACGGATTCACAGAATTCCAAGCTGAAACGTTGCCAGACCAGGGACTACTGTTCGCTAAGTTAAACAAGCCGAAATAATTTTCAAAGATAGACCTCAGTAAGGAGTAATATCAAATCCCATTCGAGAAGGAGATCAGACCATATTTTGCCTTCAGCATAGTGGACGGCCATTGTGAATTCAATATACTTCCGCCCTGGCTGAGTAACGCTTTTGGCGTATATACATTTACATGATAAGAATGTTACTCTATTCCTTACAGGATCCTTCCATATGCAATTTTATGGATGAAATTCTAATCGCCTCAGAGATCTTTGAGGATTACCTGAAGTCAAGTGATCGACTTTTATGAAGACTGACTGAAAAAAGGTCTAACCGCCAGATCACCCCCTCGCGTGCGCGCACGCACACACGCACACACACACACGTGATTTTTATATTTTATACATCATAGTAGACACTAGTTAATTAAACGCGACGTAGATTTCGGGCCTAAATGGCATCTATATACGGTGGGAATTCTATGTGGCTGATCTGTGACATTACATTGAATATATAAGAAATTACTATGTGGCGGATATCATATTTCCTAATTAGATACAACATGTGTAACTACTTTAACTAAAAAAAAAAAAAAAACTAATCGCATTGGCAAGAAACATTATGACACAGTAAGCAAACAAGTAGAAAAATAACAATAAGTAAAAGAAACAAAGGACAAACACCAAGATCACCAGCAACAAACACCAAGAATAACAGCAACAAACACCAAGAACAGCAGCAACAAACACCAAGAACAACAGCAACAAACACCAAGAATAACAGCAACAAACACCAATAACAGCAGCAGCAAACACCAAGAACAACAGCAACAAACATCAATAACAGCAGCAGCAAACACCAAGAACAACAGCAACAAACACCAATAACAACAGCGACAAACATAAAGAACAACAGCAACAAAACCAAGAACAACAGCAACAAACACCAAGAACAACAGCAACAAACACCAATAACAACAGCAACAAACACCAAAAATAACAGCAACAAACACCAAGAATAGCAGCAACAAACACTAAGTACAACAGCAACAAACACCAAGAAAAACAGCAACAAACACCAATAACAACAGCAGCAAACACCAAGAACAACAGCAACAAACACCAAGAACAACACCAACAAACACCAAAAACAACATCAACATACACCAAGAACAACAGCAACAAAAATAAAGAACAGCAATAACAAACACAAGAACAACAGCAACCAAAGCCAAGAACAACAGCTACAAACACCAAGATCAACAGCTACAGATGTCAGAAGAAACAGCAACAAACAACAAGAACACTGGCAGAACATAAGATCAAAGGTTAGAAACTACAAGAGAAACGGCAGTAAACAACAAAGGCAACAAACAACTAGAAAAACAGCAGCAGGCAACTAGAAAACCAGTAGCAACCAATAAGCGCAGCAAACACCTAGAAAAACAGCAGGAAACAACTAGAAAAGCAGCATAAGTACATTATGGCATCATTCCCTGTATAACATTCAGGTGGATTCTTCCCAATCAAATGCTTTGAGAATGCGCATCCTCCCTCCCCTTCGACATGTAGTTATATGCTTTTACCTTATTCATCTATAGGATTCATCATCATCATACATCACACACAAGTCAAAACCATATAATTGTAACATGAGTGATATGGAATACAGAGTGGCGTCATGCAGAGAAGCGCACTAAATTATCAGTTAGTGTATGTGTACCTCTGACAAACGTGGCAGTATGCCTCAAATTGTCTAATATCACGTGATTGATTGATTAATCATACACATCCTATGTATGTCTCCTCTCTTCACCCAATCTACAATCATTCTTCATAAGTCATAAACATACTTGCATGGATGATGGATAGTGTCAAAGACTGACATATGAGGCCAGAGGTCTGCCTCAAGATAGAACACCACCGGGAAGAGTGGTCAACCTCATATAGATTAGAGGGGATACATTGCCCGGGATAAGGGCAGGGTAGGGGATAGAATGGGGAACTATTAACTAGTTCTCTCATGAGACACGGAGACGGTGACCAGATAGTTAACACTCTGGTCACGACAGAATCACGACGCCTACGTGATAGCCACGATTGCCAATCAACAGAAAACAACTAATGTAAGCGTGCCAAACAGAACGGCACGCAGAAAGCCGAAGGACACCTCAAGGTCCTTCCGCGTGGTGTGTAACCACGCGAGCAAGCTAGTCAGACTGGGGACTGACTTTGTAGCGAGCACCTCGTTGTAATATTGATAGGAGATTTGTGTAACCAAATAGATAGAATTAGCATTAGGGTTTAGAAAACTAGTGATAGGCGATTCTGTGGCTTTGTGTGTGGTTTTGATAGCGACTGTTATGTACTTGTAAAGAGCCAACGGCAATAAAATGTATCATTTATTTCCTCTCACACGACTTGCAAGTTTCTTGTGTGGTGCGAGAGAAGTAATCTGATGATGCCTTACACATGAGTTGTTGACAGATAGGCATAATTATGTAACTCACAATAAATAAGTTGAAAGATAAATTCACAGATTTAACACCAATGAAGTCACAAATGAATCACCACATGAATGCTTCCATACAATACACAGGATTTTATTATAACACACAGGGAACTATTTAACATTTAATGTGCCCATGAACTGTTTCCAGGACGAATTGCATTAATTCCTCCTACTAGTGATTGCACATTAAAGATAGTTCCTTACTAATAAACTAAGGACTAACCTTCTAAATCCTAAGTTAATCACAAACTCATAAATCACTTCTGACAAACTTAACTGTTTAAGGAGTAAAATTTAGGCACAATGCTTAGGCTTTCATAGAAGCTGTATAATTAGTCTGTCCAGAAATTAATGCCGACATTCACGATCAATTATTTTGAAAACTGTCTGTTGCATCGTTATGAAATTTTTCCTGCCGTCTAATATTTACCCCAACCCAAGGAATAAGTCTTTGAAAGGTCCAAAAGCAAATTAAATCATCGAAAGCGGCGACATTTCTTTGATGTTTTGGCGAAAATGTAGTAAATTCACGCTTACAAACTAGTCTTACAGTAAAGCACGTCGTTTCGGGTAACGACACAAGTACAAGGCGTAACCAGATTCGTATGGGAGTGGGTGCAATAAAAAAAAAATTAGCTTAAAAGACTTCCGAAAGGGGTGCAATGTGTAATATTAGTAAAGACAGAGAATTTACAGTTGCATGGAGTAAATAATGTGTAAATTGACAGGAAAGTAGAAGGAATATATTTCTTACCTTATTTTTCACTTCCTTCTTGTTTCTTCAGATGCTGGTTAATAATGTGTACACAAGTATTCATGTTACTAGGGTGCATTTAGCTTTTTATACTGAGTTCGTGAAAGCTTCCAAATAGCAGTGCGTCAATGTGCGTATGGAGTGACCAGAAATGATACCGCAATTTAGTCATCATGTGTCCATTTTTAAGTATCTGTTCAGCTGTCTGTGTAGTTTTTTCACACAAACACATGGGTGACAAACCCGCTTTGAGTCTTCGTGAAAGATTGTCTACTCTGCTGTTTACCGTTCAGAGACAGAACATGATTACCTGTTTTGCATTAAGAAAATAGTTGTCAATGTCTCTGTAGTTGGCTTTCTTCTTAACGACCAAGATGTTGGTCCTCTTTTCATTGAAGTTTATAGATTGATTTGTATCCACGTGTGGTGTCCCCTAATTTGACAACGTGTTTGCTCTCACGTTTCTTGTTATGCCACAATATGTCCATTTCCACCGCAATATTACTCCTCGGTTGGTATTCAATGCGTTTTGTGTGTTTTATTTTCCCCAATACCAGTTGTTTGTCACCGCTGAGGGCTTGCGGAATTGAAAATTCATCACTGTGGAATACAAACTGTTACCATTGACATTGTGCTGATGCTGTAATGTTTAGGGCCTGCAATTCGTCTAAATAGTTGGAGCAAAATATCCCAATAAGTTTGAACGTGGATTAAGGTCTGGGATCTGCTCAGACCTTAATCTGTGTCGGACGATTCCAGTAGGTTGATGACTGCTCTCGGTTGCATTAAATTCAATCCATCCTCTCTCCAATAGTCCTCTCCCTCTTTCAACACATGGTCCTCACATTTTTTTCCCAGTAACTGTTATCAATATTTAATAGCACGGACTGGGTTATTATCTTGACGTCAGACAATTTGAATGTAGTGTTGGCAGCTGCCACCTGTCCTTTAATGTTAGCCCACACAAGTTCTCATCATCATCATCAAGTGCCGTGCCGGCTGGCGTAGGCGTTCATGGCTCTCCATAGATCTCGGTCTTTGGTTTTCTGGATCAACTCTGCTGCTGATATTCCTCCATGCCACCGTCTCAATCCATCCAGCATCACTTCTCTTGGTCTACCTCTGCCTCTCTTCCCCTCGATCTTTCCAGTTGTTACGATGTTCTCCAATGCCTCTCTTCTCATCACATGACCGAGGAAAGCTGTTTGTCTCTGTCTTATTGTTGTATATAATGTTCTAGTTTCGTTAGCCTGTTTCAGGCAGTCGTCGTTAGTTACTCTGGCAGTCCAAGGAATTCGCAACATTCGTCTCAGGAACCACATCTCTGTTGCTTCTAATTTCTTCTTAATTTGTTCATTTACATTCCAAGATTCACTGCCATACAGCAAAACTGGTTCTACATAGAATTTCAGCACTCTCTTTCTTACATTCAGTGATAGTGACTTATTGCATAAGATACTCTTCATTTTCTGAAATGCGGCTTTTGCCTGCCCTATTCTGCTCCTAATCTCTGTTGTACATCTTCCATCTGATGTTATAAATGCCCCTAGGTATCTAAAATTATCAACTTGGTTAAGGATTTTCCCTTCTATTTCTATGTCACATTTTGGTGTCACCATTTTCTTTGATATTACCATTGTTACTGTTTTCTTGATATTCAAGGAGAGTCCTTTCCTTGCACTCTCTGTTACTACAACGTCTAATAATTGTTGCAGGACTGTTCAATTATCCGCCACCAATACTGTGTCATCTGCATAGCGTATATTATTTATATTATAACCTCCAACTAGTATTCCTTGCATCTCTTTGATCTCTCTCATTATTACTTCGCTATACAGGGAGAAAAGATCTGGTGACAAGACACACCCTTGTCGTACTCCTAGCTTTATCTGTTCGTAACTACCCTCTTTATTTCTCATTTTAATTGCTGCTACTTGGTTCCAGTAAATATTCTTTATTATTCTTAAATCTTTTCCATCAGTGTTGATATCTTCCAACATTTTAATCAGTTCATAATGTTTTACTTTATCAAATGCCTTAGTATAATCTATGAAGCACAAATATATGTCTCTCTGTTTCTCTATTGACCTTTCTATTAGTGTCCGTAGTGTATAAATTGCATTGTTTGTGCCCTTTCCTTCCACAAATCCATACTGTTCTTCACTAGTTTCCATTTTTATTTTCTTTTTGGTTCTTCTCATTATGATTCTGAGTAGAAGCTTAGTGATATGGTTTATAAGGTTAATTGTACGAAAATCTTCACAATCAATTGCTCCTGGTCTTTTTGGTATAGCTATAAATACATATCTCAGCATATCACTGGGTAAATATCCACTGCTGTAAATATCATTCAACATTTTGGTTAATATATCTACTCCAAATTCGACCAATACTTCTAATTCTTCTATTGTGATTTCATCTGGCCCAGCTGTTTTTCCTTTCTTCTTACGTTTCATAGCGTCAGCGACTTCTTCTTTCAGAATAGGTGGACCTTCTAAGTTACTATCTTCTGTTAATTCTTCCCTTTCTCCTTCATATAATTCTCTTATATACTCATTCCACCTCTTCATTATAGCATCTTCCTCTAATATTATCTTTCCTGTTTTTGATTTCAAACACCCTGTATTTATTCTTATTTTTCTTCCTGTAAGCTCACTGATTTGTCTGTGCATATTTTTTGTATCTTTAATGGAATTTAATTTAATTATTTTGCATTGCTCGTTTAACCAACTTTCTTTAGCCTTCCCACATTTATCTTTTATTTCTTTATTTATCTTAGCGTATTCTTGTTTGTCATTTTTACTCTGTTTTCTTTTGTCCATCAGTTTTAAGATATCTTCATTCATCCATTTTTTCTTAGCTATTTTGCCTCTCTCCGGTAATACTTCTTTGCTAGTTTGATGAATGGAGTCCCTTAACATTTCCCATTGTTCATCTATACTCTGTATTTTAGTTATTGCATTGTACCTATTTTTCACAGTCACTCTGTATTGTTCTTGCATTTCTTTATCTATTTTCAGAACCTTTTTATTAAGTCTTATGTTCTTAACAATTTTTTTCCCTCTCTTTAATCTTACTTTTATTTGTCCACATAGTGGTACATGATCACTATTACAATCAGCACCAGGCATTGTCTTTACATTAATTAAAGCATTTCTAAATCTTTTATTAATTAGTATGTAGTCAATTTGGTTGCGTATTTTCTTATCAGGGCTTATCCATGTGTACAGTCGTCTTTTATGGTGTTTAATCCATGTGTTTCCAATTATCATATCATTGATATTTGCCCATTCTATTAGCTTTTCCCCTCTTTCATTTCTTGTACCTAAACCATAATTCCCCACTACATCCTCCATTTTTCCCTTTCCTACTTTTGCATTAAAATCACCAAGTATTATCTTTATTTCTTGTGATCCATTTTGAGCCATCGCCGTTTCTATTTCGTCGTAAAAGTGTTGTATTTCTTCATCACTACTGCTTGCTGTTGGTGCATATACTTGTATAATATTTATGTCTATTGGTTTGCCTTTGATTTTTACCATAATAACTCTATCTGAAATACACCAGTATCCATTAATTGACTTGGCTGTTTTTTCGTCTAATATTATTCCTACACCTTTTTCATGTGTATCCCCTCCAGAATAAATTATTGTGTGATTGTCAGCTATAATTTTGCCCGATCCCTTCCATCTCATCTCACTAACGCCTAGTATATTCATTTTCATGCTATCCATCTCTCTTAGAACATTGGTCAACTTTCCTAGCTCATTTAATGTCCTAACATTCCATGTTCCTACTCTAAATTTATTTATTCTAGTTAAGATTTTGCCATCAGTAGCTGGATGACGGTCTGGTGTCACCTGTGGCTCATGACTGTCCCTACCGGACGAGGATGCCCTAAGACAGCCATTAACGTCCTTCACTAACTTTGATATATGTTTTGCCATGAAGTCTTGGGAAGATAATGTGGTGGTTTCCCCTTGCCTTCCACATTCACATGGTGGTCTTTTTACCTCTGCCTTTGACAGCCATTTCCAACTGTAAGGACAAGTGAGTGCCCTGCTCTGCTCAGCTGCAGAGTTGTCCACTTATTCCGGTGGATACTCGGTCACACAAGTTCTATAGGGTTTAAATGAGAATGATTCGGCGGAAGTCATAAGCACCTTTGGCCATGCTCTTCTATCAACTTGTCGATTTGATGTTTCTTGCTTTTTTGCGCCTGTTTTACAAGGGACAACGACTGTAGCTTGAAATATGTTTCTGGAAATGGTATATTTTCACTTCCGAACCATATCTTTATTGCTTCCTTTGTGCTCGATGTCGTAGGTATTTTGTCTTCTTGGGCAACAACATTGTGACATGATGCATTGTCCATGATTAGACAAGACGATCTATCAAGGGATGGAAGAACTGTATTCTCGAGCCAATCTCTAAATAAATTACCATTCATCTCATTATGATAATCCCTATTGTCAGTATGCTTTGATACGAACACGAGTCCAGCATTCTGTAGTAAGCCATTATGAGTACTACCATCATAGGCTATGACCAAACGCTGTCCTTTACTACTGGGCAAATAATTCTTTATCTTTCCATCCACTGATTGCCATTCCTTTTCACTTGTGTGGTGCGCATTGATCCACGTCTCATCCAAATACACTATGTCTTAATTTTCTTTGCGCATTTCCTTTATTTCACGTAGATATCTGCTTCTCATGGCTCCTAAATGCGGTTGCTCGCAAAAGATATTTCTATTTCCCTCGTACTTTCTAAAAGTGAAGCCTAATGTCCTTATAATTTTCCACAAAGGATGAAACAGTTTCCTGCGATCAGCTTCTTGACAAAAATAATTAAATATGTGTACAACTTCATAGCGATGCTTTGAAGTGTACAAAATTTCACATTCAATCCCATTGAACAATATGCACACATTCAAATATTAGCTATTAATATTATATTAATGGTAAGATTTATGTATATATTTATTTGTATAATCACGTTTCATGAAAGAACCCACATTGACGACACCTCTGAACAATCCCATTTAACTGCGCGCAGTTTGTGCTAAATCGGAAACCAGAGACAATTTTTAATAAAGCGCGGATGTGTCTTGGTGAAAGTGTAATACTTTTAAATTTATGGACTTCATCTCGGACCCGTAAATTATATACCGCATATAAACAAACATTGAAATCTGCTGTACAATCTCCAGAACAAAAATTTGTTTGTTGGGTGGACATAACGATAAGGTTATATGGTAAATCTCATATTTCGGTACTTCAATTTTAATTCACCGCAACAAAGAAGAATCCCTTCGAGCCTCATTTGCATCGGTCCGACAATCGTTTTCCGGTTAAGTGTTTGGTGGACTGCTGGACCGATCGATGGATGTTTTTAAGTTTTTGGGCCCGTAGGGCCCTCACTGTCGATGACAGTGAGGGCCCTACGGGCCCAAAACTAAAAAAAAACATCCATCGATCGGTCCAGCAGTCCACCAAACACTTAACCGGAAAACGATTGTCGGACCGATGCAAATGAGGCTCGAAGGGATTTTTCTTTGCGGTGTTTGCGGTGAATTAAAATTGAAGTACCCATATTTCCCCTCAGTTGGCTACTGAGATATGGAATTTTATATTGGGGCAGAAAAAAGTAAACAGACTATAGAAGAAAATCTTCACTAGGGCTTAACGTAGTGCACAGATTATCCATGAACTACGACATCTGAATATAATGCTTAGTCTCTCCTGAAATAAGTTCTTGAGGACTAACCACATTTTTACAACACACCAACTTACAATCTAGAGGGAAAGGAGCATAACTATCTTAATATTACAGTGTTGAAAGCATTCTTCACGCATATGCAATCAGATATCAGACTCCAGACCTGGCTTTGATTTTCCCAGTACTCTGGCTGCTTCATAGGCTGGCACTTCTCTCTCTTCTCCTCTTCCAAGTTATGTACTTTAGATGGCTTTTTAAGCAGGAGATACCAGGCTGTCAGTTCCAGTGGACTGCCTTCTGTTGCTGAAGGATTGTAACTATGCACACACATTTTCCGGTGTTTCTTTTTCCGGTCTTTTTCGCCATTTTATTCCAGCCCGTCCTAGCTTGGGCTCTGACGTCATGTCGCGTTGTGACCAATGGCAGAGCTCTTTTTCGGCTTGTAATTATAATATTGTCGTTTCTGTGTTTCAGATCAGCGCTCCGTTTTCAAATTAGGATGATGCAAATTTAGTCCTTTTTCTGAACTATCGGCGCTAATTCCTTCCTTCTTTAAAATTTGAATTTGAGTGTGATGGTGGTGGTTGTTGGCGCTGTTGCTAACTGGAGGGTAGTGCGGGGAGATTTAAACAGCGATGTGGCGGTTTTCAAGATGTATACTACAATGGCAACAAACAACAAGAACAGTGACAACAAACAACAAGAACAACGGCACCAAACAACAAGAACAGTGACAACAAACAACAAGAGTAACGGCAACAAACAACAAGAACAGCGCAAACAAACAACAAGAGCTGTGGCAACAAACAACAAGAGCTGTGGCAACAAACAACAAGAACAGCGCAAACAAACAACAAGAGCTGTGGCAACAAACAACAAGAACAGCGCAAACAAACAACAAGAGCTGTGGCAACAAACAACAAGAACGACGGCAATAAACAACAAGAGCAACAGCAACAAATATCGAGAACAATAGAAAGAACAAGTTGCAAGTCAACGAAAACACATTCAAGAAACAATAGAATCAATGTTAACAAACAAGAGAGCAACAAACAACGACCATACACACCAATCACAGCTCTAGCACACAAGTGCAAGGCTGCAACTGTCAGCAACACTGACTGCACACAGGGGTCCCTGGGTGCGTCCACTTCTCACGACGTGCAATACTCTCTTCATGTGTCTCTGAGGGCGGCATCCGGGCGGATATTGAAGCGGAGAGATGCAAGACGTGTGGGAAACCAATGAGGATAATGTGCTGTCAGAGTGTAGGGAACAACCGCCAGCACAAAGGAAGGCATCAAAGCTTTTGATGATGGAAAAGATAAGAGGATAAATAAGCGAGGGAACAAAACGCCTTGCTCGGAGAATACTTAGTTTAGAGACCATTCTCAAATTGGACGACTGGCTCGTGAATCAGGGGTATTTTAATACTGGGTGTAATTTAACTGCTGGAAGTGTAACGAGTTATGTTGGGATATTCTCAAACTGGGCAGTTTGCCCGGATGCTGGATCTCATTAACCATTGTTGTGATGTTTCGACCTACACACGGTTATGAGTGCCATGTTGGCTGACGTACTACACATCAGTTGTAAACGCAGTACACACGGACATCCACTATATGTAGTCACTAGCTTTGGTGTAAGACTCGGCAAATTATGACGTGTGCGTATGTAAGGGTGTGCTGTAAGTGTATGCATGTGCTTATGTGTGTGTGTGTGTGTGTGTGTGTGTGTGCTGTGTATATATATATATATATATATATATATATATATATATATGAGATATCCATAGAATAAGACGAGAGCTCCCAAAGACTAGTTTTAAGGCGCCTCCTGTCCCAGTATCCACAACAACAACTCTTAAATAGTACAGTGTGTTCAGCCATGCCCCATCTGTGCAAGGTCATAATCACACTGGGTCGGGAGTGTAGGTTGCGAGCATGCAGCGCTAAATGGGAGGTGGAACAATTGATAAACGACAATTCGCGTCCATGTTTTGTAACATTTTAATACGGATGGCTCTGTGCTAATAAGCAAAAGAAGTACCTGGGGATTCATAGCAAATGTTAGTGGACAGTGTTTAGTTCAGGAGAGCCTGGCATATGATACCACAACATCTAGTCTGGGAATGGGGTGGAAGCAGTCGCCGCGGCGTTCCGCTGGTTGCAAGATAAACAGCACACACATGTTGTGATTGTAGCGGACTCACAGATCATGATTTGCAGACTTTGCAGACTGAAGACAGGCATGCTCTGTGCAGAGTGGCATGCGTCAAGTAAAAAAAAAAAAAATTAAGATAGGGAGCAACTGTGATATCATTTCCCCAGGGCATGCTGATAGGGTGGGAAAGCGCAGGCCGACTGATTGGCTGGACACCTGGTGCGGTACTGGTGAATGATGAAACAGATGAGGTCGAGGTCCTGGGATCATGGGTATAATATGCAAGAACAGATACATCATCAAAGCCTAGAGACAATGGTGTGAGAGGGTGATCTGGCCGACAATTAGTTCTCCGAGGAAAGGCCAGACGGTCACATAATGAGATTGCAGCTGGTACCATTATTATTGGCACTCTTCGCTAGTTATTGAAGGTGAGGACAAAGCGATTATCGAAATGCCCCGAGTGCAGTGATGTTGGTTCTTGACCCATCTCAATGTCAGTAGGTGAAGGTCCCTTTTGCGCGTTTAAAGGCACATATCTTATTTACAGGATATTGCAGTCAACATCAACATTTTTCAGCTGCTGTTAAAGTCTTGGCAAGTTTTACGTTCAGTAGATTGTCACTGCTTTCTGAATGACCGGTTCACATACCTTTCCGTAAGAAACCAACGCGACGCGATCCGCTGCCTAATCTCGCGTAGTTGTGTTTCGTACGTGGGTATACGGGATTACGAACAGCGAGAGACCGGCACAAATAGAATTACTGAAATGACAAAAGCAAAAACCAATCATCGCAATGGAAGATGCACAAATCAAGACTCAGACAGAAGCGGAAACATGAGGAGATAGAAACGGGAAGTGAAGATAAACATGAAAAAGAAACAACGAAACACAAAGAGAAGGCTATGCGCCACAAAGAACGAGAATAGAAGATATAAGACACGACAGAGATATAGGACACCAAGTGTACAACATATGGAGAAACGGGTGGAGTCAAGCTAGGGTCGACTACTGCTGCATCTCTCCTTGGGAGGAAACACAAAGAGAAGAGGCAGGTAGGTAACATCACGAAGCCGTAGAAGTGTGCGAACATGAAATTTCTTTGAGAAGAAGCAACAGCGAAGAAAACAACAAACCAGGTAAACGCAGATATTACAGTCAGCGAAACAAGAAACAATATATCGGAAAGTACTAGTTGAAAGGGAGAGGCATATAAGCCCCAACCACACACCCACACACCCACACCCACACCACACCCCCCCCCCCCCGCTATGCCATTGACATGTAATACGCAAGCTGTGATAGTGTGAGCAAACAGCAAGCATCAATAACCTGAGATGATCAGCACCAATTCTGGCCTCAGCCATGCGGGTGTTTCTATGTGAAATATTCGCCATCAAAGTGCGAAGCTGGGGTTTTATCTCACTCCAACAATCATGAAACACGGACCCTCCAACTCAACCACACGACACGCGCCGTTAAGGATCTAATGTCTATTTTGTGGCTGCGTGTACATCTGTGATAGTGCTGGACCCACGACCCTCTCGTCTAGCTCGGAGTTCTCTCCCTCACTTTGTTGTGGTTGAGCGGTAAACAACCTCGTGCTCACACAGCCATCTTTTTGGCAGGGGAAAGAATTGTTTCGAAGGAACAACAGACAGGGGACTAACTGCTATATATTTGTATGGCAATATAAAGTTTACAAGGAGGAGGGTGCATGTGTGACCGCGTTCAAGGCTATGATGCCACCATCATATGATACTGGGTGACAAATGTGCCCTTGTGGCCACTTGGCGGGCGTACATTACAAATCTGTGATCTAAACATTCCCGCTTATCGAATCTTCATTATACATTTGAAATGGGTTTTTCCCGCGTTACAAATAGCTGGCCTCTTTTTCAATTGTACATAATACAACGTAGTAAAAGTAGTAGCTGTTAATTAAGATGAAAAAGAAACAATATCTGTAGTAGTACTAATACTGGTAGCAAAAGTAGTAACAGTAGTGATAGTAGCAATAGTGGAAATAGTAGTAGTCGCAGTACAAGTGAGTGATTGGGATGATGAAGAAGATAATAAAGATGATGACAGGGAGGAGGAGAAGAAGATTGCGTAAAAGAAGATGACGAAGAAGGGATCGGGGCGAGGGGGGGGGGGGTAGAAAAAGAAGATGATGATGATGAGAAGAATGAGGATGATTAAAAAAAAATAGATGGTTATGAAAAGGAGAGAAAGAAAATGAAGGCGCAAGTTATTAAAAACCAAAAAAAAAATATTAAAAACTACAATCTACGATCTGTTTAGCCAGTGATGCATCACTACACTGCAGCTAAAGGAGACACGCAATAGAAGCAACACAACAAAATAGCAAACCAATCTGTGGCAAACAAGGTGACAGCTGGACACAAAATGGTTACGGAAATCACTTGGAGAAAACTGGCTCTATTTGCTCACTTACAGACATGGCCGCCGTCTGTTTGTGATATGCAATAAAAATGTCCAGGTTAAGAAGCGAGTCTAGAGGCTCTGTCAACAGTATATGATCATGACGTATTGATTGTTGACATGAGGGAAAAGCATTTGGCTTTGTATTGCATGGAGGCAATTTATGATAAGTGTATCCAGCTTTGTGAAACTGGCCTGTTTATTTGTGTGTCTTCAGTCGTACTGTACAAACTGAAGGCTCTTCGTTTTAATTAGCATTCAACACGCTCGGTTCTTTCTTTCTTTCATTTTTCTTTCTGTCTTTCTGTCTTTCTTTCTTGCTTTCTTTCTTTCTTTCTTTCTTTCTTTCTTTCTTTCTTTCTTTCTTTCTTTCTTTCTTTCTTTCTTCTGTCTGTCTGTCTTTCTTTCTTTCTTTCTGGCCTTCTTTTAATAGGTTTGTCTTTATTTATTATCTGTGTATAAATGTGTCTTGATCTGACCAGTGGAGCTGCTAATTAGGGGGCCAAGACTGTAGATTCCTCTACACAGCAGAAGACACGTGTTGGTCGCAGAACTTCCTCCGATGGTTCAGACGGTGGACGTGTCAATAAGGTGACAATCAGGTTACAATCACGCGACAATCAGGTAACAATCAAGTGGGGGAATCGAACTTGGTCGTGGATAACCGACAGTCATGCACGACACAGGAGACAACAGTGGCTTTGTTCGACTACTTGAGTGTGTCAATGATGGAGAGAGAGAGAAAGAGAGAGAGAGAGAGAGAGAGAGAGACAGAGACAGAGAGGGATAAAGAGAGGGAGAGAGAGAGAGAGGGAGGGAGAGAGGGAAGGAGAAAGGGAGAGAGGGAAGGAGAAAGGGAGAGCGAGTGAAAGAGAGAGAACGAGAGACAGCGAGCGAGAGACAGAGAGCGAGAGAAAGAGAGAAAGAGAGAGAGAGAGAGATCGAGAGAGATCGAGCGAGAGAAAGAGAGAAAGAGAGAGAGAGAGAGAGAGAGAGAGAGAGAGAGATCCCGCTAGAGTAGATTGCTTTATAGTGCTAATTATTCAGGATGTAGTTCACTCTTAATTAAATTCTCAAGTTAATATTATGGGTAGTTTAGCTAACATTAGAAATATTAGAGAGGGTATTATAGCTTTCTGCAAAAACTACACGCTCTATATAACTTGTAAAGTTTGGAAACGTGTAAGATGTAAGCTTGTAGAAGTGTAAGATGTAAAGTTGGAGAAGTGTAAGATGTAAACTTGGAGAAGTGTAAGATGTAAAGACACTTTATTTTCAGCCAAACTGACTATTAAAGACATAGCGGGAATACCAGAGAATCTGGTTGGGGGGGGGGGGGTGGAAGGGGGGGGGGGACTAGACATGCTAGGATATAAGTGATCAAGTAGAGAAAACTCTATAGACAGCCCAAGATATACGTGATCCAATAGGAGAAAACACTATGGGATAGACCTGATTTTGTTGGGAAAATACTATAGGACAGAACTGATGTATTAGAGCAAGCACTGCACACAGACTACGGAAGATCGAATCTAGTAGAGACAGACTGGCATAGAACGGATCTAGTAGAGACAGACGGGGGTAGAACTGATCTAGTAGAGACAGGCTGGGTCAGATCTCATCTAGTAGAGGCAGACAGACAGATAGACTGACAGACAGACCCATCGACCGACCGACCGACGGACAGACAGACAGACAGACAGACAGACAGGTAGGCAGGCAGGCAGGCATGACATACCTCAAGCATTTTACAGAGATGTTATTGTTACTGTAGAGATGGTTCCGTCAGGCCTACTTTAGACTGTCAGCCTAACAGTTTCTCATTTTCGCAGGTTTAGGCACCAGCCAGCTGGATATCTGTGACACGGCCTGGTCACACTTGTCACCCATGTACGTTTTTGACTGGAGATGGTGTGAGGGGGACGATTATATTCCCCCTCCCAGCTTGGTATTAGTGCGACCGTCGGCCGCCGAGGCCGCTCCACAACTAAATCGCCGGGGCAAGATCAGGGTTGCCACTTTTTTTTTGACCAAAAGTATCTAGAAACGGCCCAAACACCATCCATAAATATCTATATTTCGTTGGAAGTATCTAGGAAAAATTTCCAGATTGAGAAAGTAAGAAATTACATATGTATTGATGTGACTGCAGGTCTCCCTGTCGAAAAGTTTACGGCTGTCGCCGTAATCCCGTATATTCTCGTGAGTAACGCAGCTGCACCCGAACTGACAGCGGTTCGAGCCGCGCTGGTAACTTACAGGCGTATGTGAGCCGGTCGCCCAGAAAGCAATGGCAAACTACTGAGCGTAATCTTGCCTAGTACATCAACAGCAGCTGAAAAATTCTGATGTTGACTGCACCATCCTGTAAGGGATATGCAACTTTAAAAAGAAAATTGATGTGACTTACCTATGGAATCATGTCCTCATCTTCACTGATGCCTGTCTCACAAGATGCACTTAGCTTGGATGATGAAGTTGAGGCTTCAGATTCAAAATGACTCTGGTATGCTTTATCTGTTCCAATTTCTTTTATTACACGATCAGGGAGCTGATAAGTTGAACAGCATTTTCCTGCTCTCATCAGGCCAAATCTTATTGTCAACATAGCATTCAAGAGATCAAGTTTCATCCTGTTTCTTAGTTTATATTTTGTATAATTCACAGTACTAAAAACTCTTTCCGCATCAGCATTTGAATGGGGTAGTATCATGGCAGACATCGCATATTCAAAGAGCTCACAGAATGGACTGTTACCTGAGACATCTTTAAATTGTCTTACTTCACTACAAAAAGCTTCAGTTTCTTTTTTGTTTGTCCAGTCAACCAAATTTATTTTAGTTAACTAATATTCTGATTCCACCACACTATTATCAGTAGCCCCTAAAAATTTAATAACTTGACAATATTTAGGTATGTCCTTTACTGGATGAGGTATGTTGTTAATAGAAAAGAGTGAAATATTTTTCAATACATCTAAATTTTCAGCCGGCTCCATGGCCGAGGGGTTAGCAGCTTTCTCCGCTAACCCCGAATACTCTCGTCACGTGACGCGACGAGAATTAGCAGTGGTTCGAATCGCAAAAGTGACTTATGAGAGTATGGAGCCTGTCGCTCAGAAAGTCGTGGCGTGCTGATGAGCGTAATCTAGCCTAGGAATCAACATACAGCTGAAAGATGCTGGTGTTGACCGCAATATCCTGAAACAGGATGGAAACGCGGATTAAAAAAAAATCTAAATTTTCAGGAAGTCTCTGCTTCAGTTGATCGAATAATGAGACAAGAAAATCTTGACAGCGCTTTCTTAAGTTGTTCTCTTCATTTTCTGTTAACAGTCCTTTTGTTTTTAAACCATCAATTTTTTATTAGATTTGGTATCCCAGGTATGGCTTGGGAGCCAAATAGATCTCTATAGTGCAAGTGAACAAGTCAGCTTTACAAGTTGGCAATATGTCTTTTACCAATTGAGTGAAATAGCAAAGTGAGGTCGTCAAGTAATTTAACTTTATCAACATATTGAGATTCAAATAGTTTATTAACTTTTTGCACTTCACTTAAAATGGGTTGTAAAAAGAGAAGGAATGCCAAATTTTTTTTATTACTGTACATTCCGTATAGTATTTCAGCTGTGTAGCACTTTTCACTTTGTCTTGTTATTTCGAAGCGGGTCTTCAACTCCAACCATTGGTTCACAATTACTTCAACAGCTGGTTGAATTGATAACCATCTAGTTTTGCAATATGACAGAATTTTCAGTGGTGAGGAACTATCATTTAATGCTTTATATAAATTATTATATTGCTGTTGTCTGACAGATGATTTGGAGAACTAGTTATGTGTTTTAGCAATAAGGAATTCCAAATTCCTTGGTAAACATTCTGATGAGGCATGTGATAATGCTAGCTGCAAGGAATGACACGCACATTTTATGAGGATTAAAGATGGGATATCTTCCTTCAATTTTGCATACACGCCATGGTTGATACCAACCATTACCGATGCATTATCGGTTCCAAATTGCAGCCAAATTCTTTAAGTTTAAATGTTTACTGACCAAAAGTTTCTTCAGTGCCCTTATGCGCCCTTTTACTCATTACCGGGAGGGGGAGGGGGGGGGTTGCCAGATTGTTGAGCGTTGACCCAAGTCAGTTCAAAGTTTAAATAATGGCAGTTACCATAATTTACGCGAGGCCAGACCAAACATAAAATGGGTAAATGACACCGAAAGAAAAGTAAAATCTAGAAAGAATTCAAAATATCCGACTCCAAATGAAAAGTATCTAGAATTGCATCCAGCATCCAAACGTCAGAAAACGGTATCCAGACGCCGGCAAAAACCTCTAGATCTGGATATAAAATATCTAGAATGGCAACTATGGGCAAGATGCGCGCTCAATTTTTAACCATGCAAATTATCCAGCATGCCTCAGCCACGCAACAACACCTGAAGGTTACATCAGCCCAGCATCATCATCATTCGGAGCTGCGCTGAGCGGCTTCACATGCATTCACACACATACATAGACAGACAGACAGACAGACAAACAAACAGACAGACAGACAGACAGACAGACAGACAGACAGACAGACAGATGGACGGACGGACGGACGGATGGACGGATGGACGGATAGATGGATAGATAGATAGATAGATAGATAGATAGATAGATAGATAGATAGATAGATAGATAGATAGATAGATAGATAGATAGATAGATAGATAGATAGATAGATAGATAGATAGAACAAACTTTATTTTCAAAGGGTTAAGAATTGGGCACGCAGGCCCGTCTAACATTCTGCCCTTCTATCACTCTCTTTCATACATTATTTCATTCACACATCATTCAAGGCTAACAAAGAACAGTAACAATATAAAAGATATGCATTATAAAGGCATGGGCAAAATGCGAACATCAAAACTACACGAAACAGTAAAATTAGATAATGGTCTGACACTTGTTATTAGCCATGTGGAATATACTGGCCTACCAAAAGGGGGCTGGCTGTTATACTAGGGTTTTGTTATTATTATTATTATCTCTATTATTAAGTGGTATTAGATAGATAGATAGATAGATAGATAGATAGATAGATAGATAGATAGATAGATAGATAGATAGATAGATAGATGGATAGATAGATAGATAGATAGATAGATAGATAGATAGATAGATAGATAGATAGATAGATAGATAGATAGATAGATATCGGTAGATCGGTCGGTCGGTCGGTCGGTCGGTCAGCAGGCAGGCAGGTAGATAGATAGATAGATAGATAGATAGATAGATAGGTAGGTAGGTAGGTAGGTAGGTAGGTAGGTAGGTAGGTAGGTAGGTAGGTAGGTAGGTAGGTAGGTAGGTAGGTAGGTAGGTAGGTAGATAGATAGATAGATAGATAGATAGATAGATAGATAGATAGATAGATAGATAGATAGATAGATAGATAGATAGATAGATAGATAGATAGATAGATAGATAGATAGATAGATAGATAGATAGATAGATAGCTAAATGTACGCACAGAGAGATAGATGTACAGACTAGAGATAGAAAAATCTGTCAAAATTATTATAGTTTCAAATCTTATCCTTATTGATGGAGTGAACATCTGTGAACGCACCACATTTAATCTGAATGATAATCCGACACAAAGAACACATCAAACATATTCAAATATAACACGGAAATCTTTAGCAATTATACTCGCACCAGCTGGACATCTTGCTTTAGTTTGTCATAGTTCAGCTAAAAAGCAAATTCATTAATGAAAATTATTTCAAACTGTTCCTGAAGTTTGACAATCAATTACCAAGTAGTCATCTTAGTAACGATGCGTGGTTACCCCAATTAAGATGGTAAGCTAACCAACTGGGGTGTGTGTGGGCCGCAACATACCACTCCGCGTCATCACGTGTGTCAAGACCAGGCAGACAACAGGCGTTTGTGACAGATGGTTAACTTATATTTCAGTTTCCCCTTTTCCTTTGATCGAGATGAAATCGACAGACAAGAGAAATCCCCATGAGACTAATTGAACAATTAACGATAAATGAGAAGGTAGTCATGAGCAGCTGACCTCTGACCTGATGTGGAAACATCTTGATACAACGGCAAGCAGTCATTAGTTTCATAACGGATCCTTGTCCACGCTCGCTGACAGTCTTTGTTTGTCAGTCGGAAGGTATCGATCCTGAGCAGAGTGTCGGTACTAGTCTTTCTACGACGCTTCTAATAATTGCGACAGACGAATTGCGACTTTATTGAGACTTTAACCATGTTATTGCGACCTTCATATTATTTCTTAATATTATTGCCCTTTCACGAATAAATAAAGTATATTATTGGAAGTTTGAATAGACTTTGCACAGGACACAATACACTGAAATACCACGCGTTTAATCAACTGAAAATAGGCGACACTCATGAATGAAACTGTGGGACTGGTAAAATATGACAGCTAAAAAATTGTTGCTGCAGTGACGAATGTATGCCGAACACAGAAATCTATTTTCTCCTAAACCTGCTCCATTTGAGAACAAAGTCTATGTAGATGTCATCAAGCTTAAGATGACTGCTGCTTCCTTTGGATTCCTTCATACTGATGCTGATTTACCTGACCAACATTGCGAATAGACGAGAGAGCCGCAAGAACTCCAAGAGCTGATGGTTTGAGTTGGTGCATTTTCCCCACGTTTGGACTGATAGGACCTCGTTCTGCCGCTCAGCAACTGAGATGAGTGCTTGGGGCGACACTGTAAGCTGTGGATTTCGTTCGAATGCCTTTTTCCATGTGCCCACCATTGCTGTGAAGTGCACATTCCAAATATGGGGATCGGATATCTGCCTCGTGATATAATGCGTGTGCGGGAAGGTGGGGGTTTGCTCAGACGCCTGTCCTCGTCGGTAATAAACTACATTGTCATGTCGGGGACGGCTTGTTTACTTCACGAATTTACATGGGAAAATAATGAGCATTTCTTGTGAATTTCGCTGACTCAATGGTTCAGCAATTATGGGCGACACCTTGTAAGACTACGACTGGGCATTGTGGTAATAGAGAGTGACAACAACCCTTCCGTGAATATCAAGAACATGGAAACAATGGTTCTATCAAAGACTAAGATGAGATAAATGTGAGATGATGCCTTTAAGATAAGATAAAATGTGAGATGATGCCTTTAAGATGAGATAAAATGTGAGTTAATGCCTTTAAGATGAGATAAAATGTGACATGATGCCTTTGAGATGAGATATATGTGAGATGATGCCTTTAAGATGAGATAAATGTGAGATGATGCCTTTAAGATGAGATAAAATGTGAGATGATGCCTTTACTTCCCCTGACATTTTCTGGCACCCAGTTTAGGCTGGGTCAACCTGGCTGCCCAGGTCTCTGTTACAAATTCGAGTCCGCTCCGATGCGAATCGAACCCGTGTCCACCAGGCCGATAGTGAGCGTTGTCCACTACACTACCACGGCACCTGGGTATATGGTGCTAGCCCCATACTTGTGAATGGCGCCCGAGCAGGAAAGTGTTCTTTGTGTTCATATTTCACACTGAGTTTAACACTGATCTCCCGGATTCGTGTCTGAAAACTGGAAACAGATAAACAGAAAATCAACGTCACAACTACATCAACATATTCTTGTAAAAGTTATTGTATGTTCTGCCACAGGACTTCGTCATCAACCCCAGAATGTTGGGCTGTTTTTATTGTTCAAGGCAATGTTTCGTTCAGTTGTTTGCTATAGCTTTCTGATCGGTACGTCTATACCACTTTTATATTCGTCGTATAACGGTCTGCTTCCGAATCATCTGTGCCTGACTTCAAAACCCGTATTGTGAAACTGCTTTAACTACGGCTAATTCACAGACACAGATTATGGTCGTCACTAAGAAGAAAGAAATACCACAATGTAATATACAAGTAAATGGGAATATTCTTCAATAAGTGAACGGGTACAATTATCTCGGAACAGTCATAACATCTGATGGGAGATGCCTTGAAGAGATTAGAACAAGAATCGCCATGGCGAAAGTAGCCTTTAGCAAGATGAAAAACATACTGACCAATAAAAAGATGTCAGTTGAAACGAGAAAAAAGAGTATTGAGGTGTTACATAGAGCCTGTAATTTTGTATGGATGTGAAACTTGGACAATGAGCAGTCAAGCTGAAAAACGTCTGATGACTGTAGAAATGTGGTTTCTGAGGAGAATGCAAAGAATACCATGGACAGACAGAAAATCCAATGACCAAGTACTACATGAAACAAATTAAAATCGTAAATTGATTAGAGAAATTAGATGTAGACAGTCAAATATTTTTGGGCATGTTATGAGAAGACATGAATTGGAGAACTTGGTGACAACTGGAAATATTGAAGGGAACAAACCAAGGGGAAGACGGAGAAGTAAATACCTGGATGGCTTGGCCACATGGCATGTTCAAGACATGAACACTGAGCTGTTCCACGACTCTTGTGATCGAGTGAGATGGCGAGTCATGACCGCCCACGCTTTCTGGCATGGCAAATGATGGATGGAATTCACAGACGAATATGTTATCCATCCATCCATCATGTCTTATCATGCCGATAAGCGTGGGCGGTCATGTTCTGCCATATCACTCGATCACTAGAGTCGTGGATCAGCTAAGTGTTTCTGTCTCGACCATGCCATGTGGCCAAGCCATCCAGGTATTTAATTCTTGGTTTTCCCATTGGTCTGTTCCCTTCGATCTTGCCAGTTGTCACCAAGTTCTCCAAAACATTTCTTCTCATAACATGCCCAAAAAATTTTGACTGTCTACGTCAAATGTCTCTAATCAGTTTACGATCTTCATTTGTTTCCTGTAGGACATGTTCATTGGTTTTTCTATCTTTCCATGCTATTCTTTGCATTTTCTTCAGAAACCACATTTCCACAACCATCAGATGTTTTTCAGCTTGTCTGCTCATTGTCCACGCCTCACACCCATACAAAAGTGTAGGTTCTATGTAGCACTTCAACACTCTTTTTCTCGTTTTAATTGATATCTTTTTATTGGTCAGTATGTTTTTCATCTTGCAAAAGGCTACCTTCGCCATGGCAATTCTTGTTCTAATCTCTTCAAGGCATCTCTCATCAGATGTTATGATTGTTCCGAGATAGTTGTACCGATTCACTTGTTTAAGAATATGCCCATTTACTTGTATATTACATTGTGGTATTTCTTCCTTCCTAGTGACGACCGTAATCTGTGTCTTTTTACAATTAAATTCTAACTCTAGTTGCCCACTGTGTGCAACAACCGTCTCTACTTTATGTTGCAGGTCCTGTTCTTTGTCCGCAATCAGTATATGTTATACATCAGAGTAAACATATCAACATATACCTTTGTCTACTTCGTATCCTCCTCCTATCACTTTATCAAGCAACATTACCCATTATGTTTTGTGGGAGGGGTGAGGGAACGCCTGTCATTTCATCTGCATCCCTACACCTCTACCCGCCTGCCGGCTAGCTCTGCCCTGCAAACCTCCCCCCCCCCTTTTTCCCCTTTCCTCTCTTATATTCCTGACAGTCCGAGGAAATACACTCCGACACACTTGAGGTGCTTCAACAAATATGGATGGCCGCAGAGATGGCACACAGCCAGCACCGGCGCTTGTTCTCCGCAAACGATCGGAAGCCATGCAGCTGTCTGGCGCACGGACACACCGTTTGTGGTAAACAGATAGAACAAACAGTTGCAAACATAACATAAAAAGTCGGCCATCTCAAGTTTACCAGGCCTGTACCGATACGTGTCTGTCTACTTGTATGTCTACAACCTTGTCTATGTCTACAACCTTGTCTATGTCTACACACTGGTATATGTCTACACTCTTGTTGATATCAACAGCCTTATTTATATATGTCAACATCAGTGTCCATGTCAACAAACACCCTTGTCTACGTCTACATACATGTTTATGACTATACTCTTGTCTATGTTATCACCCTTTTCAATGATTATACCCTTGTAAATGTCTATACCAGTTTTTAGCATCGTCCAGACTCCCCACTCACTCCCTTCTAAGCCAGCATTGCCAGATCTGGATACTCCGTCTGTTCAAACACAGTCCCCACCCGATTCAAGTGCCCTCACTGCATCATCTTAGTCACAGACCAGGTCTCGGCCCAGAGAGACAACAGGAGCTAATATATCTGCATGGTAATAACCTCGCACACCTGCACGTCCTGAGCAGACAGTCTATGACACGCCCGTAATCTCCGTCCTATCCAGCGACGTTAGCCACTCCACCGCGTACATGCCAGTTTGCTCTTTCCAAACCAAACTCCATCAGACATGAATAAAAGCAGTTAAGTGTGTGTAACTCATACGAATAAATGATATATACTGACCACAGACACAGTGTACATACCTTACAACGAACTCCCCCCTGTGATTTACGTATTTAAAAAAAAAATGTTTGTGTGCATATCCTTTACAGGACATCGCTGTCAACACCAGCATCTTTCAGCTGTATGTTGATTTCTTGGCAAGATTGCACTCAGTAGTTTGCCATTGCTTTCTGAGCATCCGGCTCACATACCCCGTAAGTTACCGATGCGATTCGAACCACTGCTGATTCTCACCGTCATCACGTTACCGACGAGAGTAAACGAGATTGCGGAGAAAAGTCATAACCTCTAAGCCACGAAGTGGAATTCGTTGCAAGCTGTGTACATTGTGTCTGTGGTTAGTATATATTATTTATTCGATAGAGTTACACTACCTAACTGTTTTAATTCCTTATTGTTATATCTGGCTGCAGCAGTGACTTCTCATACTCCACGAGTCTGTCACAAGTATGCCACGACTGACTGCGATGCCTTGCAACGATCGAAAGGTTGCCGTCGCAGCCTCAACTTCCATGCTCCTAATAGATGTAGTAGCACATGCGACACTCCCCCTTTTAAACAGTGTCCATTTGTTTTTGGGGAGAAAAACCCACCCACTCCTGTTTTGCCTTGTACACTGACCCCATCAGTGGGTATAATTACATAACCAGGGTGTGAACGGAGACATCAGCTGTGGCAAGGACACATCTGACACACCCGCTGCCGATTATCGGTACTCTCCACCCGTTGAACGTTGTCAGAATAGGTTATACCGGACATGCACATTATGAGCCGTCTACACGAGCTCATGTAAGCACGTGTGGTGCAGGTCAGTGAAGTATAGTTAGCACTGACACCTACTACACAGAGGACCGTCGTCTGACGACTACAACACCAGTCATTGCAGTGATGATGATGATGATGATGATGATGATGATGATGATGATGATGATGATGATGATGCTAGTACAGCGCGACTTGCTGGGAGTCTCCGTGGCCAAGTGGTTACGCCGATTGCCTCGCGCTCCGAAAGTAGTGAGTTCGATTCAGGGCTACTTCGTTCATTTCACGAGTGCAGTTTTCTCCGAGACTACATGGGGTCGTCACTGGAGCTACGGAGTTCGTGCTGTCTGTGACACTTTCGGCAGGTCGTCCTGCGGAAAGAGACAGAGCCATGCGGTATAGACCTGGTGTAATGAAGTCGACCCTCTCACCTTTTAAACCAGTTTAATCCCCACGTGCTTAGATGGAGTGAAACAGCATTCGCTATCGCCCGTCATGATGACGGGACTACGTGTTCACTCTCTCACATCTTTGACTGTCTCATATCTCTGACTGTCTCACATATCTGACTTTCTCACATATCTGACTTTCTCACATATCTGACTTACTCACATATCTGACTTTCTCACATCTCTGACTTTCTCACATATCTGACTTTCTCACATCTCTGACGTACTCACTGTCACGAGATAAATAAACTTGTTCGTGTCGATCGATGACAAACTAGACCCGACCTTAGTCGGCAAAAACAGCAACCCTTTGAGGTTGAACAGACTGAGAAAAATACGTTGTTAAAACTGTCTGCACCTGGTCAGCATTGGGGTATGAGATCAAAGTGAGTCACGTCGCGATGTCTGCACACTGTCGACAATTTGTTGACAGGTTGTTGTTCGAGAGTTGTGCACTGGCGTCATCTGTTTACACAGCGGGAGTTGGCCGTTGCAAGTGATAGACAGAATGTCTGCTAGAGGTCGGAAGGATTCTGTGATATGGGGGAAAGGTCTCCGGCTCACAGACAACCAGGATATTTGTTGGATGAGACAAAGAACTCCCCAGATGAAAAGGAAACTTGACAGCTAATTGACTCTGGTTAGTCTAGAAACAGGAGGACAAAACCAGATTCTGGACTGATTGGCGTCTGGACTTTTTGGTGACGTCACTCAAGCACCCATATAAAACACAGTGCGGTAAACAGGTGGAGGGAGTCGAGAAAAACATTCTGAAGTGTTAGGATCAGTGCATTATTCTGAGTTGCGTTACATGAGTGAAACTATAATGTCTAAGTGGTGATAGTTTTCCGCGGACATAGATCCAATCTGATTGCATAGTTTCTCGAGTGGCAACCAAAATAGGCATATGGTAGGCTATTTATAATATCTAATTTAAGAGTATGATTAGGAATAGAGTACAGTGCTGTGCGGTGATCTAATGTATTATAGGTGCAGTGATATAATGTATTATGATTAGTGATAGAATGTTCTATTAGTGCGGTGCTAGAAAGTATCATAGGAGCGTCGGCACTGGTATCCTATTGTGTGGCTCCAACTAGCTTGTGTGATATATCATTTTACTCGGGGAGTTGAGGACAATGTAGTGGAATAATAATTAGAGAGATTAAGGATGGTTGAGAGGGAGGAGGGGAATGTTAAATGGTAGGATCTTCCAGTAGGGCATCTGCTGGGTTTCTACCCGTTCCTTTATTCTTTCCTGGTGTTGCCATGTATAAGACCATTGTGATGCGCGATTTGGCCGTATGACAGAGATCGGATCTCTGTTATAGATATGAGTGCTGCTATTGGCCTACAATCACCTAATTACGGTCAGGATTGAGTTGCCCTCACCATGATGTTATCTACTCTACAGGTTCCATTTACAGTTCCCCTTGAGTGTTCCACGTGAGTGTGAGATGATTTATTACGAAGAAGCAGTTCAAAGTTGTATAGAATGATGGCTCATGGAAAGAAGAACAAGTAACTACTACTACATTCATTCTTTACACACACGACACTCACATATCTGACTTTCTCACATCTCTGATTTACTCACATCTCTAACTGTCTCACATCTCTGACTGTCTCAGATCTCGGACTGTCTCACATCTCTGACTTTCTCACATATCTGACTTTCTCACTTATCTGACTTTCTCACATCTCTGATTGTCGCCCATCTCTGACTTTCTCCCATCTCTGACTGTCTCACATCTCTGACTGTCTCACATATCTGACTTTTTCACATCTCTGATTGTCTCCCATCTCTGACTTTTTCACGTCTACGACTTTCTCACATCTCTGACTTTCTCATATCTCTGATTGTCTCCCATCTTTGACATTCTCACATCTCTGACTTTCTCACATCTCTGACTTTCTCATATGTCTGATTGTCTTCCATCTCTGACTTTCTAACATCTCTGACTTTCTCACATATCTGACTTTCTCACATCTCTGTTTGCCTCACATCTCTGACTTTCTCCCATCTCTGACTTTCTCGTATCTCTGACTTTCTCCCATCTCTGACTTTCTCACATCTCTGCCTTTCTCCCATCTATGACTTTCTCGAATCTCTGATTGTCTCACATATCTGACTTTCTCACATCTCTGTTTGCCTCACATCTCTGACTTTCTCCCATCTCTGACTTTCTCATATCTCTGACTTTCTCCCATCTCTGACTTTCTCACATCTCTGCCTTTCTCCCATCCATGACATTCTCGCATCTCTGATTGTCTCACATTTCTGCCTTTCTCACATCTCAGATTGTCTCACATCTCTGACTTTCTTACATCTCTGACTTTCTCACATCCATGCTGTTTCCGTGTGTTGAAACATGCGCATTACTTAACTGAAATTGTGATATTTCAATTTGAAGCTGAATATTCTTGTCTCCTCCACCCTCCCTCCCTCAATAAAGACTGCTGGGAACTGTGGCCTGTATCGGTGCGTCTTATTTGACGTGGAGCCTCTCCTGGTTGAATCCTGTGTTCATTCACTTCTCAGGATCAGCTAGCCGGCAACCTACACTAGATTTGTAAGAGGTTTGTTACTGCACGCTCTATGAGACTGGCCCGATTTGATGGTGGCACACCATGTAACAGTAGTAAGGGGGGTGGGGGTCTTAACTAATTAGTATTTCTGGTGCAGCACCATCTAGGTCACGGTATATTTAACTATATGAAGAGTCTAGCACCAGCGGTGCTCCACCACAAAATTGCACCAGATGTGAACTAGTTTTTCGACACTCGGGGTCTTTGGTACTTCCGGTCTACTGTGTCTCCGGCGTCTGCTAACGGCGAGAACCAGGCACGCCGTCGGCCGGAGTGGCCTGTGATCGAACCCCTGAGTGCGGAGATCGAAGTCAATATGATTGACAGATCGAACTCGAGATGATGGTCCAAAGTGTAGAGCAAATCGTACTTTTCGATCATTACCCCTACCCCATTCAACTTCAAGGACAAGTTATAGTTCATCACCGGCTCAGAATGACAGTCCTGGGATTGTATGCTTATTAATCCGAAGGTGAATTTCCATATGAGGTAATGGTAAATTGGGCGTGTACAACTATGTGTGTACGGAGTAGACCGACGTGGAGGTGGGGCGTAGGTGGATGTGCCCTTATTCCGACTATGAGCATTTGCCCACCGTGGTCTACTCACCTGTATGCCATTGGCGGATCTCGAAACATTCATAGACTTCTTCTCCAATTTTAATCCTACTATCAAACTCACTTCCCATATTTCTTCGTCGTCCGTCAACTTCTTAGACCTTACGGTTTCAACTGGGACCCATGGTCTCAATACACCTGACTCTCACGCCTTTCTACTCTACACCTCTTCTCACCCTCCGTCCTGTAAAGACGCCATTCCTTATTCTCATCTGTTGCGTCTTCGACGACTATGCCAAGATGATGAGGATTTTTGCCACAGGGCCCAGGAGATGTTGAACTTTTTCAGACTCCGTGGCTATGCTGATCATGTCCTATCGTCAGCCTTCCGCCAGACTCTACCTATTAGCCGCGCAGAGGCTCTCACCTATGCGCCTAAACCAAAAAAACCTTCGACCTGTACTCTTTTTCATCTACCATCTGCACAATATTTCAGTCAAAAATATCCTCTTTCGACATATGTCTATCCTTCAAACTGATCCCACTACCAGCGCGATATTTTCAGAGAAACCACTAGTAGCCTACAGACGTGATCGCAACCTCAAAGATGTACTCGTCCTCAATAGAGTACACGATCTCCACCTCCACCATCACAATTAGATACTAAGGCCTAAGACCTCGTTGCACGACCTGCCCATATGTGGTACACACCCCAGTGGTGCTATTCCTTAAAAGCAGTTTTCGCATCAAGGAGAAATTTCCTGCACCAGTCGCAACATAAATTATGCCATCATATGCAAACGGTGTGGTATGAAGTATATTGGGAAGACTCGCCTCAAGCTAGCTGACAGATTCCTCCAACATCTGCTGGACATCCACACTAACGTCCCAAGCCTGTCGCCACCCATTTCAACAGCGCCAACCATCAAGGTGCTTCCGATATCCAGGTCACTGCCATCCAGTCTTGCTCATCCAGCGCTCAACATCGCAAGAATATAGAAAACCGCCTCGTATTATTTATGGGGTGCCTAACACCACACGGCCTCAACACCCAACATAGTTTCATCTAATCGTAGTCATCCCCCCACCCACTCTCTTGCTTCCACACCCTCCTAGGTGTCACCCTCTCCCTGTCTCTAACTAGTCCTCTTCTCTACTAAAATTATCTTCTACCCTGTCTCTCTCGGTCCGATTCCGAGTGACCTAACCAGTAGTTTCCCATATTAACACTCTTGGCACTCCTTTTGTACGCAATATAGTGTGCACCCGCAATGATATCACCACTCTCCCCTGACCCAATAATCCCCCAACCAGTTAGCAACTATACTGTATATGCGGTTGTGCGTGCATGCGCATATACACAAGTACATATATCCATGTGTATGTATATGTACAAATATATATGTCTCTATCTCTCCCCCTCTCTCTCAAAATTAACTTATACCAATCCTCTCTCTCTCTCTCTCTCTCTCTCTCTCTCTCTCTCTCTCTCTCTCTCTCTCTCTCTCTCTCTCTCTCTCTCTCAACAATCTTGTTTCTCTGTGCCTACCTATGCCACATATATTTCTGGTGGTCGGGTCTTATATAGCCCAAATAACACAAGCACTGGGTGATTTGATCCTAAAATACGTGGCACAACAATCAACCATACTGACTCTATTTCATAGGGAACAGTATGAGTAAAGCCTCGTATTTGTAGACCGACCTATTCCGCATACCTCATGGGGCACACCACAGGATCTATACGTCTCTCTCTCTCTCTCTCTCTCTCTCTCTCTCTCTCTCTCTCTCTCTCTCTCTCTCTCTCTCTCTCTCTCTCTCTCTTATAATAATCTTGCTTCTCTGTGCCTATCCACATCATGTATATTGCCGACGGTCGGATCTTATACAATCCCAATAGCTCTAGCATTGGGTGATTTGATCCTAAATACGTGGTATACCAATCAACCTTATTGACTCTATTCCATAGGGAACAGTATGAGTGAAGCCTCGTATTTGTAGACCGACCTACTTCGCATGCCCCATGTGGCATTTTGGAAGAACTATACCTCTCTCTCTCTCTCTCTCTCTCTCTCTCTCTCTCTCTCTCTCTCTCTCTCTCTCTCTCTCTCTCTCTCTAAACAATCTTGTTCTCTGTGCCTAACTAAGCCATGTGTATTGCTGGTGGTCGGATCTTAAACAGCCCCAATAACACAAGCACTGGGTGATTTGATCCTAAAATACGTGGTATAACAATCAACCTTACTGACTCTATTTCATAGGGAACAGTATGAGTGAAGCCTCATATTTGTAGACCGATCTATTCCGCATGCCCCATGTGGCATTTTGCAAGAACTATACCTCTCTCTCTGTCTCTCTGTCTCTGTCTCTGTCTCTCTCTCTCTCTCTCTCTCTCTCTCTCTCTCTCTCTCTCTCTCTCTCTCTAAACAATCCTGCTTCTCCGTGCCTACCTATGCCATGTGTATTGCTGGTGGTCGGATCTTAAACAGCCCCAATAACACAAGCACTAGGTGATTTGATCGTAAAATGCGAGGTATAACAATCAACCTTACTGACTCTATTTTATCGGGAACAGTATGAGTGAAGCCTCGTATTTGTAAACCGACCTACTCCGCGCACCTCATGTGGCACACTGTAGGACCTTTTACTCCCCCTTCTCTCTCTCTCTCTCTCTCTCTCTCTCTCTCTCTCTCTCTCTCTCTCTCTCTGTCTCTCTCTGTCTCATGATAATAATAATAATCTTGCTTCTCTGTGCCTACCCACATAATGTATATTGCCGATGGTCAAATCTTATACAACCCAAATAACACTAACATTGGGTGATATGATCTCAAAATACGTGGTATAACAATAAATCTCACTTACCCTATTTCATAGGGAACAGTATGAGTGAAGCCTAGTATTTGTAGACCGACCTACCCCGCGCACCTCATGTGGCACACTGTAGGACCTTTTACTCCCCCTTTCTCTCTCTCTCTCTCTCTCTCTCTCTCTCTCTCTTCCTCTCTCTCTCTCTCTCTCTCTCTCTCTCTTTCTCTCTCTCTCTCTCATGATAATAATAATAATCTTGCTTCTCTGTGCCTACCCACATAATGTATATTGCCGATGGTCAAATCTTATACAACCCAAATAACACTAGCATTGGGTGATATGATCTCAAAATACGTGGTATAACAATCAATCTCACTTACCCTATTTCATAGGGAACAGTATGAGTGAAGCCTAGTATTTGTAGACCGACCTACCCCGCATACCCCATGATGCACATCACAAGAACGATACCAACCTCTCTCCCTCTCTTTCCTTTCCTCTCCCCCTTCTCTCTCTGTCTCAAAAACTGTTTCTCTGCGCATGCCCATATCATGTGTCCACATGCCCCATGTGGCATATCACAGTAGCTATACCTCTCTCTCTCTCTCTCTCTCTCTCTCTCTCTCTCTCTCTCTCTCTCTCTCTCTCTCATATATATATATATATACCTTGCACATGTCCATGTACACTATTGTATGAATGTCTGTTGAGCGGTGTATATGTATGTATGTGTGCTCATGCATATCAGTCCACCCAGATTTTAGGACTTGCCTCACAATAACATATATGAGTGGATAATGTGGTTTTGGTTAGTACCACTATCATTCTTGGGTTTACACTCCATTGCTCTTCTATATTCGTCCACAGGGGCCAACCCATTCACTGGCACCCACTCATGCTTCGTTAGTACATCCACTGAGATTGCTCAGATACCATTCTCAGACTACCACCACAGGTTGCCGTCCTGCCTTCCTGCCTCCCATGTTTTGCAATGTGCTCACTGAACCGTTAAACCTGTCATCCCGTCACCATCCTACAGCTCACTCCCTCGGCTCGGTATAAACAGAAGACATCGGAGTTATTCTGAGTTACACACAGATCGGAATTGTGAAGTAAGTATGAACATTTTTTCCAATTCTTATTTTCTCTTCATTGCTTTCATTTTTTCATCATTTTGTTCTTCTCGTCCTGTCATCATCTTTTCATGTAGTCACAGGAGATCTCCTTGACTATATGTAGTGTTTGTGAATGAGTTTGTTTGCTGATGAAGGCTAATCGCTGCAACGTCATGTGTGTGTGTGTGTCGTAATTCTGTTATGTAAAGCTGCACTACTTTGTGTCATTTTATATCGACCATAAGCAAGATGTCCCGCGTCTCATACACCCGTCTAAGGATCATCCGCCATATCCTGCATACATTTCCTCTTTGGCCTTCCTCTTCTTATCTTCTCTGGCATATACCTGTCACAAAGTGGATTATGACACAGTGACAGATAGGATTGGCTATGGTTGTGTCTAGAAGATGTCTGTGTGAATGTTGTGTTGAACGACTGATCAACCACGATGCATCAATACCAAACACCAGACTGCGCACATAATACTTTAATTTGAACAACTGGATACAACATTATTCCTCAGTAACACTCCATCATTGCATATAGATATATTGCATATGTACAGTTTCAGTACACGTATCAACAAACCCTATCGCTTCTGACACTCGGGCTAGGTATCCAATAATTAGAACCAGAATTATTATCACTAAAAACCCAGGGCGGAGTTCTCTCGCTAACTCCGCTACCATTCAACTTTCCAGAACTCAGACCTCCACTGTCTGGTCCCAAACTCAACTCTCCCCTTGCAATGTTTTAGACTTGTCTTTTATCCCTTCTTTGCAGACCTCCCAGGGAATGCCCTTTAACACTGTGATCACACTTATCGGTTACCCTGAAAATTGCATTTAGAATTCTCCTTTGTTTTCTTCCATGGCTGTCACGGTTCACTTTCCCTCGGGTAATTTTAATCTCGACATTAGCTGCTGATTTATCCATGCCTACGTGCTTTAACCAACCCTTCTGCTTAGGATTTCCCCAGCATGTTGCATGTTGTGATTACCCTGATAGCCTAGCATTTGCATATTGCTTTTTTACTTTTCCCCTTCTTAGCTCGCATATCAGCACTGTCTTGGCATATCTACCTCACATTTTCTGACCTACCCTTAGCCTATTATTTCTCTAACCCAGTTAAATTGTTTATTTGGTAACATTCCTACCCAGGTCAATCACCCCCGGTTAGGTCCGCCTAAGCACGTTACACTACTCCCTCCTCAAAAGAAAACATAGTTTTCCAATGATGGGAGAGTAATGTTTCTAACGTGTGGGCATCAGTAACTTTGGATGTCTAGTAGTCCTCATATCGTCCCCATCCATAACAGCAAAAACCACACTGAACATATTCGCACTCACATCATGGCGAATACTTTACGTACAACGCTCACACCAGATAGATAACACTGTGTAACGTGACACGAAAAATGTTAATTGTTCAAATGCTATACCACCCCGGCAGTCTTGTCTTGGGATGATTCCTGAACGATGAGCAGTGTCACAATTACTTAACCATTTCACACACTAAGTCTATAGTCATTGTTTCGTTGGTCTTTGCCCATGGTGATTTCTGGACAGCAGATATGCCATGGTGTTTTCTTCACCCCGTATATGCGTCGGAACAATTGCATACTCCTGCAGCAATATACTCCATCGATGAACCCGCGCGTTCTTCATCGCTGCCATATCTATGCATGTAAGTAGTCTGTGGTCGGTTTGTAGGATGAATTGTCTACCTAACAAGTACTTGGAGAGTTTGTGTACCGACCATACAATCGCCAGAGCCTCACGTTCTAGCGTTTAGTAATGTTCCTCTGGCGGCAAGAGTTTCCTGCTGACGTATAGCACTGGATGCATAAGGTGATTTTTTTTCTTGAATCAAACATCCGCCGATTCCTGTCGATGATGCGTCTACCCTGGGAGTAAATTGTAAATCATGATTAGGGAGGATTAAAATGGGATGACTTGAAAATAAATGCTTTATACTTCTATGTGCGTCATCGCACTGCTGTGTCCAAACCACTTTATTCGATCTGCCCTTCTGTGTCAACGCAGACAACACTGACGTGATGGATGAAAAGTTTTTTTAAAACTTATTATAGAAGATTGCTAACCCGAGTAAGCTTCAAACTTGCTTCTTCGTTTTAGGTATTTGGATATCCAGAATGTGCTTCACATTTGTATCTTCTGGATTCAGTACGCCACTGCCAATCACATGTCCCAGGAAACTTATTTCTTCATATCCAATTTGGACTTTGGATGGCTTAACAGTTAGGTTATGTTGTCTAAAGCTCCCAAACAAAGACTCTAATCCTACCACATGATCCTCCATGTTTTTACTGAACAGGCAAATGTCGTCTATATAATTGATAATGTCCTTGCGTCCCTGAAACAGTGTCCTCATCATCCTGACGAACGTTGCTGGTGAGTTAACTAACCCGAACGACATGTAATTCTACTGGAATATCCCTTGTGGTGTGGCAAATGCTGTTAGTGGTTTGGCTGTTTCACTCATGGGTATTTGCCAGTACCCTTTTGCCAGATCTAATTTGCTAAAATATTTTGCCGATGATATCTGTGTCAGTAAATCGTCAATACAGACCATGGGCTCCGGGTCCACAATAGTAATGTTATTCAGCCTTCTGAAATCTATACATAATCTTAGATTATTGTTCTTTTTTTCCAATGACTACCATGGGAAACGAGAATGGGGAGTCTGATCTGGAAATTATCTCCATTGTCAGTAACTCCGATATCGCACTGTCAACCGCTGCCCTATAATGATTGGGATAGGATATGGTTTCACTCTATTAGGTTGGTCCTATGTTAGCTTGATGTAATGTGTCATTAAGTCTGTTTTTCCTGGTACATCTGTCAGGACATCTGAGTATTGCTCTAACAGCTTAACTTGTCTTGTTTTGTCACTAGGTCTCAGGCTGTCATTAATGGATACACCTTTCCTTGTTTCTGTCTGTCTCAGTGCAACGATTGGTAAATGCATCTGAACATCATTGTCGCATGAGGCTTCTTGTCAATGACAACGGTGCACGCTGTCTGACTTGCCTCCCCTTCAATAATTGCTTCTGCCACTGGCTGTAAGGCTTCTTGCCGTGGGACGAACAGTCTTAGCATATTCACATGATACATTTTGTGTTTCCCTTTCACATTCACCGTAAAGTCCACATCTGACAATCTCCTGACAATTCTGAATAGCCCTTGCCAGGTCACTTACATCTTATTAGATATTTCTGGCAGAAGAAGTAACACTTCCTCGTTATCTTGGAAAGAGATCAGCTTTGAATTTCTATTAGCATACTGTCTATAATTAGCCCCCGACATTTCCAAAGCATCACGTGCATTCTGGCATGCCGAAATAACGCGGTCTCTAATGTTCACGACTAAGTCATATGAAGAAATCGTATTACTATCATTACTCTTCCCTATTAGCAACTCTTTCAATTTGGTCATGAGGCCTTTTGGGTTTGCCCCATACAACAATTCAAATGGTGAGAAACCTGTACTTTCTTGTGGTACTTCTCTATATGCAAACAGTATAGCTGGCAAGTACTCGGTTGGTCTGCCGTGGCTTTCGCTAACATTTGCTTCAGGGATCCGTTCAATTTTTTCGTAGATTCCGTTGCTTATTGGGTGATAAACTGAAGTAAAAACATGTGTAATGCTTAACAGTCTATTCACTTCTCTCATCATCTGAGAGGTAAATTGTCGACCATTGTCTGATAATACTTCATTAGGGAAACCTAGCCTTGAAAATAACGCTAACAATGCCTCAGCCATGGCTTCTGTCGTAATGTGTTTTAAAGGTGCGGCTTCCTGACCATCTAGTGCAAAAATCAACCATGGTCAAGATATACATATGACCCCTGTTAGACATCACTGCTAACGTGCCAATGATGTAGATGGCTACTTTTTGAAATGGCCTGATTTTCAAGTCTGTCACATGTACCGGTGCTTTTGCCGTCTTCCCTTTTGGATACATTTTCTGACAAATCGTACATAATCTCCAATATAACTTTATATCTTGTCTAAACCCTGACCAATAAAACTGGGATAGGACTCTATGTTGTGTACGCGCTATTCCCATGTGCCCTGCGATGGGATGTCACGCACTGTTCTCATAATCAGCTCTCTATTCGCTGATGGTACCACTACTTGTCTACATGTCGTCTTATCATCTGTAAAGCGGCGAGTAAGAATATTATTTTTCATTTTGAAGCACCATCTACCCTTTTTTTATTGCTTATGTTCTACCTTCCTGCACCATTGGAAACATTTGTTCAGCGTAGTATCTTGTCTCTGACAGTCACTAAAGTTCTGTCTGAGATCAGTTCTCTCCTGCTCAGTTGTGCTATCCTTGGTCTCAGTCTCATTGTCTACCTCACGTGTCATCTCTTCCTCAGCTATAGTGTCTAATCATGTTTGTCTTCTTGTAACTACTGCGTCGTTTCTCACGCCATATTTTGGGTACCAGTTATAAATTCCCTGCTCTGTAATTCTTTAACTGTTGGTACATTTCTAATGATAAGGTCTGCCACTGAGGAGTCTAGGACACACGCTGTCACTCTTCCTGTGATATATAGTTTGTCACTGTGATCTCGGCCAATGGGTAAAATTCTACTGTCCCTTTAAACGTTATACACTTGACCGTTTTCTCGATGTAATCTGAGGGATTTATCAAACATTTTCTTACACCTAAGGTCGTACATCCGGAACTCCTGAGGGTTAAAGCTGGACTATCATTGACAAATCCATGGTGCAACTTCAGACTACCTCCTAAGTACACCGATGACATTGCTGGGAATGGGTGTCCAGGTATCAGGATAGGTTTACCGGTTGTGTCGAACAAAGGCTTGCACCCATCACAACTCTCATTGTTGAGTGTCTCAATCACTTGGACTGCATTTGAGTGCTCATTTACCTGCGCCGTACATTGATAGCGAGTATGTCCATTTTCCCCACATTTGAAACAAATAATCTCTTTCCTTACGTTATTCGTTGGCCTACTGGATGGTTGTACATCACACTGTGCTGCTTTGTGCCTCCAGCTCCCACAATTAAAACATCCAGAATAGACATTCTGACGTCTCTTGAAATTCCCCCTGTGGTATAGGTAACTTCCTGATTTGCCAAAATGGTTGCTACAGGGACCATTGTCTTGAAGTCCCTGTTGCTCATACCTATGTGCTGAGTCCACACTCTTCAATCTTGATCTAATAACTGGATTCTGTTCCTGTTTCGTATAAGCGACACAGACTATTTCCTCATCAACTTGTCTGCCAATAGAACTGTTCGGATGTGCAGTCATGTAGTTTTGTTCTAACTGGGACACTGTGTCTATTCCTTTCGTTACGTTCTTGAAAGAAAGCCATTAAGTCTGTATTACATGACGATAATACCTTGTCTGTTAGCATCAAATCAACTAATCGATTAAAATCTCCTTCTACTTCAGCAAGTTCCATCCATTTATTAAATATGTTCTTCACTGTATTGACAAAATCTGTAAAATCCTATTTTGTCTCTCACCACTTGTCTGAACTTCGTTCTGTATACATATTCGGTTAGATTGATCTTCATGAGCAAGCGTTGACGTAAAATATAATAGTCATTTCTTTCTGCCACTGGTAAATTTAGCATGGTATCTAGGGCCTTTCCCGTCAAATACTCACTCAGCTTCATTGCATACTCTCCTTCTGGAATGCCTAAAGCATTAACTGCAGCTTCGAATCGGTCAAAATATGCATTTATATTGTCTCTGACTGTAAAATATGGCAGTTTTAGTCGATGTGATGAGTGCGACTGTCTTCTGCCTTCTACGCTCTGTCCATTCGATGCTAGTTCTAATTTCCGGAGTGCGATCTCCTTTTCCATCTGAAACTGATGTATTTGTTTTCCCATTTCTAGTTTCTTTTGTGTATCTTTCTCTTCCCGTAGACGCATGTCTTCCCGTTCAATCTGTTTTTGTTCTCTCTCAAGCTGTTGTTGTTGCCTCAATTTTTCTTCCGCAAAATTCTGTAAATTTCTGCCAGATAAACTTAACCGTTCACCCGCCTCAATATATTCTATTAATGTAGGCATTTTAGTCCTCGTGGACAACTTGCTGTCCATCAGTCAATTGTCAATATAAAGAAACTGCTTCTAGTCTGCGTGTACCTTCCCTAAGTAACCACCACTCACTCTGTAAGTAAAATCGTAGTACTGATAATATCACTCTGCACTCACACAGTCCCTCTGTAAGCACCAGGTAGTGAGGGGATATTATTACCCATGCTAGCTCGATTATGTAACAAATAGTTGTAGACAGTTCCCGGAAATAGTGTTAGACATACATATATACATATAAATGAATGATAAACAATTAATGACGCCTATCAAACGCTTGACGCACAAGCTGGGGACACGCAGACCGATGATCAAAGAGAAATAAATCACAGTAACAGTCACATGCTTGTGTGAGACAAAAACAGTGCGCCTAAGACACCGAAAACAATCTATATAGTAGATTTAAGAGTTACAATAATAACACATATATACCCAAAGAAACAAAATATCATACTTAAATATATTGAAAAGAAAAGAAGCAATCTAAAATCAATAATATACACAGATTTGACGTTAGACACCACGGCTCTGGATACCGTTCAGGACACCAAATGCGAAAGCACAACCAAGCTAACTTGTTAGCTTATTCCTTGAATAATACCCTAAGCACAAGGGGGGGGGGATCTTTTTTGCAATGCTTACCCTGATTCAAAGAGAAAGCGCAAAAATCCCTAACCAACAACTACATGAAATAACATACAAATACATAGATACTCATACGATAACGAGACTTAGGACGATGAGGGCAAACCAACAAAATAGTCGGCCGACAACAGTGCAATGGCAAAATCTCAACAAAGTACTTAGCTCTATTTAGTAGTTTCCGACAGTAGCCTGGATATGTATGGTGGTTAGAAATGCATCGGATTTTTGATCATGCTTCTGCTGGAACTCTATGCTTTCAGGCACGTGTTTTGTATGATAACTTGTAAGTTAATGTTTTGAAGTGCCTACGACGCTAGATCCCAAAGAGAAATAAATACTTATATGTGTAGCTGCTTGCTATTAGCGTCGATATACTGTCAGTAATGTCGAATGATGAAGAATAATTCCCAATAGCTATCTTAGTTTCTCAGGGAAATTTATCCACTTTCCATGCGGAGATGGCACCTTGTCTGCTAACTGTTGGAGTGTTTTTGCCAGATGAGATAATGACGAAATCACAAACAATTGACTATCACCACGGATAAACAAAAAACGTAGACTTTTGAGTTCTCTCTGACCTGGACTCATACCCATCTACAGCTAATCGTTTGTTTACAATTGGCGACCACTATCTACACCAAACCATTCGTCGTGCACACTTCCGGTATAAACTTCCGCTGTGTCACGCTTGTTGAACTGTACCTGTCTGTGTTTTGACACACCTTGGCCGACCCCAAAACAGCCAGTCTCTGCATATACACAATTGTTTTGAACAAATTAACACTTCCCGTACACGAATGTGTTCTGTAATATTGTTCCCGCTTTCCAGCGTCTGCTAGCTCTTTTCTTCAGAAGCAAATACTCGCTGACCTGCAACCGTCTTTAATTCCTCTTCGGCGGACCAGCAATTGTCACTTCTCTGCGTGCCACACTTTCTCACAAATCTCCCCTCGCTGGGTGAATTTGCATACATGTAATCAATCGCTCGCTGTTCGGTGTGTAAAATATCTGTACCAGCCTACATCTGTACAGGCTTGACTCTGCTACTACTACACATTTCCCGCGAGTCGTCTGCTGGATGTGGCTGAACAGGAACGCAGACTGTTTTGTTGTGTTTTTCAACCTGCGCTGGCCTCTCGTGAACTGGCTGCTAGTTTTGGTATTCACGCTGCTATCCTGATTCATGGTAATGTTGATTCAGCTGTGATTTTCCAGATACCTTCTAATTATCCCAAGGTTCACGGTAAACAGACGTGCACCCAGATAATTCTCTCACTGTCCCAGGTTCTGTAACACGGACGATGCCCTCAAATAATCCTTTGTCACAAAATGGATTATGACACAGTGACAGATAGGAGTGGCTACGGTTGTGTCTAGAGGATGTCTGTGTGAATGTTGTGTTGAACGACCGATCAACCACGATGCATCAATACCAAACACCAGGCTGCGCACATAATACTTTAGTTTGAACAACTGGATACAACATTATTCCTCAGGAACACTAAATCATTACATATAGATATGTTCCATATTTACAGTTTCAGTACACGTAGCCCCAAACCCTATTGCCTCTGACACTCGGGCTAAGTCTCCAATACTTAGCTTCAGAATTACTATCACTAAAAAACCCAGGACGGAGTTATCTCGCTAAATCAGGTACCATTCACCTTTCCAGAACTCAGAACTCCACTGTCTGGTCCCAAACTCAACTCTCCACTTGCAATGTTTTAGACTTGTCTTTTATCCCTTCTTTGCAGACCTCCCAGGGAATGCCCTTTAACCCCGTGATCACACTTATCGGTTACCCTGAAAATTGCATTTAGAATTCTCCTTTGTTTTCTTCCTTGGCTGTCACGGTTAACATTCCCCCAGGTACTTTTAATGTCGACATTAGCTGCTGATTTATCCATGCCTACGTGCTTTAACCAACGCTTTTGCTTGGGATTTCCCCAGTATGTTGCAAATTGTGATTGCCCTGCTAGCCTAGCATTTGCATATTGCTTTTTTTACTTTTCCCCTTCTTAGCTCGTATATCAGCACTGTCTTGTCATATCTACCTCCCATTTTCTGACCTACCCTTAGCCTATTATTTCTCTAGCCCAGTTAACTTGTTTATGTTGTAACATTCCTACCCAGGGCAATCACCCCCGGTTAAGTCCACCTAAGCACTTTACAATACCCTTCCATGATTGTTCTCTCCAAACGTTATTGGCGTTTCAAGTGACCAACCTATTTCACTGTTCTTTGTTTTATCCTCTTTAGTAGCCAACCTTCTTCAATATTCAGACCGTGTCGTTTGGAATCATTTAATCGTTTCTGTAGCCAATATATTCTTAGAACCCGTCTATAACATTTATATTCATGGACACTTAAGCGCTGTTCAACTTGTTTAGTAAGTTTCCATGTCTCACAGGCGTATGTTGCAATGGGAAAGATGCGTGCTCTTAAACATCTTCTTTTTTGTTTGTTTAGTAGTTCTATCTTTCTCCCCCCATAATTTATTCAGTTGTTCTTGTTTTGTGAAGAGAGATAGGTATTTGTCTTTGAATGTTCTTCGTTGTGTCCCAATTGTTGGTAATTAATGACTCAGGATATTCGAAAATTTCCACAACATCTAATTTTTCCTCATTAACATATATTTCTTTCTTCATAATAGTTTTATCTGTATGCATTATCTTTGTTTTTGCTATGTTAAAATATAGGTTGCGATTTTCGATATTCTTTTGGGTTGAGGTTATTAGTTGTGCTATACCATTCTGTGATGTGAATAGCAATACTGTATTATATATCAAGTCGTTTTCCACTACCTCCAATGTTTCCTCATTAACATATATTTCTTTCTCCATATTTGTTGTATCTGTATGCATTATCTTTGTTTTTTCTATCTTAAAATATAAGTTGTGATTTTCACTATTCTTTTGGGTTGAGGCTATTAGGTTTTCTATAACATTATGTTTTGTGGATAGTAATGATGTATCATCAGCATATCGAATCTCTGGTATTTCATGACCAGCGATATTTAGGGAATCATACTGCTCCTTGCTTATATTATCTCTGACATTTCTCTTTGTATTTTCGGCGTGCAGGTTAAACAAATAGGACAGCACACAACACTGACGGACTCCTTGCTTGATGTCCAACCACTCTGATGATATATATATATATATATATATATATATATATATATATATATATATATATATATATATATATATATATATATATATATATATAAGCTAAAGAGGAACACGGGATCAGATAGGTTTGCAGGCTTTGGGGAGGGGACCAGCCTGGCCACCTGAACACCTTAAGGGAGGCAGGACAAATCAATGACTCAAGGGATGGATGTCATTCTGCCACTTTGACCAGACTGCAAGAACATCAAACCAAAACTGGACCAGGCTAGACTGACTAACTAACAGTTATGCGACCACAGCCACGAAAAATAACAGTGAATACATTTACACTGCTCCATTCAAACAATGGTTAAACAAATCTACTGGTTCACTTGTACATGTTGTTTTCCTATGCTTGTCACAAAACAATCCCTTCACTATCTACTGGCGTTTTTGTTACCGCTGTCTGTGATCATGCAGATGGCACGTTTTAGCACAAACTGCCAGATAAAGAGGACACACCGCGAGGAAATCTTCACCAATTACCGAGCCTGACCTCGAGCGAGAAAAGTGTGCATCCATCAGCGAGGGAAGCCTCTCGCGGGAAGACAATGATTGAAAGCTAGAAATTGAAGGTGTTTATTTACATGTGCATAGCCGTTCTCAAGTGAAACTCTCCGGCCTTAATCACTGTCTGTGTGTTGATTTAGCATTCTGCAGCCTCAGAGATGTAATTGCTCAAATAAGAGGCGAGAATTGTCGTGCACGAAGATTTCATCTGTGAATGTGAGACCAAACATTATCCGGAATCTACCGGCTCGAGATTCGCACTCTCTCAGTGTGATAATCATCACTTCACTGGACAAACCACCACCACCAACCGACCTGGCTGTCTTAAATATATTAGTTTGTGTGAATATGCGTGTGAGTGCATGTGTGTATGTGAATGCACGCCCGTGCGTTTGTCTATAAAGTAAAGTATGTAACAGACCCTTCCACACGTCTTGTGTTGAACGGGGTTCGTGGCTCAGTCAACATAAATGTACCGCAACCTGCACTCTTTGCAGGGTGTAGTCAACATTTTACCAGTCGTTTTTACTTCCAGTGACATTTTCTGGTACCCAAGTTAGGATGGATAGATCTGGGAGTCTAGGTCAATTGTATAATTTCACTTCCAAATGGATTCGATCGCATGACCATCGGGCCGACATGCAACACAAGCCACTAGCCACAATCTATATATCTGTCTATCTATTTATCTATCTATCTATCTATCTATCTATCTATCTATCTATCTATCTATCTATCTATCTATCTATCTATCTATCTATCTATCTATCTATCTATCTATCTGTCTGTCTGTCTGTCTGCCTGCCTGCCTGCGTGCCTGTCTGTCTGTCTGTCTGTCTGTCTGTCTGTCTGCTTGCCTGCCAGCCTGCCTGCCTGCCTGCCTGCCTGCCTGCCTGTCTGTCTGTCTGTCGATCGACCCACCGACCGACCGATCGATCCACCCACCCACCCACCTATCCATCTATCTATCTATCTATCTATCTATCTATCTATCTATCTATCTATCTATCTATCTATCTATCTATCTATCTATCTATCTATCTATCTATCTATCTATCTATCTATCTATCTATCTATCTATCTATCTATCTATCTATCTATCTATCTATCTGCCCGCCTGTCTATCTTATCTATCCTATCTGTCTTTCTATCAGTCCGTCCGTCCGTCCGTCCGCCCAACTACCTACCTAGTTCCCTAGATACCTATCCACCTATCTATCTGCCCCTACCTGCCTACCTACCTGCCGGCCTGTCTGTCCGTCCGTTTAACTACCTCCCTACATACCTACCTCCCTACATACCTGCCTACCTATCTATCTACCGGTCTGCCTGGGGACGTCATGAGGGGAAATAAACTGGAAAATGCAGTAACAACTGGCACGCTTATCGACATGGCACAGGATGATGAAAAAGAAGAATACATCTAGTGTTGATGATATGTATTAGTTGATTTTACTATTATAACATAAATGTCGTTATTGGACGTGCATTTTTTTTTCGCATATCCTTTACAGGACATTGCAGTCAACACCAGCATATTTCAGCTGTTATTAATGTCTTAGCAAAATCACGCTCAGTAGTTTACCATTGCTTTCTGAGCGACAGGCTCACATACCCCCCGTAAGTAACAACGCTACGCGATCCGCTATCGAATCCCGCGCAGCTGCGTTCCCCACGTGGATATATGGGATCACGGAGAGAGTCGTTAACCCTTCGCCAGGGAGCCGGCATTGGACATGTAAAGGTATCTATAATCGTGCCACTTTAAGTGGCGTTTCTAGATGCCATCTGAACATCGAATGGGGTTAGTTGCGTATCCTTTACTCCTTTACAGGACGCCGCAGTCAACCCCAGCATTTGTTGGGCTATTTGTGATTTCTTGGCAAGTTTATGTTCAATAGTCATATCTGTCTGCAACCAGCGTCCTTAGGGGCGAAGTGGTCAAGCCGTTTGACTCGGGCTCCGAAGGTTGTGGGTTCGATTCCGGGGCGCGTCCTTCGGTTCACGAGTGAAATGTTTTCGGAGACTCCTGTGGGTCGTCGCAAGAGCTACGGAGTTCGTGCTTTGTGCGACGCTTTCCGCGCTGCGGAAAGAGACCGAGTCATATGGGATAAAACCCGGTGCAATGAAGTCGACCCTGTCGACTTTTAAGCGACTTTTTAACCAGCGTTCTTATAAGGCAATATATGTACACGTGTTTGTCTTGTTGTTTCTCTGCAGAAAGTTAACGTTCTTTCCTTGATTCATCTGTTCGTAGATTAGTTTAAATCTGACCCAAAAGCCAGATGTTTTTGCTTGATTATTCTGTAGGACTGTTCTTTACCTTTTATTGTCTTATATTATATTATATTATATTATATTATATTATATTATATTATATTATATTATATTATATTATATTATATCATATTATATTATATTATATTATATTATATTATATTACGTCACGCCACGCCACGTTATGTTATGTTATATTAAAATTAAAGTAAAGGACATTTTATACCAATTGGCCTGGGGTGAGTTATATTATCAATAACACGCCTTTATTTGTCAGAACATATCCTGGTGCCCAACTTAAACTGGGTCAGCCTGGAAGTCCCACCAAGTGTACAAATCCGCCTCGGTGATGATCCGAACCTATGACCACCGGATTGGCAGCTGGGTATCTAGCCTCTTCACCACCGTGTGGATCGTTTCGTACTGTCGTATGATCAATCCATGCTACCTTCCCCTGTCTGTGAGATGTACGAACAGCTCACACATGTCGGCAAGGAATCATCTGTGAGACAATAGAGACAGACAAATTCCCACGGACTGAACACGCCACGAATGCCAGTTGTCCTTATCATTGATAAATCATCCATCGCCACTGACAACCCTGAAGCCCTCAGTCTTCACCTCGCCTGTACCCGCTTTCCTGGCTGTATCAGTGTTGACAAGCAACTCATCCAGCATCAAGTGCGCGCCCGTCTCCTTCACCCGGCCTGGCTGCTGCAATCAGAGTCGGACGTCCACGAGTGACTATCTTCATACAGTTTACCTGACATCGATCACCCTGGTTCCTGTCGGCGGACATCTATTATGATTGTGGAGAGCGGCAGTCACAAGGGCGTTATAGAGCTGCATGTAGTGGGGCCATCATCAATGTGAGGTGCTTCAAAGAAGTGTGACCCTCAGCTCTCTTAACTGTCCGTGACCTTACACTCCGGTCGTATACCACAATAGCCTTTGACCTATTTATCCCGCTATACAAAGGATATTTACCCTGCTATTGCTGTTTTGTTTTGTTCTGTTATTTCAGTTTAAAACATTGTACTCTTCCACATTACAAACGGCCTGATGCTAATTTGTCTCATGGCGTTTCTATAACCTGTTGATTAATAACTTAAAAATGGCCATCGGTAACAATACAACCAGCACCTTGCCGATAGTTTGTTACATTGTGCGTCAAACGAGCATAATAACTACAGTTTCTTATTATCTGTCTGCGATATATTAGCGCCATCACATTATGTAGGCCGAGAGCAATGAGAAATAAGTGGTCAGTCTTTCTCTCACTTTAGCAAGTGACGAGTCCAGGAGTTGAACCAGCTCATGGCATTAACAGTGCAGTTTGCTGTCAACTTCACTAGCCAGCCCTCTGTGTTCCAACATACTCCGAAATAAAATTAAAAGCTTCAACTATAGTGAGAGAACAACAGTGTTGAATTGCTAAAATCAACCAGTGCTATTATATATGTGCGAAATATGGACACCAAGCAGAGACTCATCGAATGGCGGAATGAAGGTGGAAGTGTGGTTTCTGGAAAACATGCACAGAAACACAAATGAGACAGTCCTTCAAGATGAAAATGCAAACCGTAAATGGATTAGAGAAATTAGACTGAGAAGAATGCTGGGCATATTAGGAGGAGGGTTGCTCTTGAAAAGTTATCCACAGCCAGCAAACTTGATAAGAACAGAGCAAGAAGAATACAGAGAGGTAAATACCTGGGTGACCTGGCTGCGTGACATAGCGGGAATAAAATCACTGACTCGTTCCAAAACTGTTTTGATCGTGTGAGACGGCGGAACATGCCTGGCCAAGTTAATCGGTATGCACCACGATGATGATGATGATGTTAAACAGAGAAAGGTTAGATTTCCAAGACCAAAAGTCCAAACATACATATCTAAAATACAACAATGCAAACACCAAAAAAGACATATCTAAAATACATCAATGCAAACACCAAACAGACACATCTAAAATACAACAATGCAAATACCAAACCTACATATCTAAAATACAACCATGCAAACATCAAACAGACATATCTAAAATACAACAATGCAAACACCAAAAAAGACATATCTAAAATACATCAATGCAAACACCAAACAGACACATCCAAAATACAATAATGCAAACACCAAACAGACATATCTAAAATACAACAATGCAAACACCAAACAACAGCTCTCTTCCTCTTTCTCTCTTGCCTAGCATTTCCCCACATGAGGCCAATCTCGGCATCCTACTTGTTGATGTATGCAATACATTTCCCCACATGAAGCTATCTATAGCCCACCTGTTGATGTACCCACACATGAAGCTATCTATTTCCCATCTGTTGATGGACCCCACACATGAGGCTAATCTCTATATCCCACCTATTGATGTACCCAAACATGAGGCTAATCTCTATTTCTCACTTGTTGATGTACGCACACATGAGGCTATCTATATCCCATCTGCTTGTGTACCCACACATGAGGCTAATCTATTTATCCCAACTATTGATGTACACACACACGAGGCTAATCATTATAACCCACCTATTGATGTACCCACACATGAGACTAATCTCTATATCCCACCAATTGATGTACCCATACAAGAGGCTAATCTCAATATTCCACCCGTTGATGTATCCCACACGTTTCATCTGTCTGGTATTTCCCATTTTTACGGCTAATCTCTATATCCCACTTGTTGATGTACCCCACAACGGGAAACAGTTGTGTTGTATTTAATTGTTGTTATTTGAAAGTGTTAAGTGTATTTGTTAACGTCCTTTCTTCTATTCCATTATCCCGTGTTTTGTCCACGCACACTCTATTGTCATATATATATATATATATATATATATATATATATATATATATATATATATATATATATATATATATATATATTCAAGTTGAATGTACTTAATTTACAAACATAGGACCTAGTCCTTCTTTGCAGTTCCTTGCTCTTAATGACTACAGGCTTCTGGCGCCGGAGGATTGCGAATCAAGTCCTTGCGGTAATTGTTGTATTTGGGTGTTCTGGGGATTATGGCGATGGTTCGATCCTTCTTCAGCTCCAAGCGGGTCAGGGTCTTAGAGGGTTTACGAAGACCTCAGCTTTTGTGGGTCACCAAGATGACCCGCCTGCTATCCTTTATCTGGCTCAAGGGCGACTGTATTGCTGTGGATCAGACCATTATAGGGGAAAGAGTTGCGACCCTTCAAATTGTATGACTCCAGACTCATATACTACCTGAGCCTCTTCAGCAGTGTAGGGGAGTTGTTTCTAATGATCAGCCAGGTCAGATCTGCGCTTGATCTGCATTTGTTTTCCTACCGTCTTGTGGTACACGATGTGAATTGCCATTGAAAACGTAAAGTTTCCGTTATTATCGGTATCATTATCATTAGTTACACACTTATTTTACTTCTTGACTATCCCCCCCCCCCCTTTCCCATACACAGCTGTATATTTGATGTTTTCATTAATTACTTATATAGCCATCCACATGTTCATGAACTTTGTATCTATGGCGTCTGTAGCCATCCACATGTTCATGAACTTTGTATATAGCTACTGTAGCCATCCACATGTTCATGAACTTTGTATATAGCTACTGTAGCCATCAGCATGTTCATGAACTTTGTATCTATGGCGTCTGTAGCCATCAACATGTACATGAACTTTGTATATAGCTACTGTAGCCATCCACATGTTCATGAACTTTGTATATAGCTACTGTAGCCATCAGCATGTTCATGAACTTTGTATCTATGGCGTCTGTAGCCATCAACATGTACATGAACTTTGTATATAGCTACTGTAGCCATCCACATGTTCATGAACTTTGTATCCATGGCTTCTGTAGCCATCAACATGTTCATGAACTTTGTATATAGCTACTGTAGCCATCAACATGTTCATGAACTTTGTATATAGCTACTGTAGCCATCAGCATGTTCATGAACTTTGTATCTATGGCGTCTGTAGCCATCAACATGTTCATGAACTTTGTATATAGCTACTGTAGCCAACAACATGTTCATGAACTTTGTATATAGCTACTGTAGCCATCCACATGTTCATGAACTTTGTATCTATGGCGTCTGTAGCCATCAACATGTTCATGAACTTTGTATATAGCTACTGTAGCGATCCACATGTTCATGAATTTGTATCTATGGCGTCTGTAGCCATCCACATGTTCATGAACTTTGTATATAGCTACTGTAGCCATGGCGTCTGTAGCCATCAACATGTTCATGAACTTTGTATATAGCTACTGTAGCCATCCACATGTTCATGAACTTTGTATCTATGGCTTCTGTAGCCATCAACATGTTCATGAACTTTGTATATAGCTACTGTAGCCATCAGCATGTTCATGAACTTTGTATATAGCTACTGTAGCCATCCACATGTTCATGAACTTTGCATATAGCTACTGTAGCCATCCACATGTTCATGAACTTTGTATCTATGGCGTTTGTAGCCATCAACATGTTCATGAACTTTGTATATAGCTACTGTAGCCATCAACATGTTCATGAACTTTGTATATAGCTACTGTAGCCATCCACATGTTCATGAACTTTGTATATAGCTACTGTAGCCATCAACATGTTCATGAACTTTGTATATAGCTACTGTAGCCATCCACATGTTCATGAACTTTGCATATAGCTACTGAAGCCATCCACATGTTCATGAACTTTGTATCTATGGCTTCTGTAGCCATCAACATGTTCATGAACTTTGTATATAGCTACTGTAGCCATCAACATGTTCATGAATTTTGCATAAAGCTACTGAAGCCATCCACATGTTCATGAACTTTGTATCTATGGCGTCTGTAGCCATCAACATGTTCATGAACTTTGTATATAGCTACTGTAGCCATCAACATGTTCATAAACTTTGTATATAGCTACTGTAGCCATCAACATGTTCATGAACTTTGCATATAGCTACTGAAGCCATCAACATGTTCATGAACTTTGTATATAGCTACTGTAGCCATCAACATGTTCATGAATTTTGCATATAGCTACTGAAGCCATCCACATGTTCATGAACTTTGTATCTATGGCGTCTGTAGCCATCAACATGTTCATGAACTTTGTATATAGCTACTGTAGCCATCAACATGTTCATGAACTTTGTATATAGCTACTGTAGCCATCAACATGTTCATGAACTTTGCATATAGCTACTGAAGCCATCCACATGTTCATGAACTTTGTATCTATGGCGTCTGTAGCCATCAACATGTTCATGAACTTTGTATTTAGCTACTGTAGCCATCAACATGTTCATGAACTTTGTATATAGCTACTGTAGCCATCAACATGTTCATGAACTTTGCATATAGCTACTGAAGCCATCCACATGTTCATGAAATTTGTATCTATGGCGTCTGTAGCCATCAACATGTTCATGAACTTTGTATATAGCTACTGTAGCAATCAACATGTTCATGAACTTTGTATGTAGCTACTGTAGCCATCCACATGTTCATGAACTTTGTATTTAGCTACTGTAGCCATCCACATGTTCATGAACTTTGCATATAGCTACTGAAGCCATCCACATGTTCATGAACTTTGTATCTATGGCGTCTGTAGCCATCAACATGTACATGAACTTTGTATATAGCTACTGTAGCCATCCACATGTTCATGAACTTTGTATCTATGGCTTCTGTAGCCATCAACATGTTCATGAACTTTGTATATAGCTACTGTAGCCATCAACATGTTCATGAACTTTGTATATAGCTACTGTAGCCATCAGCATGTTCATGAACTTTGTATCTATGGCGTCTGTAGCCATCAACATGTTCATGAACTTTGTATATAGCTACTGTAGCAATCAACATGTTCATGAACTTTGTATATAGCTACTGTAGCCATCCACATGTTCATGAACTTTGTATTTAGCTACTGTAGCCATCCACATGTTCATGAACTTTGCATATAGCTACTGAAGCCATCCACATGTTCATGAACTTTGTATCTATGGCGTCTGTAGCCATCAACATGTACATGAACTTTGTATATAGCTACTGTAGCCATCCACATGTTCATGAACTTTGTATCTATGGCTTCTGTAGCCATCAACATGTTCATGAACTTTGTATATAGCTACTGTAGCCATCAGCATGTTCATGAACTTTGTATCTATGGCGTCTGTAGCCATCAACATGTTCATGAACTTTGTATATAGCTACTGTAGCCATCCACATGTTCATGAACTTTGTATTTAGCTACTGTAGCCATCCACATGTTCATGAACTTTGCATATAGCTACTGAAGCCATCCACATGTTCATGAACTTTGTATCTATGGCGTCTGTAGCCATCAACATGTACATGAACTTTGTATATAGCTACTGTAGCCATCCACATGTTCATGAACTTTGTATCTATGGCTTCTGTAGCCATCAACATGTTCATGAACTTTGTATATAGCTACTGTAGCCATCAGCATGTTCATGAACTTTGTATCTATGGCGTCTGTAGCCATCAACATGTTCATGAACTTTGTATATAGCTACTGTAGCCAACAACATGTTCATGAACTTTGTATATAGCTACTGTAGCCATCCACATGTTCATGAACTTTGTATCTATGGCGTCTGTAGCCATCCACATGTTCATGAACTTTGTATATAGCTACTGTAGCCATGGCGTCTGTAGCCATCAACATGTTCATGAACTTTGTATATAGCTACTGTAGCCATGGCGTCTGTAGCCATCAACATGTTCATGAACTTTGTATATAGCTACTGTAGCCATCCACATGTTCATGAACTTTGTATCTATGGCTTCTGTAGCCATCAACATGTTCATGAACTTTTTATATAGCTACTGTAGCCATCAACATGTTCATGAACTTTGTATATAGCTACTGTAGCCATCAGCATGTTCATGAACTTTGTATATAGCTACTGTAGCCATCCACATGTTCATGAACTTTGTATCTATGGCTTCTGTAGCCATCCACATGTTCATGAACTTCGTATCTATGGCTACATGTCTTCTGTGTTCATCTTTATTGTGGAGGCCAGCATGGCCGAATGGATGAGGATGCTCGCTCTTAAACTTTGAGAATGCCTATGGCGAGGAAGCGGGTTCAATCCCTACTCAGCTGGACTAAAATGTTGACTTCTCGTCCTTGACCTGGAGACGTATATTACAAGTAGCTCAGAAGTCGGAGCGGGTTCGTCTGATGGCGAGGTACACTGGCAATAGGAAAAGCTAATACACACACACTAGGAACAGCAGTATATGGGGTACGCAGGAGTTCAAAGCCAGCCAACAAATTGTTATTGTGTGTGTATGTGTGTTATTTAATTTAAATAATTTAGTATTCTAGTTTTCCTCATTAATTTAATATTTACATTCCATTCAATTCATAGGGCGTTGCATCTTCATTTCGTCCATCTTCATGGCCACGAGCTGTTGGTTGAGGTTATTGTTACTAGAAGAAGACAAGTTGAGGTGGAAACGTGTGGTGATTGTGTATGTTTCTATTGCGGGATCAATTAGACAGATTGTTTTACAACACAGAACGGTCGGGATATGACATGACCTTAATAAGACAAAAGTAAACGCCTGGAGTCGGGAACTGTCCGGGATATCCCTGGTGTTGACCTGTGGGCGTGGCCACAAACCCTCTATAGAACACTTCCGCGTGTATTCACGTGTCTGATGTTGTCTTCGTGCGTCACATGTTGCAACGCTGTTATCTAGATAACTGAACAAAGATAGCACAAGACCCAAAGCCAAGTTACAGACACACTAAAGGCTCCTCAAATGCAACCAGCAACTGTGAAAACATCGCCATGCCTACCCGGTTCTTTAATGGAAGATCTAAGAGACGCCTACACCGGAAACACCTCGCCAGCAGGAGCGGGACACGGGCGTTGACCGCGGGGTTACCTGGTGCAGAAATATGTCGTTCATGATGTACGTAAACAGATCTTCGTTAAATGGAAGACATTCTAGCGATCAGACGAGCAGCGGAAGTCAGGAGATCATCCATGAATGCGCTAGAATGGTTTCTAAAAGCGTTAGAAGTTGGGGTTCGGCTAGTACAGGCACAATGTTACTGGTATACAGAATAGCGGGCCCACAGACGGCGCTGTGTGTGGACTTGGCACAACCATTGTACGCTCTTTTCTCATCTTGCGAAGATCTTTATCAAAGCCCCACCTGACAAGCGCCAGTGAAGGTTGTCAATGATTCAAACGTGAGAAATACACTAGAATGCACCAAAAAATCTGGGACAATAGAATAATTGGATGGCAGCTGCATAGACTGCACTGTAATACTTGGACATATCATTGTATACATGCACAGATCCACACACACAAACACGTACACAGTAAAACATATCTATTGGTTCATATCCAGGAACATCAATATCCAGACAGACAGAGAGACAGACAGACAGATAGACAGATAGACAGATAGATAGATAGATAGATAGATAGATAGATAGATAGATAGATAGATAGATAGATAGATAGATAGATAGATAGATAGATAGATAGATAGTTAGATAGATAGATAGATAGATAGATAGATAGATAGATAGATAGATAGATAGATAGATAGATAGATAGATAGATAGATAGATAGCTAACTAGACAGACAGACAGAGAGACAGACAGACAGATAGACAGATAGATAGATAGATAGATAGATAGATAGATAGATAGATAGATAGATAGATAGATAGATAGATAGATAGATAGATAGATAGATAGATAGATAGATAGATCGATCGATCGATCGATCGATAGATAGATAGATAGATAGATAGATAGATAGATAGATAGATAGATAGATAGATAGATAGTTAGATAGATAGATAGATAGATAGATAGATAGATAGATAGATAGATAGATAGATAGATAGGCAGACAGGTAGCTAACTAGACAGACAGATAGATACACAGATAAATAGAAAGACAGTAGTGTTTGGCAGACATTGGCAATTAGTGGGTAGGTTAATCTTGTTACTATTCTCATTTTCATTGAATCCAGAAACTGCTCATCTTGGCGACCTCGTCGTATCAATCAACTACTACTGTCATTACCGTTGCTCTTCTTCCACAGGTACACCGTCTGCCTCACTGCCAGTCCCCGCACGTTTCTCCATCAATTCTGGGGCAGGAAGCGACAATCCATCAATTAGGAAGAGTTCCTCGGTGTTCATTGGCTCGCCCGGGATAAGTGACCCCTCCCAGGCAGGTATCCTGTGCGACTAGAAGCTGCCGGAGATCACGTGGTTTTCGGGTTAATTACTGTGGATGATGTTCGCGGACGAGCAGCAGGCGGTGGTATCATTGCTTGTCTGTGTGAAGGAAGATGCGGCAGTAGAAAGCTGGAATATTGAACATTCACAGATAGGAGAGCTGGCGGGCTGAGCCAGCAGACGACATGGGTCCACCGAGAGAGTGTCAGAAGGAATTGGAGAGATAGATGGCCATGTATTGTATACATTGGCTGTGGGAGATGGCCACGTATACAGCTGGCATTGTCTGTGAGAGATGGCCATGTATAGTATACAGCTAGCATTGTCTGTGAGAGATGGCTATGTATAAAGCTAACATTGTCTGTGAGAGAGCATCATGTATAGTATACAGCTAGCATTGTCTGTGAAAGATGGCCATGCATAGAGTTAACATTGTCTGTGAGAGAGGGTCATGTATAGTATACAGCTAGCATTGTCTGTGAGAGAGGGCCATATATAGAGCTAGCATTGTCTGTGAGAGAGGGTCATGTATAGTATACAGCTAGCATTGTCTGTGAGAGAGGGCCATGTATGGTATACAGCTAGCATTGTCTGTGAGAGAGGGCCATAAATAGTATACAGCTAGCATTGTCTGTGAGAGAGGGCCATATATAGTATACAGCTAGCATTGTCTGTGAGAGAGGGCCATATATAGTATACAGCTAGCATTGTCTGTGAGAGAGGGCCATGTATAGTATACAGCTAGCATTGTATCTGAGAGATCGCCATGTATAGAGTTAACATTGTCTGTGAGAGAGGGTCATGTATAGTATACAGCTAGCATTGTCTGTGAGAGAGGGCCATATATAGAGCTAGGATTGTCTGTGAGAGAGGGTCATGTATAGTATACAGCTAGCATTGTCTGTGAGAGAGGGCCATGTATGGTATACAGCTAGCATTGTCTGTGAGAGATGGCCATGCATAGAGCTAGCATTGTCTGTGAGAGAGGGTCATGTATAGTATACAGCTAACATTGTCTGTGAGAGAGGGCCATGTATAGTATACAGCTAACATTGTCTGTGAGAGAGGGTCATGTATAGTATACAGCTAGCATTGTCTGTGAGAGAGGGTCATGTATAGTATACAGCTAGCATTGTCTGTGAGAGAGGGCCATGTATGGTATACAGCTAGCATTGTCTGTGAGAGATGGCCATGCATAGAGCTAGCATTGTCTGTGAGAGAGGGTCATGTATAGTATACAGCTAACATTGTCTGTGAGAGAGGGCCATGTATAGTATACAGCTAACATTGTCTGTGAGAGAGGGTCATGTATAGTATACAGCTAGCATTGTCTGTGAGAGAGGGTCATGTATAGTATACAGCTAGGATTGTCTGTGAGAGATGGCCATGTATAGAGTTAACATTGTCTGTAGGAAAACAAACTTGTTTAGGAATCATATAGTGTTCCACACTGTCTTTTCACATGACTTGTCATGAATAGTATGTTAAATAATTAGCAGAACGAGAAATGTCATAACTGTATATAGGTACACATTGGTATATCAAGACGTGTATGGTAACGCCAATTGTCAGTCCAGCTAATTCATCCAGAGTTGTCTGACCGCACTAACCGACACATGCAACGACATTTGTGCCGTGTTTCCCAGAAAATAAGACCTACCCCTACAATAAACCCTAGCACGATTCTTCGGCATGCTTATAATATAAGACCTACCATTAAAATAAGCCCTAGTTAAGATCGTCAGCTAGAGAGACTTGTTACCGAATGGCCAGTCGAGGTACAGACGCCACTGTTGCGTACTTGATAATGAACGGATGCGGTTCATAATTTAACAAGCCACACGTGTGAAATAAAGTTACCAATGCACCATGAGCAGGCTACATGGACAAGAAATGCTCATTTAAGGAAATCTTTATGACTGGACATGAGAGACTTGCACCATTGGTTCTACAGGACATGGAGTCAAGACAATAAGGCCGGAATTCGGGATTTGGAAAGTTATGACGATGTTCCAGAAGAAGATGACGTAACTGTATTTGAATAAATGTAGAACTGTGTACATGAATAGATATAGATTTTTGGATCTGAATATATATATATATATATATATATATATATATATATATATATATATATATATATATATATATATATATATATATATATATATATATATAAGGCATCCCCGAAAATAAGCCCCAGTTCATTTCTTTTAAGCTGAAATTAATATAAGATCCGGTCTTATTTTCGGGAAACGCGGTAGTATCATTGACAACTGTAGCTATATCTAGCCAACGTATCTCTGAAGTTGTCCTTAGAAGCTAGGAGAGTAAAGCACGCACCAAGAAAACGTGTTTCTGTTATTTCGCATTAGACCTACTATAAAAGAGCTTCCGGCCATCAAATGTGGCACTTTCCTCCAGGCTTTCCGTTGCTCGAGGAGTGGTCCTTGTCTGGCCAAACAAGTAGATCATCATAGCCTTTCGTCTCGTGAGCCGACAGAGATGGGAAACCAGGCACAGACTGAGAGGAAGCAGCCTTGATGTGTGCCAACAACACGTGATTGTCTTCATCTCTGTGACATGAAAGAGGTTTGGCAATCTTCGGCCGATAGTTTCAGCCTTGTCTTTTGTTTAATGCCGATTTTACCGAGATTCTTGAAGTCGTTGACTGATATCTCTCTTGTCTCTGGAGGACATGATTGTCTATTTGTGCAAACAATGGTGTTCATGACGCTGCACTCGTCTGTCGTGTACTATTTTCATGAAATTGATGTTGCCTATATTATTGCTTGTTGCCTATATTATTGTTTATAGCCTATCTATTTAAGCTTTTCATATTCAACGTTCCAAGTCTTGATTTATAACGTTTGCTGGTACTTTCAAATATAAGGGCTGGGGATCGGCAGGGGTTTTGGAAGAATCTCAAAACTGAGAGGGAAGACCAGGTGAACTTTTAATCAGATAGCGGTGGGAACGATTAGTATTATGACTCTTCGCTGGCTGTTGAACGAGGGGACTGAGCACATATGGGAATGTCCTGAGTGCAGTGATGTCGGTTCTTAACTCAACTCAACTCAAATATAAGGTTCACTTGTTATTCATCTTCTGTTTAACGGCCAGATAACTGTCATGCGCCTTACAGCGTTGATGATTGGTCTAGACATGAATGCTGCTCCTAAAACCGTAGCTTGTATTTTCTTATCTGTCCAAAATATTCTCACCATTTTGTGTCAAAAACCCACTCTCAGTTTCCTCCGTATCATCACCATATTATCACTGTGTCCAGGAGTCGACACCAGACAGAAGAAGCCGTTATACACAACTTGTCAGCAAACAGATGTTCAGGCATGTTAGAACTGTACAGTTCATGACATCAGATGCTGCCAAAATAACACGTGGAACCCGAAAAAAAAAAAAAAAAACGCAAAACACGGTTAAAGAAAATACGTTGGTTAAATACCCAGATAAAGAAGGCTATAAAAGACAAAAATGAAAAGTGTAAAAAGTCGGCGAAGAGCAAACAGGATGGAGATTACATAGAATATAAAAAAGCAAGAAGACACGTAAATAGAAAAATAAGGAGAGAAAAACAAAAAGGCTGGGAACAATAGGAAGAAGCCCTAAATAAAGACTGTTGTTGTTGTTCGCATATCCTTTACAGGACATCGTTGTCAACATCAGCATCTTTCAGCTGATTGTTGATTTCTTGGCAAGATTACGCTCAGTAGTTTGCCATTGCTTTCTGAGTGACCGGCTCACATACCACGTACGTTACCGACGCGGAGAGAACCGCTACCAATTCTCATGAATGTCACGTTATTTACGAGAGTATACGTGATTATGGAGAAAGTCGTGTAACCCCTAGACCAGGGAGAGTGGTAAATAAAGACTACAACGAGACAAATAGAAACTGCTACAAAACGATTAGTGCAATGAGAAGCATAGCAGAATCCTTCCAACCAACTGAAATAATTAACAGCCAAAAAGAAGAACCAATTAGTGACCATTAACAAATCCTAAAAATATGGAGACAGTAATTTGAACAACTTCTCAACATTCCATCGGATTCCATAGGAATCCAAGACACTGACGTAGATGTAATCGAAGAACTAGAATCAGACATGCTGAAAGAAGAAATTGAAGAAGCCGTCAGATTGAATAAATCACCGGGACAAGACGAAATAAAACATAAACTTATTAAAGCGGTAAGAGAAGTACCAAAAGCATGCCTACATAGACCATTTAACCATGTTTGGGTAGAACAATAGACAACGGGACTGGGGAAACGCCATAATTATACAAATTTGGAAAAACAAAGACAGTAAAAGAAACTGTATACAATACAGAGACATTTCCCTTGTGAATAGGATTGCCAGATGTCCGGCAAAGAGAGGACATGTCCTCCTTTTTAGCCTCGTGTCCTCCGTCCGGCAGGCAAAGCTAAAAACCTTTAAAATGTCCGCATTTTTAAATACTTTATGTTTTCATTTTTTTAAAAAATGTATTGTTGTTACAACATACAATGTATCTATACTCTATCGTGTGTTTACATTCTTTATTAAAACCCATTGCTTAATAATATTTATTTATTTTTCCTATTTATACCAAATGTGAAACACCAATTATTTGTATAATTTGAATCTAACTGTTGCTCTATTCGACAACACTAACAATGCTGTAGTCTCTATGGTCAAAATGTTAATGTTAGGTTGGTGTATGAAGCATGCATTAGTTACTTAGAAAAGTGGTTGAAACCTTTTGATGAATTTCAGTGCTTTGTTTGGATGTACTTAAATAAAATCAAAGACTACATTTGATGACCTTTTGACAAGCATATTGTACATGAAAGAGAAGGGTATTATTGTTGATGATGTGCAATTATTTGACCAATACTGCAATCTTAAATCATTTGTGCAAGACAAGAATGAACAATTTTTCTGAAAGACTCTTGCATGAACAGTGGAGTTTATTTTTCCAAAGTTGCCCAAATGCATGTTGCTTTTCACAGTTACTTAAAATTTGTGAAGTATTCTTCTGTATCCCTGGGCACAATGGCAATGTGGAAAGAGTGTTCTCCTTGATTAATAATCAATAGACAAAGGAAAGGAACAGACTTTTACTCGACTCTATCATTCTCACAAAGTACAATTTGAAGAATCTTACCTGTGAAAAGTTTTATGCATGTGTGATTGCTAACGAGGATCTTCTACGAAAAGTTGGCTCATCCGAGAAATATGTTGCGTAATTAATAAAGATTATAAGGTAATAATTTACACTCGGCTGTTTAAATAATGTTTTTAGCATTTTGAAAAAGGTCTCCATTTAATTTATATTAATTGTTTAACATGATTGTTTCTTGGTTGATTTACTAACAGTAAGATACACTTATTGGCAGCTATTGTAATAAAACTGTACTGATTGTGGGTTTAATCTGGAACGATTTAAATGAAATATTCAATATGTCCTCCTTTTTGTCTTATTATGTCCTCCTTTGTGTCTTATTATATCCTCCTTTTGGTACCCACATGCACAGATGCTATCTTTACTCTTCGACAACTTATAAAAAAATCAATCGACTTTAATGAATCACTCTATTTAGCCTTTGTCGACGAAGAAAAGGCATTAGATAGAGTAGATAGAAACAAGCTGTTGGAAAAATTTAAACATTATGGAGTGAGTACACATTTAACAAACCTATGCAGAAGCTTATACAACAACAGTGAATGCATAGTGAGAACTAGTGGAGGGCACTCAGAACCTTTCTCCACAAGATCCGGAGTACAGGGTTGTGTCTTGTTCCCCCTTGTTGTTCATAACCTATAAAGACAATATATGTAAAGAAACCAGCCAAACTGAGACAGCGATAACACCACATAACGAACAGAACACAGAAGGAGAACTAACGGCAAATTACACCATTATATAACTCCTATTTGCGAACGATAAGCACTAATAACAAAATCAGAAGCAGAATTGCATGCATAGCATAATAATTGGGTAAGGAACGTAACAAGAAAATTAGCACAAGTAAAACATCGGTAATGACAATAACGAAAGAAGAAAAAACAAAACAAATATTCATCCATAGGAACACCCACTAAAACACGTAAAGAGCTTGAAATACTTTATTTTTTTAAAGTTGCATATCCATTACAGGACGTTGCAGTCAACAACAGCATTTTTCAGCTGCTGTTGATGTACTAGGCAAGATTTACGTTCGAAATACAGCTGCGACAGAATTGTTAGCATACCGCGTTGCGCTGGGTTTTAACGAGTTGGTATGGGAGCCGGTCGTTCAGAAACCAATGGCAAACTGCTGAACGTAAACTTGCCAAGACATCAACAACAACAGAAAAATGCTGGTGTTGACAGCGATGTCCTGTAAACAGGATATGAAAAGGAAAAAAAATCCATTGATTTCTATGACAAACACACAAACACATGCGCACGCACGTACACACACACACACACACACACACACACACACACATACACGCACACATAAGAGAGAGAGAGAGGAGAGGAGAGGTGGAGAGAGAGACAGACAAAGAGAGAGAGAGAGAGAGAGAGAGAGAGAGAGAGAGAGAGAGAGAGAGAGAGAGAGAGAGAGCAGGACCGACTTCGCCCCGAATGTTCTACAATTGACCAGTGACCTTGAAGATGTTTGGGTGTCGCCTCTTGTTTTCCCCCGAAGACTGAGACTAGATTGTGTGACACTTTTGGATCCTGACAAATTGAGGAAAACCTCCAGCGCCGGCATCAAGTCTAGCATCCAGGCTGCTTCTCGCGACCACGAGGTCAGTTTACTGCTTGCACGTGATGGTGGCTGCAGGATCTAATTAACTGGCCACTGGAGACGATAAACACTGTCTATTCTTGAGCCAGTCTGGACAGTTCGGCGACGACATCAATAAACAGACCATACATATGGCAGCTCGTCTTGTTGTTGTTGTCGTACTGGGGCTGTTGTTATTGGTTGTGAGGATTGGTGCATGTCAACATTCTGGGATTTGGGGTAATGGATAGACGTACTTTGAGCAGTTGGCACTGTCTGTGTGGTTGAGCACTTGGTAAAGTCTGTGTGGTTGAACATTTGTTGCAGTCTGTGTGGTTGAGCAGTTGGCACAGTCTGTGTGGTTGAGTAGTTGGTACTGTCTGTGTGCTTGAGCAGTTGCTACAGTCTGTGTGCTTTAGCAGTTGGTACAGTCTGTGTGGTTGAGCATTTGTTGCAGTCTGTGTGGTTGAGCAGTTGCTACAGTCTGTGTGGTTGAGCAGTTGCTACAGTCTGTGTGGTTGAGCAGTTGCTACAGTCTGTGTGGTTGAGCAGTTGGTACAGTTTGTGTGGTTGAGCAGTTGGTACAGTCTGTGTGGTTGAGCAGTTGGTACAGTCTGTGTGGTTGAGCAGTTGGTACAGTCTGTGTGGTTGAGCAGTTGCTACAGTCTGTGTGGTTGAGCAGTTGGTACAGTCTGTGTGGTTGAGCAGTTGGTACAGTCTGTGTGGTTGAGCAGTTGGTACAGTCTGTGTGGTTGAGCAGTTGGTAAAGTCTGTGTGGTTGAGCAGTTGGTGTCGCATGATTGCGCACTCCGTCTTGTTCACTGCTGCACATCACAATTTCAAAACACACTTCTCACTAAGGGTTTGCACTAGAGAGAATTGGGATGCTAGGAATGTGGCGTCAACAGTATTAATAGCTGTGACACCCAATGATGGACAGATCATGTGGTTTAAGCCCGTTCTGTCCATTGGTTAACCATTTCGCCCGCGAAATATTCTGGGTCCAGCGACGCTAAATTTCGGCACTTGCAGAGCGACCGAACAAGCATCTAGATGTGGTTTAGGTCTCTGTATGTCCCTCATCCTGATTCAGAAGGAAAGCTTCAGACGAAATTATGCCTGAGTTTGTTTATTTCTGAGTCAGGTAAAGCTTTAAGTATGAGAGTGTGTGTGTGTAAGTTCCGGCACTAATATATATATATTTATTCTTCTATTAGAAGATAGAACCCAACTTTCAACCAGTCCCAAAATGGCTACTCTCTGTCAGCACTGATGTAGATATCTGACTCCATCTCTCATTCGTTTCCAGAAGAGTGCTGTACAATCACTATGTCTGAAGCTGTGAAAAGAGGCTCAATTATGCCCAGACTGTTTCCTATTCTTGAGTCTAAATCCCACTGGCTTGCTGACTGCGTTCAGAGCAGGGTTAGTACAAGATAAACTATGATCTGGTGCTAGGTGTCGCCTTAGTTGCAATCCACAGCGAACCGCCAACACACGCGAATGGGAGAAGGAGGAATGAAAGACTCTACCTCTTATCTTATATGTCCGTGGCGTGAAGACAGATTGTGAGTGTAACTGTTTAGCATCCATGACTGGTCCAGCATTTATACTGCTGTGATTGATTCAAACAAGCATTTAGCACTCTGACCGAACCACAGTCCAGCTAACAGTTGGACTCGAGTGAACGAATAAAAGAAGAATGGTGTTAGTTTGAGAGAATGAGTACAATGTGGTGTCTCATCTTTCTTTCACTCTGTATATATATATGTGTGTGTTATTGAATGAGAGGCAGTGTAAATCCTCATAAGGAACATTTCACATAGACCTCCACATTCATACCAATTATATGTTAACTTATATTAACTTTAGAGTGAAATATTTAATGTATGTTTCTTTACATTATTACTTTGATGCAACATGTGGAATGTAGTTTATTAAACCATCACCATGTTTGCCCGAGTAAGTAAAGGACATAATATGCTATCATGCATAAGCACTTCTAAACTGTCAAGGGGAAATATCACCCCAGTGTCAGAAGAAGTAAGTAAAGGAAATGACAGAAGAGGTGAGAGGGTATAAACAGGAAAGTATCCAGGCAGACTAAAACAATGGTGGCAGCACTGATTGGTAACATGAGTTAATGAGAACAATCATTCTATTCTGTTCCATTACTATGTAGGGATCAGATATGCTGGGTACATCTCATCATTTACTCTCCATCATTCTTTTCTAGCCTTGTCAGTCACTGTGTCTGTGTCCTCTGTGAGAACAACAGCCCTAGGTACAAGTGCAGTAAAAAGAAAGCTTGCCCAATATAATTGCTGATGTCTAATGCCAGTACAAGGAGACACAATAGCTCTTAACTTGTAGGTACTTCCTGAATCTGCTACCTTCTGTACCTCATGTCTGTAAACCCTTTTCATTCTTGTCCACTGGAGGATCATCATCCTGTGGCTAGATATAAATGTGTTCACCATGTTTATCCACCTCAGGTGAGGATGGCGGTGTTCGCAGATTGTCATGATCCAGAGTTGCAGATCATTGTCCAATAATGTACTCATGATCCAGAGTTGCAGATCATTGTCCAATAATGTACCATGGGACTGCCAATCATGAGCTGCTCAGTAAGATCTGTTGTCAGGAGTTGATCTGATCAAAAGTCTTCTTTGAGCTTTGCTTCCTGGAGAAGTAACAACATAAGTGATTTGGGGAGACTTTCTAAGATCATTAGGATCAGTTTTATCATTCACAAAAGACTTGAAAATTTTTAATATCATGGCTGAAGTCTGATAGACAATTTTATAAGGAAAGACTGTGTCATATAGTTATGCATTCCAGAAAGTTCTCCGGGATATGTGTAGACTGTTTAATTCCAAGCTTCACTTTTAATAACTCAACTGAAAGTTCACAAACAGAACATTTGTGTAGTGCAGAGACTTTGTTAGGAAATCAGAAGGGGTACAGTGATGAAATGCCAGAACTGCCATGAGAGTTTTCAGGAGTTCTAATCTCCATTGTGTCTTAGAAAATTATTCTGGAACCAAAGTGGTTTAGTTCATATGTCATAATGCATCACTGGTTTACTTCCACAGGTTTTTTTTTTTATTTTGAGTAATAAACCAAAATTAACTGTTTCTGCATTTTCTGTCAGTTCATTGTGGTGTGACAAAACTTTTCATTATTATCTATGTGTTTAGTTAATGTAACTACTTCACATAAAGGTAGTATCTGGAACTACAGGTGACTGGGTAAACACTAATAGACAGCTAAATTCTGTTCTATTGTAATCTCCCAGGTTCCAGTTTACTCAGAAAAGGGAACTTTAAATTTTATTAATTCCTATGACCATTTCACCTAAAAGGGAAAATGTTCATAGGTGGGGGACTCTTGAGCTAATTAAGTTTCTCTTTTCGGGAAGGAAGATTTTGGAGGGAAGAAATTAATTTTCCTGGGAAAACCCCTAGATTTCCAGAGCTATTATGGGTCACTTTGGCTTCCAAGAACCCATCCCCTCCAAATGAAATCAGTCCCATCCTCATAGCTGTACTTCATTGTGGGGTAAGTCAGAGTGGGTACTGCTTCCAACTCCCAACATGTCACATTTACTGTTAGGCTCGTTTCGGGGTAGAACTCGTGCTTTCTCGTAACCATACAACATTTATTGTTGGTACCACATAGTGGGTTAATTTTGTTCACACCACAATTGCTTGAAATATGTGAATATTTTCTTTCAGGTTTTTAAGGTGAAACAGAACTCTACATTTTTTGCGGAACTTTATTTACAATTTTAAGGACCGCATTTGCAAGGCCAATAGGTGGACTTTGTGTAATTCAAGATTCAGAACCACTGATTAGAAATCACTTTAGGTCTTATGTTACCAGGTGTAGATCAGAGGGGTAAATCAGAATCTTTATTGTCTAGTGAGGTTGACTTCGGGTGTTTGGTGTTTTTGTCTCAATAGTCGAAAACTCCAGATTTCGTGCAGGATTTTCCTGCAACATTACATTGTTGATTTGTTGTTTGTATTTCGCCATTGCATGCTTTGTACCGTTTCAGATACAGGGGTTTTCCTATCTGAATCAGACAGAGGCGACAATTAGTATTTTTTTCAAATATTTGGGAAAGATCTAAAATTTAGCATGGCGGAAACAGCTTTACTACGGAAACAATATGTCGATGTAGGCAAATCATGTGGGTTAAAGGGTCCTGAGCTCGCGAAGTACGTCTCTGACGAATTCGATAGACATGAGCGTTTACAGGCTGAGATAACCCAGAAGGAAAAAGACAGAGAGGCTGAAATAATTCAGAAAGAAAAAGACAGAGAGGCTGAAATGATTCAGAAAGAGAGAGAAAGCCGGATAGCTTTAGAGTTGGAGGATAGGAAGCTGCAGGCTGAGATGGATAATAGAGAAAAGGAGAGACAACATCAGTTGGAGATTAGGCGCATGGATAATGAGTTGGAGAGGAGGAGACTGGAGAGTGGTGTTCCTACCACCCCCTCCATTTCCACACGCAGGCCAACTACAGATATACAGACAGAGGAAAACTACCATCACACTGGAGCGATGGCATTTCCTTTAGAACCATATAATGAGTACGCTGAAGGGATTGATCACTATCTTTCCAGGTTCGAACTTATGTGTTCTACATGTGGGCTTGATGAATCTAAATGGTCGGTGAAACTATCCCAGGGTTTAAGAACTACTGCTTTTGAAATTTTCTCTAGACTTAGTCATGAGGAACGACAGGATTACGGTGTTCTCAAAAGAGCTTTACTAACTCGCTTCGAAGTCGATTCTGATAACTATAAAAGGAAATTCAGATCAGTTAAGAAGGAGCCTGGGGAAAGTTACGGCCAATGGGTTGAAAGATTAAAATCCTACCTGCACAAATGGGCAGAGATGGGAAAGTTTGAAGAAACATTTGAAGGACTCCGAGAGATGATATTGATTGACCAATTAAGGGATAAAATGTCATCAGAACTTCGGGCGTTCTTAACACAGAATGGAGCTGATAGACTTGAGGAAATTATTCTTTTGGCAGAGAGATGGGAGAAATCTCAGAAGGAGGTGGGAAGTAAGAGTCGGATGACCAAAGCTTCTCCCCCAGACCAATCACCCAAGACCAAAGAAAAAGAACACACCAACCCCAATAAGAAGTTGAAGAAATCTGCGAGCACCAGTCAAACTTATATTCAGGCTGCCAAGAAGAGTGGGAAGGACTACTGTACCAATTGCCGGAAGGTAGGACATCACACAAAAGATTGTCGGAAGAAACCTCCTACCCCTCACACAGTTGCATGTCTGACTCGCCGGAAGGAACGTAAGGTGAGCACTAGTGAAACGTCCAGTGTGACAACTCATGAAGACACCCACTCCAAAATTCCGGTAGTGGAATCCATCTTGCTAAATGGATACCCTGCCATTTGCTTATATGATACAGGTCTAAATTATGACTGCGTCGTAGCAACATCCTTAGTTCAGCCAGAACAGTTGACTGAGGAAATGGTGATTATACAGGGACCCTTGAAACGTTCAGCCAAGATGTCACTACCTGTGGCTCGAGTACATATAGCTTCGCGTTATGTTACTGGAACAATCAAGGCAGCGGTGATGGAAAATCCCGTGTACCCAGTCCTGCTCGGTTGTCGGTACGTCTTTCTAGGAGAACCTATACAACCTGTGATAGTCGCTGCTTTGACGACTAATTCGCAGACAGAAAAGACTCCAGCACCGTCGACTCCGACCAACCCTCGATCAGAGGATTTGAAGAAAGCACAGAGTGCTGACAGCACCTTGTTGCCATGCTTCAACAAACTGCCTAAAGCACATTCACCTCCACGTAGAGGCGACATGTATATGAAGGGTGGACTTCTATATCGCAAGGCAGGTAAAAGTGGACAAGAATATTCTCAATTAATTGTCCCGTCTACGTATCGTGCTCAACTATTGGATATGGGCCACAACTTATCTTTCAGTGGGCATATGGGAATAAATGCTACTATGCAAAGAATTTCCATGCACTATTTTTGGCCCGGAATGAATTCTGACATCACCAGATATGTCAAGTCATGCCCTGAATGCCAAAGAGTGACCCCAAGACATAGGACACCCCCTGTCCCGCTTGGTGAGATGCCCCTAACTGGATCTCCTTTCGAGAGAGTTGCCGTAGACATTATCGGACCACTCCCCAGGACGCGGAGGAAGAATCGATACATATTAACATTGGTGGACGTCTGTTCAATGTGGGCAGAAAGTATTCCAATGCCATCAAGTGACTCCAAGCATATTGCTGAAGCCTTACTTGAGATATTTACTCGGATTGGATTTCCCCTCAAAATCCTAACCGACAATGCATCACAGTTTCGCAGTAAACTCATGGAAGAAGTCTTTCGGCTATTTCATGCTCGCCATATCTATTCATCTCCCCATTTGCCTCAAACGAACGGGAGTGTAGAACGGTGGAACGGTACCCTCATCAGTATTCTGAGAAAGTTAGCTCATGAAAAACCAGAGGATTGGGACACATATATTCCTGCTGCATTATTCGCATACCGGGAAGTGCCTCATCACTCTACTGGGATTGCGCCCGCAACACTGTTGTTTGGGAGGCCAATCAAGGGACCCTTGGAAGTATTACTGAGAACATGGACTGATGATCATGCAGATGATACAGTTGTTACTGCATCTGTTTATGTTGCTGAGTTGAAGAAACGTCTACAACATGGTTGGAGACAAGCGAATGTGAATCTGCGTCAAGCTCGACGAAGAATGACTCGCAATTTCAACAAGAAGGCAAAAGATAGAGAGCTGACAGTGGGTGAAAAAGTGCTGCTACTACTTCCAACCAGTCAGAACAAGTTGCAAATTGGATGGAAAGGACCATTTGAGGTGACAGAGAAAATATCTCGTACTCACTACAAAATTTCTGTCAAAGGCAAGTTGAAAGTGTTTCACATAAACCTTTTGAAGAAATGGAATGAAAGGTCCGCAACCTCCGAAACGGCCCACCTGATGGCTATGGTTGTTGCTACTGAAGTAGAACAAGGAATTACCATGGGAACAGAATGTACACTGCAAGCCAAAGAGACATTTCAGGATGTGGATATCAATCCCAACCTATCTCCAGATCAACAGAAGCAAATTCAAGATCTTATGGCAATGTATGCAGAAATACTTACCGACAAACCAGGTCTTACTAATTTAGTGGAATTTGATATGAAGCTAACAGATGATACACCTGTGCGAGTCAAGACGTACCCAGTTCCTTATGCCAAGCAAAATACTTTGCAGGAAGAGATACAGCAGATGCTCTCATCAGGAATTATATCACAATCTGAATCTCCATACAGTGCTAGTGTGGTGTTGTTGAGAAAACCTAATGGTGAACACAGAATGTGCATCGATTATCGACAGCTCAACGCGATTACTGAATTTCAGGCAGAACCTCTACCCGACCAGAATCAGCTGTTCACTAGTCTCAACACAGCCCAATACTTCATCAGGATTGATCTCAGTAAGGGATATTACCAAATTCCTGTGAAACCGGAAGTCAGACCGTGGTTAGCTTTCAGTACTTCTGGAGGACACTACGAGTTCAATGTTCTTCCATTTGGATTAAGTAACGCTCCAATTGTATTTACACGCATGATGAGAAGATTACTTGACCCATTACATCATCCGGCCATCAGCCACTTCATGGATGATATTTTAGTTGCTACTGAGACATTTGAGGAGCATGTCGAAACATTGCATCTCTTGTTCAAGCGACTTAAGGAAACAGGTTTGACAGCAAGACCCAAGAAGTGTCAAATAGGATTTCAACAATTGGACTTCCTAGGCCATAAGGTATCTCAAGGCTTCATAACACCTCAAGAAGGAAATGTGGAGAAACTTCAGAGAGCATCTCGCCCAAGGACCAAAAAGGATGTTCGATCATTCGTCTCCTTATGTGGATTCTATCAAAGATACATTAAGGACTTCAACACACTGGCTGCACCCTTAACGGATCTTACCAAAAAGGGGAATCCAGAGAAAGTCATATGGTCAGCTGATTGTGAGAAGGCTTTTACAGCTCTCAAACAAGCTTTAACAGCCAAACCGATCCTACATCTACCCAACCTCGACCGCTCATTCGTGCTCCGCACAGATGCGAGTAATATTGGAATAGGGGCCACCTTACTCCAGAGGAAAGGGGATGATCACTCAGAGCTATTCCCTGTAGCTTATGCAAGCAGGAAACTGAATGCTTCTGAACGGAACTACTCGGTGATCGAGCGTGAGTGCCTTGGTCTAATCTGGGCTGTGGAAAAGTTTCAGGCATACCTGTATGGTAAACATTTTACAGTGCAATGTGATCACCAACCCTTGATGTTTCTGGCATCGTCACGGAATCTGAACGCAAGACTCATGCGATGGTCACTGCTGTTGCAACCATACTCATTCCAAATCGAATACGTTCCTGGGAAAATGAACGTAGGCGCCGACTTCTTGAATCGTTGTCCAGTTCCTGATGAACCATCAACTTTGGATGAAGTGGAAAACCAACAAGAGGGATCACAAAAGGAACCGTGTCAGCTGTGAACGACTGAGACGATAGTTCTCCACAGAGATCAATCTGGAGGGGGGCTCTGTCGCATGATTGCGCACTCTGTCTTGTTCACTGCTGCACATCACAATTTCAAAACACACTTCTCACTAAGGGTTTGCACTAGAGAGAATTGGGATGCTAGGAATGTGGCGTCAACAGTATTAATAGCTGTGACACCCAATGATGGACAGATCATGTGGTTTAAGCCCGTTCTGTCCATTGGTTAACCATTTCGCCCGCGAAATATTCTGGGTCCAGCGACGCTAAATTTCGGCACTTGCAGAGCGACCGAACAAGCATCTAGATGTGGTTTAGGTCTCTGTATGTCCCTCATCCTGATTCAGAAGGAAAGCTTCAGACGAAATTATGCCTGAGTTTGTTTATTTCTGAGTCAGGTAAAGCTTTAAGTATGAGAGTGTGTGTGTGTAAGTTCCGGCACTAATATATATATATTTATTCTTCTATTAGAAGATAGAACCCAACTTTCAACCAGTCCCAAAATGGCTACTCTCTGTCAGCACTGATGTAGATATCTGACTCCATCTCTCATTCGTTTCCAGAAGAGTGCTGTACAATCACTATGTCTGAAGCTGTGAAAAGAGGCTCAATTATGCCCAGACTGTTTCCTATTCTTGAGTCTAAATCCCACTGGCTTGCTGACTGCGTTCAGAGCAGGGTTAGTACAAGATAAACTATGATCTGGTGCTAGGTGTCGCCTTAGTTGCAATCCACAGCGAACCGCCAACACACGCGAATGGGAGAAGGAGGAATGAAAGACTCTACCTCTTATCTTATATGTCCGTGGCGTGAAGACAGATTGTGAGTGTAACTGTTTAGCATCCATGACTGGTCCAGCATTTATACTGCTGTGATTGATTCAAACAAGCATTTAGCACTCTGACCGAACCACAGTCCAGCTAACAGTTGGACTCGAGTGAACGAATAAAAGAAGAATGGTGTTAGTTTGAGAGAATGAGTACAATGTGGTGTCTCATCTTTCTTTCACTCTGTATATATATATGTGTGTGTTATTGAATGAGAGGCAGTGTAAATCCTCATAAGGAACATTTCACATAGACCTCCACATTCATACCAATTATATGTTAACTTATATTAACTTTAGAGTGAAATATTTAATGTATGTTTCTTTACATTATTACTTTAATGCAACATGTGGAATGTAGTTTATTAAACCATCACCCTGTTTGCCCGAGTAAGTAAAGGACATAATATGCTATCATGCATAAGCACTTCTAAACTGTCAAGGGGAAATATCACCCCAGTGTCAGAAGAAGTAAGTAAAGGAAATGACAGAAGAGGTGAGAGGGTATAAACAGGAAAGTATCCAGGCAGACTAAAACAATGGTGGCAGCACTGATTGGTAACATGAGTTAATGAGAACAATCATTCTATTCTGTTCCATTACTATGTAGGGATCAGATATGCTGGGTACATCTCATCATTTACTCTCCATCATTCTTTTCTAGCCTTGTCAGTCACTGTGTCTGTGTCCTCTGTGAGAACAACAGCCCTAGGTACAAGTGCAGTAAAAAGAAAGCTTGCCCAATATAATTGCTGATGTCTAATGCCAGTACAAGGAGACACAATAGCTCTTAACTTGTAGGTACTTCCTGAATCTGCTACCTTCTGTACCTCATGTCTGTAAACCCTTTTCATTCTTGTCCACTGGAGGATCATCATCCTGTGGCTAGATATAAATGTGTTCACCATGTTTATCCACCTCAGGTGAGGATGGCGGTGTTCGCAGATTGTCATGATCCAGAGTTGCAGATCATTGTCCAATAATGTACTCATGATCCAGAGTTGCAGATCATTGTCCAATAATGTACCATGGGACTGCCAATCATGAGCTGCTCAGTAAGATCTGTTGTCAGGAGTTGATCTGATCAAAAGTCTTCTTTGAGCTTTGCTTCCTGGAGAAGTAACAACATAAGTGATTTGGGGAGACTTTCTAAGATCATTAGGATCAGTTTTATCATTCACAAAAGACTTGAAAATTTTTAATATCATGGCTGAAGTCTGATAGACAATTTTATAAGGAAAGACTGTGTCATATAGTTATGCATTCCAGAAAGTTCTCCGGGATATGTGTAGACTGTTTAATTCCAAGCTTCACTTTTAATAACTCAACTGAAAGTTCACAAACAGAACATTTGTGTAGTGCAGAGACTTTGTTAGGAAATCAGAAGGGGTACAGTGATGAAATGCCAGAACTGCCATGAGAGTTTTCAGGAGTTCTAATCTCCATTGTGTCTTAGAAAATTATTCTGGAACCAAAGTGGTTTAGTTCATATGTCATAATGCATCACTGGTTTACTTCCACAGGTTTTTTTTTTTATTTTGAGTAATAAACCAAAATTAACTGTTTCTGCATTTTCTGTCAGTTCATTGTGGTGTGACAAAACTTTTCATTATTATCTATGTGTTTAGTTAATGTAACTACTTCACATAAAGGTAGTATCTGGAACTACAGGTGACTGGGTAAACACTAATAGACAGCTAAATTCTGTTCTATTGTAATCTCCCAGGTTCCAGTTTACTCAGAAAAGGGAACTTTAAATTTTATTAATTCCTATGACCATTTCACCTAAAAGGGAAAATGTTCATAGGTGGGGGACTCTTGAGCTAATTAAGTTTCTCTTTTCGGGAAGGAAGATTTTGGAGGGAAGAAATTAATTTTCCTGGGAAAACCCCTAGATTTCCAGAGCTATTATGGGTCACTTTGGCTTCCAAGAACCCATCCCCTCCAAATGAAATCAGTCCCATCCTCATAGCTGTACTTCATTGTGGGGTAAGTCAGAGTGGGTACTGCTTCCAACTCCCAACATGTCACATTTACTGTTAGGCTCGTCACGGGGTAGAACTCGTGCTTTCTCGTAACCATACAACATTTATTGTTGGTACCACATAGTGGGTTAATTTTGTTCACACCACAATTGCTTGAAATATGTGAATATTTTCTTTCAGGTTTTTAAGGTGAAACAGAACTCTACATTTTTTGCGGAACTTTATTTACAATTTTAAGGACCGCATTTGCAAGGCCAATAGGTGGACTTTGTGTAATTCAAGATTCAGAACCACTGATTAGAAATCACTTTAGGTCTTATGTTACCAGGTGTAGATCAGAGGGGTAAATCAGAATCTTTATTGTCTAGTGAGGTTGACTTCGGGTGTTTGGTGTTTTTGTCTCAATAGTCGAAAACTCCAGATTTCGTGCAGGATTTTCCTGCAACATTACATTGTTGATTTGTTGTTTGTATTTCGCCATTGCATGCTTTGTACCGTTTCAGATACAGGGGTTTTCCTATCTGAATCAGACAGAGGCGACAATTAGTATTTTTTTCAAATATTTGGGAAAGATCTAAAATTTAGCATGGCGGAAACAGCTTTACTACGGAAACAATATGTCGATGTAGGCAAATCATGTGGGTTAAAGGGTCCTGAGCTCGCGAAGTACGTCTCTGACGAATTCGATAGACATGAGCGTTTACAGGCTGAGATAACCCAGAAGGAAAAAGACAGAGAGGCTGAAATAATTCAGAAAGAAAAAGACAGAGAGGCTGAAATGATTCAGAAAGAGAGAGAAAGCCGGATAGCTTTAGAGTTGGAGGATAGGAAGCTGCAGGCTGAGATGGATAATAGAGAAAAGGAGAGACAACATCAGTTGGAGATTAGGCGCATGGATAATGAGTTGGAGAGGAGGAGACTGGAGAGTGGTGTTCCTACCACCCCCTCCATTTCCACACGCAGGCCAACTACAGATATACAGACAGAGGAAAACTACCATCACACTGGAGCGATGGCATTTCCTTTAGAACCATATAATGAGTACGCTGAAGGGATTGATCACTATCTTTCCAGGTTCGAACTTATGTGTTCTACATGTGGGCTTGATGAATCTAAATGGTCGGTGAAACTATCCCAGGGTTTGAGAACTACTGCTTTTGAAATTTTCTCTAGACTTAGTCATGAGGAACGACAGGATTACGGTGTTCTCAAAAGAGCTTTACTAACTCGCTTCGAAGTCGATTCTGATAACTATAAAAGGAAATTCAGATCAGCTAAGAAGGAGCCTGGGGAAAGTTACGGCCAATGGGTTGAAAGATTAAAATCCTACCTGCACAAATGGGCAGAGATGGGAAAGTTTGAAGAAACATTTGAAGGACTCCGAGAGATGATATTGATTGACCAATTAAGGGATAAAATGTCATCAGAACTTCGGGCGTTCTTAACACAGAATGGAGCTGATAGACTTGAGGAAATTATTCTTTTGGCAGAGAGATGGGAGAAATCTCAGAAGGAGGTGGGAAGTAAGAGTCGGATGACCAAAGCTTCTCCCCCAGACCAATCACTCAAGACCAAAGAAAAAGAACACACCAACCCCAATAAGAAGTTGAAGAAATCTGCGAGCACCAGTCAAACTTATATTCAGGCTGCCAAGAAGAGTGGGAAGGACTACTGTACCAATTGCCGGAATGTAGGACATCACACAAAAGATTGTCGGAAGAAACCTCCTACCCCTCACACAGTTGCATGTCTGACTCGCCGGAAGGAACGTAAGGTGAGCACTAGTGAAACGTCCAGTGTGACAACTCATGAAGACACCCACTCCAAAATTCCGGTAGTGGAATCCATCTTGCTAAATGGATACCCTGCCATTTGCTTATATGATACAGGTCTAAATTATGACTGCGTCGTAGCAACATCCTTAGTTCAGCCAGAACAGTTGACTGAGGAAATGGTGATTATACAGGGACCCTTGAAACGTTCAGCCAAGATGTCACTACCTGTGGCTCGAGTACATATAGCTTCGCGTTATGTTACTGGAACAATCAAGGCAGCGGTGATGGAAAATCCCGTGTACCCAGTCCTGCTCGGTTGTCGGTACGTCTTTCTAGGAGAACCTATACAACCTGTGATAGTCGCTGCTTTGACGACTAATTCGCAGACAGAAAAGACTCCAGCACCGTCGACTCCGACCAACCCTCGATCAGAGGATTTGAAGAAAGCACAGAGTGCTGACAGCACCTTGTTGCCATGCTTCAACAAACTGCCTAAAGCACATTCACCTCCACGTAGAGGCGACATGTATATGAAGGGTGGACTTCTATATCGCAAGGCAGGTAAAAGTGGACAAGAATATTCTCAATTAATTGTCCCGTCTACGTATCGTGCTCAACTATTGGATATGGGCCACAACTTATCTTTCAGTGGGCATATGGGAATAAATGCTACTATGCAAAGAATTTCCATGCACTATTTTTGGCCCGGAATGAATTCTGACATCACCAGATATGTCAAGTCATGCCCTGAATGCCAAAGAGTGACCCCAAGACATAGGACACCCCCTGTCCCGCTTGGTGAGATGCCCCTAACTGGATCTCCTTTCGAGAGAGTTGCCGTAGACATTATCGGACCACTCCCCAGGACGCGGAGGAAGAATCGATACATATTAACATTGGTGGACGTCTGTTCAATGTGGGCAGAAAGTATTCCAATGCCATCAAGTGACTCCAAGCATATTGCTGAAGCCTTACTTGAGATATTTACTCGGATTGGATTTCCCCTCAAAATCCTAACCGACAATGCATCACAGTTTCGCAGTAAACTCATGGAAGAAGTCTTTCGGCTATTTCATGCTCGCCATATCTATTCATCTCCCCATTTGCCTCAAACGAACGGGAGTGTAGAACGGTGGAACGGTACCCTCATCAGTATTCTGAGAAAGTTAGCTCATGAAAAACCAGAGGATTGGGACACATATATTCCTGCTGCATTATTCGCATACCGGGAAGTGCCTCATCACTCTACTGGGATTGCGCCCGCAACACTGTTGTTTGGGAGGCCAATCAAGGGACCCTTGGAAGTATTACTGAGAACATGGACTGATGATCATGCAGATGATACAGTTGTTACTGCATCTGTTTATGTTGCTGAGTTGAAGAAACGTCTACAACATGGTTGGAGACAAGCGAATGTGAATCTGCGTCAAGCTCGACGAAGAATGACTCGCAATTTCAACAAGAAGGCAAAAGATAGAGAGCTGACAGTGGGTGAAAAAGTGCTGCTACTACTTCCAACCAGTCAGAACAAGTTGCAAATTGGATGGAAAGGACCATTTGAGGTGACAGAGAAAATATCTCGTACTCACTACAAAATTTCTGTCAAAGGCAAGTTGAAAGTGTTTCACATAAACCTTTTGAAGAAATGAAATGAAAGGTCCGCAACCTCCGAAACGGCCCACCTGATGGCTATGGCTGTTGCTACTGAAGTAGAACAAGGAATTACCATGGGAACAGAATGTACACTGCAAGCCAAAGAGACATTTCAGGATGTGGATATCAATCCCAACCTATCTCCAGATCAACAGAAGCAAATTCAAGATCTTATGGCAATGTATGCAGAAATACTTACCGACAAACCAGGTCTTACTAATTTAGTGGAATTTGATATGAAGCTAACAGATGATACACCTGTGCGAGTCAAGACGTACCCAGTTCCTTATGCCAAGCAAAATACTTTGCAGGAAGAGATACAGCAGATGCTCTCATCAGGAATTATATCACAATCTGAATCTCCATACAGTGCTAGTGTGGTGTTGTTGAGAAAACCTAATGGTGAACACAGAATGTGCATCGATTATCGACAGCTCAACGCGATTACTGAATTTCAGGCAGAACCTCTACCCGACCAGAATCAGCTGTTCACTAGTCTCAACACAGCCCAATACTTCACCAGGATTGATCTCAGTAAGGGATATTACCAAATTCCTGTGAAACCGGAAGTCAGACCGTGGTTAGCTTTCAGTACTTCTGGAGGACACTACGAGTTCAATGTTCTTCCATTTGGATTAAGTAACGCTCCAATTGTATTTACACGCATGATGAGAAGATTACTTGACCCATTACATCATCCGGCCATCAGCCACTTCATGGATGATATTTTAGTTGCTACTGAGACATTTGAGGAGCATGTCGAAACATTGCATCTCTTGTTCAAGCGACTTAAGGAAACAGGTTTGACAGCAAGACCCAAGAAGTGTCAAATAGGATTTCAACAATTGGACTTCCTAGGCCATAAGGTATCTCAAGGCTTCATAACACCTCAAGAAGGAAATGTGGAGAAACTTCAGAGAGCATCTCGCCCAAGGACCAAAAAGGATGTTCGATCATTCGTCTCCTTATGTGGATTCTATCAAAGATACATTAAGGACTTCAACACACTGGCTGCACCCTTAACGGATCTTACCAAAAAGGGGAATCCAGAGAAAGTCATATGGTCAGCTGATTGTGAGAAGGCTTTTACAGCTCTCAAACAAGCTTTAACAGCCAAACCGATCCTACATCTACCCAACCTCGACCGCTCATTCGTGCTCCGCACAGATGCGAGTAATATTGGAATAGGGGCCACCTTACTCCAGAGGAAAGGGGATGATCACTCAGAGCTATTCCCTGTAGCTTATGCAAGCAGGAAACTGAATGCTTCTGAACGGAACTACTCGGTGATCGAGCGTGAGTGCCTTGGTCTAATCTGGGCTGTGGAAAAGTTTCAGGCATACCTGTATGGTAAACATTTTACAGTGCAATGTGATCACCAACCCTTGATGTTTCTGGCATCGTCACGGAATCTGAACGCAAGACTCATGCGATGGTCACTGCTGTTGCAACCATACTCATTCCAAATCGAATACGTTCCTGGGAAAATGAACGTAGGCGCCGACTTCTTGAATCGTTGTCCAGTTCCTGATGAACCATCAACTTTGGATGAAGTGGAAAACCAACAAGAGGGATCACAAAAGGAACCGTGTCAGCTGTGAACGACTGAGACGATAGTTCTCCACAGAGATCAATCTGGAGGGGGGCTCTGTCGCATGATTGCGCACTCTGTCTTGTTCACTGCTGCACATCACAATTTCAAAACACACTTCTCACTAAGGGTTTGCACTAGAGAGAATTGGGATGCTAGGAATGTGGCGTCAACAGTATTAATAGCTGTGACACCCAATGATGGACAGATCATGTGGTTTAAGCCCGTTCTGTCCATTGGTTAACCATTTCGCCCGCGAAATATTCTGGGTCCAGCGACGCTAAATTTCGGCACTTGCAGAGCGACCGAACAAGCATCTAGATGTGGTTTAGGTCTCTGTATGTCCCTCATCCTGATTCAGAAGGAAAGCTTCAGACGAAATTATGCCTGAGTTTGTTTATTTCTGAGTCAGGTAAAGCTTTAAGTATGAGAGTGTGTGTGTGTAAGTTCCGGCACTAATATATATATATTTATTCTTCTATTAGAAGATAGAACCCAACTTTCAACCAGTCCCAAAATGGCTACTCTCTGTCAGCACTGATGTAGATATCTGACTCCATCTCTCATTCGTTTCCAGAAGAGTGCTGTACAATCACTATGTCTGAAGCTGTGAAAAGAGGCTCAATTATGCCCAGACTGTTTCCTATTCTTGAGTCTAAATCCCACTGGCTTGCTGACTGCGTTCAGAGCAGGGTTAGTACAAGATAAACTATGATCTGGTGCTAGGTGTCGCCTTAGTTGCAATCCACAGCGAACCGCCAACACACGCGAATGGGAGAAGGAGGAATGAAAGACTCTACCTCTTATCTTATATGTCCGTGGCGTGAAGACAGATTGTGAGTGTAACTGTTTAGCATCCATGACTGGTCCAGCATTTATACTGCTGTGATTGATTCAAACAAGCATTTAGCACTCTGACCGAACCACAGTCCAGCTAACAGTTGGACTCGAGTGAACGAATAAAAGAAGAATGGTGTTAGTTTGAGAGAATGAGTACAATGTGGTGTCTCATCTTTCTTTCACTCTGTATATATATATGTGTGTGTTATTGAATGAGAGGCAGTGTAAATCCTCATAAGGAACATTTCACATAGACCTCCACATTCATACCAATTATATGTTAACTTATATTAACTTTAGAGTGAAATATTTAATGTATGTTTCTTTACATTATTACTTTGATGCAACATGTGGAATGTAGTTTATTAAACCATCACCCTGTTTGCCCGAGTAAGTAAAGGACATAATATGCTATCATGCATAAGCACTTCTAAACTGTCAAGGGGAAATATCACCCCAGTGTCAGAAGAAGTAAGTAAAGGAAATGACAGAAGAGGTGAGAGGGTATAAACAGGAAAGTATCCAGGCAGACTAAAACAATGGTGGCAGCACTGATTGGTAACATGAGTTAATGAGAACAATCATTCTATTCTGTTCCATTACTATGTAGGGATCAGATATGCTGGGTACATCTCATCATTTACTCTCCATCATTCTTTTCTAGCCTTGTCAGTCACTGTGTCTGTGTCCTCTGTGAGAACAACAGCCCTAGGTACAAGTGCAGTAAAAAGAAAGCTTGCCCAATATAATTGCTGATGTCTAATGCCAGTACAAGGAGACACAATAGCTCTTAACTTGTAGGTACTTCCTGAATCTGCTACCTTCTGTACCTCATGTCTGTAAACCCTTTTCATTCTTGTCCACTGGAGGATCATCATCCTGTGGCTAGATATAAATGTGTTCACCATGTTTATCCACCTCAGGTGAGGATGGCGGTGTTCGCAGATTGTCATGATCCAGAGTTGCAGATCATTGTCCAATAATGTACTCATGATCCAGAGTTGCAGATCATTGTCCAATAATGTACCATGGGACTGCCAATCATGAGCTGCTCAGTAAGATCTGTTGTCAGGAGTTGATCTGATCAAAAGTCTTCTTTGAGCTTTGCTTCCTGGAGAAGTAACAACATAAGTGATTTGGGGAGACTTTCTAAGATCATTAGGATCAGTTTTATCATTCACAAAAGACTTGAAAATTTTTAATATCATGGCTGAAGTCTGATAGACAATTTTATAAGGAAAGACTGTGTCATATAGTTATGCATTCCAGAAAGTTCTCCGGGATATGTGTAGACTGTTTAATTCCAAGCTTCACTTTTAATAACTCAACTGAAAGTTCACAAACAGAACATTTGTGTAGTGCAGAGACTTTGTTAGGAAATCAGAAGGGGTACAGTGATGAAATGCCAGAACTGCCATGAGAGTTTTCAGGAGTTCTAATCTCCATTGTGTCTTAGAAAATTATTCTGGAACCAAAGTGGTTTAGTTCATATGTCATAATGCATCACTGGTTTACTTCCACAGGTTTTTTTTTTTATTTTGAGTAATAAACCAAAATTAACTGTTTCTGCATTTTCTGTCAGTTCATTGTGGTGTGACAAAACTTTTCATTATTATCTATGTGTTTAGTTAATGTAACTACTTCACATAAAGGTAGTATCTGGAACTACAGGTGACTGGGTAAACACTAATAGACAGCTAAATTCTGTTCTATTGTAATCTCCCAGGTTCCAGTTTACTCAGAAAAGGGAACTTTAAATTTTATTAATTCCTATGACCATTTCACCTAAAAGGGAAAATGTTCATAGGTGGGGGACTCTTAGCTAATTAAGTTTCTCTTTTCGGGAAGGAAGATTTTGGAGGGAAGAAATTAATTTTCCTGGGAAAACCCCTAGATTTCCAGAGCTATTATGGGTCACTTTGGCTTCCAAGAACCCATCCCCTCCAAATGAAATCAGTCCCATCCTCATAGCTGTACTTCATTGTGGGGTAAGTCAGAGTGGGTACTGCTTCCAACTCCCAACATGTCACATTTACTGTTAGGCTCGTTTCGGGGTAGAACTCGTGCTTTCTCGTAACCATACAACATTTATTGTTGGTACCACATAGTGGGTTAATTTTGTTCACACCACAATTGCTTGAAATATGTGAATATTTTCTTTCAGGTTTTTAAGGTGAAACAGAACTCTACATTTTTTGCGGAACTTTATTTACAATTTTAAGGACCGCATTTGCAAGGCCAATAGGTGGACTTTGTGTAATTCAAGATTCAGAACCACTGATTAGAAATCACTTTAGGTCTTATGTTACCAGGTGTAGATCAGAGGGGTAAATCAGAATCTTTATTGTCTAGTGAGGTTGACTTCGGGTGTTTGGTGTTTTTCTCTCAATAGTCGAAAACTCCAGATTTCGTGCAGGATTTTCCTGCAACATTACATTGTTGATTTGTTGTTTGTATTTCGCCATTGCATGCTTTGTACCGTTTCAGATACAGGGGTTTTCCTATCTGAATCAGACAGAGGCGACAATTAGTATTTTTTTCAAATATTTGGGAAAGATCTAAAATTTAGCATGGCGGAAACAGCTTTACTACGGAAACAATATGTCGATGTAGGCAAATCATGTGGGTTAAAGGGTCCTGAGCTCGCGAAGTACGTCTCTGACGAATTCGATAGACATGAGCGTTTACAGGCTGAGATAACCCAGAAGGAAAAAGACAGAGAGGCTGAAATAATTCAGAAAGAAAAAGACAGAGAGGCTGAAATGATTCAGAAAGAGAGAGAAAGCCGGATAGCTTTAGAGTTGGAGGATAGGAAGCTGCAGGCTGAGATGGATAATAGAGAAAAGGAGAGACAACATCAGTTGGAGATTAGGCGCATGGATAATGAGTTGGAGAGGAGGAGACTGGAGAGTGGTGTTCCTACCACCCCCTCCATTTCCACACGCAGGCCAACTACAGATATACAGACAGAGGAAAACTACCATCACACTGGAGCGATGGCATTTCCTTTAGAACCATATAATGAGTACGCTGAAGGGATTGATCACTATCTTTCCAGGTTCGAACTTATGTGTTCTACATGTGGGCTTGATGAATCTAAATGGTCGGTGAAACTATCCCAGGGTTTGAGAACTACTGCTTTTGAAATTTTCTCTAGACTTAGTCATGAGGAACGACAGGATTACGGTGTTCTCAAAAGAGCTTTACTAACTCGCTTCGAAGTCGATTCTGATAACTATAAAAGGAAATTCAGATCAGCTAAGAAGGAGCCTGGGGAAAGTTACGGCCAATGGGTTGAAAGATTAAAATCCTACCTGCACAAATGGGCAGAGATGGGAAAGTTTGAAGAAACATTTGAAGGACTCCGAGAGATGATATTGATTGACCAATTAAGGGATAAAATGTCATCAGAACTTCGGGCGTTCTTAACACAGAATGGAGCTGATAGACTTGAGGAAATTATTCTTTTGGCAGAGAGATGGGAGAAATCTCAGAAGGAGGTGGGAAGTAAGAGTCGGATGACCAAAGCTTCTCCCCCAGACCAATCACTCAAGACCAAAGAAAAAGAACACACCAACCCCAATAAGAAGTTGAAGAAATCTGCGAGCACCAGTCAAACTTATATTCAGGCTGCCAAGAAGAGTGGGAAGGACTACTGTACCAATTGCCGGAATGTAGGACATCACACAAAAGATTGTCGGAAGAAACCTCCTACCCCTCACACAGTTGCATGTCTGACTCGCCGGAAGGAACGTAAGGTGAGCACTAGTGAAACGTCCAGTGTGACAACTCATGAAGACACCCACTCCAAAATTCCGGTAGTGGAATCCATCTTGCTAAATGGATACCCTGCCATTTGCTTATATGATACAGGTCTAAATTATGACTGCGTCGTAGCAACATCCTTAGTTCAGCCAGAACAGTTGACTGAGGAAATGGTGATTATACAGGGACCCTTGAAACGTTCAGCCAAGATGTCACTACCTGTGGCTCGAGTACATATAGCTTCGCGTTATGTTACTGGAACAATCAAGGCAGCGGTGATGGAAAATCCCGTGTACCCAGTCCTGCTCGGTTGTCGGTACGTCTTTCTAGGAGAACCTATACAACCTGTGATAGTCGCTGCTTTGACGACTAATTCGCAGACAGAAAAGACTCCAGCATCGTCGACTCCGACCAACCCTCGATCAGAGGATTTGAAGAAAGCACAGAGTGCTGACAGCACCTTGTTGCCATGCTTCAACAAACTGCCTAAAGCACATTCACCTCCGCGTAGAGGCGACATGTATATGAAGGGTGGACTTCTATATCGCAAGGCAGGTAAAAGTGGACAAGAATATTCTCAATTAATTGTCCCGTCTACGTATCGTGCTCAACTATTGGATATGGGCCACAACTTATCTTTCAGTGGGCATATGGGAATAAATGCTACTATGCAAAGAATTTCCATGCACTATTTTTGGCCCGGAATGAATTCTGACATCACCAGATATGTCAAGTCATGCCCTGAATGCCAAAGAGTGACCCCAAGACATAGGACACCTCCCCTGTCCCGCTTGGTGAGATGCCCCTAACTGGATCTCCTTTCGAGAGAGTTGCCGTAGACATTATCGGACCACTCCCCAGGACGCGGAGGAAGAATCGATACATATTAACATTGGTGGACGTCTGTTCAATGTGGGCAGAAAGTATTCCAAAGCCATCAAGTGACTCCAAGCATATTGCTGAAGCCTTACTTGAGATATTTACTCGGATTGGATTTCCCCTCAAAATCCTAACCGACAATGCATCACAGTTTCGCAGTAAACTCATGGAAGAAGTCTTTCGGCTATTTCATGCTCGCCATATCTATTCATCTCCCCATTTGCCTCAAACGAACGGGAGTGTAGAACGGTGGAACGGTACCCTCATCAGTATTCTGAGAAAGTTAGCTCATGAAAAACCAGAGGATTGGGACACATATATTCCTGCTGCATTATTCGCATACCGGGAAGTGCCTCATCACTCTACTGGGATTGCGAACGCAACACTGTTGTTTGGGAGGCCAATCAAGGGACCCTTGGAAGTATTACTGAGAACATGGACTGATGATCATGCAGATGATACAGTTGTTACTGCATCTGTTTATGTTGCTGAGTTGAAGAAACGTCTACAACATGGTTGGAGACAAGCGAATGTGAATCTGCGTCAAGCTCGACGAAGAATGACTCGCAATTTCAACAAGAAGGCAAAAGATAGAGAGCAGACAGTGGGTGAAAAAGTGCTGCTACTACTTCCAACCAGTCAGAACAAGTTGCAAATTGGATGGAAAGGACCATTTGAGGTGACAGAGAAAATATCTCGTACTCACTACAAAATTTCTGTCAAAGGCAAGTTGAAAGTGTTTCACATAAACCTTTTGAAGAAATGGAATGAAAGGTCCGCAACCTCCGAAACGGCCCACCTGATGGCTATGGCTGTTGCTACTGAAGTAGAACAAGGAATTACCATGGGAACAGAATGTACACTGCAAGCCAAAGAGACATTTCAGGATGTGGATATCAATCCCAACCTATCTCCAGATCAACAGAAGCAAATTCAAGATCTTATGGCAATGTATGCAGAAATACTTACCGACAAACCAGGTCTTACTAATTTAGTGGAATTTGATATGAAGCTAACAGATGATACACCTGTGCGAGTCAAGACGTACCCAGTTCCTTTTGCCAAGCAAAATACTTTGCAGGAAGAGATACAGCAGATGCTCTCATCGGGAATTATATCACAATCTGAATCTCCATACAGTGCTAGTGTGGTGTTGTTGAGAAAACCTAATGGTGAACACAGAATGTGCATCGATTATCGACAGCTCAACGCGATTACTGAATTTCAGGCAGAACCTCTACCCGACCAGAATCAGCTGTTCACTAGTCTCAACACAGCCCAATACTTCACCAGGATTGATCTCAGTAAGGGATATTACCAAATTCCTGTGAAACCGGAAGTCAGACCGTGGTTAGCTTTCAGTACTCCTGGAGGACACTACGAGTTCAATGTTCTTCCATTTGGATTAAGTAACGCTCCAATTGTATTTACACGCATGATGAGAAGATTACTTGACCCATTACATCATCCGGCCATCAGCCACTTCATGGATGATATTTTAGTTGCTACTGAGACATTTGAGGAGCATGTCGAAACATTGCATCTCTTGTTCAAGCGACTTAAGGAAACAGGTTTGACAGCAAGACCCAAGAAGTGTCAAATAGGATTTCAACAATTGGACTTCCTAGGCCATAAGGTATCTCAAGGCTTCATAACACCTCAAGAAGGAAATGTGGAGAAACTTCAGAGAGCATCTCGCCCAAGGACCAAAAAGGATGTTCGATCATTCGTCTCCTTATGTGGATTCTATCAAAGATACATTAAGGACTTCAACACACTGGCTGCACCCTTAACGGATCTTACCAAAAAGGGGAATCCAGAGAAAGTCATATGGTCAGCTGATTGTGAGAAGGCTTTTACAGCTCTCAAACAAGCTTTAACAGCCAAACCGATCCTACATCTACCCAACCTCGACCGCTCATTCGTGCTCCGCACAGATGCGAGTAATATTGGAATAGGGGCCACCTTACTCCAGAGGAAAGGGGATGATCACTCAGAGCTATTCCCTGTAGCTTATGCAAGCAGGAAACTGAATGCTTCTGAACGGAACTACTCGGTGATCGAGCGTGAGTGCCTTGGTCTAATCTGGGCTGTGGAAAAGTTTCAGGCATACCTGTATGGTAAACATTTTACAGTGCAATGTGATCACCAACCCTTGATGTTTCTGGCATCGTCACGGAATCTGAACGCAAGACTCATGCGATGGTCACTGCTGTTGCAACCATACTCATTCCAAATCGAATACGTTCCTGGGAAAATGAACGTAGGCGCCGACTTCTTGAATCGTTGTCCAGTTCCTGATGAACCATCAACTTTGGATGAAGTGGAAAACCAACAAGAGGGATCACAAAAGGAACCGTGTCAGCTGTGAACGACTGAGACGATAGTTCTCCACAGAGATCAATCTGGAGGGGGGCTCTGTCGCATGATTGCGCACTCTGTCTTGTTCACTGCTGCACATCACAATTTCAAAACACACTTCTCACTAAGGGTTTGCACTAGAGAGAATTGGGATGCTAGGAATGTGGCGTCAACAGTATTAATAGCTGTGACACCCAATGATGGACAGATCATGTGGTTTAAGCCCGTTCTGTCCATTGGTTAACCATTTCGCCCGCGAAATATTCTGGGTCCAGCGACGCTAAATTTCGGCACTTGCAGAGCGACCGAACAAGCATCTAGATGTGGTTTAGGTCTCTGTATGTCCCTCATCCTGATTCAGAAGGAAAGCTTCAGACGAAATTATGCCTGAGTTTGTTTATTTCTGAGTCAGGTAAAGCTTTAAGTATGAGAGTGTGTGTGTGTGTAAGTTCCGGCACTAATATATATATATTTATTCTTCTATTAGAAGATAGAACCCAACTTTCAACCAGTCCCAAAATGGCTACTCTCTGTCAGCACTGATGTAGATATCTGACTCCATCTCTCATTCGTTTCCAGAAGAGTGCTGTACAATCACTATGTCTGAAGCTGTGAAAAGAGGCTCAATTATGCCCAGACTGTTTCCTATTCTTGAGTCTAAATCCCACTGGCTTGCTGACTGCGTTCAGAGCAGGGTTAGTACAAGATAAACTATGATCTGGTGCTAGGTGTCGCCTTAGTTGCAATCCACAGCGAACCGCCAACACACGCGAATGGGAGAAGGAGGAATGAAAGACTCTACCTCTTATCTTATATGTCCGTGGCGTGAAGACAGATTGTGAGTGTAACTGTTTAGCATCCATGACTGGTCCAGCATTTATACTGCTGTGATTGATTCAAACAAGCATTTAGCACTCTGACCGAACCACAGTCCAGCTAACAGTCCAACACCGGCACTCGAGTGAACGAATAAAAGAAGAATGATGTTAGTTTGAGAGAATGAGTACAATGTGGTGTCTCATCTTTCTTTCACTCTGTATATATATATGTGTGTGTTATTGAATGAGAGGCAGTGTAAATCCTCATAAGGAACATTTCACATAGACCTCCACATTCATACCAATTATATGTTAACTTATATTAACTTTAGAGTGAAATATTTAATGTATGTTTCTTTACATTATTACTTTGATGCAACATGTGGAATGTAGTTTATTAAACCATCACCATGTTTGCCCGAGTAAGTAAAGGACATAATATGCTATCATGCATAAGCACTTCTAAACTGTCAAGGGGAAATATCACCCCAGTGTCAGAAGAAGTAAGTAAAGGAAATGACAGAAGAGGTGAGAGGGTATAAACAGGAAAGTATCCAGGCAGACTAAAACAATGGTGGCAGCACTGATTGGTAACATGAGTTAATGAGAACAATCATTCTATTCTGTTCCATTACTATGTAGGGATCAGATATGCTGGGTACATCTCATCATTTACTCTCCATCATTCTTTTCTAGCCTTGTCAGTCACTGTGTCTGTGTCCTCTGTGAGAACAACAGCCAACCGGCCCTAGGTACAAGTGCAGTAAAAAGAAAGCTTGCCCAATATAATTGCTGATGTCTAATGCCAGTACAAGGAGACACAATGTAGCTCTTAACTTGTAGGTACTTCCTGAATCTGCTACCTTCTGTACCTCATGTCTGTAAACCCTTTTCATTCTTGTCCACTGGAGGATCATCATCCTGTGGCTAGATATAAATGTTTTCACCATGTTTATCCACCTCAGGTGAGGATGGCGGTGTTCGCAGATTGTCATGATCCAGAGTTGCAGATCATTGTCCAATAATGTACTCATGATCCAGAGTTGCAGATCATTGTCCAATAATGTACCATGGGACTGCCAATCATGAGCTGCTCAGTAAGATCTGTTGTCAGGAGTTGATCTGATCAAAAGTCTTCTTTGAGCTTTGCTTCCTGGAGAAGTAACAACATAAGTGATTTGGGGAGACTTTCTAAGATCATTAGGATCAGTTTTATCATTCACAAAAGACTTGAAAATTTTTAATATCATGGCTGAAGTCTGATAGACAATTTTATAAGGAAAGACTGTGTCATATAGTTATGCATTCCAGAAAGTTCTCCGGGATATGTGTAGACTGTTTAATTCCAAGCTTCACTTTTAATAACTCAACTGAAAGTTCACAAACAGAACATTTGTGTAGTGCAGAGACTTTGTTAGGAAATCAGAAGGGGTACAGTGATGAAATGCCAGAACTGCCATGAGAGTTTTCAGGAGTTCTAATATCCATTGTGTCTTAGAAAATTATTCTGGAACCAAAGTGGTTTAGTTCATATGTCATAATGCATCACTGGTTTACTTCCACAGGTTTTTTTTTTATTTTGAGTAATAAACCAAAATTAACTGTTTCTGCATTTTCTGTCAGTTCATTGTGGTGTGACAAAACTTTTCATTATTATTTATGTGTTTAGTTAATGTAACTACTTCACATAAAGGTAGTATCTGGAACTACAGGTGACTGGGTAAACACTAATAGACAGCTAAATTCTGTTCTATTGTAATCTCCCAGGTTCCAGTTTACTCAGAAAAGGGAACTTTAAATTTTATTAATTCCTATGACCATTTCACCTAAAAGGGAAAATGTTCATAGGTGGGGGACTCTTGAGCTAATTAAGTTTCTCTTTTCGGGAAGGAAGATTTTGGAGGGAAGAAATTAATTTTCCTGGGAAAACCCCTAGATTTCCAGAGCTATTATGGGTCACTTTGGCTTCCAAGAACCCATCCCCTCCAAATGAAATCAGTCCCATCCTCATAGCTGTACTTCATTGTGGGGTAAGTCACAGTGGGTACTGCTTCCAACTCCCAACATGTCACAGTTGGTACAGTCTGTGTGGTGTAGTAGTTGGTACAGTCTGTGTGGTTGAGCAGTTTGTACAGTCTGTGTGGTTGAGCAGTTGGTACAGTCTGTGATGTTGAGCTGTTGTTATAGTCTGTGTGGTTGAGTAGTTGGTACAGTGTGTGTAGTTGAACATTTGGTACACACTGTGTGCTTGAATATTTGGTGCAGTCAGTTTTGTTGAGTAAATGGTACTGTCTGTGTAGTTGAGTAGTTGGTACAGTCTGTATGAATGAATATTTGGTACAGTCTGTGTGTTTGAGCAGTTGGTACAGTCTGTATAGCCTAATATTTGGTACAGTCTGTGTAGTTGAGCAATTGGGACATTATGTGTGGTTGAGCAGTTAGTTAAGTCTGTGTGGTTGAATATTTGGTACGGTCCGTGTGGTTGAATATGTGGTACAGTCAATGTAATTGAGTAGTTGGTACAGTCTGTGTATTTGAGTAATTGGTACAGTCTGTGTAGCTGAGTATCTGGCGTTGAGGTGTGGGTGATGTGGAGCAGTTGGTAAAGTCTGTGTGGTTGAGGTGTGGGTGATGTGGACTAGTTATTACAGTCTGTGTGGTTGAGGTGTGGGTGATGTGGAGCAGTTGGTACAGTCTGTGTGTTTGAGGTGTGGGTGATGTGGAGTAGATGGTACAGTCTGGGTGGTTGAGGTGTGGGTGATGTGGAGAAGATGGTACAGTCTGGGTGGTTGAGATTTTCGTGATGTGGAGTACGTGGTGTAGTCTGTGTGGGTGAGGTGTGGGTGATGTGGATTAGTTGGTGTAGTCTGCTGGTGTTAGAAACACGCCGGCCATGACCGGTAAGTTCCGGGGCGTCTACTGCAACTTGCTCAGTTCCAGGTGCTCGAACATTTCGTGGCAAGAACATGGCATAAATGGATATGCATATCAGCGCCCCTCCTCCTCCTCCTCCTCCTACTACTACTACTACTACTACTACTACTACTACTACTACTAGTACTACTACTACTACTACTACTGCTGTTGCTGCTACTACTACTACTACTACTACTGCTGCTGCTACGAATACTACTACTCCTGCTGCTGCTTCTGCTGCTGCTACTACTGCTACTACTACTGCTGCTGCTGCTACTACTACTACGACCACCAACCCTCCTTGCAGGATCCACACTTACTAGTTGTAAACATGTGGGATTTGTTCCCTCACACACCCTCCTTGTAGGATCCACACTTACTGGTAGTAAATATGTGGAATGTGTCTACTCACACAACCTTCCCTGCTGGATCCACACATGAATCCACACTTACGCATCCGTTCAGCCATGTTTAATGTGTTATTGTGTCTTCATCTAGTAGTCGTTCATAGATAGTCTTCAGGATGTCTGACTTGTCCATCGTGAGTGTTCCAATTACTGGTGCTAGTGAAGTCAACAGATCTGCTCGTTTGTTACCTCGCACCCTAGACTACACCCGGGTAGTGTATCCATATAAGTCACCAACATCGTTAATCATCACAGTTATGATCAACATATCGCTTAGGTTCTGAAAGAAGTCGTGAAAGTCGTTTTCAGTTAAAATACGCGATCGTGTGTATAGAACTCTCACAAGTTAGCCTCTGATTGAATGCCTCAATTGTTACCAATTCTGACATGCAGAATGTAGAGAAAGCAGTCAACTGACTGCTGTAAACAAACTGTAAAAAGGAATGAAGGATAAACAAATAAAGGGAAACAATTCATGTAACGACATGAGATAAATAGGCGATTATAAATCTGAATTCCATTAATTAAAAACACCACAGGAGGTAAATAAATAAAAGAAATGTATTGCATGTCGTGATAAGGAAACCGTAGCCGTTTACTAGATTAAACTACCTGCTGGTAACCATTTTACAAATTGCATTTCAGGAGTGTATTCAATATCTACAATTCGATAGTTGACTTATGTCCCTTTGACTGTTTAATAACCTGAGCCGTTGGTGCACTTCACAAGTCCCAGGGTTGCATTCCTTCCCCTCCAGTATGGCCCCGAAACCGGCCCAGCCTCGTCCTTAGCAGCAGAAGTTTATGTGGTAAACTAAAGGCTGTCGGTGTAATGTTAAGTATATGATCTCGCATATGTCGTGGGCGTCATGGTGAATGAGAGTTGAGTATCATGTACTGACCAGCATACACACGGGATTACACGTCCGCTCGTTGATCACATAGTAATCACTTGAAACTCAGTGCAAGCGAGCCAGACAGTGTAGGAGATCTATTGCAGCTAACCTTTATTGTGAAGACGACACCTGATTGATTGATTGATTCAAAAATATTACACAGTATCAAGGACCTGTCTCCACTTCTCTGGTTGTAGTGGACATGTGGTTATATTCCCCCTCCCCTCAACCCCATAAATGTTCTAGACAAATTGGGACTACATGTATGGTGTAGTTAGTATCACGCGGGACACATCTACTTTCCAGAACAGGTCCTGACATCCATTTTAAGCTGGGTAGATCTGAGAGCCAGGTCAATCTTTAAAACAAACTCGCCTCTGAATGAGATTAGAGTACGTGACAAGCAGGCTGGAAGGCTCTAGCCCAGTGTTTCCCAACGTGGGGCCCACGCCCCACAGGGGGGCAATTTGACAGTTAAGGGGGGCAATTCGAAAATGGAAGAAATCGGCTGAATATAACAAAACGGGGAGACTTGAGACTGAAGTTAACTAAATTGGAACCTGACATAAGATCTCTTTGCAGCAAGCATCAAGCGCAAGGATCTCACTAAATTTAAATAATAAATAATTACTAATAATTAAAATAATATAGAAAAATCTTTCATTAAAATTATTTTGTACTTGAATTTCAGTTCTCCATTATATGTTTTGAAAATTTACTTACTGTGTTTGCTCAATAATTACCTAGTGATTTCTTCCTAAAACCTATCATTCAAGTTTCTTTAGTGAACATTTCAATTTTTGAATATATATGTTGAGGGGGGGGGGGCATGGGGCGGGGGAGGGGGGCAATATGAATTTTAGAAAGGCTAAAGTGGGGCATGGTACAAAAAAGGTTGGGAAACACTGCTCTAGCCAGTGCACAAGTCTGGCTTCCTGGCCAGGTATGAAAATAAAGTAAAGGAAATTGTACACACTGAGATCTATATGTTATATGGTGATATCCGCCATATTGTTGTAGACCTGTCACTGTACATATCCGACGTATTGTTGTAGACCTGTCGGCTGTACGTATCCGACGTATTGTTGTAGACCTGTCGGCTGTACATATCCGACATATTGTTGTAGACCTGTCGGCTGTACATATCCGACATATTGTTGTAGACCTGTCGGCTGTACATATCCGACATATTGTTGTAGACCTGTCGGCTGTACATATCACGCCGTCAGCTTTCAGTTTCAAGAACATGACCAGGTGCTCTAACTAAACAGGTGTCCCCGAAGCAGTTTCTATTATGAGTGTGTGATATGCAAGAGCTATCACATTTTGTAAGCTTGAGAGTAAGGTGAATAGCGCTTTACCTCATTTTGGCAAGAGAAGAACCCAGGCGTTGAAATCTAAAGAGATGGCTTTTGTGGGGAAACTACAGGACAAAAGGACGAACATTGAGACGGAAATGGACCTATGTGGAAAGCTTAGACATCTATGCAGGATACACAAGTTGAGACGGAGATGAATACATATGAAAAGCTTAGACATCTGAGTTAGAGGCACAAATTGAGACGGAGATGGATGTATATGGAAAGCTTATGCATCTGTGTTAGATACACAAATTGAGATGGAGATGGATATTCAGTCAAACCTCGCTTTTCGTCGATAATCCATCCGAAGAAAATCGGCGAAATCCGAAACCGACGCAAACCGAGGCAATTATTCCCATATGTATCAATGTTTATCCAATTAATTCGTTTTAGACACTACAAAATACATACTAAGAACACATTTTTATAGAGAATAAATATAGTGTTTAATACTAAATTCGGCCCCAAACTTGTCCGAACTCGTTCATTCGCCGTGTCTAGTAACTCTATGTATGCCAGTGCATCTGTTGAATTTCTCAAACCATCCTCTGCTGGCCTTAAAATCACTAAGTACACTAGCACTCGTCACAAACACTTTCTTAATGATACCGGCATACAGCAGTCTGTTTTTTTCCACACGTGATTGCCTCCGAAACAGAATCGCCATCTAACTATGTTTTATTTATCCAAATTAATAATAACTATTCGACATCTTCGATTGTTTACGATCTCTGTTTCGTTAGCATATCCACGCCTTTCGCTACATTAGCTTCCTTTATTGCTTTCTGTTTCGCCACAATGGAACTTTTCGTGGATGGCGAATTTCCGTACATGCGGCCGATTTCAGCAATCATAATGCCACTCTCGTATTTTATTATTAGAAATTTATGCTCACACAACGAGAAACAACACCAAAACTGAGAAGAAGAAGGCGTTGGTCACTTTGTTTTTACAAAATTAGCAGCGAGTTCACGTGGGCACGTCGACAAAATCCGAGGCAACCAACGAAAACCGAGACTTTTTCGCGGAGAAAGTCGACGAAAACCGAAACCGATGAAAACCGAAGGCAACGAAAACCGAGATTTGATTGTCCATCCCCTCTTTCAACAGCCAGCAAAGAGTTATACTACTAATTGTTCCCACCGCTGTCTGGTTTATAATTCTCCTGGTCTTCCCTCTCAGTTTTGAGACTATTCCAAAACCCCTGCCGATCCCCCGCAATCTCATTCTTTCCACATAGGGCTCTCAATCTGTTTCCCCACAGTCTCCACCTGGTCCCATAAGCGCACGACCACCTCCCACTTGTCCATAGGCAATAGACCACCAAGAGGTGCATTCCCTGTCAGCCTATCAGCTTGTTCAGTCCCCGCACCCCTGCATGGTTAGGGCAAAATATCCATACAATTCTCATACTCGGTGACGTCTGCAGCGGCGGTAGCCATTCCACACGAAACATTCCTTTCTCCACCTTACTAAGAATACTTTGTGAATCCGTAATTAATAACATGTGTGTTGCAGTGGTCTCCTGTAACGAATGGAATGCCGCTGTTACTGCTTCCACCTCCATTCTCATGCTGGAGGTCGTAGTCTCATATGCCGGACTCTCCATTTTCAAGACTCGTCCATTAGCCTTTGCAAAGCGTAGACATCTGTGTAAGATAAACACATTGAGACGGAGATTGATGTATGTGGAAAGCTTAGACATCTGTGTAAGACTTGTGTCAGGTCTCAGTCAGATATGACTGAGCTACCGTATGACAGTAGACGGTACTACCTGCTTTCTGTTAGCACCGAATGTTGGGCAGCGCTTACCAAACCTGATACCCCGCATTGTGCCAACGGCTTCGGGAGGGTACAAGCCTTATCCTGGTGCAAGGAAATGTAACCTAAAGACAAAATGTCATGGCAGGGCAGACCAGGCCCTAAGCCTTGGTTGGCAGCTAGTCTAGGATCGAAGCTCCGACCGGCGGAGGGTTAGAGCATTGCTTTGTTAATCTGGCAGCTTCTGCAGCTTGTCTTGGTTCCAGATGTATTGGTGTTACCTTTCCTCTGGAGTGAACTAGGCAGGCCGATAGAGGGATCATGCTACATGGGAACACATGATCTTTATATTTTAGCCCAGGCTTTGAGCTATGGAGAGGTATAACTCCATCCCTGGTCTCAACCGGTCTCGGAATCAAAGCGAGAGGTAGCAGTTACGAATTATAAGTCCTTGTCAATTGACATAGACATGGGGCACCACGAGTTGCCTATGATGGTGGGAGACACCTACAGGTGTCACTGATCAGCTACCGCCCACCTCAAGCTGGGCAGCCCCCGGCCAATTGGGTGCTGATCCGCCATAACCTGCCTGCTTCAATGGGTGCTTGGGGCTACGACAAAATCCTAATCGCAGGCTATAAAACCAATGCACTGGGTACTTTTTGTTTCTGCCTATCCTATTATAGGATATGGCTGTCAACACCAGCATTTTACCGCTGATGTTGATTTCTTGGCAAGATTACGCAGAGTAGCTTGCCATTGCTTTCTGAGCGGCCGGCTCACATATCCCGTAAGTAACGAGCGTGGCGAGAACTGCTACTGTTTGCTCACGTGGATAAACGGGATTACGGAGAAAGTCGCTAACCACTAGGCCAGGGAGACCGACAACCAGGTACTACTAAAAAGAAAATAGAACCTCAAGCTACGGCTTGCAACCTGGAACGTAAGAACAATGTGTCCAGGATTGTCCACTGACCTGACGAATATTGACGATGTGGGAAAAACAGCTGTGATTGATGCCGAACTCAGTTGTCTTAGCATTGATATTTCTGGCCTGCAGGAGACTCGCCTCGCCGAGGAAGGGTGCTGCGGGAAAACAATTACACCTTTTTGGAAGGGTAGAAGGCAGGCAGAAAAAAAAAAGTAACATGGTGTGGGATTTGCAGTGAAGAATTCACTACTGGGAGTGATTGAAATTCCAGCTCGAGGTAATGACAGACTATTAACCCTGCGCTTGGCAACCTCTTTTGGCTTTGCCACTATTATTACAGCATATGCACCGACACTCGCTTCCTCTGATGATGTCACGGATTCGTTCTATGAGTAGTTAGACTCTGTGATCAAGGATGTTCCAAAATCCGACTACATTTATATGCTCGGTGATTTCAATGCTCGTGTGGGCAAGGACTCGAGTTCATGGCCAGTGTGCCTTGGAAAATACAACATCGGTAGCATGAATGTATATGGGCAAAGGCTGCTGGAGCATTGCACTAGAAATGACCTAGGTATTACAAACTTTTTTTTTTTAAACAAAAAGAGCTGCATAAGGTCACATGGAAACATCCATGATCCGGCCAATGGCATCAGCTTGACTTAATCATCACACGGAGTGTCAACATCTTCCCTGGAGTGAAGGGAACAGGCTATCACACTTATATATATATATATATATATATATATATATATATATATATATATATATATATATATATATATATATATATATATATATATATATATATATCTTATATATATATATATATATATATATATATATATATATATATATATATATATATATATATATATATATATATATATCTTATATATAAAAGGCGATCTTCGTCCGTATTTATGTATCTATGTATGTCCTTTATACGTTCGCGAACGGCCCATCCGATTGAGATGAAATTATCTACACGCCTTCCTTTCAATCCAGAGCTGCCAACTGTCATATTTTGTTAGTGTGAAATCGCCTGCTTACTCAGTATTATTTCATTTTTCATTTTTCATCATAATTTTATATATCTCAGGGGACCTAACTCTGTAAATGTTATTTCAAGGGGCATAACTTTTCTGTATAACTTATAGTCATATTGTGGCATCGTTTTCAAAGATTTATAAACTCTTTGTCCATAGTAATATACCGGCATATGAGTTATAATAAATAATGATACAATCTATAAGGCATTTTCAAAGTTTTCATAAAAATAATGCACAATGCATAACATTGTAACTCATCTTTTTTTGCTTAAGAAGTTACTGTAGTCATGCAGGTGATTAGAAAGAGTTTTCATTAAAAATAATGGATGGTGTGTGGAAGAACGTTCTTTTAAGTTATTTTTTTTGTTGTATGAATTTAATGAAGCCGGACAGGGTCAGGCAGACAGATAGACAGACAGACAGACAGTCGGGAACAGGAACTTATATGACTACTTATATAAATTAAATGAGATGCTTCACAACAGGAGCTGGGCGATGCCGGGCCGGGTCAGACAGGCAGACAGACAGACAGACAGACAGACAGATAGTCGGTAACGGGAACGGGAACTTATATGACTACTTATATGAATTAAATGAGATGCTTCCCACCAGGGTCTGTGCGAAGCCGGGCAGGGTCAGGCAGACAGATAGACAGACAGATAGACAGACAGATAGACAGTCGGGAACGGGAACTTATATGACTACTTATATGAATTAAATGAGATGCTCCACACCAGGAGCTGGGCAATGCCGGGCCGGGTCAGACAGACAGACAGACAGACAGACAGACAGACAGACAGACAGACAGACAGACAGACAGACAGACAGACAGACAGTCGGTAACGGGAACGGGAACTTATATGACTACTTATATGAATTAAATGAGATGCTTCCCACCAGGGACTGGGCGAAGCCGGGCAGGGTCAGGCAGACAGATAGACAGACAGAAAGACAGACAGATAGACAGTCGGGAACGGGAACTTATATGACTACTTATATGAATTAAATGAGATGCTCCACACCAGGAGCTGGGCAATGCCGGGCCGGGTCAGACAGACAGACAGACAGACAGACAGACAGACAGACAGACAGTCAGTCGGTAACGGGAACGGGAACTTATATGACTACTTATATGAATTAAATGAGATGCTCCACACCAGGAGCTGGGCAATGCCGGGCCGGGTCAGACAGACAGACAGACAGACAGACAGACAGACAGACAGACAGACAGACAGACAGACAGACAGACAGACAGACAGACAGACAGACAGACAGACAGTCGGTAACGGGAACGGGAACTTATATGACTACTTATATGAATTAAATGAGATGCTCCCCACCAGGGTCTGGGCGAAGCCGGACAGGGTCAGGCAGACAGATAGACAGACAGACAGACAGACAGACAGACAGACAGACAGACAGACAGACAGACAGACAGACAGATAGTCGGTAACGGGAACGGGAACTTATATGACTACTTATATGAATTAAATGAGATGCTCCCCACCAGGGTCTGGGCGAAGCCGGGCAGGGTCAGCTAGTATATATATATATATATATATATATATATATATATATATATATATATATATATATATATATATATATATATATATATATATATATCGGGATGACTTCAGATCTGGAACTGGGACACTTTCAGTCTACGACCCCACCAGTCTTCGGATACCTATCTCTCTCACAACCGACCAAGGGACATTACCCTTTCAAACATCATCCTGAACATATGATGCAACTCTGGTATCTACAAAGTCAATAACAAATGTATTGTACAAAAGAAAATGAAGATAATGTGCATGTAGTTCAGATATGTCTGGTGTGAGCTAGTCGCTACAAGACATAGCTAGTTGAGGCAGCCACATGAAGGCCATCACTGTACGAATGTCAACGTATCACACCACATAGGTATGGCACTTAGCTCTCATCCTATCGTTGCAGGACCTCAGCCTTTCACCAGATAGCACCTCCTCCGAGTTGACATCAGATCAGGCAAATGACAGTGGAACACCAGAGTATATGTCTAAATAGTTCTACGAATTTCAATTCACATCCGATCATGTAGGTGCCTCTATAAAAGGTATAACTTATTCGTTGCTCTACCAACAGTGGCACCAACTCAACAATATATTGATAGTAGCACAGTTCCTGAATTACAGTATATCAAAGCACAATGTCCAGTGCTTAATTTACATTAGAACATTGTTCCTGGTTAAAGTCCCGATAGCCTAAAGTCTGTAGTTATATTCACGATCAAGAATATCATCCTTGTGAACTAGTGTAGCACAGCTGGACGGTTACACAAACCATACTTGCCCAGCAGCCTTCGTTTTAAATGGCGGATGACTTATCCTGGGTCTGCCCTGAGGGCATATATGACTGACCGGGTGGTAGGCAGTAGGATCACCTCACGTTAGCTGGTCTGTCCAGACTGCTGATGTTGACACCGAAGGATTGTTTTACTGGCTGTACATTACTCCTCTCCAGAAGGTAGAATCTGGAAAAATGACACAGCAACCCTCGGTGAGAATCACGTGACCAAGACCCATCACATGGAGATACACTGCCTCCATGTACTCAGATAGAGCATCACCTCCCTTTAAGGAGTTGTGGTGCCATTACACGCCATGCCTCACGGCCAGAGGAAGAATAAGGTCTGGGGTCTAACAAGTAGCGGAATAGATCATCTGCTTCCCTTGATTGGGGATAGAGTGAACCCACGGAGACTAGTCATGAGTGTCTGCCCCCCCCCCCCAGTTCCCAAGTGAAAGTCTTCTAATGACATACATGGTTAGAGGGTCTACAGTACGCATAGGCAAGATGGCCCTGAAGGAGGGTCGTTGGCAAAACCCCCTTCCAGCTCTTCCCAGGTGGCCCTGCTTTCCCCAGTTCATTCCCACTGCAACCATCAGAACATGTCTGTAGCATCATTATTCCTTCTTTCCCTTCCCCTTTGTTCTCATCACAGGAACCCATTGTAGATTAGGCTGGTAGTTCCTTAAGGAGACCTTGAAAATAAAGTGTATGAGGAAGGCAAAGAAAAACCAGCAGTCGCCCCGCCAAAAGACGTGAAATTCGACACACGCGTGATCGCTCAAATGACCGTCGATTCGACCGCGTACATGCCCATGAGATTCGTCTTGACCGGCCGAGTCGGAGGATACCCCACTCGGTGAGGTTTAGTTACGCCTTCACCGACTTCCGGTTTTGTCGACTACGCTGGAGTCAAAGGCGGCCCAGTAGTGCACTTACAATGTTAACACCGTCAAGCCAATCCTATTTTCTCCTAGCCACTTTCTTGGCAGGCGACACTATGCAATAACACCTGCACTTTTCACAGCAGTACAGACTGTTAAAACAGGCCTGATGAAATTGGGTCAGGTCAACAAGCCTGTTTGTTGGAGACAGTTACATGCTCGACCTTGACCTATGTGCAACTATTTGCTTCATGCAAACTACCTCGGCTGATCGCGATTTTCGACGAAATAAATGGAATACTGGTAGCACTCTTACCTTTCTATTCTGTCAAGCCTTTAGAAGTATGGAACCTAGTCCAATCTGGGGACGTTATGTCTACAGTCTTCAAACTGTGTGTTGACACTGGCACCAATTCTTCCTTTTACTGCAGTCAGACATATGTTCTTGCCAGTCGGCCAGAACACAATCTTCTCCCTCTGTTCTAGTCAGGTTATTGCGACTGCGCAGTTACAACACGACTTCCGGTATCCTCATCTAGAACTTTCCAGAATCCAAGGGCATAATCCTCCATTCCTTTAGAGGTAAAATTACTTGGATTATCTCCCTTTGACTACAAAAGGTGCTATAAACCGTGAACGTTGCTGTAGGCCGAGAGATCTCGTGTGTCTGGCCAATCCGGCATCTCCTGGTCGCATCCTCCAGGCGTTTTGTGTGACACGGAGACAACATCTGAACCAAACATTAATTAACTCGAAGTTACCACAGTGCTGACTGTGATACGGATCATTCTTTGGTTGTTGCAAGGATTAGACTGAGACCAAAGAGAATCTACACAGCTGAGCACATATCTAGTCCCAGGATTAATATTATTAACACCCACGATCCCGATAAGTGCTTTGAGTTCCAACAACATCTTGAAGGCGCTTTTACTGATACATCTGAAAATTGTACAGCTTATTGTTTATAAAACAGCTGTAGGGGTTTACGGCACTGTGGATTATAAGAGGCAGGACTGGTTTGCGGCAAACAGCTAGAAACTGCAGTCCTTGATTGATAAAAAGAAGATAGCTCGCTTAAGAAACAAGGAAAGAACAACGCGTAACACACTCAGTGAAGAATGTGCAAAAGACTGCCAGGCAGTGTATAATTGACTATTGGCTCAAGTTATGTGAGTCCATTCAAAATGCAAGTGATAAGGGAAAAATTAGGAGCATAAAAAAGTCGCTTAAGTCAACTTCTTTGCACTGAGTTTTAGCCCATATGGCTCGGTCTCTTTCCGCCGCGCAGAAAGCGTCGTACAAAGCACGAACTCCGTATCTCCAGCGACGACCCACAGTAATCTCCTAAACAAATTCACTCGTGAACCGAAGGACGTGGCCCAGAATCGAACCCACAACCTTCGGAGCCTGAGTCAAAAAGCTTGACAACTTCGCCACGGAGACTCCCCTAACTAGAACCATGTATGAAGGGATAAAGAAAGCCTGTGGTCTAATGATCAAAGAAGTGCACCACTGAAAACCTTGACTGGAAAAATCATCACTGAAAAGAAACAACAGATGGTTAGAGCACTATTTAGAGCTTTACTCAAGTGAGATCAAACTAGCTCATGATGCCCTCAACGCCATAGAAGCCCTACCAACTCTTGACCACCTGGATACACTTCCCACTATAACAAATCTTAAGTGTGCTATAAGTGAACTTGCATCTGGCAAGGCTCCAGGTAATGATGGGATTCCAATAGAGGTAATCAGGAGTGGGCAAGACACACTCACTCTACAGATCCACTAGCTAATAGAGCTTTGTTGGCGAGAAGGACAAGTCCCACTGGATTTCAAAGACTCAAGCATCATAACACTGTACAAGAACAAGGGCAATCGGAGCGTCTGTAACAACTATAAGGGTATCTCACTTCTGTGTATTGTTGGGAAAGTATTTGCCAGAATTGTTCGGCGCAGACTTCAAGTTCTGGGAGATCAAGTCTACCTTAAATCACGATGTGGCTTCCGACAGAACCGGTCTAACATTGTCATGATATTCTAATTGCGACAAATGGATGAAAAATGCGTGAACAGAATCAGCCACTATTTATTGCGTATATTTGTATTGGCTATTTGTGTATGGTATTCTACAGCAGCGATAATATTTTAAACCATGTTGGGCTCTTACTTTAATTAATGAGGTCGTACACGGATCCTACTATAACTTCTCCTTGAGGTTGAACGGGGTAGTGGTAATGTTGAAATCGGACCATTACCTACATAGACAACATTCACCGTCGGATTAATCGACGTGTGTACAGGGCTATCATTCTGAGTCGGAGACGACCTATATCTTCTTGAAGTTGAATGGGGTCGGGGTCATGATGAAAGTGAAGAATGGACCACCAATATGGATCATCGATCTGTCAATCGTATTGACCTCAGTCGCCGCACCGAGGGGCTCGAACCCGGCCACCTAGCATCGGGCCACCCCACCGGGGTTATCCCGTGTGCCCGCTTCGCAAGGCCCGCCCCCGGGAGACATCGGAAGTACCACCAAAACCACGAGATTGGAATAAGTAGGTCAACTGGTGTCCGTTTTTGAGGGGTTCCGCTGGGGGAGTTATAACTCACATAGAAAGATTTCTGAGCAGCGGAACTCCGACGCGGGCCCCAAAATATACTCAAATACCACCTGGCGTACTACTCCCGTCCCACTATCAGCTCATCATGTCTCCTCCTTCAACTGCGCCCCGAGATATTAAAAGGACATAATAATTCGATTCACGTTGTTTGTCTCATTCAGTTGTCTGAGAGCTCGCCGTTAGCACATGTTCTGCAAATTCAAACGGTCGTTAAAGATTAGAGTTAGGGACCCTTTGAAACGACTTAAGGCGCATTTGAAATATGACGCTAATAGACCAATGGGCACTCAAGGTGTGGCGTGATCAATATTACGAGACGCTCTTTATTTCCCAAGACATTGCTTGGTACCCACATTACAATTTCGACCTATGGTACGGACTAAATTATAACTTCAGTATCTTGCTGTACTGTGTGTCCTCAATGGCCAAGCTTTCAGTGTACTGTGTCACGTCACGCATTCTATGCCTTCACAACTCCCCCCTCCCCCTGTCCCATTTTAACATTGTGGTTTCCCACTTCCCTGAGACCTGAGTGGTTTCACCATCAAACTAGAAGTGTAATGGTGGACAGGTTCTTTTGATAAATGCAGTGTCAGACCACGTTGTCCGCTCGCTGAAGTTAGGACATTTGTGTGACCAGAATTTTTCCCAGGTTTGGCACCATTCCCGGGTATTAGTATTGCCTTTTTGTGATCGTTTCTGTATAGCTGGGACTAGGGAAGAAATGGTGGTGTTCGTGTGACTACAGATACAGACGCATGTAGCCCACGTGGGACGTAGGTTGAATCAGGCCAAAGTCTATGTCACTCTCTGATCGGCACTGTGTCTTTAGCTTAGAGGGTTCTCAATGTTCCGAATGTAAGACCGGGTGCTCGTAAACACCAATAATATACTATGTGAGAACAAGGTCACCGCGAGGAAGTGTTACCATGAACATATTTGTACAGGAGAAGCTGTATGCCAGAAGTTGACTGTCAAGAGCACAAACATTAGCCTTTGTTACTTGGCATTCCACCACCCATGTTCCTTGTATATATATATATATATATATATATATATATATATATATATATATATATATATATATATATATATATATATATATATATATATATATATATATATATATATTCTAACATACCCTGCACTTGCACTTCACACGTATTAATACTGTATCATATTTCTTCTGCTCGGCACAATTCTAATAAATCTTAATTAAACTGGCACCTTGTCGTCTTGATAGACAGTAATTTGTATGAATGTAAAGACGATGTGTTGCTCATGCAGCATGGTCCCTCCCTCGGCCTGCTTAGTTTATTCCAGAGGAAAGGTAACACCAATACACCTGCAACAAGACAAGTTGCAGAAGCTGACGGATCAGCAGTGCAATGCACTTACTGTCCGCCTGTCGGAGCTTCTATCCTAGACCAGTTGTCGACCAAGGCTTAGGGTCTGGTCTACTCAGCCATGATATTTAATCTTTAGGTTAAATTTCCTCTCACTAGCATAAGTCTTGACCCTCTCAATTGTGCTCCTCCGGTTGAAGCAGCTGGCACAATGTGGGATGTCGAGTTTAGTGAGCACCGCCCAACATTCAGCTCTAACGGAAAGCAGATAGTACTGTCTACTGTTATATGGTAGCCTAGTTATATCTGGCTAAGACCTAAGGTTACATCTGAAAAAGAAGGTTGAATATCAAGGACAGGAAGATGTTATTTCCTATACTTAAGTGCTCAAAGACAAAGAAGCGCAACACTGACTTTTAATGGGCCAGAGAAGAAAAGGACAATAAGGAGAAATAGAGAAAGAGCACTGTGTATATTCTCCTCTGTTAACAAGAAAAGGGGTAGAATGAGACAGAAGATTCCAGGAGTTCTTAGGGCGGGGGATATACTGTTGTACACCCCAGACAGAAGATTACATTGCTGGACTGTAACAGGATCAATGAGTTTACACAACAAACTACAGACTAAACAAAACAAATTAAGAACAACAAAATTAGGTTTTTATTGACAGAACTGCATGATCTGGTGACAAACAGGCATCTTGACATGTCACATAACTGACATATACAGAAATGGGAACCTATGTTCCCACAGTAATCAATGCTGCCTAACATCGCTATGCACATGACTAGGTACCCATCTCCACAAACCAACAAGGACATGGCAACAACAGAGCCTCAACGTAAACAACAACGGTAACAGCAGGTATGGACTCTCTATTGTAATCATCTCAGGACTCATGGACAGTTGGTACATACAGAAATGGGAATCTGAAATCCCAAGTTAGAGATAACTGCTGCCTGGTACTAACTACAGGGACGGTCTCTAAATGACAGTGAGACCTCAATCATGTTCAGTTGAGTCGAAGGGCACCCTCAATACCCACACAAGACACCCGCATCACATAAGTCGACTGGGACCAGATACAGCGGAAAACCATAACATAACGAATAACAAAACTATAACCCTAACAGCTGAGATATAGTGGCATAAACAGGTATACGAAAGGGTATACGAAAGGGTATACGAAAGGGTATACGAAAGGGGATGTGAGTGGCCTACGACATTAACCAGAGCCGGGGCTCAAGTTTGCTCTACAACCACAACCATGGCCAGGGGTCACTACCTGCAATGCATGACAAGGTACAACATCTAATTAATAATCATCAAAGAATCATTATTTGCTTCAACACATGGACTTCACAGGACAACCACTACAGCAATGGTGTATGCAAACAGTGTCCTTGTGGCACAAACATAGACATGGACTGTGTAAGTTCACACCAACCACATGATACTTCAACTGGACAACAATGATATGGATAGGTTATAGGCTATACTCCACATACAATATAAACAGAGCACACACGCTCTACAGCATCCTTCGGAGTGATTGGGCTCACAATTAATGCAACAGCCACCACCACATCATGGGACAATCTTAATGTGAGGGCGGATCATCCCTCGTCACAATGTTCACAGCCTTTCCTGCTGCTTCTCATCTAACTCAGTATTTACTTCTTGAATACTCTCAGTTCAGGGAGGTCATTACCTACAGATCTCTGACACAACACAACTTCTCATCCCCAACACCGCAGGCTGAGAATACCACTCATAAATGCCAATGTTACACAGCAACACTCATCAACTAGTCAAAATCAACACCGAACACAACTCAGCTACACCGGTGTACAACGACTCTAACAGGAAAACACCATTTGAACTTGTACATACCGGACATAAATACAGTTCAATGCACCAACAGCAATCAAGCAGACATAGGATATGCAATTCAACATGACATCAGCAGGACACACACCTTTGTACTGATGACAACTGGACAACATCAATAGACCAGAAGCACAGTTCTACACATAACACCAGCAACAATCAGGACACAGGCTATAACATAAGTCACCGCCAACAACTCAGACATATAACACCACATAAAACCACCACAATCACCAAATGATCGCTCTCACCATAGCCACCACCACAATCACAATCCCAATCATCTTAGCTGACATCACTACATGGTCACCCTTTACTTTTCATTACATGTGAGGCATCTCAATACCTCAATACATTATAATATAAATACACCGGTCTTCCCCTTTTGTTGTGGGAAGTTAAATCATCAACACATACGTAAAATGGTTTCAGTTCAACTTCATGTTCCTCACTGTAGACCAGACTGGTATAACCACACCATGATGTACCTTGCCTCCCTCTTACTGACTGTACAGTCCACCTGGAACAGCCCTGGTTACCCCAGGCCATTCAATCTACTGTTATCTTCAACCTCACCATGCTACTATAATAATGGCATTATATTATATATATCCTGCACACCTAATCTGGCCACCTCCATACAGGAATACCACCCAAATAGAATTAACCATAACCTAATATTTTATGCAACAGTGCTCCATATTTTCCTCTTTACTGTTGTAAACAGCCCCGACCATTATTTCATTATTTCCTCATATTTTATGCTAGTGCTTCATATTTTCCTCTTGTCAGATCACAGACTTTATAGAAAAATACATCCTCCTCTACTCTGGACTATGATACTACACATTTTTAATACTGTATTGAATCGTGGCTATATCAAATTCTATAGAACTACCAAACACAGTACAGTATCGATATTTGATTACTTCCAATCCGTACTGCACTGTCTGCTATATTAAATCTAAAAACCTACAAATATACACACCATCGTATGAGAATATCCTTTCTGGATCTTCTCCGAATACCCCTGGTACTAGTTTTCTTACCACATCCCTGCCAATCCGCAGAGTAGCACTTTTACAGTCACTAATTGAGGCAAACCCATGTTGTTGTCATTCTGCCGGTCATCGCCATTTTACATGTGAAAATAACTACTAATTTTAGTCACTCAGGAACAGAAGAGCTCCTCAGACTAGGTAAAACTATAAACCGAACTACACCAAATTGTACCTCAAACCTGTGGATGTTATAAGTTTGGAGCTCCCAGTTGGGGACTAGCAAAGGCACCACTATCCTATCTTTAATTAAGCTATCTAAATAAATTTAACTCACCAAGAGTGGGCTTACAAATTGCCAGTCGTTTTCATGGATTTCCTCGGTCCTTGTGTGTGGGCCACACAAGCCAGTCTTGGTTAAATCTAGAGGCATTTGCGACTCCCTGCTCTGGTCCAGTGACTGGGGAGGGCTGTTTAAAGCCTCCCTAATTTAATACTACAACGATCTACATGATCACTCCTTTGGCCACGGTTGTCTGGAAACTGACATGCGCCTCTATTTATCCTTGCTTCCAGAGCGGCTTCCCGTCATACCCCGGAGCACTGCAAGGGACGCTGGTATTGGTAACATCATCATCATCATGTATCGCGTTAAGCGGTTACACATCCTCGATGATCTCAGGTGATGGGGCCACCGGTGGATCTGATTATAAATGCATTGCTGTCGCCAAATATAAATAGCCATGTATAATTTCTAAATATTCCTAGCGAGATTATTGACAGTCTTGTCTCGTGGCATGGAAGGGAGTCAACACACGAAGTGATCCATGACGTCGGAGATCTCAATTTGTGGAGAGGCATGATCGTCCAGCCAGCCTGCAAGGCACTGGATGATGATGATATTTTATGGACCCTTCTAGGTTAACAAACTGGCGCCAAGCGTCGTCCCAGTTGCCAGACCTGTTTTATAGGTACTCCCATTCTTATCACATTTCCACATAGTTATTAAGTGCTTGACGCTATTCCTGTGCTTATTTTAATCAAACTACTTATACCAACGCAATGCTGTGTAACTTGCACTCATCGTTTACTTAAGGCCAATCATAAAACCAAAGAATGGATGTATGTTACATACATCGTTCATCTACTAAGTGGTGTTCCCCAATCCTCTACTTTCCTGTTCCTGGTCATCCATCACACACTAACTTTATAATTAACTATATTTTTCGGGTCCATAAAATATCATCATCATCCAGTGCCTTGCAGGCTGGCTGGACGATCATGCCTCTCCACAAATTAAGATCTCCGACGTCATGGATCAATTCTTGTGTTGACTCCCTTCCATGCCACGAGACAAGACTGTCAATAATCTGTTCACGCTGTCTTCCCCTATCTCTCTTTCCGCAAATCGTTCCTGTTACCACAACATGTTCCAGTTTCTGTCTTCTCATAACGTGCCCAATAAACCATGACTGCTTCTTTCTGATATTTGTGAAAAGTTGTCTTTGCGATCCAGCTTCCCTTAAAACAGCCTAATTGCTCTGTTTGGCTGTCCAACTAATTTCCAGCATTCTTCTATAAAACCTCATCTCCAAGGCTTCCAGGGATTTCATAACCTGTGTACTAATTGTCCAGGACTCGCAGCCGTATGTTAAAACTGGTTCTATTTAACACGCAAAGACTTTTTTCCCGACTTTCAAGGACAGTGACTTATTGCACAAAACGTTCTTCATTTTATAGAATGCAGTTTTCACTTGTCCTATTCTTTATCTCAGTGATGCATCTTCCATCTGATATTAACCATTTGCCTAGATATCTGAATTGCTGCACTTGCCCCAAAATAACGTCCTGTACTGTAATTGCACATTTAGGCACAATATGTTTCTTTGATATCACCACAACATTTTGTTTTTCCATTAATCAAACTAAGGCCCATTCTTTCACTTTCTACAGCCATTGTATCTATCGTTTCCTGTAGATCATTCTGACTTGTTGCTATCAAGACGGTGTCATCAGCAAAAAGTAAGTTATTTATATTATATCCACCAACCAGGAACCCTGGCATATTTTCTGTAGAAAAAAAAAATATTTTGTAGCGTATCCCTTACGGGACGTTGCAGTCAACACCAGCATTTTCAGCTGCTGTTGATGTACTAGGCAAGTGTTACGTTCAGTAGTTTGCCATTGCTTTCTGAACGACCAGCCCCTATACCTTTTTCGAAAAAACCAGAACCGCCGTGTTTCGAACCCGGGTATACGGGCCCACAAACCTCGTTCGCAAGCCCTTAGCCACAGAGACCGGTATTTTCTGTAGATCTCATTATATATTCACTGTACAATGAGAACACACCAGGAGACAATACACACCCTTATTTGAAGACTTCTTTAATACACTGAAATGTTCCTAATAGGTTGTTGATCCTTATGGCTGCTATTTGCTGCCAATATATACCAATACAAATTAAGTATTCACTATTTCAGCAGTTTTATTCCCTTCACCATGTTCATCGATGAACATTATATCAATGGCAGTTTCCTGGTAAACAAGGGCGACGCCATTTTCCAGGCGAAGATAACTCTGCGCTGCCCTAAAATTATTCCAGCAAAAGAGTTTCTCTGTCTGTCTGTCTGTCTGTCTGTCTGTCTGTCTGTCTGTCTGTCTGTCAACGACTAGTTAGGGCTTTGTTAAGAATTTCCTTGCATAAACTAGGGAACAACATAAAATGAGCTATATTTGAAACAAAGCTACTTAGATCTTTCCAGCCATCCTCACTGTTCTCTAGTGTTGGACTTTTCTAATATTACAAAACTATACATTTTCATTACAGAATACTGCATGCTTTCCCAAGTTAATTGAATTATCTTGGTTTATATTGCAGTAAACAGCAACACTGTTTGCTGTTGTTGATGTCTTGCTAAGTTTACATTCAGTAGTTTGCCATTGTTTTCTGAACCATTTCGTAAAAATCCGACGCAGCGCGGTCTGCTGCCAAATCGGGCGCAGCTGTGTTTCGAACGCTGGTATGCGGGATCACGAAACGCGTCCGAAATCACTTCGCCACGGAGAACGTATCTAAGGTTTATATACCGAAACGGTAACCCACGAACGCTAATAACAACGGCACAGTTGAACAGTTTAAAACTGATCAGGCTCATGCACAATTTGTCTGCAGGGATGGCGTCTGACCGATTCTGTCTCACAAAGGCCCTCATAGGTCATTAGTCATTCTCCTATTACCCCTATCTCGTTCAATCTCATAAGCCAAGCTATAATTAGGGCCTATCCCAGCCTCAGATTAATAATTCTGTGACAAAATCAGCCACATTTCGGAAATTAATTTGAAAGATACTGTAGTCTATAGGGGGTAATGGATATATCTCATTGCGTTCAAATCATTGTATAACAAATTCTGAATGTCTTGGTCCCATAATAAACAACAATGGGGACTATTCAAATTAAGTCAGAAACAGGAAGTCATAACAATGCTGGTATTGAGAGAAGTATTGAGCACATGTGGCACAACCCACCACACACATTACAGCGGCATTTGTGAGATTATGCATCTTTCCAGTGGCAACATACACATGTGAGTCACGGACAAGTTCGCATACATTTGGGTCACGGACAAGTTCGCTTTCATGTGAGTCACGGACGAGTTCGCATATATGTGAATCATGGACGAGTTCTCATACTTATGAATCACGGACAAGATTTCATACATGTGAGTCAATGACAAGTTCATATACATATGAGTCACGGACAAGATTCACACATGTGAGTCAAAGACAAGTTCATATACATATGAATCACGGACAAGATTGCATACATGTGAGTCAATGACAAGTTCACATACATCATATGAATCATGGACAAGATTGCATACATGTGAGTCAATGACAAGTTCACATACATATGAATCACGGACAAGATTGCATACATGTGAGGCAATGACAAGTTCACATACATCATGAATCATGGACAAGATTGCATACATGTGAGTCAATGACAAGTTCACATACATATGAGTCACGGACAAATTCGCTCACATGTGAGTCACGGACAAGTGCGCACACACGTGATCATGGACAAGTTCGCAATCACAAAAGAAGAAACATCTCACATGCTACATGACAGTTCTAAGAATAGTTGGCCCAAGAAGAAAACAATAATGAAATTCTAGAACAATGGTTCTCAACCTGTTGGGAATCCCCCTCCTACACCCACTACCCCAGGGGGAATTTTAGGGTTTCCGGGGGGCGGGGGGCGGGGCGGGTAATTAAGATTATTTCAAGATCGCGTTAATACAAGAACCGATTACTTGATATTGTTTTCTCGCCCTTCTGAAATTCATTTTATTACGTAAGTAGACTCGCAAATCACGTTGTATGTAAAGGTCTAGACTTGTTTTAGTATACGTTATTACATTTAGCTTCAATTTTTATGTATACTGTGATACTGTGTAAGGTGGGATGTATAGGGAGGAAATACGAAAGGAGAGGGGAGGGGGGATGACGTTCTGAAAATATCGTGAAGGGGTGCATGGGCAAACAAAGATTGTGAACCACTGTTCTAGAATATCTGATAGGACTGTAGGGATAGGATAGGCATAACATCATGGGTCGAATTCACAGACAAATAAAGTTGTTTGAACATCATGTAAGAAAGAAATCTAATCAATTATCAGTCAGAGCATTGACGCAAATGTTGCATGGAAAGAGAACCAGAGGAAGACCAAGAAAACTGTTGATGGACATAAATAGACAATTAACCAAAGACGGATACGACGCAACCAGAGCAACACATTTGGAGTTCCAGGACACTATAGTTAATTTATAGTGGAATAGCAGCATGCTACTGATGGTGCAGTATGAACACATACAACCTGACCACCATGTGTCCAACAATAGTTTTGAACACATACAACCAGAGTAGCATATGTCTATCTATAGATATTGCTGATATTCTGCTTTCTTTCTTTCTTTTACGGCAATGAGTAAAGAAGAAAACTGTGCGTGTTGAAATCAAGCATCACCTGGATCTTTTCTCCGGGGAATGCCGGTGTGCTGGGAAATGAACAGGCGGACAGATTGGCTGGCTCGGCAAAACTTGGTGGAGTATTGATGCATGACATGTCGACGTAGTTGCGGCCTTGTGGGAGCACGTGTACACCTCGGAGGAGCAAATGGATCACCATAGTCTGGTAAGAATGAGGCAGCGAGATGTGACAAGAGGATCTGGCCGACGATCGACGCTCAGAGGAAAGGCGAGACGGACATATAATCAGATTGCTACTGGAACTATTAGTGTTGGAACTCTTCGCTGGCTGCTGAGGATGGGGACGGAGCGCTTATGGGAATGTCCCGAATGCTGTGATGTCGGTTCCTAAATCAATCAATCAATCAATCCTAGAATGTCGTGGATTAAGAAAAAGAAACACGCGGACTTTCTACAAGATCCGAACACGGAAACAAAAACTGCTTGATCAACAGCGTCATGTGCCGCAAGCTGGCATACCCTGGCCACGTGACAGGCCACAGTCGTGGAGACAGAACGGAGACAAGTGCCCGAAGGCCGACATAAGCTGGTCACGTGACAGGCCACAGTCGTGGAGACAGAACGGAGTCAAGTGCCCGGAAGCTGACATACCTTGGTCACGTGACAGGCCACAGTCGTGGAGACAGAACGGAGTCAAATGCCCGGAAGTTGACATACCTTGGTCACGTGACAGGCCGCAGTGGACTAGATAGAACAGACATGACAGACTCTGTTCCTGTGAGATCAGGAAGAGATCGACCCGCATGGAGCCGGACACCTGGAGCTTGAAGATACACGCGGCAGGGTAATTCAATAGGGACCGAGAGTCTTTCTGCCCGGCCATTCAGATGTCCTGCAAAGGGCCTGCCTACTACATGATGCTGCTACTGCTGCTGCTGATGCTGATGATGATGATGATGATTATGATGATGATGATGATGATGATGATGATGATGATGATGATGATGATGATGATGATGATGATGATGATGATGATGATGCGTACCTACAGAAAAAGAAAATTAAAGCCAGAAAAAAGGTGAAAGCATACAACAGTATACAGTAACGTGAATAAAGGTATACTTTACACGTCTTATGTCACAGAGGGCATGTGGTGCTATGGGAGTAACACTCATCATCATCACGTGCCCTACCGATAAACGTGGACGGTCATATTTCTCCACCTTACACGATCACCAGAGTCGTGGATCAGCTCTGTGTTCTTGTCTTGACTAAGCCATATGGTCAAGCCATCTAGATATTTACTTATCTGCCCTCGCCGTGTTCTTTCCCCCTCAATGTTGCCAGATGTCTCCAAGTTCTCTGTTATTCTCTTTTAAATTGCGAAACATGATTATCTTGGCATCTGTAAAAAAGGTAGTTTGCCATTGCTTTCCTTCTTAGCAATGATATTATTGTTCGATGACCGTAGTCATTGTCTCCAAAAAGAAATCCTCTGCCTACCGTCATGAAATTGGAGACCTACAACTATCTGTCGTTTGCTCTTAACCTCCATCTACCATCTGCACCCATGGCTTCACATGGCCCTGATCGGGAGGTTAAACGGGTACTCCACCTTGCCGAAGGGTGTCCCGTAGAGAAGGAGACACCTTACTTCTCCTCAGATAGGGGATACCCCTACCCCGCCCCCCAAGATATCACACTGCGGACCTCATGAGCATGTCTTACCAGGCGACAAGGGATGGTTGGTCTGAGACTGGTTATCTCACACCGAAGAAAATAAATCAGCGACTTCCAACCTACTAGGAAGTGGGCTACAAAGGGGGTGGAATGTGTGGTTGTGGGCTTATACTCCTCTAGGAGTCTCAATAATGAAGAAGAAGAAGAAGAAGAAGAAGAAGAAGAAGAAGAAGAAGAAGAAGAAGAAGAAGAAGAAGAAGAAGAAGAAGAAGAAGAAGAAGAAGAAGAAGAAGAAGAAGAAGAAGAAGAAGAAGAAGAAGAAATTATAAAAATAAATTTATAATTAAGTATACAGTGGCAATGAAGCATAGGTATTAAAGAATGACAGAAAACGCAATAAAAGAGTTAACAAATAAACTCAACACTATGTAGTGAGAATTGAAAGTAAAAAAAGAAAAAGCAAAATAAATTGAACATTGTTCTCCAATCTGACGTGGACAAGGCTTTAGGTTCGTACCGGAATACGATCAGCGTTGCCACTTGTGGGGTGTGCTCAATCTTTAAACCTCAAATCCCGATACGGGCAAATAAATCAAATAAACAAAAGTTGACTCCTTACATTCCCACGCTCCATGGCAAGTGTTGCTTAAGGAAAGCGGCATCCACATGGGCTTGAACAATAATCATCATGTGCCTTGTTGAAAGGCGTGGTGGTCATGGACAATAGGTGGTATCAATAAGCAAATCCGTGTACGGAATAACTGAAACCGTTATTATTTGAGATTAATCTGCGGAGATATTGGACTCGCTCATGAGAAGGAGTTTCTTGCACTCGATGTATTTATTCATCGACATCTGACTTAACGAGAACGCCTGGATCAATAAGGTGACACTTGTACTGACTATTGTCCCATGACTTGCTGCTACTTGTGGCTTGCCATTGTGTGTTGGTATATACACCTACAAGTGAAATATTGCCTGCCGTCAAATCTGATTACAATACAGGTAGGTCAGTACAGCTGATTCGTGAATAGACTTAAAGAAAGCACTTTTCTCCTGACCTCATTTTCTTTAGTAATATTGGTAGACGCGTTGTTGTGTTTTCAATGCTGTTTTTTTTTTTTTTGTCAATAACTTTCTGGTGTGATACAATGAGATTTGCATATTCATGACATAATTAATTTATTTTGAATATACCATGGATAACTTGTTTGTGCTGAGTTGACGTTTTATTATGAAGCAGTGAAATTGTGGTGGAATCATTTCCGTGGGCCACTTCACGTGCGTTTAAACACGTCAAGAATTCAGGCTTGTTCAGTATAAAAGCCCTGCCTTTGTTTCAGGTGCCGTGATGCCTTCCGAGGTTCTCCTTGCACAGAGACTGACACGAAGGAAGCTTGAGGAGATTCAGCTGTTCACTGTGCTGGATGCGAGTGTTGCCAGAAGGTAAGACCGTCAGGAGTGTTTGACTGTCCTGTGTGGTGCCCACACTTGTGTTCGACAGTAGTAGAATAGCTTCTAGATTTGGTACTTAAAGATGCACACAGGAGTACGTATAGGAATTGTCCAACCCAATTCATCAAACTTCCCCCTCTCTCTCTCTCTCTCTCTCTCTCTCTCTCTCTCTCTCTCTCTCTCTCTCTCTCTCTCTCTCTCTCTCTCTCTCTCTCTCCCCTCCCTTCTACTCGCGGTTGTGTTGTTGGACGCAGTTGTGGAATAGTCGCTATATGTGCCGCAGTGGCGGTCAGTCCATACCTCTCCTTCAGCATTCCTCCCCACATGCTGCTGTCAAGATGGTTGTGATATGTTTGGTATCCTGGATTATCTGGATTCTTGTGTATTGTATGTATGCTTTTGTTCCCTCATTATGTTGGAAGTGATGGCTTTTTAACAATTCTATCTTTTTTGACACCAACTATTTTTCTTAAGCTTCCCAGTTTTCATACGTTTTTATTCTTCGTTGTTTATCAATCATAATGATGATGATGATGATGATGATGATGATGATGATAGTAACAACAACAACAACAATAACAATAATAATAATAATAATAATAATAATAATAATAATAATAATAATAATAATAATAATAATAATAATCCCACAGCTAGAACCTGTTAGGCAACTGTGAAGTGTTGGAACCATCCCATTCTTTCGTCATGAGTGCACATTGGTGTAGGTGTCCGATTGTTCCTTCAATGATTTTCCCAATGTGAATGTAACATGAACAACAGATAATTGATGTACGAACGATCATTGATTGGAAGGGCCGAATGTAAGATGAGCCTGTGAGCCTAATTCCTGAATCTTTGAAATTAAGTTTGTTCCTTCGTTCGTTCGTTCTCGTAGCGAACAAAGAGAGCTGGCATCGATCATTTGCCCTAGGAAATCATGCCATTGTCAGTGTAACGCCCTAAGGAAAATGTTAGGGTTAGGGACTGTTGTGGTTAGGGACAATCATTGATACTGCTATAGGAAGTGGCATAATGTGATTTTGATACATTGTCTGTCTATGTCCATTGAGATGTTTACGTGTTTTAAAGAGGTGACAGCTTTTACGTCACTACAGTTGCTTTTTGTCATCTCACGTTCACTTCTCTGTCCATCTTGCCGCCGTCTGCGAGCTCTCTAGCTAGGTGTGTGAACTCATGTCTTGGTGAAGATTGACTTTGTTGATCTTGATACTCAACGTCTGGCACATTCTGCTCAGTGTAATTACCACCGTTGTCATGGTGTCTATGTTCACGTTGTATCTTGTGCGTTTGTTGTACAGATGGCTGATATGTTTCTTCATCTGGGTGTTTCTGAATTTGCCTGAGATGTTATTCCATCCATGTATATAATAAGTGAGAATATCATACATCATTGTCATAGGTGTAGATATTTGCCTCATATGTTATTCCATCCATGTATATATTAAGTGAGCATACCACACTTTCGTGTCATAAATGTTTGCCTCAGATGTTATTCCATCCATGTATATAATAAGTGCCGCCTCACCTGGCCTAGGGGTGTGACGTCTTTCTCCGTGATCCCGTTTACTCTCGTGAGTATCGTGACGTACGGCGAAAATCTGTAGGGGTTCTGGCTGCGGCCGTGACTTACGGGGAATGTGAGCCGGTCGCTCAGAAAACAATGGCAAACTACTGAGCGTAATCTTGCCAAGAAATCAACAATCAGCTGAAAAAATTTTGATGTTTACAGCGATGTCCTGTAAAGGATTTGCGAAAAAAATATAATAAGTAAGCACACCACACTTTCGTGTCGTAGATGTTTGCCTCAGATGTTATTCCATCCATTCATGTATATAATAAAAAAGATAGCACACATCCGTGTCGTTGATCAGTGCTATCTTGAAACCAGTGTGTTGGTATAACTGGTGTTCTTACCGAACTTTAAATGTATTTATGTCTTCTTCTTCTTCTTTCGCCTTTATCTTCTATTGGAACATATTGCCTCAACCACCTCACCCCACGCTATCCTATAGTTTTCTATAGCATGCAGCACCGTCAGTCTCCTCAACATATTAATCATCTCTGCCTGTAATACTGTTCTATGTGTGAGTTTACTTTCTCCTCTATATAGTTTGCCCAATGGGTTCGAGACAAATACTTTACCCTTATACTGCTCTCAGGTTTGCTTAATGTTGATCATATCCTGCGCAGGCGTCATTCCTTCACCTCTTCATTCACTGGTATGTGTTTAGTTCTCCTAATGAGCTCCACATTGGCGATTCTCTCATTTAACTTTAGTTCTTTTGTTCTGCGCAGGCAGAATGTTTGTGAATGTTTGTGAATGTTTGTGAATGTTTGTGAATGTTTGTAGTTTACTAGTAATAGTTGTAGCTGTTCTCGATGTTTCTGATCCATACGGTAATAATAATTTAGCGTTAGATTAACATATTTTAAGTTTGGTGCTAAGTTTAATTTCTTTAGATTACCAAAAATGTCTCAGTGTTATAACAACTATAAAGCCGTTTGTATTTATGTTGTAGTATCTTTCTCTGTGTGCCCTGTCAATTTACGACCGGACTCCTTAACAACGCAGTCAATGGGTGTTGTTTTCGTAATTCTTAAATTCAATAACAAAAATGATGAGGTCAGTTGTATACTTCACTTTTTTATTATGTATAATGAGGCTATCTAGTCAATGCAGGATATGTTTGGAAGCCTATCTATTCATCTTTAGTTGTTTTTCATTGGCATCTCATTATCATTCCAGTATGACGCTTTTAAGCATTGGAAACTAACAACACATCATTCCTGTATAATTTTCACACTTATGCAGTTTCTTTTTCTTTGGCAGCTTCACGAGATATCCTACTCTGCAGTTTGCTAGTATTTCTTTAGTCTTCCAGATCCTCCTAAATAATGTGTGCAATAATTCATGTGAGGTGTTTATATCAGTTGTTTTAGCCTCTGCTTGGGTACCATCTGGTCCAGTAGCTTTCCCGTCCATCAGAGGTTTGATAGCTTTACTAATCTTTTCTCTAGATGGATTTTACACAATTGATAGGCATCTGAACTTCTGCTTGCTGGATATGTGGAGTGTCGTGTGGAACTGGTCTATTCACGAGTGCTTCACAGTTTTACAAGTATTTTACCTGGCAAAAGGATCCACATCGTTGCACCTGGTTGTATCCAATATGGCCCCATCTTTTCCCACAGGGCTGCATACCGAAATCGTCGCACAAAACATGCCCTCAGTAACTCCAGCGATGACCCCCAGAAGTCACAAAGAAAGAACCGAACGACGTAACCTAGTGTCAAAACCACCACCTTCGGAGAGCGAGGCACACAGCGTAATCACTTCACCACGGAGTCTCTCTGCCTCAAAGTGTCTAGCCCATCTGTTCAGTAGATCTTTCATGTTATCGGGGATCCCATAAATATGTTAAATCTGACCACTTTGGTCGACTATAGTTTCTTTATGATGCTTTCAATGTCGCTGAGGTTTCCTTTCGCTGCTAACTCTCCGGGATTTCTTGCTAACAAAAATGTTTTTTTTTATAGCTACGTTGTCTTTGTTTACAAACAGGATATCTCAGTCAACAACAGCATGTTGTGGCTTTTTTAGATTTCTTTGCAAGTTTACTGTCAGTAGTTTATCTTTGCTTTCTGAAGGATCGCCATGCATACCATTGTGTGAAAACCAACTCAAGGTGGTCTGCTGCCAAAAATCCCGCAGCTATTTTGAACTCGGCATGCGGGATTATGAATTGCGTTTGTAACCTCGTCGCCACGGAACAGACTACGCAATCAAAATAGTGTCTGCTATCCACTCTTATCTGCTTCCTAACGTCTTTACTAGCGTGCATTTATCTTGGACTTGGACTATAGTGACTCAGATTTTGCTCGTAATAAAATCTGATTTTTGAATTTTCCTTGTTTTCTATATTTAAGAGTTTCCGGCGATATTCGCGCTTTCCGTTTTTTTTTATTCAAGAAAGTCCAAACATGTTTCGTTCAAGATGCTTTGATCCTGCTGCCAGCAGTCTTGTCTTCCGTACACACCTCGTCTAGTACCTGTTGACCATACAGTGTTCCTTAATTTCTGGATTTGTCAGTTTATCATGCATCATAAATATAAAGTGTTTGAACTATCACAAGTCCTAGCCCTGAATGAATAGGTTGGGAATAGATAGTCAGTCTGTCCACTCTCGTAGCGAACGACAGCTGACATGGAACACTGGTCCAACAGCGCTCATGCCGGGGTAAGCGTAACACCATCGAATGGCCAAGTGGAGGAGAATGTATCCGCCCAACATGGCTGTGGTTTTCATCCAGCCTCGCGAAATTGGTACCACAGATGCTCCAGAAGGAGAAGAAGAGCCCAGACCAACCAACCAACCAAACGGTTACTTGGCACTCTGTTTATTTGTAGCCATTGTTGGAGATTGATATGACTTGAGACGGGGCATAAACCCACATCTACAGAGACATTACCCTTACCTTTGTATTGAGACACGCAGAGTTCATCATACAGCAGCCTGACATCTCTTATGTATTCTTTCCAGGTGGTTCGTAAACATCAGACTTCGTGAATAAACACAGCACACCTGCAACAGTCCAACACAGCCACGGTCAGGAGGGGTGAAGACACATCCAACATGCATCATCTACCACTCACCATCATACCGCTGGTGTTGATGTGCTGCTGCAACTGTCTGCCAGCTGACAACCAGAATGTTCTATTATTTGAAGCCAAACCGGTCAGCGTCTGTGGACCTGCTGTCCAAGAGGTCACCTTCAATCTGTCCACTAGTGTTCATAAATTGGACAGGAAGTACTTGAGCATCGCCATGTCACCTCATCGGATCTTAAATAGACTCAGCGGGTACGTATTGTTGCCTGTTCTATTCTATTCTGTTGTATTCTGGTCTATTGTTTCTATTCTAGTTTATTAAATTCTATTTTTTTGGTGTTCTATTCTATTTAATTCTTTTTTTTTTAAATATTCTTTTCTATTCTATTGGTGCAGGCAAACACTGTCAACCCTGGTTGTATTTGTCTACTCTTGCTATATACTCGTACTTCTGACGTACCCGTCACTTACAGCCATTACTAATGAACTACAAACACCCATTGATTGGAGTCTCCGAACAAGAGAAGGATTACAATAGTACGTGAATAATGTAGACCAAAACAATATATTGCACAATTTATGGCCTGGTTATATCTGGCTATATCTCATCAGAGGCATATTAGAGACAACAAGGTCAACATAGAATGAAGTGGCGTAGAATGGTATGACAAAAATCACCAATGTGGAGCTAATGGTCAGAACTAAACAAATACCAGTGAATGTTGAGGTGAGGAGAAGACGCTGACATACATTCAGCAAAGTTGCCAACAGTATCATTTTTGGTGAGGGTCAACTTTCCTTATTAACAGTGTCCCTCGAATCAAGCGAACCCACTCTGACTTCTGAGGTACTTGTAATTTACATCCCAAAGTCAAATACAAGAAGTCAACGTTGAAATCCAACTGAACGGCGTGGGAGACGAACCCACATCACCTCAGTCTGGAACTAATTGTATCATAAGACATTGGACACACGGTTCTAACCTCATGCTTGTATAGACCAGCCGGCACTCGAGGGTTTGATGTGGTCACCTACAGTACCGGCCGCTTTTACTTCCCGAGACACGTCCTGGCTCCCATTGCAGGCTGGACCGATCTGGGAGCCGTGCACAATTTTACAAATCCGCCTAAATACGAATTCAAAACCATGATGTCAACATCATCTGTCTACATTGCTCAGTTAATAGAATGACAGGGCCTAAAGCACTGTATCATGTCTCCGGATTATCTGTCTGCTCAGTTTATGAAATCACTCGACCTATTGTATCATGTCTCCAATATCTGTCTACCTTGCTCAGTTAATTAAATCACTAGGTCTATTGTATCATGTCTCGATCATCTGTCTGCCTTGCTCAGTTAATGAAATAACTAGGCGTACTGTATCATGTATCCATCATCTGTCTACTATGCTCAGTTAATGAAATCACTCGGCCTATTGTATCATGTCTCCAATATCTGTCTACCTTGCTCAGTTAATGAAATCACTAGGTCTATTGTATCATGTCTCGATCATCTGTCTACCTTGCTCAGTTAATGAAATAACTGGGCGTACTGTATCATGTATCCATCATCTGTCTACCTTGCTCAGTTAATGAAATCACTAGGTCTATTGTATCATGTCTCGATCATCTGTCTACCTTGCTCAGTTAATGAAATCACTAGGTCTATTGTATCATGTCTCGATCATCTGTCTACCTTGCTCAGTTAATGAAATAACTGGGCGTACTGTATCATGTATCCATCATCTGTCTACTATGCTCAGTTAATGAAATCACTCGACCTATTGTATCATGTCTCCAATATCTGTCTACCTTGCTCAGTTAATTAAATAACTTGGCCTATAGTATCATGTCTCCCGTCATCTTTCTTCCTTCCTCAGTTAATAAAATCACTCGGTCTATTGTATCATGCCTCCCGATTATCTGACTACGTTTCTCAGTTAATGAAATCATTGGGACTATTGTATGATGTCTCCCGTCATCTCTATATCTTGCTCAGTTAATGAAATCATTGGGACTATTGTGTGATGTCTCCCGATCATCTGTCTACCTTGCTCAGTTAATGAGATCATTGGGACTATTGTATGAAGTCTCCCGATCATCTGTCTACCTTGCTCAGTTAATTAAATAACTTGGTCTATAGTATCATGTCTCCCGTCATCTGTCTATCTTGCTCAGTTAATGAAATCACCCAGTCTATTGTATCATCATACCGATCTACCTTGCTCAGTTTATGAAATCGCTCGACCTATTGTATCATGTCTCCATCATCTTTCTATCTTGCTCAGTGTCCAGAAGCTCATCAACCTGGCTGCTGCACTTGCTCCCGCCGACGCCAGGGTGGGTGGCACGGCCGTCAACTTCATGACCTTCGCCCCAACCTCCAGCGACTGCCAGCTGCAGTCTCAGACCACCAGCTCAGGAAATGAAGATCTTGACTTTAATGGGGGTCCTCAAGTGAATTTTACTTTTTCAGGTAAAGTAAGTCCTGTCGGATCTGCTTGTGAGGTAAAGTAAAATATGTCGCACCTGCTTGTGAGCTACTATAAAATATGTCGAATCTTCTTGTGAGGTATAAATACAGATAGTCTGATACTGTAACACTGTAACAACAACCACCGATACCTATTGTCCTGTACTTTCCCGGGCAACAATCTGCTTTTGTCAATGTACTTCATACAGAACGTAGCATAAACCAGTGCCGAAGAAAAGAAGCAGAAAAAAAAAAAAGAAGAGTAAGATGACGAAGAAGAAGGATTTGGGATAACAGCAGCCCTGCAGCAGCAGCAAAAGAAGAAGACAACAAAGTGAAGAAGAAAACAAAACATATCGTTAGTACTCTTTTTTATATGATCGTAAGATTCTCACTATTCTTCCTGAGCGGCGCATCTCACTGTTCGCTTGTGTCTTTATAATCTGTGTATTTAATTTTAATAGTTAATATTCATCTGATATTGCATTGCATCTGACCACTAGTTTTGTGAATTTTGTGTGCAAGAATTGTCTCATACGGATGCGCATGTATAATACATTTAGTCCCTTTTACTGTTATTGTTTATCTGGTTCACGATCACAGTTTTTGTGCATGCACGTGCGTATTCGCGTATTTCTGTCAGTCTGTATGTCTGTCTAAATACACATGATTACACAGAACAGAGCTAAGACTAAACTACTCTCTCTCTCACTATCTATCTCTCTCTCTCTCTCTCTCTCTCTCTCTCTCTCTCCCTCTCTCTCTCCCTCTCTCTTTCACACACACTGAATGAGAGACAGAGAGAGAGAGACAGAGAGAGACAGATAGACAGAGAAAGAAAGAGATAGATGAGCGCTATGCGTGAATGAATGTGTATCTTGGCACTATTCTATTGCTTGCTTGCTTGCTTGTGTTCGTTGGCTTGAGCTCCAACGCAAAGTCCTGTATGTCGGCATCCTACGTATGAATGAAGGCATCCTGTTGTCCAACATCAGTGTGATGTCATACAGGACCTGAGGTTTGCGTGAGTATCCGTTGTCCCATGTCTGGCTTATTGACTATTCTATTAATTTCGGGTGACATGGAAGTTCCCGAACAGTACTACCAAAAACCAGACAGATTACATATTAAAAGAAAAAAGATGGAAATCAGCTAAAATCCTACGAATTGCGGACTGTGATACAGATCATCAGTTATTAATAGCAGACGTGAAAGTAAAGCATAAAAAGCTTAAGCAAGGACCAAGGCCACTTCGTTTTGATCTCACAAAAATACCAAATGCATACAATGTAGAAGTGAAGAATCGTTTTGGGGTCTTGATCTTTATACAGAAAGAAATGACACTCAATGAATTGGCAGTACAAGCTAGGGATATCTTGCTATCAGCAGCTAAAGACTTAATTCCGACAAAGAATAAGCGACATAAGCCATGGAGGACATCAAACACTTTAGACTTAATAAAATATCGAAGGTAACTGAAACATGATAAGGATGCTTGAAGATCTACAAATTGATGGAAAAGAGCTTAAAATTGTAAAACACATATATTGGAAACAACAAGCTGCCATCAGAATTGATAACAATGCAGGTCAATATCAGCCTATTATAAGAGGTGTGAGACAGGGATGTATAATGTCTCCAGATCTTTTTTTCCCTGTACAGTGAAAATATTTTTAGAAATATAGAAGATATGGAAGGAATCAACATTGGGGGACGATACATCAATAACATTAGAATTTTAGAAAGGCTTAGGTGGGGCATAGCACAAAAAAGGTTGGGAAACACTGCATTAGACGTAGACAGCCAAAAAAATTTTGGGCATGTTATGAGAAGAAATGAATTGGAGAACTTGGTGACGACTGGCAAGATCGAAGGGAAGAGACCAAGGGGAAGACCGAAAAGTAAATACCTAGATGGCTTGGCCTCGTGGCATGGTCGAGACAGGAACACAGAGATAATCCACAACTCTGGTGATCGAGTAAGATGGCAGAACATGACCGCCCACGCTTAATGGCATGGCACATGATGGATGGATGGACAAATGTCCTGGAGTCACGACCCAGTCGGACCTGCCTCTTTAGTTAGAGAGGGGCCAAAACATTTGCATGGCACATGATGAATGGATGGAACTGAAACAGAAAGGAGGAGAAACCCATAACAGCAGGTTGAAGTATAAATCTTTAACACGAGAAATAAAAAAGAACCCAAGAAGGGGAAAAAACCCACATATATACAAAATTTCTGTACTAGCAGTATCATAAGAATGGAAGGAATTACGAAATCTTCAATGAAATGAAGTTATTCAAAACAATGTTTGCCGGTAATAAATTTGAATAACGAAGACACAAACAATAAATTGCACGATTTATTTCCTGGTATACTTCTCTGCATCTAGTCAGGTACATACTGCAGAAATCACACAACATAAACTACAGTAATTAGATAAATCCTTCAAGCTGAAATATGCGCATATTCGCACCTTTATTTGTTTAAATTATACACCGAAAATATTATCAGAAATGCCAAGACGATATAAACAATGAGCAACACGATGCCCTAAATATCGGTGGTCATCAAATACCAGAGATTCCATATGCTGATGCTACAATACTACTATCCGCACCATGGAATGATATAGAAAAACTAATAACCTCAACCCAATAAAATAGTGAAAATCACAACTTATATCTTAACATAGCGAAACCAAAGATAATGCATACAGATAAAACTAATATGGAGAAAGAAATATATGGTAATGAGGAAACATTGGAACTTCGAATATCTTGGGTCATTAATTACCAACAATGGTGATAAAATGAAGGAAATTAAAAGATGAATATCTATTGGTCTTCGGGAACTAACAAAACTGAATAAATTGTAGAGGGGGACAGATACAAATGCAAAAACTAGATTTCTTAAGAATATGCATCTTTCCCATTGCAACATACGCCTGTGAGACCTGGACACTTACTAGACAAGCTGAAAAACGCATAAATGCCTTTGAATGTAAATGTTATAGGCGGATTCTAAGAGTATCTTAGATACAGAAAAGAACAAATGCATCCAAACGACAAGATTTGAATATTGAAGAAGGTTGGCTACTGAAGACCATAAAACAGAAAATTAAAATATTTTGGTCACTTGAATCGTCATGAAAGTTTGGAGAGAACAATTAAGAAAGGATATATGCCCGGGAAGAGAGGAAGAGAAAGGTCAAAGAGAAGAAGGATGCAGGATGTGGCAGATAATCTCCAGATGGGTGTATCGGACGCGGGACATTTTGTTGATCCCTGAATGAGGGAAGACACTCCTTTCTAACAACCTAGTTTTCCTTTTCTTTAACAGACCAATCAATGTTACCATCGGGACAGATCGGTGGGCTAGTGACTGCAAACGAAGAAATAGTTTGATTCTGGGACACTCAGTTTGACTGAGTCCCGAAAGAGTTTGCATCTCGTGGAGTCAGACTGGTGTAGAGATTTTCCTCCCCACTCAGTTCTAAGTTACTATCTGCTGAGCCGGTACCAAGGCACAATCTACCGACCCAGTACCCCGGTACAGTCTCCCGACCAGGTACTCAGGTTCAATATCCTAATCCGCTACGCAGGTACAATCTCCCGACCCGGCACATCTCCCGACAGGGTACCTAGGTAAAATCTCCCGACCCGGTACCAAGGTACAATCTCCTGACCTGGTACCCAGGTATAAACTCCTGCTCTTCAAGCTCAGAACAAAACGGGGTTGGAACTTGGAAGTGACATTTTACATCAGTGAAATGGCATATTAGGATGTAAATAGTCATGATTCAGGCCAACGACAATAATATTCTTGCCTTATGATGTTTATTAGTGTATAATTATCTCCAATAATGTACTGTTTTATTGCAGAATACGTAAACTGTGTTAGTCAGGTCTTAGTGAAATATGACTTAGCTTCGGTATGCATGTAGACGGTACTCCTTGCTTTCTGTTAGCGCTGATTGTTGGGCGACGCTCACCAAACCCCATACCCCACAGCGTGCCAATGGCTTTGGGCAGATGTGCGCAATTGGGAGGGTACAAGCCTTATCCTAATGTGAGAAAATGTAGTCTAAAAGCTAACTGTCATGGCAGGGCAGACCAGACCCTAAGCCTTGTCGGGCAACTGGTCTAGGAACGAAACTCCGACAGGCGGACAATTAGAGTATTGCTTTGCTGATCCGACATCCTCTGCAGCTTGTTCTTGTTCTAGGCCTATTGGTGTTACCTTTCCTCTGGAAGAAACAAGGCAAGCCGAGAGAGGGATCATACTGCATGGGCAACACATGATCTATACATTTCAGCCCAGGCTTTGTGCTACGGAGAGGTTTTTATGCATTTTTAACGCACAATGTAACAAACTATCGTTTGTTAAGACTGCCAGGTACCAGAAAGCTGTTTCCTTTAGACCAAACAAATGAATGCCCTAAAGACAATGTGTGTCTTACACTCAAGCCAATTTCTTCTATATGTGTTACTAGCGTTTTGCATTACTTGTCCATCGTCGTTTTAAAATATCATATACTGCATTTCTTTAACGCATACGACATGTTGATACATGCAATGATATATTTATATATGCGAAAAACATGTTTATATACAGAATAACATGTTTATATACGCAATCACATGTTTATACACGCAATGTCAACGGGTATTTAACTCGTGACAGGACAACAATGGGAGTCATTCAACACATTTCTAGCACAAGCCAAGTGGGACCTCTTATTTGATCTCAACAACTTCAAGCGGACAAACGATAACCTCTGGGATACAACGAACGTAGATCAACTTCTGCAGTACTCGTCTTTGAAAAACATTCCTATTCCATATTTCCAGATTGGAAATGGTAAGCAATATTTACCTTCATCATTTATACGTCTTAAAAATATTCCACCACATTCATTCATCACGTGACGTGCCGTAAAGAGTTGATGATCATGTTTCACCATCTCACGCGATCACCGGAGTCGTGGATCAGCTCAGTTTTCTTGTCTCGACCATACCACGTAGCCAAGCCACCAAGGGATTTGCTTCTCTGGTTTCCCATGGTTCTCTTCCCCTCGATCTTGCCAGTTGTCACCAAGTTCTCCATTTTATTTCTTCTCATAACTTGGCCAAAAACCTGTGACTGTCTGCGTCTAATTTCTCTAATCAGTTTAACGATTTTCATTTGTATCGTGTAGGACTTGGTCATTGGTTTTTCTGTCTGTCCATGGTATTCTTTGCATTTCTTTCAGAAACCACATTTCCACAGCCAACAGATGTATTTCAGCTTGTCTGATCATTGTCTACGCTTCACACCCATACTCAAGTACAGGTTCTATTAGCACCTCAACACTCTTTTTCTTGTTACAGATGACATCTTTTTATTGGTCAGTATGTTTTTCATTTTGCAAAAGGCTACCTTCGCCATGGCGTATTCTTGTTCTAATTTCTTCAAGGCATCTCCCATCAGATGTTATAACTGTTCCAAAATAATTGTACCGATTCACTTGTTGAAGAATATTCCCCGTTATAAAGCCTTCTTATTCACTGTGTACAACAACAATATATACTAAATATTGCAGATCCTGCTCATTGTCTGCAGTCAATATTGTATCATCCGCATTTCTAATGTTATTGATATCAATAAGCCCCCAATAATGATTCCTTTCATATCTTCTACATTTATGAAAATATTTTTACTCTACAGAGAAAAAAGATCTGGAGACGTTACAGTTCCCTGCCTCTCACCTCTCTTAACAGGCTGACATTGACCTACTTTATTATCAATCTTTATGGCAGCTTGTTGTTTCCAATATATGGTTTTTACAAGTTTAGTCTTTCCCATAAATTTGTAAATCTGCAAGCATCTTCACCGAAATCATTTGTGCAGTCAATAAAGCAAAGATGCAGGTGTTTGTTTACTCCTATGTAAAGTTCAGTTATGTGCATTAATTGTATCATTACGTTCTGCAAACCCACATTGTTCTTCTCAAATATCGGGCTGTATTTTCTTCCTAACCCTTTGCTTAATAATTCTTACCAAAATGTTTGTGATGTGGCACATTCTACTAATTGTTCGATGTTGATCACATTTCAAGGCTCCTGATTTATTCGGGTATGCGATCAATATAGAATTCCGTCTTATTATATGTATATTGAAAGTAGTATTTCCCCGTAATGAGTTAGAATAATACAGTTACAAACAATAGATTGTACAGTTTATTGCCTGGATAATTCGCTGTATTTCAAAGGGCGCATACTGCAAACATACTACACAACATAAACTGAAGCAATGAGATAAATCCTTCTAGCTGAAATACTGTACACACACTTATTTTCACATTAGTTTTAACTGTCTACAACGGTAATTTTAAACTCTCAAGTCTTTTTGTTTGCACAAAGTTGGCTTTTTCATTATAAATCGCAATGATTTCTGCCAGCTTTGACATTCGTCCATTGTATTTGTGCACGTATGCGCGAGCGCGTGAGTGAGTGTATCATCATCATCATCATCATCATCATCATCATCATCATCATCATCATCATCATCATCATCATCATCATCAACATCATCATCAAAAAAACAGACAGACAGACAGATAGACAGGCAGGCAGGCAGGCAGGCAGGCAGGCAGGCAGGTAGACGTACAATTTTCTGTCTGCGATCTCCACAGAACCCAATGCCTATCATTTCAAGTACAACAAAGAGATCCCGGAGAAGGAGCTGGTTGAGAACTACAAGACGTTGCGGAAGCTTCTGTCCAGCTACAAAATGTACGGAAGCTCAAAACTGTGTGGGCCCGATGTTTCTAGCTTGCACAGAAGTAACAGAGCTAGAGATTACCTCAAAGTGTGAGTGCTCCAGAACAATCCACCTACGGTAGCTTGCAATCTTCATTATGAACTGTCTTTGCACAGATAAATCAATAAATCAGCCCAGATATATCATAATTTAGATGGAGTAGTCAGGCATCGTCATCAACACATCTGCGTCAATGTAAACTATATATTTCTCAATGATAACATATCTTGATCACTGTTTAACATATATTCTCAATGACCAGATCGTCTCAATAATCAACATATCTTCTCAACAATCAACATATCATCATCAATTATCAATATATCTTCGTCTATGATAATCATATCTTCTCAATAATCAACATATCTTCTCAATAATCAACATATCTTCAACAATTATCAGATCTTGATAAACGTAAGTAAGAACAGTAATAATACATGAATAATTGACAATAACAGTCTTCTTCTTCTTCTTCTTCTTCTTCTTCTTCTTCTTCTTCTTCTTCTTCTTCTTCTTCTTCTTCTTCTTCTTCTTCTTCTTCTTCTTCTTCTTCTTCTTCTTCTTCTTCTTCTTCTTCTTCTTCTTTTTCTTCTTCTTCTTCTTCTTCTTCTTCTTCTTTTGCTGCTTTTGCTGCTGCTGCTGCTGTATGTATGTATGTTTCATTGTGGCACATACCTTCAGTCACTGGCACTAAGACATCCTGTCTTGTAATATTTCATGCAGCTTCCTCCATGCCCTCCCCACAAGATTCATTTCTATCTTCTACGTGCATTTCTAGATCTCTGTATACTTCGTTTGCCGAGTGCGTTCAAGAGAAAGACATTTTTAGTTATAATATTATCACGTGTTCTCAATGTACTCACATCCTGCGCCAGCTCCCCCCTTTCTCAACCCCCTCCCCCAATCACCCCTTGACTCAATGGTATCTCCCTACACCCAGCAATACAGGCGTTGTGATGCCCTCACTGTCCTTCGGTTGTGCACACGCACCAGTTCTTGAATACGTGTACTTTAAATGTATTTATTGCAGTCATTATTCATGTTTCTCACCCATACAGCAGTACTGGTTAAACGTTAGAGTTAAATATCTAGCACTAGGTTTCATTTCTGTTGACTTCCCCACATGTCACATTGCTACCAAAGTCCCTATTGTCTTTTATACACTTGAATATTTGTTCCCCAGCTGTGTCTACATTACTGCCAAATAGATGTTGATTTTATCGCCTCTTGTAACGAGCTTTAACCAAAGAAGATCGGATTTAATTTGTTTGATTTGTTCTCATTATCTTTGTATTTCCAATATGATGTGTAGATCTAATTGTTGTGACCTCTGATAACATTTTTTTTAAATTTTTTTTATTTTGCATATCCTTTACAGGACATCGCTGTCAACACCAGCATCTTTCAGCTGATTGTTGATTTCTTGCCAAGATTACGCTCAGTAGTAGGCCATTACTTTCTGAGCGGCCGGCTTCATACTCTCATAAGTCACTGGCGCGGCTCAAACCGCTTCAAATTCTCGTGCGCTTACGTCAACCACGAGAGTATTCGGGGTTACGGAGAAAGCTGCTAACTTCTCGGCCAGGGAGACGCCGACCTCTGATAAAGTTATGCTTAATTTATCTTCCATCTGATTTCGTGCGTGAGAAAGCAGGACAATTTCGGCTAGGCTCGATGTCAGATTCCATGGAATTCCACATAGCTGTGTAGATGTACACTTGTTGATAGATAGAGAACGTGTGGTTAACTGTTGTGTAGACGTACACTTGTTGATAAATAGAGAACGTGTGGTTAACATTGTTATGTAGATGTACATGTGCTGATAGATAGAGAACGTGTGATTAACATTGTTGAGTATATGTATACTTGTATATAGAGAATGAATGGTTAAAATTGCTCAGTATATGCACAATTGTTGAGGGTAGAGAATGTGTGGTTAACATTGTTCAGTAGATGTATAATTGTTGATGGAATGTGTGGTTAACATTGTTCAGTAGACACTTGTATATAGAGAATATGTTTGTCATGGTGCGGAGGAATGAAGACAGTTTAGTATGTCGGCTCTTGGCTGCCTTCAATATTGTATTAGCTCGTTATTCCCGCCCAATGTTCTTGAATAGGCAGAACAGATGATTGTTGCTGTTTGAGAGGATGGTGATGACGGTTATCTTCTTAATTTTCCTTCTCGTGGCTTGATGTATCGGAAATTTCTTTGATGTTCCCTCACAAGAGAAGATTGGTTTAAACAGATGATATTTCTTTTAGATGACAACCACTTTACAAACACAACCTCCCAGCCTGTGGTTCACACGCGCTCAGTGACGACACATTTCTACTCACAGTCAGTTTGAAAGAACTCGACAAGAACAGCATTTCTTTGAAGTTACGGACGAAAAGTGCCAACTTTATTTCACAGCTCTGTATTTCCACAAAACATGCCTACTATATTCTAGAGGTCGGTCGAGCTGATCTAGAAATCCTATGTATTTGTGCCCGTTAATCACCGTTTCCACCTCTAGAAATAAGAAAGCGATGCCTATAACTCACGGCTGTCTTTTCCAGTCCCTTTTCTGTGGCTGCCTGCTCACATTCTAACAAGCCCTGGCCTGAAATATGCGAGCCTCTATATTTGTGCTGAGTGTTGGTGTTGACTATTGTGTGTGCATGTCCTTAATTGCCACTGGTTGCTAAGTGGTTGTTGTAATCAAAATTCTAACGGTCTTTCTTTTTGCTTCAATGAAAGTATCTGAAGTTCTTAACAAGGCGTGTTGATGTCTTGGTGTTTCTAGCCCAAAGTATTATTAATTACCGTGTGTTGTTAGATGACGCATAGACGCGTTCAATCCTTATGTTTTCTGGTACATGACATATTCTTTATTTAGCACATATTCTTAATTTTATGCATGTGCAATTAACTTCTCATTTCTATGACATGACAGTGTGGTTAACACTGTTCAGTAGATGGACACTTGTTGATGGAATATGTATTTAACATTATTCAGTAGATGTACACTTGTTGATGGATACAATGGGGTAACATTGTCTTTAAGTTGTAGATAACATTTTATATTTTCAGGTTCTCGGATAACGGAGTCTACAATGTTGTGGACGAGCTCAGTGTCCACTTGTAAGTTAAACACTTTATATTGGAGTTGAAGTCTGGTTTTTATTTGGTGTGTTTGTTGTTGATGATGATTGTGGTGATCATGGCTGTCGTGGTTGTAATACTGCAGGGACATAGTTAAGAACACTGAGCACTGTATGATTATCCTGAAATTTAAACAATCTTTTCCCCTAGTATGATTAATATCCAACTAATATTGTCTCCTGTGTATTCCTACCTCACTGATGCAGCCTCTAGTGTATTCCTACCTCACGAATGTTGTCTCCTGTGCATTCGTACCTCAACAACGTTGTCGCCTGTGTACTCCTACCTTACCAATGTTGTCTTCTGTGTATTACTACCTCACTAATGTTGTCTCTTGTGTATTCCTACCTCACTGATGTTGTCTCCTTTGTGTTCTTACCTCACTAATGTTGTCTCAAATGTATTTCTATCTCGCTAATGTTGTCTCAGATGTATTCCTACCTGACCAATGTTGTCTCCTGTGAATTCCTACCTGACCAATGTTGTCTCCTGTGAATTCCTACCTGATCAATGTTGTCTCCTGTGAATTCCTACCTGACCAATGTTGTCTCCTGTGAATTCCTACCTGACCAATGTTGTCTCATGTGAATTCCTACCTGACCAATGTTGTCTCCTGTGAATTCCTACCTGACCAATGATGTCTCCTGTGAATTCCTACCTGACCAATGTTGTCTCCTGTGAATTCCTACCTGACCAATGTTGTCTCCTGTGAATTCCTACCTGACCAATGTTGTCTCCTGTGAATTCCTACCTGACCAATGTTGTCTCCTGTGAATTCCTACCTGACCAATGTTGTCTCCTGTGTATTCCTACCTCACCAATGTTGTCTCATTAGTGTCCCTACCTCACTAATGTTGTCTCCTGTTTATTGCTATCTCACTAATGTTGTCTCATATGTATTCCTACCTCACTAATACTGTCTTCTGTGAATTCCTACCTCACCAATGTTGTCTCCTTTGTGTTCCTACCTCACTAATGTTGTCTCAAATGTATCCCTATCTAACTAATGTTGTCTCAAATGTATTCCTATCTCACTAATGTAATTGCCTGTGAATTCCTACCTGACCAATGTTGTCTCCTGTGAATTCCTATCTTAAAAATGTTGTCACGTGTGTGTTCCTACCTCACCAATGTTGTCTCCTGTTTATTCCTTCCTCACCAATGTTGTATCTTGTGTATTCCTACATCACCAGTGTTGTCACCTATGCATTCCTACATCACCAATCTTGTTTCCCGTGTATTCCTACCTCACTAATATTGTCTCCTGAGTATTCATTTTCTGAAATGCAGCTTTTGCCTGCCATAGAGCAGAAAAGGGCAGGCAAAAGCTGTATTTCAGAAAATGAAGATTGTCTTATGCAATACGTCACTATGAAAGAGAGTATTGAAATGCTATATAGAACCAGCTTTGCGGTATGGCAGTGAATCTTGGAATGTACATGAACAAATTAGGAAGAACTTAGAAGCAACAGAGATATATGTTTTAGGCGAATATTGCGAAATCTTTGGACTGCCAGAGTAACTAACAACGATTGCCCGAAAGAGGCTAATGAAACTGGAACACTATATACATCAATAAGAAAGAGACAAACAGTTTTCCTTGGTCATGTGATGAGAAGTGAGGCATTGCAGAACTTCGTGACAACTGGGAAGGTCGAGAGGAAGAGAGCCAGAGGCAGACCAAGAGAATTTATGCTGGATGGATTGAGACGCTGGCATGGAGGAATGCCATCAGCAGAATTGTTCCATAACATTAAGACCGAGATCTGTGGAGAGACATAAACGCCTATGTCAGCTTTCAAGATTCTTGATGATGATGTATTATAAGTAGTAGCACGTGTGGAACTATGCTTGATCTCAAAGCAAGAGAACGAAAAAAAAAAATCCCTTCTCTGAATGTGAAAGAATAGGAATGTTGTGACTTTGAAACAATGGTATGTGAAGGGCATGTTCTCATTGTCATTGTATGTCGTTCTTGTACTGACAGTTACTACGTGGACGGGGACACGGCGACAATCAGCGACTTTCTCAGCGTGGACATCATGAACATTCTCAAGAAAATGCTAGATTTCGCTGTAGGCATCATTGGCGCCAGCCCTCGACCTTTGCCGCTCCGTCTGACAGAAACAGCTTCTGCCCATGGTGGCGGTGCTCCCGGCCTGTCTAACACATATGCTGGCGGTTTCCTGTAAGTGACTCTTGTTTGATAGACATGTGTGAAGTCATAGAGCTCTGGTAATTGTCAGATGAAACATAAATCGTTTCATTTACTTGACACGTTACAAACAACGGCGATCACCAGAGCTCTCTGAAAATATGGCACCAGTGAATATATTGTTACCAATAGACTTGACCCCTTGTAGTATGTAATGCAGTTTTGCCAGCGTATTTGCGGTTCTGCACCGCCAAAAACGAAATGATTTTCTCTTACTACAGATTGCATGGGAGATTATGTGTTATTTTTAATGTATGTCGATATATATATATATACACACACACACACACACACACACACACACATATATATATATATATATATATATATATATATATATATATATATATATATAGTCGTTGGTAAAAGACAAAGGGAGACAATCATAAGACTGATGCTTCCTTCACTACGGTGCTAAGAGGTAAAGAGTAGTTCTGACTTCGTTACGGCCAAAGAAGAAAAATAGTGAAAAGAGAGAGAACCTCACACCGCCTCAACCGACAAAAAAAAAGATTATAGTAATTAGATAAGAAGATATACGAGATCTCAGGCAGGGGCCTCAACTCTGGACTGACTGTCATATTTGAGACCCAGACATTGGATTAAGGTGTTAGATTGTGGTAGAAATAGTGACTGTAAAAACTAAAAGAGACTAAACAAACGAATCAAAAACAGTACAAAAATAGCTCTTTATTTATCAACTGCTACAAATTCTGGTGACAATTTGTGTTCAAACACATTGAATAAAGCATTCAATAAGGGATGTTCAATTACAGATACAACAGACAACTGTATATATCAAACAACAACAGTGGGTAACACCCAACCAATCAACACCACTTAAGACAACAGGGTACACCAAGTACCACAACACAGGTGCTCCAAACAATAGCTGGTTAGACTGACACTATAAAGAACTTTGACACAAGCAACACTGCACAGACAATAAGGCACTACAAAAACATAGGTTACACAACATAAACCCCAAGACGCGACATAAACAAGAGTTGTGACAATTTACTATCCCACCAAGAACCCAGGCCTGCTGACACTAACTAGTCAGCCGCTCCTGTAACAATGGAAAACACAATCTATGATTATCATGGTAAAGGCAACATATTAAACACATGAAGCAATGAGCACATGCAATATAACATTTGAATTAACCTACATATAACAAATGTCTTCCATCAAATTATCCACTTTGCTATTCCCTCTAGTTGTACTACTGCTATCATGAGACTACATCTCTAATGGTTAAATACAACAGTCAATGATGCATCATCAGATCACCCACTATTGTCTTCTCCAGTCGTGCCACTGCTGTCATGAGATTACACTTGATATTGCTAGGATAGAACACCTTCTAATGCAACAACCTCAGCCTGCTCCACCTACCCATACAGCCCAGCATTCACTTACCCCAGACATCACAAGCAAATGCAACATCTCAACACTGATTTGGCTAACAAACATCAGACACTGCAAGCAATCACAACATCTCAACACTGATTCAGTTAACACACACCAGAATGACATCTGTGTGCTGACAAATTGGGTTACCTTCCCTGCCTACCAAAATAGCTACATTTACCAAGGAACCCATAATCAGTTCCCTGTCCACACCTTACAGAGTATTTTATACATTAATTTGCACCAAGTCACCGGTAACACAGGACAACACAGTATTTCCTATAGACCACAAGTTCATGGAACACTATCAATGTTCAACCCAAGATATTGTCACAACTAAACACTACCTACTATATTCTCAGCCTAATGCTCAACAATTCCCTACCCACTGTTATGCTCACCGGCAACTGTTTCGCTAACACACCGTACTCTTTTCCCTAATATAAAACATATATTGACAGGTTGAACTCCTGTGTTCCACATCTGATAGTACACTTTACTCCTATGCAACAATACACAACATTATGAACTCTGCCACCATCAGACACTAAGTTACCTCAACATAGGGACTTCACTGGACAACTACCTCAACAATGTCCCAGTTTGCATGAAGAGTACCAGCACTAATATGATACTGTGCAAGTTACAGCATCTGATTAGCATTACAAACGAACAACCAGCAAGCAAAACATGTCTAACTATGAAAAGCAATAGACATACATACAATGTGGAAACACCATACTTGTAGAATGTGACAATGTAACCTTACACATAGAAGAATCACAACATTCACAGAAAGTTAAAGATAAACATTTATTACACAGGAACTCATTTAGGGACTCTCTGATGCCCCTAAGATAGCTCATAAAATAAACACACAATATTACTAAGTGAAAGTACACCAAATAGTGGCCAGAGTGCCTCATTCTTCCTATGATACACCGGTTATAAATTTTGCTATCTTACACTTCATGTCGCATAGCAAGTGCATATATCTTTGCGAAAGGTGGTACGTAGCAATAAATCACATCCTTCCCCTGGTAAAACAATCACCCTGTTTTACTACACATAAAACTCCCAGTTTGATACACTAGCACAAACACTACTGCATTCTGGTAACAGATGTGACACCAGACTTCAATGCTAAATAAGAAACCCCTTTACCAATATCAGTTCCAGATGCACCTGCCTGTTCTCCCTCAATACAGCCACACTTCATTCGCAGTTACGATTGCACTATGATTGCTGATACGCACCCCGCGTATTAAGATGCATTATTTCCTACGCCTAGTAGCTATCAATCTGCATGGCGTCCCTACAATTCAACACATTATTTCCTTTACTTCTATTTATTACCTACATGTCCTAACTACATAGCTTAACCATTAACCCATCACTGCCACATTTAACATGTAAGTACTCTTCTCTGCTTTACACATGTTATAAATATTACACCTATATTATGGTTATTTTCCCCTACTCGTTGCTTTGGAGTGTTCATACCCAACACTTGACCAAACATCCAATGTGATGCTCACCATAATCACAGAATAATCCTGTAAACATATCTTGCTGCTGTATACACATACACATATGATTCTCACCACTCTGTTGTTAAGTAACCTTCATTTCTAGCAACCTCACAAGCACTTACTCCCTTCCATGCCAACATGGCCTACATGGCACCATGTGGCATTATTTCAGTCTTTACTATAAACTAATTTATGACCCCACACATTGTATATTTTGGTGAATCTCCCACATATCTATTTAGCCAGTAACACATTAATGCCATAGGATAACCATGTAAAATAATTCCCAACAAAATAATCTTGTGCCAGCATGGCTGGCAGGACATGACATTAGTCTCTATGATACTTAACCACCATCAATGACCTATTCTACATATTTCACATCACCATTGTTTGATTGCTGACATCTCTATGTGTTACATGTTATTTTCATAACGCTTTAGGGAAACTAAATCCTTCTGTAGAACAGCTCATTTCAATAGCACTTATTCATATTATCTATTTATATTTCTTTGTTCCTACAAGCTCACCTAACTAGCAATTATTTTCACCCACGTCTGTTTCACCATGTAAACACTTTCAAGTTGGTAAACTGGCGTGTGCTGCGATTATACAAATATTTATTAAATTAAACATTTTAAACTTAATCAGTTAAAACTTACAGTTTTGTCACAACATTAGTTGACCCAAATCAACTCAGGGAATTGTTCCCACACCTGACAACAACAGAACAGCACTGAACTGAAGGCCATGCTGCCCGCATCTCTCATCAGCACAAAGGACTGCTAAAACAAAACTGGCTTCCGATTCCTTTGTTAAGCCAAGTTTCGGTGTGGCCAGGTTTTTAACTCGAGATAGACCAAACCAAAATTTCGTTGGTTTGGCGCTACCACATATATATATATATATATATATATATATATATATATATATATATATATATATATATATATATATATATATATATATATATATATATATATATAATGACCTACAGATTTCTACAATGTGTGAGTAGTATACCAGGAATTTGCCGACGACATAGTGCTTTTAAGTTCAACACACCCAGATGCCCAAGAGAAAATAAACAATATCCAAAATGTTTCAGGACAAATTGGTCTCCAAATTAACACTGCAAATACAAAAACCATTGATCTTACCAACAGTTCAGACGACACCAAATTAAACAACCATGTTCTTGAAAATGTCAAAGGCTTCACATATCTAGGAAGCAAAATGACATCTACAGGGGACTCAACGACAGAAATATTATCTAGAATCGCACTGGCATCTGGTGCCTTCAATAAATTGTCAAACATCTGGAAGTCAAAGACACTCAGCAAACATGCGAAACTTAAAATCTTCAACTCTTGTGTGATTCCAGTGCTAACGTATGGATGTAAGAGTTGGAAATCAACGGTAGCTTTAGATAAAAAAAAATTAGACAATTTTGAGAACAAATGTCTTACAAGAATTATAAACCTCAACTGGGCAGATTTCAGAAAAAATACGCAAATAAGACAAGAGACTAAGCAAGATATTGTATCAAATTTTATTTTAAAAAAACGCCGTTGGAACTACATCTGCCATGTACTCAGAAGGGACAAGACAAGACTCCCAAACCAAGCCCTCTTATGGTCACGAGTAGGGAAAAGAAAACGAGGAAGACCAAGAGAGACCCTGCGTAGAACCATCATCAGGGAAGGCTCATTCAACGGCCAAGTGAACATCCAGGATCTACAGCACGTAACAGCGAACCGCCGGACATGGGGAGTCATGACTTCTGCCCTATGCGCCGCCTTAGGCTCAAGCGGAAAGACTAACTAACTATGAATAATATAAGAACATTAAACAACAAAATGAATATTGCATAAATAACAGAATATATAGATACATATTTTGACAACATAAACCACCAAAGAAGTCTGGATCAATAGTCGTGTAACTATACAACTAGAATTCAACGTACTCAAAGATAATCATCAATGTATAAGAAACACAACACCAGATCAAATAAAGAAACACAACACCAGAATATCAAATAAAAGCATGCCCACAACAGACAATAATAACAGTCACCTCAGAAATAAAAGAGTGGCCACTTTTCAAATACACCGCCATTTTAGTTGAAAACCAACATATAACTGTCGCTTAAAAAAAAAAAAAAAAGAAACAACGTAAAACCATCGATATTTCCTTAAATTGCTACACCCCTACCCGTTTTTGGTGGCTCCAGTTTGTGACGTAAGCGATAGCATCTAATTAAGGATATAAGAGAAAATCCTAACGTTTATGGCGGTGCGGTAAAACTACATTATATAGTACTACCGCTTCGCCACGAAGAGCTAGTTACATGCAGCATGTAACACTGTAACGTGTGACTGTTATTGCTATCTCTGGCACTTTAGGGTTACTGTAACTGTCAAGTATGGCAGTGTTGTACGCGTAATATGAATACCTTTAAGGCAGCATTATTAAATGCTTGCCACCTGTAATATTCTACTGTTTTGTCACTAGAAAGGTTCGTGTGGTCTTAAATTTTCAAAAGTGATCTTGTAGTATTTATTTAATTGCCATGTAAACTTTAAACTATTCTTGCAATCAGTGCGTTGAAAGAAACTAACTCACATATAGAACTGGTTAACTTCATCAGAAGGCAAAAGTATAGAAGATATCTGAGTATGTCATGAGATGAAGAGAGTTGGATTGCGTCAATAACAGTAAGGTTAGATAGGAGGAGAGGGAGGGGAAGACCGAGAGAGAAGATACTGGACAGTTTGCATCATGGTATGGAGAAACAATGGTATGGAGAAACAATGGTATGGAGAAACAATATTTATGGAGAAACAAAGGTGTCAGTAATGATTGGCAGTAAACAAGTAGAGGAATGCGGACAGACATGGTTGTCACCGTCACATAGAGTACAAGGAGATTGTTGAGTGGTTCAGGTGCTTCCTCTATTTCCATGACAACAGCGCACACTCAAGGCTTGCATCATGTAATGGATGACATTCTACATTCTATTGAAGTGTTCTTCAGTCTACTCTCATCATGTATCTGTCCTGTCGAAGTGTTCTTCAGTCTACTCTCATCATGTATCTGTCCTGTCGAAGTGTTCTTCAGTCTACACTCATCATGTATCTGTCCTGTTGAAGTGTTCTTCAGTCTACTCTCCTCATGTATCTGTCCTGTTGAAGTGTTCTTCAGTCTACACTCCTCATGTATCTGTCCTGTTGAAGTGTTCTTCAGTCTACTCTCCTCATGTATCTGTCCTGTTGAAGTCGTGTCTCTAATCATTGGTGTCTCTAATTTTTGGGGTTGTTACTTGTTGTTGTTGTGTTTTGTTACTTGGTGTTATTTGAGAATTATCTGTAAGACATGACAGTAGTAGTAAAAGCAGTACCAGTAGTAGTAGTAGAAGTAGTAGTTATAGCAGTAACATTGGAAGTAGTAGCAAAAGCAGCACCAGTAGTAGTAATAGCTGTAGTCGTAGTAGTAGTAGTAGTATTAGTATTAGGTAGTAGTAGTAGTAGTAGTAGTAGTAGTAGTAGTAGTAGTAGTAGTAGTAGTAGTAGTAGTAGTAGTAGTAGTAGTAGTAGTAGTAGTAGTAGTAGTAGTAGTAGTAGTAGTAGTAGTAGCCATAGGAGTAGTTGTTGTTGTTGTAGCTTTCTCAGTAATAGAAGCAGTAGTAGTTGTAATTGTAGTTGTAGTAGTAGTTGTAGCCGGCTTCGTGGCTTAGAGGTTATCACTTTTCTCCGTAATCTCGTATACTCTAGTGGGTAACGTGATGACGGTGAGAACCAGCAGTGGTTCGAATCGCATCGGTAACTTACGGGGTATGTGAGCCGGCCGCTCAGAAAGCAATGGCAAACTACTGAGCGTAATCTTGCCAAGAAATCAACATACAGCTGAAAGATGCTGGTGTTGACAGCAATGTCTTGTAAAAAAAAAATAAAGTAGTAGTTGTAATTGTAGTAGTGTTTGCTGTAGTAGTATTACAAGCAGTTGGAGTAGTAGTAGTCGTAGTAATAGTAGCATTAATAGTTGTAGTGGTGCTAGCAGTAGTCGTAGTAGCAGAATTATTGGCAATGGTGGTAGTTTTCATTGTTGTGCGTGTGTTTGTTGGTTGTTGTAGCCACATTGATACAGAATTACTAGTATGAAGTAATGGTAATGTCGCCATGTTGCCAGGTGGCTGGACAAGCTTGGGCTCTGTGCCAAGTATCGAGTGACCCGCGTGTTCAGACAGACGATCTACGGCGGGGATTATGCAATCCTCGGACCCAATTTTGACCCCAGACCTGTGAGTACTTAGTGGACATAAGGCGCTCACGGGCTGCGGGTTCTTGTCTTAATGTGTGTATGTGTTTTTTTTTTTAAAAAGAGATTGATAGAGACAAACTCTCTCTCTCTCTCTCTCTCTCTCTCTGTCTCTCTGTCTCTCTCTCTCTCTCTCTCTCTCTCTCTCTCTCTCTCTCTCTCTCTCTCTCTCTCTGTCAAGTTATACAAAATGTATATGTTCGCAAGACATGATCGTACAGTGGTTAGAACATTCATCATCTTCATTTATCATGTGCCATGCCGATAAGCGTAGGCGGTCATGTTTTGCCATCTCACGCAATCACCAGAGTCGTGGATTATTTCAGTGTTCTTGTCTCCAGGTATTTATTTCTCTGCCTTCCCCTTGTTCTCCCCCCCCCCCTCTCTCTCTCTCTCTCTCTCTCTCTCTCTCTCTCTCTCTCTCTCTCTCTCTCTCTGTCAAGTTATACAAAATGTATATGCTCGCAAGACATGATCGTACAGTGGTTGGAACATTCATCATCTTCATTTATCATGTGCCATGTCGATAAGCGTGGGCGGTCATGTTTTGCCATCTCACGCAATCACCAGAGTCGTGGATTATTTCAGTGTTCTTGTCTCCAGGTATTTATTTCTCTGCCTTCCCCTTGTTCTCTCCCCCCCCCCCCCCCCCCCCCCCGATCTTGCCACTTTTCACCAAGTTCTTCAATTTATTTCTTTTCCTAACGTTTCCATAAAATTGTGACTGTTTACGTCTAATTTCTCTCATCAGTTCACGGTTTTCATTTGTGTCTTGTAGGACATGGTCATTTGTTTTTCTGTCTGTCCAAGATATTCTTTGCATTCTGTTCAGAAACAATATGCGGATGATACAGTATTGACTGCAGGATCTGCAACATATAGTAGATGCGGCTGTTGCACACAGTGAACAACTAGGGTTTGAATTAAATTGTAAAAAGACACGGTTTATCGTCGTCACCAGGAAGAATGAAGTGCCACACTGTAATTTACAAGTAAATGAGACTATTTTTAAACAAGTGAATCGGTACAATTATCTCGGAACAGTTATAACATCTGATGGGACATGCATTGAAGCGATTAGAACAAGAATCGCCATGGAGATAGTTGCCTTTTGCAAGATGTAAAACACATTGACCAATAAAAAGATGTCATTTGCAACGAAAAACAAAGAGTGTTGAGGTGCTACATAGAACCTTTACTTGTTGAAATTCGTATGACAGCATGCAAGTTTCAGTCCAGAAATAAAGACCTGTTCTTAGATTTGTTGATCTTCAAGCAAGAAAATGCTTGTTCGAAAATGTATATTGATCAAAACAATGATAAAAGTTTAGCTGCAAAGCTTTCAAGTTGAGAAATGATTCTTCTGATAAAGATCCATAGAAATCCAGCAAACCATCTGACTTGAATTTCATTTCAGGTCATGATCTGCTTGTAAGTCAAGCAGCTCCAACTGTGTGTCCTCTGTGGCTGTATCAGCTACTGCACTATAGGGGAACTAAGAATATTGATATGTGGCTCTAAGTTCTTTAAATCTTAGATTCTCCATCCAAATTCTTCAGTCAATGCACGTAATTGGGCTTTGTACTGTTCAGTCATTTCACCAGAAATTGTTTCTTGTTTCAGCAAAGGGAAATGACAAAACCTTTTTTCAATTGCTTGTCTGGAAAATAGTGAGAATTTTGCCTGAAATGATTTTTTATGTACATAAAATTCATGTGCAAACACACCATTGCCCAGAAGTTTGACATTCAGTTCATGTAATTTTTCCATAATTTCAATGGCAAACGTAAAGTCTAACTTCCACTTTTTATTGACAATGTTAGTATTAAAGTCACATTCAATGCTCTTCATCTCTCAAAACATCACTATTTCTTCTCTGAGGTACCACATTCGCCTCAAAACCTTGCCGAAACTCGGCCATCGAACACTGGTGTGGTACAGGACATCAAGTCCTCTTGATCTGATGAGGTTGATGACACTGACAACTGGGTCAATGACATGCTTGATATTCAAAACAGTTTTACACAGATTTTCTTCATGGATCACGCAGTGAAGTAGTAATAATGTGTGGTCAGGATAGTATGCTTTAATCTTATCAGTTATCAACTTTACCAGACCTTTCCAGTCAAAGCACGAGCTCCGTCAATTGTAACACTTGCCATCATGTTCCACACCAACCCAGTTCTTTCAATATATTTAGTAACAGCATTGAATATATCATGGCCTGTGGTTGTGTCTATGAGTGACTCAACACTCAGTAACTTTTCAGTGAGTTTGAAAGAAGTGTCTATTCCACGTATAAATATCAATAATTGTGCAGTATCATGCACATCGGTCCTCTCATCCAACGCAAGAAAGTACCACAAATATTGTTTACTTGTATCTTGAAGGTTATGCATCAAATTGTCACTTATTTTGTCAACACTTCTGAATACAGTTCTCCTTGATAAAGTAATGTTGTCAAATTTGTTTCTTTGCTCTTGACATATGTTTGCTGCTTCTAGCAAACATTAACTTGATGAACTCGTTATCGGAAAATGGCTTGTTCTGTTTTACAATTCTGTGTGACAGCACAAGACTAGCTTCTCTTGCAGCATCTTGATTTCTTCGGTTGTTAAATTGTGTCCGAAATAGGAATGTTTTATTTGATAATGTCTTTTTAAATTGTATCCTTGAAGACAGTCACGACACAACATTGTAAATGTGGAAATAATTTATAACAGTAAAAAAAACTTTTAAATGTAATATTTTCTTGCAAAATAAATCATTTTATTCACAGGAGAAATATCTGTTCTGCAAAATATCATCCTTATAAAATTTCTACATTTCGATAAATATTTCTCTATATTAACATCGATAAATTCGCATTTTAACATTACATTATAAAGGTCAATGTCTGTTCACAAAAATAGAACATTAGAAAGAAATTTTATCAAAAATGTTTAAACTAACATAAAGGTACATGAAATTCTGTAAAATGCAACAAAATGGCATAAAAACGAAGTGAACATTTTTATTTCAAAATGCCATCGAGGGCCGCATAATATCAGTTGCGAGCCCCATGCGGTCCGCGGGCCGTAGTTTGCCCACCCCTGTTCTAAGGCATTGATAATTTATGTTGTGATGTTGTCTGGACCCGGGGTCTTGCCAGTTTTCATATGTTTTTGCTTTGCATATCCTTTACAGGACATCGCTGTCACCATCAGCATCTTTCAGCTGATTGTTGATTTCTTGGCAAGATCACGCTCAGTAGTTTGCCATTGCTTTCTGAGCGGCCGTCTCACATATCCCGTAAGTTACCGACGCGGTTAGAACCGCTATCGATTCTCGCCGTCGTCAGGTTACTCACGAGAGTTTACGGGATTACGGAGAAAGTCGCTAACCACTCGGCCAGAGAGACCGGCTCAGTTTTCATATGGTTAAGAAAATTCTGGACTTCCATCTTGAAACTTGATCGTCCATCATTATTATTCCGAATATCATATTGTTCTTCTCTTGTATCGTCATAAAGGTGTTTCACATAATCTGTCCAGACATGTAAAATCTGATCTTGTTCTATTATAATTTTTACATCTTTTGTTTTCAGGCAGTCGGTTGATATAGGTTTTTTTTTCTTTTTAAACTTATTATTATTATTATTATTATTATTATTATTATTATTATTAGTAGTAGTAGTAGTAGTAGTAGTAGTAGTAGTAGTAGTAGTAGTAGTAGTAGTAGTAGTAGTAGTAGTAGTAGTAGTAGTAGTAGTAGTAGTAGTAGTAGTAGTAGTAGTAGTAGTAGTAGTAGTAGTAGTAGTAGTAGTAGTAGTAGTAGTAAGCTCCTGAATTCTTGTGTGCATTAATTTCGTATTTTTACTGTTGTGTTGTTGTTTTCAATTTATATGCAATTTTGTCCAAGCCATGCTTCTTTTTCCTCCTTACACCCATGTAACACAGTTGCCCAGGGGTCTATCGTCAGTGGCGAATTCTGACCAGAGCGGTTTTGGTTGTTGGGGTTGTCAGGGTGTAATCATGATACATTTAGGTAGCAATGCAGACACAGGAGGAGAGTTTAGATAGTTTGTTCTCTGGGTCAAAAAGGTAAAGAGAAATAGAGTGAGACCCATAAACAATATGGGGAGAAAAAAGAGACAGAAGTGAATAATAATGATCATGCAGGATAACGAGGACTTGGTATACGTATGTTGAGAACCTATGCTCCGTTTGCGACAAAACAAAGAAAGAAGAAGGAGAAGGATGGGGAGAAGGAATGCTGGTGGTGGTGAAGAAGAAAACAAATACGAAGAGGAAGAAGGAAACAAGGAAGAGAAGAATAAGGAGGAGGAGGTAAGGAATGTAGAAGTGGTTGGGCTCATGTGTTGACATTTCAGTGATGCCCAGGACGTCATTTACATATATCTTATAAAACACTGTGCGATTGCGAAACCTGGTCAGGTGTACTTTCTGATTACAGTACCACTTTCTGTTGTTGTGATTATATGGCCACTTTTTTGTTGTGATTATATAACACTTTATGTTGTTGTGATTATATAATAACTTTCTGTTGTTGTTATTACAGTACCACGTTCTATTGTTGATATTACAGTATTACAGTCTACTGTTGTTATCACAGGAATACTATCTGCTGTTGTGATTACGTGACTACTTTCTGTTGTGATTACAGTACCACTTTCTATTGTTATGACCACAGGACTACTATCTCTCGCTGATATTTAAGAAACTGATTGAAGGCCCGGTGTTCAGTGCGAGTCTGAAAGTGGAGAACAAGAATCTCAGAGTGTACGCCAACTGTGCTCGCAGGGATGCGTAAGTAGTACCATGGGCTGTACCTTTTTTTCTGTTTCCATCGTGTCTGTGACTCCGTCAGTTGTTTCCATCGTGTCTGTGACTCCGTCAGTTGTTTCCATCGTGTCTGTGACTCCGTCAGTTGTTTCCATCGTGTTTGTGACTCAGTCAGTTGTCTCCATCGTGTTTGTGACTCAGTCAGTTGTTTCCATCGTGTCTGTGACTCAGTCAGTTGTTTCCATCGCGTCTGTGACTCAGTCAGTTGTTTCCATCGTGTCTTTGACTCAGTCAGTTGTTTCCATCGTGTTTGTGACGTCGTCAGTTGTTTCTATCGTGTCTGTGACGTCGTCAGTTGTTTCCATCGTGTCTGTGACTCCGCCAGTTGTTTCCATCGTGTTTGTGACTCAGTCAGTTGTTTCCATCGTGTTTGTCACGTCGTCAGTTGTTTCTATCGTGTCTGTGACTCCGTCAGTTGTTTCTATCGTGTCTGTGACGTCGTCAGTTGTTTATATTGTGTCTGTGACTCCGCCAGTTGTTTCTATCGTGTCTGTGACTCCGTCAGTTGTTTATATTGTGTCTGTGACTCCGCCAGTTGTTTCTATCGTGTCTGTGACTCCGTCAGTTGTTTCTATCGTGTCTGTGACTCCGTCAGTTGTTTCTATCGTGTCTGTGACTCCGTCAGTTGTTTATATTTTGTCTGTGACCCCGTCATTTGTTTCTGATCACACTAGCAATTCTAGTACAGTGCACTAACGCTGACTAAACATTTCTCCCACATTCCGTCGTTGTCAGTGTTCCATGACAATGTTTCTATCTATTCCCTAGAACGGCTTCATCTGGTCTTTGAATGTTGCATGTCCTGTTCATAATGTTGTGATTAACCATATGTTGATTTTATAGTCGATTTTAGTTCAGTAGTTTGCTATGAAGCTGGTCTCTCTGGCCGAGGGATTACAATACTTTCTCCGTAATCCCGTTTATCACGCAGAGTCTCGTAGCGGGCGAGAACTGGGAGCGGTTCTACCCCCGCTGGTGACTTGCGGGATAACTGAGCCGGCTGAAAGCAATGGCAAACTACTGAGCGTAATCTTGCCAAGAAATCAACAGACAGCTGAAAGATGCTGCTATTGACAGCGATGTCCTGTAAAGGATATGCGAATAAAAATAAAAAAAAGTTTGCTATGGCTTTCTGAACGAGAATTCAACATGTGCGACTGAACCTCATGTGGAATTGCCTACTACATCTTCGTCAGCGCACAGGAAGCTTAAGCGTATATGCGATAGATGTATAGACCGCGCTGACCTCTGATTGTTGCATGTCCATTGCAGGACGTTGCGATAAACCCAGGGCTTATTGTCTTGGCAATTTTAAGTCCCGCAGTTTGCCATTGCTTTCAGAACGAGAAGCCAACATGTCAGCCTGAACTACTCTTGTCTACCAAGAGTATATCTAGTTCATGATCATGTTCAATCTGTCTGTTACTCACTCATACGTCAATGATGGCGTAATAGGCACCAGTGCAACTTATTCGTAAGCCCGCTTACCCGCGTTCGAAACACAGCTATGACCGATTTGGCAGATGACCGCGTTGCGCTGGGTTTCAACGAGTTGGTATGGGAGCCTGTGGCTCAGAAAGCAATGCGAAACTACTGAACATAAACTTGCCAAGACATCAACAACAGCAGTAAAATGCTGGTGTTGAAAGCGATGTCCTGTTTTAAAAAAAAAAAAAAAGAAGAAGAAGAAGAATGTTATGTTAACGTCTGGGAGTAACAATATTACGCTATGTTGTGCATCTGGTTGAGTAAAAACTGTATATTGAAATCTAGGAATCGGTAATGCTGTTATCATGGCATCTAGAACTTGTGTAATAATGGTATCTGAACATCTAGGAGTCGAGTAATATTGTTATTTGGACATTATCGAGTTGTGCAATTGGGTTATTTGAAGTTTGCATATTGTTATATGCGTCTCTAAACTGTGGCTATGAATGTTATTTCTGCTCCTAAATATTAAGAATTAATATTTCCTGAAGTCCTAGAACGTAAATTCTAATGTCACCTGGGACGCTAGAAATCGAGAATTATTGTTACCTATAACCTAAGAAGACTGCAGTCAGGTCTTAGTCAGATATGACTGAGCTACCGTATAACAGTAGACGGTACTATCTGGTTTCTGTTAGCGCCGAACGTTGGGCGGCGCTTACCAAACCCGACACCCCACATTGTGCCAACGGCTTCGGGCGGAAGAGCGCAATTGGGAGGGTACAAGCCTTACCCTGGTGCGAGGAAATGCAAGCTAAAGACAAAATTGTCATGGCAGGGCAGACCAGGCCCTAAGCCTTGGTTGGCCACTGGTCTAGGATCGAAGCTCCGACAGGCGGACAGTTAGAGCATTGCTTTGCTGATCCGGCAGCTTCTGCAGCTTGTCTTGTTCCAGATGTAGGGGTGTTACCTTTCCTCTGGAGTGAACTAGGCAGGCCGAGAGAGGGATCATGCTGCATGGGCAACACATGATCTCTATATTTTAGCCCAGGCTTTGTGCTATGGAGAGGCAATAACTCCATCCCTGGTCTTAACTGGTCTCGGAATCAAAGCGAGAGGCAACTGTTACGGGTTATAAGTCCTTGTCAGTTGGCGTAGACATGGGGCGCCACGCGTTGCCTCTGACGGTGGGAGACACCTATAGGTGTCACTGATCAGCTACCGCCCGCCTCAAGCTGGGCAGCCCCCAGCCAATTGGGTGCTGATCCGCCACAGCCTGCCTGCTTCAATGGGTGCTTGGGGCTAGGACAAAATCTGAAACGCAGGCTGTAAAACCAATGCACCAGGTACAAACAAAAATATAAATAGAAACCTCAAGCTACGGCTTGCAACCTGGAACGTGAGAGCCATGTGTCCAGGATTTTCCACTGACTTGACCAATATTGACGATGTGAGAAAAACGGCTGTGATTGATGCCGAACTCAATCGTCTTAACATTGATATTGCTGGCCTGCAGGAGACTCGCCTCGCTGAGGAAGGGTCACTCAGGGAAAACAACTACACCTTTTTCTGGAAGGGTAAAGGGCAGGCAGAAAAAAGGCAACACGGTGTGGGCTTTGCAGTAAAGAATTCGCTACTGGGAATGATTGAAATTCCAGCAGGAGGAAATGAAAGACTATTATCCCTGCGCTTGGCAACCTCTTGTGGGTTTGCCACCATTATTAATGCATATGCACCGACACTCGATTCCTCTGATGATGTGAAGGATTTGTTCTATGAGGAGTTAGACTCTGTGATCAAGGCAGTTCCAAAATCCGACTACATTTATATGCTCGGTGATTTCAATGCTCGTGTGGGCAAGGACTCGAGTTCATGGCCAGTGTGCCTTGGAAAATACAACATCGGTCGCATGAATGAAAATGGGCAAAGGCTGCTGGAGCATTGCACCAGTAATGACCTATGTATTACAAACTCTTTTTTTAAAACAAAAGAGATGCATAAGGTCACATGGAAACATCCAAGATCCGGCCATTGGCACCAGCTGGACTTCATCATCACACGGAGACAACATCTGAACCATATATCATTGACTCGTAGTTACCACAGTGCTGACTGTGATACGGATCATTCTTTGGTTGTTGCAAGGGTTAGACTGAGACCAAAGAGAATCTACACAGCTAAACACAAATCTAGCCCCAGGATTAATATTATTAACACTCATGATCCTGAAAAGTGCTTTCAGTTTCAACAGCAACTTGAAGACGCTTTCACTGATACACCAGAAAATTGTACAGTAAATGATAAATGGAATAAACTTAAGGAAACTCTTTGTAAAACTGCCGTAAAGGTTTACGGCACTGTGGATCATAAGAGGCAGGACTGGTTTGCGGCCAACAGCGAGACTCTGCAGCCCTTGATTGATAAGAAGAAGAAAGCTCTCTTAAGAAACAAGGAAAGACCAACGCGTAACACTCTGAGTGAGCTAAGGCATGCTAGGAAGGACGTGCAAAAGGCTGCCAGGCAGTGTGCAAATGATTATTGGATCAAGTTATGTGAGTCCATTCAAATCGCAAGTGATAAGGGAGACATAAGAAGCATGTATGAAGGAATAAAGAAAGCCTGTGGTCCAGTGATCAAAAGACGTGCACCATTGAAAACCTTGACTGGAGAAGTCATCACTGATAAGAAACAGCAGATGGACAGATGGGTAGAGCACTATTTGGAGCTTTACTCAAGTGAGACCAAACTAGCGGATAATGCCCTCAACGCCATAGAGGCTCTACCAACTCTTGACCACCTGGACACACTTCCCACCATAACAGAAGTTAAGTGTGCTATAAATGAACTTGCATCTGGCAAGGCTCCAGGTAAGGATGGGATTCCAATAGAGGTTATCAGGAGTGGGCAAGACACACTCACTATACAGATCCACCAGCTAATAGAGCTATGCTGGCGTGAAGGACAAGTCCCACAGGATTTCAAAGATTCAAGCAACATAACACTGTACAAGAACAAGGGCGATCGGAGCGACTGCAACAACTATAGGGGTATCTCACTTCTGTGTATTGTTGGAAAAGTATTTGCCAGAATTGTTCTGCGCAGACTTCAAGTCCTAGGAGATCAAGTCTACCCCGAATCACAGTGTGGCTTTCGACAGAACCGGTCTACCACTGATATGATATTCTCATTGCGACAAATGCAAGAAAAATGCCGTGAACAGAATCAACCACTGTTTATTGCCTTCATCGACCTCACAAAGGCATTTGATTTGGTCAGTCGTGAGGGTCTGTTCAAGGCACTAAAGAAGATTGGCTGCCCACCAACTCTTCTGTCTATTGTGGAATCGTTCCACACAGGCATGAAGGGTATAATCAAGTTTGATGGTGCAACTTCTGAAGAATTTGAAATCAAGAGTGGAGTTAAGCAAGGTTGTGTACTAGCTCCCACCCTCTTTGGAATATACTTTTCACTTCTACTGAAATATGCATTTCGTGATCAGGATGGTGGTATATACATTCACTCACGCTCAGATGGCGGCCTCTACAATGCTCAGAGATTGAAGGCTAAGACCAAAATTAGGAGGGTACTGATCAGAGAGTTGCTTTTTGCAGATGATGCTGCAGTTACGACCCACTCTGAGGAAGAATTGCAATGTCTACTATCTGCATTCTCCAATGCTTGTTCTGAATTTGGTTTAACAATTAGCAAAAAGAAGACACAGATTATGTCACAAGGTGCACATGGGGTACCATCAATCTTTATTGACGACGCCGAACTAGAGATAGTAGATCATTTTACATATCTAGGATCGGTGGTAAATAGCAAATTATCCCTAGATCAGGAAATCAACATCCGGATTGGTAAGGCAGCAACAACAATGAACAGGTTAAGAAAAAGAGTCTGGGAGAACAGGAAGCTTACTGCCAAAACATCAAGCCTGTGTCCTTAGTACTCTTCTCTATGGCAGTGAAACCTGGACAACTTACTCACACCAAGAGAACAATTTAAACAGCTTTCATATGCGGTGTCTGCGAAGAATTCTTGGTATTAAGTGGCAAGACAAAATCACAAATACTGAAGTATTGGAAAGATCAGGTTGTGTGACAGTTTATTCCATGCTCAGTCTTCGTAGACTTAGATGGATAGGACATCTTAGGCGGATGGATGATGGTAGAATACCAAAGGATATCTTTTTTGGTGAATTACAGATGGGTAAGAGATCTCAGGGTCGGCCTCTACTACGATACAAAGATGTGTGTAAGCGGGACATGATTGATACAGGCATTGATAATGCACATTGGGAGCAAGTCGCCACTAAACGTGTTGCATGGAGGGCAAATATCAGAAATGGAATAAAGTCAAAGGAGAAAATTATTGCAGAAAAGTCACACACCAAGCGTTTGAGACGTAAGATGGTGCATGATGGTGGAAATGACCACGTGTTCACATGCACCCACTGTGAACGGACATTTACAGCGCAAATTGGCCTTATCAGTCACACTCGCTACCGCCATAGTTAAAAGTTATTATGCCTTTTTAAAGCACAAACTATCGTCTGTCAAGACGGCAAGGTGCCAATGTAATGTAATAACCTAAGAAATAATACTACCTGGACTACTAGAACCTGAGAACTAATTTTACTTGGGCCCGAACATCTGAGAAATAATATTACCTGGACTACTATAACCCGAGAACTAACACCACCAGTACTACTAGAACATGAGAACTAGCACTACCTGGACTACTAGAACCTGAGAACTAATACTACTTGGACCACTAGAACTTGAGAAATAGTATTACCTGGACCACTAGAACCTGAGAAATAGTATTACCAGGACTATTAGAACATGAGAACTAGTATTACCTGGACTAAAATAACAAGATAACTAGTATTATCTTGACTACTAGAACCTGAGAAATAGTATTACATGGAATACTAGAAACCAAGAACTAATATTACCTGGACTAATATAACAAGAGAACTAGTATTACCTGGACTAATATAACAAGAGAAATAGTATTACCTGGACCACTAGAACCTGAGAAATAGTATTACCTGGATCACTAGAACCTGAGAAATAGTATTACCTGGACCACTAGAACCTGAGAAATAGTATTATCAGAACTATTAGAACATGAGAACTAGTATTACCTGGACTAATATAACAAGAGAACTAGTAGTATATGGACTACTGGAACCTGAGAACTACTTAGTTATTTAGTTAGTTAGTTAGTTAGTCGCAGTTACAACTTCACAGCAACGGGTAGTCCCCATTATGCTCCGTTCCTGTGCCAGTGAACTAGTATTACATGGAATACTAGAAACCAAGAACTAATATTACCTGGACTAATAGAACCTGAGAACTAGTATTACCTGAACTACTAGAACCTACAAACAAGTATTACCCGGACTCCTAACACCCGGTCGGCGCCGTGGCGAAGAGAAAACGGACGCAGTTCGTGATCCCGCATACCGCGTTCAAAACACAGCTGCGGACTATTGGCAGCAGCCTTACATTGGGTTTTTATAAAATGGTATGGGTGCCGGTGGTTCAGAAAGCTATGGTAATCAACTGAACGTAAACTTGCCAAGAGATCATGAAAAGCCAAAAAATGATGGGGTTGACTGCGATATCCTCTAAAGCAGTGATTCTCAACCTTTTTGGCCCGTGCCCCCCTTCACCATATTTTCAGAACGGATTCCCCCCCCCCCTTCATATTCCCTACTTAAAATCCCCCCTCCCGCTCCTGCCCCTACACAGTATACGTAATAATGGAAGCACATACCAAAACAATTCTAGACGTCCACATAAAATGTGATTTGTGGGTCTACTTACTTTATAAGATGAATTTGAGAAGGGGTGAGGCGTACAGAACCGTAAAGTATGAAGGGAAAAACAATATCAAGTAATCGGTTCTTGTATTAACGCGATCTTGAAATAATCTTCACCCCCCCCCCCCACCCCGCTGGAAACACTAAAAATTCACCCCTGGGGGGGGGGGGGGGAGTTCCCCACCGGTTGAGAACCACTGCTCTAAAGGATATGCAACTAACTTTTAACTAGAACCTGAGAACTAGAATTACCTGGATTACTAGAACCTGAGAAATAATATTACATGGGCAACTAGAATCTAAGAACTAGAACTGCCTGTACCTCAAAGACGTGAGAACTAATGCTACTGATTTCCTAGAAGATGAGAACTAATGCTACCTGATTCCCTAGAAAGTGAGAACTAATGCTGCCTTGTCCCCTAGAAGATGATAATTAATGCTACACGGCCCCCTAGAAGATGATAATTAATGTTACATGGTCTCCTAGAAGATGATAATTAATGTTACATGGTCTCCTAGAAGGTGAGAAGATGATAATTAATGCTAACTGGTCCCCTGGAAGATGAGAACTAATACTACCTGGTTCCCTATCAGGTGAGAACTAATGTTTCATGGAAACTGATATTTTCAGATATGCCCCTGGAGCTCTGGTCCTGTACTTCGTGAACGTGGCAGACACAGACGCCATGATATCTCTGCCCCAGTTTCCAGGTGCTAACCTCGACCTTTATCTGCTGACCCCAGGTGACCTCAGTGGACTAACATCCAGGTGAGCACGCCTAGTTTGTCTATTCCAAGATAAGTCATACTTAACACAATAACTGCCTGGCTGAGACGGAGCTACATTAGCGAGGTCTTCAATACAAGGAACTAAACTAAATAAAACTGCCGTTGTCAACTGTATAGGGCAGAATGAGTTAAAGTTATAATGGCGGCCTAATGTGTACACCTATTGATTGGCTAGGCGCCATCTGGCGTTCATGTTTCTCCACAGATCTCTTTTTCTTGGTGTTCTGGATCATCTCTGCCATTGACATTACTCCATGCCACCATCTCAGTCGAGCTAGCATAATTTCTCTGATTTTACCTCTGCCCTTCTCCCACTAGTCTTTCTGGCTATCACGATGTTTTCAAATGCCTCTCTGCGTATTAAATGAATAAAGAACGCTGTTTGTCTCAGTCTTTAAGTTGTATATACTGTTTTAGTTCATTAGCCTCTTTCAGGAGATCATTGTTAGCATCTCTGGCAGTCCACCGTGTTAGCAACATTCGTCTCAGGAACCACAATTCATGCAGGAGTTAACATGTAAATCTCCTACTGCGAGGTTTCCTGGTTGTGGCGACGGTGAGTATACCAGGGCTCGGGGTCACTATCGTGAATATCAGAAGTCCTTGGAAGAGGGGGGAGGCTGATAAGGCTGGATGGTTTGGCGGGCTTGTATGGACATGGTGTTTCTCTACGGGAGAGAAGAAAAGCCTCAATAAAGGTAACTGGATATACTATCTCGTAATGCGACAGATCTGATGCCAGTAGTGGTTTGTCTTTGTTTTCCACATTCACATGAAATGAATTGTGATATTCACATTTCACGGCATTTCCCGTCTGTGGTGAAGAAATGAGTTCATGGCTTTGTCCTGTCGCAGTTGTCCACATGTTTCATACACTTGAACATTTCACGAGGTTGGTACTATATATTCCAGGGTTACACGCTTCTCTTGATTTGGTTGCTTCATCTCGTATTCCACATGCAGCAATATTTAACTGACTCAGTGTCAAACAAACAGCAGGTTTAGACTAGACATAAAGTACACGATTAAATGAACAAGTACTATAATGTAAATTTCTGTTCACTGAGTATTGACATTGCATCACTCGTGTCTTCATGACATTCTAAATCAGGCAGACTAACACTAGTGCTCCACAGCAGAGCCAGCACTCGTGTCTTTATGACATTCTAAACCAGGCAGATCATCACTGGTGCACCAGAGTAGAGCCAGCACTCGTGTCTTCATGACATTCTAAACCAGGCAAACTAACACTATCCTCCACAGCAGAGCCGGCACTCGTGTCGTCATGACAGCCGCAAATTGCTGCCATAAGCAGATTGATCACAGTCCACGCCTTTTCTTTCCATACGAACGTGGAAAGCAAGGGGAAACCGCCAGATGATCTTTCTAAAAATAAATCTATGAGAACAGTAGATACAATATTTAATCCCAGTAGCTATACAAGCATTCCGGAGTATTACACACGTCTCAATCTTTCCAGGGCACATTACTTTCCAGAAGCACATGATTGTGATGTGAGCTGTCTCAGCTCCTGGATAAGTGTTCGCATCACGTGACGCTATTTGTAAACCGTTCTCCGGCTAGTGTACAATCAACCCCGTAGTGACTACACCGTACTGGCAACTTGACAAACAAGAGTTATTGTGTCTTAAAGAAAAAGGAGTAATAACCTCTCCATAACACAGTGTCTGGGCTAAATTGTAGAGACAATGTGTGGCCCATGCAGCATTATCCCGCTCTCGGTCTGCCTATCTTACTCCAGAGGAAATGTAACACTGATACGTCTGGAACAAGACAGCTACAGAAGCTGGCCTGGTAATTATATGGGATAAGAAAATCTATTTTTGGAACATCTGAAGCGCAAATATCAGGGGTTAAATAAAAGATGGCGTCCAATAAACAACTATCCATGCAAGGACAATGGGATTCAGCACAAAGGTTATGAGGAGAAGACACAGTAAAGTCACGTGATCAGATGATTTCAGCATCTGACTCACCGGGTGCTGGTGATTATAGTGGAGCTTTGTATTATCACACCATACCTTGCATTATTGTTAGACACACACACTCACACACAACACTGGGAGCTGGGACAGTGGAAGGTGGGCTAGACAACGTAATACCTGTCGTGGTGGTACTTGTTCCGGGTCGGGGAGGAAAATCCACGCCAACTTCAGTTAGACAGTCGCCAGAACTGTGGGGATGGTACTTGTACAGGGTCGGGGAGGAAAGTCTACGCCAACTTCAGTTAGACAGACGCCAGAACTGTAGGGATCGGACCACGCGGATACAGGAGACTCGCACTTCAAGAATTAATACCATAGTCCTCACGAAATTCACAAACAACAGCAGCTCCATCCTGACAGCTCCATACTGACAGCTCCATACTGACAGCTCCATACTGACAGCTCCATACTGACAGCTCCATGCTGACAGCTACATACTGACAGCACCATCCTGACAGCTACATACTGACAGCTTCATACTGACAGCTACATACTGACAGCTCCATACTGGCAGCTCAATCCTGACAGCTACATACTGACAGCTCCATCCTGACAGCTACATACTGACAGCTCCATACTGACAGCTCCATCCTGACAGCTACATACTGACAGCTCCATACTGACAGCTCCATACTAACAGCTCCATACTGACAGCTCCATACTAACAGCTCCATACTGACAGCTCCATGCTGACAGCTCCATACTGACAGCTCCATGCTGGCAGCTCCATACTGACAGCTCCATACTGACAGCTCCATCCTGACAGCTCCATACTGACAGCTCCATACTGACAGCTCCATGCTGACAGCTACATACTGACAGCTACATGCTGACAGCTCCATCCTGACAGCTACATACTGACAGCTACATACTGACAGCTCCATCCTGACAGCTACATACTGACAGCTCCATACTGACAGCTCCATCCTGACAGCTACATACTGACAGCTCCATACTGACAGCTACATACTGACAGCTCCATACTGACAGTTCCATGCTGACAGCTACATACTGACAGCTCCATACTGACAGCTCTATGCTGACAGCTCCATACTGACAGCTCTATGCTGACAGCTCCATACTGACAGCTCCATGCTGACAGCTACATGCTGACAGCTATATGCTAAATGCTAAGAACATGAGCACACGAATGCCATAATTTCTAGGTCGTAGCCCATGTCACCAAGCTTCTACAAACCAAGCTTCCCTCGGCCTGCTCAGTTTACTCCATAGCAAAGGTAACACAGATACATCTGGAACAAGAACAGCTGCAGAAGCTGCCGGATCAGTCAAGCTATGCCCTAACTGTCCGCCTGTCGGAGCTTCTATCCTATACCAGTTTTGCCTAGCAAGGCTTAAGGTCTGGTCTGCTCTGCCATGACATTTAGTCTTTATGTTGCATTTCCTTTCAGAAGGATAATGTCTGGCCTGCCATGACATTTAGTCTTTATGTTGCATTTCCTCTCAGAAGGATAAGTCTTGTACCCTGGCAATTGCGCTCCTCCGCAAAAATGACACAATGTGAGGTGTCGTGTTTGATGAGCGCGCACAGCATCCGGCGCTAACAGAAAGCAGGAAGTACCGTCTACAGCCATATGATAGCCCAGTCATAACTGGCTAGGACCTGACAGTAATGAAAAAAGAAATAGGGAAGACATAAGGACATCGGGATTCTGAAATCAACGAAGATGAAGTTCGTGAATTTATGTTGGGAATATCACGAACTGCCAGAGCAACTAAGATCAGCTTCTTGGAATTACAGAGGCCCATAAAGGCAGCAGATAATGTAAGGCTGTAACATACCAGACATTATGACGTAAGAGTTCACTAAAGTGAGTTGGTGTGAAACTGGCTAACCCATTCCCTTGAACATTTAGCTGCATAATACTACCAATCATAAACAAGAACAATTCAACAAAAGTCGTGGCTTGAATTGACTGAGTGTCTATGCTCAACTCCGAGACCAAAGGCAGAAAATAAGACACATAAGAGACAAACAGTATTCTTTCCTCGCTTAATGAGAAGAGAGGCAGTGGAAAACATTGCCACGATCAGAAAGAACAACAGGAGAGGGGGCGAAGGAAGACCAAAACACATGACGATGATAATCTAATCAGTGGTTCTCAAACCCATACACCCCTTCACCATATGGTCAGAATGTTATTCCCCCCTCCCTTTTCGTATTTCCTGCCTATAAATATAAATTCACCCGCCCCTACACTGTATACGTAAAACTGGAAGCTAAATTTAATAACACATACTAGAACATGTCTAGAGGTCTACATAAAACGTGATTTGCGGGTATACTTACGTTATAAAACGAATTTCAGAAGGGCGAGAAGTACAGAACCGTAAAGTATTGAGGGAAAACAATATCAAGTAATCGGTTCTTGTATTAACGCGATCTTGAAATAATAATAATAATAATAATAATAATAATAATAATAATAATAATAATAATAATAATAATAATAATAATAATAATAATAATAATAATAAGTCCTTCAAGAAACAAATGAAGATCATTAACTGATTAGAGTCATTAGACGTGGACAGTCAACATTTTTTGGGCGTGCTATGAGAATAAATGACTTGGAGAACTTTGTGACAACTGGCAAGATCGAAGGGAAGAGACCAAGAGGAAGACCGATAAGTAAATACCTGGATGGCTTGGCCACGTGGCATGGTCGAGACAAGAACACGGAGCTGATCCACGACTGGTGATCGAGTGAAATGGCAAAACATGACTGTCCACGCTTATAGGCATGGCACGTGATGAATGGATGGAAATAATCTTAATCCCCCCACCCCCACCCCACGCCTGGAAACCATAAAATCCCCCTCCCCACCGTTTGAGAATAACTGGTCTAGATGGTAGCATTTAGGTATATTATCAAACAATTGATCCATATTAGACCAAGGGCCCGAGGTCTGGGTAGCGAGATGTACGCCAGCGCCATACGGCCAGGCATGTAGTATTATTTATTGTTGATGATACAGTTAATCAATTTAATAAATCCGTTAAAACAAGTTTCTGTTTCTCTGGCAGCTATGTGAAACTGAATGGCGTCACCCTGCAGATGTCTGGCAATGACCTACCCCCCATCAAACCAAAGGCCCACACAGGGGACGTCACCATATACGCTCGTACGTTTGGTTTCATTGTCGTCCCTGGCGCCAATGTTTCCTTGTGTGTGAATTACTTCAACAGTCTGGACCTGACTGATGTGTGAACTACAAGTGCTGTCCGAGCTTCACCGGGTGCCAGAGCCCAGTACACACGACGTAACTGGTTGTGTAGTAGGCGTTCATGCAGTTGGTTCCTGTTTTCCTAGCGACATGTGTGTGTGTGTGTGTGTGTGTGTGTGTGTGTGTGTGTGTGTGTGTTTTATTTCCCACAGTAATAATTGCCATTGTAGTAACTAAGCATCATCATAATGTTTACTTTCGAGAGGAATAGGTGAACACTCACAGCGGTTGTTTGTTATTCGAACATGTGACGGGGGTGTATATGGGAAGTGGCACAAATGTATACAGGGAAACAATTGTGGAAAATAAAACAGTGAGAAAATTATTTTTTGTTGCATCGATACAATCATTAAGAGAGGTAACATGAAACTGCAATATGCCTCTTGTATTTGCTAATGCAGACATAGTGATAGTTGTCTACATTAAGTTGCCTTTTACCCTTCCTTATTTTTAACGCAAAATACAATTTTATTCCTTGGCCACTATTACATAGTCGACGTCCATTTGGCTGATATAATATGTATGTATTTATAAGGGATAGATGATCATTCTCGGGGTTGAATTTGTTGACTGCCAGTGTGGCCCAGGACCCTACCTTGACAAATAGGTACTAGACATTTTTCTGGGGGTGATTAAACGGCTGTAGTGGACATATGCTAACAGTAAAGCCACACATATGTCACTGGGTAGTGGGAAATCAGAGTTGAGCGCTGTATCTTGATTATATGTATGAACTTGATATGGTTTACATTAGTGTGTCAATTTAATAACTTTCATATTTTTGTAATAAAATATGAACAAGTGTCTGTCTTTATTTATTGTTTGTTGATTCTTTTTTCTACGTTACAATTCCTCACTTTCTTACATCTCCTCTTAACCATCATAAGCATTGCCTTCTTCTTCATTCATTTCTCTAATACAATAAGGCTTGTGGCTGCTGCTTCTACTAATCATTATAATTATCTATAATTGTTATAATAATGCTGTACTCTCTCCCATAGTCTTGAAGATCGTTGGACAATGTCACCGTTATGTCGAAAAGATGACTGATATTACTGCTTCTACATCAGCTACTACTACTAATATGGCTGCTGCAACAGCTAGTACTACAACTGCTAGAGCACATCTACTACTACTGCTGCTGGTGCCGCTGCTGCGTCTAGTACTACCTCTATATTGTTGTTAATACTACAACTGCTGCTGCTACTTCTGCAACTAGTAATACGGCTGCCACTACTACAATTAATGTTGCAGCTGCTGCTGCTATTACAACAACTACAATAACAACTACTACTATTACATCAAAAACAATAACAACAGCTACTACTACTACTACTACTACTACTACTACTACTACTACTACTACTACTACTACTACTACTACTACTACTACTACTACTACTACTACTACTACTACTACTACTACTACTACTAATACTGCATTCCAAGGCTGCCGATTACTTCGGTAAGCAATAAATATAGATTTACAAAACTCAGGATCATATAATGGCTGCAATGGACACAGAACAGAGAATGCTTTTCACACTATACCAGCACTTGATTCTCTCAATGATTGATTATGGACTGGGACTGCTCACTGTGTCAAAGTGTCAATTTGTGAAATTAGAGCGCATACAGAACGAAGCTATGCGGGTCATTCTGGGATGCACCAGAGACACCCCAGTCGTGTGTATGCGTTACATCCTTGGTTTGCCGACTGTTGCTGGTAGGCTCAAGGTGATGCAGACGAAGGCATACCCCAGAGTAGTTGCTGACACAGATCACCCGTTGCATGAGGCGCTGGACGTAGTTAAGGGTCAGCGACTGATAAGAGGGAAATCATGGATGGCTCAGGTGGAGGATACGATCCGACAGGTGTGCATCTTGGAGAACATTAGGCGAAGAGAGGAGTGGGTCAGAGTGCCAGCGGAGCAGTCAGACTTGTGCAAAGTTATAATCACATTGAGCCGAGAGTGCAGGAAGTGGCCAGCAGGGGCCACGGAAGAGGAAATCCAGCAACTAATTCAGGATTATGTTCGCCGGGTGATGCGATTATATACACAGATGGTTCGGTGTTGAGAGGCAGGAGAAGTGCCTGGGGGTTCTTAGCAAAAGCTAATGGTCGCCGTTTGGTGCAGGAGAGCCTGGCATATGATACCACAACATCTAGCTTAAGAATGGAGGAGGAGGCGATCAGTGCAGCTTTCAGCTGGATGGAGAATACGATACACACACACACACACACACACACACACACACACACACACACACACACACACACACATCGTGATTGTAACTGATTCAAAAAGCATGCTGAGTAGGGTGAGGACAGGCAAGCTTCGTGCATGGTGGCTTGCTTCGCTTCGGAAGTCACGGGTGACAAGCATCGTCTGCATCTTTTCTCCGGGGCATGCTGGTGTGCTGGGGAATGAACAGGCGGACAGATTGGCTGGCTCTGCAAAACTTGGTGGAGTATTGATGCATGATAAGGAAGACGGGGTTGCGGCCTTGTGGGAGCACTGTACGCCTCGGAGGAGCAAATGGATCACCATGGTCTGGCAAGAATACGACAGCGAGGGGTGACGAGGGGATCTGACCGACGATCGACGCTCAGAGGAAAGGCCAGACGGACATATAATCAGATTGCTACTGGTACTATTAGTGTTGGAACTCTTCGCTGGCTGCTGAGGATGGGGACGGAGCGGTTATGGGAATGCCCCGAATGCCGTGATGTCGGTTCCTAAATCAATCAATCAATGAATCAATCAATCAACTCAGGATCATATATTGTGTTCAGCTGTCTGGTGACCTGGTGTAGTCCATATTCTTCTAAGGCATAGATCATTTATGTTGTGGTGACGGAATTACCCAATGTCCAGATCTAACATTACATGCAGAATATTACCGCATATTGAAGCACCATGTAGCACACCAATCGCTGGAGCTCAAATTGATTCGACTTAAACTCCAGTGAAGTCATCAAAAACAAAGCAAAACCAAAAATAAACGCGAAGTAGACGGTAAGCTTTACTAGAACACGAACGCAGGTAACAAAATGGACGTTGCGGCCAAAGCCTTAGTTAGCACAGAATTAACAACATGATACATCTGCACGAAAAGCTCTACATGAAGATAACATTAAAAGATGTTCATCTGTATCTTTGTTGTGGACTGGACACGTCTTTCACGAAATCCTGTGTATAATTTCAACACGGCGACTGAACCGGAAGTGAAACTTCTTGGACCGCAGGTTAATTAAAATAAAGATGGACGAGAGAAATTACAAGCACTTATTGGAACTTCTTATAATGAAAGGTGAAGCAACGGAGAAATGGAATAAGGATACCCAACAGAGCCATATAAGAAAGAACCATGGCCAGGATCTAGGAGAAGATATGGCGTCAACTCAAAGGGACCTCCCTTGGCAGCAATCATAGAATGCCCCACTCGAAACTTCGGAGCGCAAATATAACACGAGATAGTAGTAGCTAAGTTTTCATGGAGAGAAGACCTGTTGAGGTTGTCAACATATGCTAGGGCGACAATCAGAATAAATATCCCCCCCCCACCCCCCACCCCCACAAGCAGAGACTAATGGCCCAAAAACCAGATATCACCTCGTATTTTGTTGAGCTGGCTCGAATTCCAAACTACAACATTTATGGAGTCGTTGTGTTGGGTAAGGTGGCATTTTAACTTAGAATACGTTCGTCATTTTTAAAAAAAAGATGAGATGAGCGAAGTTAGGTTGTGACAAAAACAAACACGGTTGCTCTCTGGAACTTGTGATGACTAGTTTCAAAGAAATCACCTCAACCGAAGGAAGCGAAAGAATGAAAATCAAACATCTGTATGATTTCTGAAAGATTCGATTAATTATGTTACACTACACACAGACTCACACATAATGCTAAATCACCATACACACAGTGTGGGATAGGAGAAACCCACGCAGAGCAGACCATACACACCGTGTGGGGCACCCAAACAGACTCACACATGATGTTAGCTCACCATACACACCGTGTGAGTTATGGGGCACCCACACAGACTCACATATGATGGTAGCTCACCATACACACAGTGTGGGATATGGAACACCTAAACAAACTCACATATGATGCTAGCTCACCATACACACAGTGTGAGATATGGGGCACCCACACAGACTCACACATGATGTTAGCTCACCAAACACACAGTGTGAGATAATGGACACACACACAGACTCACACATGATGCTAGCTCACCATACACACAGTGTGAGGTATAGAACACTCACACAGACTCACACATGATGCTACTTCACCAAACACACATTGTGAGATAATGGACACACACACAGACTCACACACCATGCTAGACGGACGGTAACTTGCAATCTGCATTATGGACTGTCTTTGCACAGATAAATCAACACATCACACCATAAATATCATAATTTATATCGAGCAGTCAAGCATCGCCATCAACATGTCACTGTTTACCTATATGTTTGTCAATGATAAACATATCTTTATCAATGATCAACATATTTTGTCAATGATGAACATAACTTTATCAATTATCAATATATCCTCTCAACGAATAACATATCTTCTCAATGATCAACATTTCTTCACAATGATCAAAATATATTCCTAATGATCAACATATCTTCTCAATGATCAATATGTCTTCTCAATTATCTTTATCAATGACCCACATATCTTCTCAATGACAACATATCTTCATCAATTATCAATATATCTTTGTCAATGACCAAATTCTCTTCTTAATGATCATTTTATCGTCTCAATGGTCAACATATCTTCTCAATTATCAACTTATCGTCTCAATGGTCAACATATCTTCATCAATTATCAATATATCTTTGCCAATGATCAACATCTCTTCTCAATGATCAGCATATCTTTATCAATGATCAGCATATCTTCTCAATGATCAACACATCTTGATAAATTTATATCCATATATCTCTGTCAATGATCAACATCTCTTTTGAGTTTTAACGATGTGTTTTCAATAATCAACATATCTTTTTAATGATCAACATATCTTCTCACTGGTCAACATATCTTCCATTTGATCAACATATCTTCATTAATTATCAACATATCTTTATCAATGATCAACATATCTTCTGAACGATCTACATATATTCTCACTGATAAACATATCTTGATAATATGTCCACATATCTTTGTCAATGATCAGCATCTATTTTCAGTGATCTGTATGTCTTTTCAATGATCAACATATCTTCTCAATTATCAATATACAGTAATACCTCGGTGTTCGTCGATAATCCGTCCAAAATCAATCGGCGAAATCCGAAACCGACGTCAACCGAGTCAATTATTTCCAAATGAATCAATGTAAATCCAATTAATTCGTTCGGTCCCAGACTTGTCCAAACTCGCACCTTAACCGTGCCTAGTAACACTGTGTATGCCAGTGCGCTTCTTGAATTTTTCAAACCTTCCTCTGTGGCCTCAAAATCACTCGTTCCATGCATTTTCTTAAAGAGATCGGCATACAACAGTCTGGTTTATTTCCCCACATATGATTGCCCCAAAACAGAATCGCAATCTATTGGCTGGCGAGTATACGATAGGCGCTGCTTATTTTATGTATTATCTAACCCACTTACCACCTCGCACCCACTTTGTGATTTACACAAGAACGACGAAAGATCGTCACACTTGTGGTCATCATTTTAACAGGAAAGACAATTTAAAAAGTCACATCACAAAGGAACACAAAACACCAGGATTATCATCCTGTGTAATACGAAAAGGAACTTCAACACCTTCATTAGCAATATTACGTAAGAGACCCGTGGCTACTAATAGTGATGTGGCAGTCAGCGAGAAGAATACTAAACAAGACGAAAACTCCCATCCAGTCAGCGACACACAATCCAATAATAAAGCGTTTTCTCTACATACTCTTCCAGGTGATATCTGGCAAGTACACATTGTCAACTGGAGTAGTATCAAAACACATCACAAGATCAACAAATATATGTCAGTCTATACTATTTTATTAGTGCACACACAAACCAGTTTAAAGACTGAACAGAGCCTTGAGTAGTACGTGGGGTCCTAACTAATTCGAGTTTTAGGTCCGAGTCATAGGTCCGGATCTAGTAAATCCTTAAATGAAGAGTATAAGACCTACAGTGACCTACGTTTTTCGAATCTCGCGCAGTTTTTGGTACTTCGGGTCTTTGGTACTTCTGGTGTGTTTCCGAGGGAGAAGCGTCCGGACAGCGGGTGAGGTGGCTGCCGGCGTTCGAACCGAGTACGCGGTGTAGGGTGATCGAAGTCAATACGATTGACACATCGATGATCGAAAATGGTGGTCTATCTTTCGATTTCACCATTATCCCGACCCCATTCAAGGAGAAGTTATAAGTAGTCACCGGCTTAGAATGACAGTCATTTTTTAAATCATATATGCTTTCAGTATTATGTAGCCAGTAGTCAGGTCTTAGTCAGATATGACTGAGCTACCGTATAACAGTAGACGGTTGCCACATAGTGGTCACGCTCACATGCACCACATAATGGGAATTAGGAGATTCCCAGTCTAACAATAGAATTACTTGACCACTAGGGAAAACTAAGGACGACGTAAGCATCGTCAGGACAGCAACAAAGGCCGCTTCGAGAAAGGACATAAAGTCAGCTGTGTTTTCTGTGGAGTTTCGTGATAAAAGGTTTGATCATTTAGGCCATTCATATTTACTGACAGAAGAGATCGCCTGTTTATATAGCATTCATAACACCGTGGACCGGGACATGCATAAATTATAGATGACGAGTTTGGTAATGATTCGCGATAGTCACTGAGTGACTGAGCAATTACAGAAGATTATGACCCGCTGGGTTTGTATTAAATTGTAACGTCCCGTCCCCGTTTCAGGGGCCCGTTACATTGTACAACAGTGTTGTATCTATTTTCTGGAAGAGAAATCTGAAATTAAAAGGATTTATCTCGAATTGAAACAGTGTCTTCAAGATGAGCGACTTTATTACATATTGTTCTCTAGTTCGAGTTCTAACGCTTTGGCGGTTGTAAGCATGTTGAGACACGTGGGGACTTCGATCCGAGGAAACAATGGTGTAATGCAAACAAGCGACGATTGATTCCCGCCATATCAGAAGTAAATATACAAAGAATGCGCGCCACGATGATAAATTCCTTAGCACGATATGACATCAGGAGTAGACACAATGCGACAACATGGCGGCTGAGTTAAAATAAGCTTTATTACGCTGCCAGAGAAAAACGATATATTGTACATTGCACATTATCGTTTGTACGCAAAGTAAGACATTATATTAACCTTCCGAGTTATTTATGGAAAGGGACTGTCGTTTTAAAGATAAATAATTGCACGTCAAGTTAAAGTGCAAACGACGCGCACCATCCTAAACTCAACGGAAGCCGAAATTGCAGCTCGTGTAAAGATCAGTTACAGACTGCAAGTATTTAATATTTGTCGATATTAAGTGGATGTCATTCGCCACACACAACTTAAGAGATTAAACCTGTACTATTCCACATATCTAAATGACAATGGAACACATTATCAGTTTTGATGTCCGCTATCAGGAGACATACTACACTTACTAGGACCAAATTTGTACCCAGGACGGAACTAGATATGTCTTGGAATTAGACATAGTTGACACAGATTCCTTACACAGACTAGACAAGCAGTTGACACAGCACACTGCACAACGCTTGAACAGTAATATACCATACAATCAAGATACACTTGGCGAGAAGAATGATACCTCCATAATATTATTATTATTGGCTGCCAAATTTACACTATCGACACAAGGAACATTCATTATTCTTCTGGGGGACATTAACTATTTTACTTTTATCTATATCGGATGTAACTATGAAGGTACATTATACATTATCGGAAGTACCTACACTTCCCTCCACCAAGAGTCTGAAGGAAATATAGGTGGGACATTCAGTGGAACTCTGCACACGATATATTACGTCGGGACTTATTGCATTTAGTCCTACACTACCACTCTGATACCAGGCTATTTAGACAACGCCACGTGTAGATACTCAGAAGCCAGGACATTGGGGCAACGTCAGATGCATCAACATAGAATACCACACACGATTTGAAGAGTTTACGATTTATATTTACCCATAATCAAGTTACCGAAATTAAGTGAAGACATGGGATGCCAACGCTGTTCATAAGGAATCCACGAATATTATGGTGGACTCAACGACACTACTTACGTAATAGAGGACAGTACATAAACATTATTCACATACAGGACATTATTGCACACAGATACGATGACATACTATTCTGAAATCGCTGAAGATGTCATTACATTGGAAGAACGCATCTCGGTCAATCGAGACCAAACACTAGTTACTTACATCAACATTTACGGAAAACCGTAACGCATGGACACAACGCCAACAAGGCCAGTATGATGATGCCATTATTAGGAACATATAGAAACACTTAGGGATATTACACATATTACCGCTGTACCAAGGGATTTATCGACATTGTTCCAATGTTACCGATCCACTAGGACACCGTTACGATTAGGGATTGACACCTCTGTTGCAACATTAACGCATACGAATTTCTACACGGAATGTCGGACTTTTCTACATCAACACTTCACACTGGACACTGATTGACTGTACACGGATACACAACACACGTCAGGAGGCTACTCACTTTACACTTCAGCTGTTACGCATCAGGGCGCTACACGGATTGACAATTTTTTATTGAGTGTGATACCATTCGTCTTCACGCTGAACTGTACGACACGGATGTAATTATACTTCATTGTGGGCATCAAGCATTCCATACCCACAGCTACTATAACTCAAACGTCGTTGTTACACCACAGCCAACTACGTGTTATGGGTTGGTTACGGACTTCCTTAGTCCAGGGTGAAAGTACAAGTTAATTGTACTATCGTTCAAGCCAGGAGCAACAGTCTGATGTGGACACAGCTTCTCTGTTATAAATCAACAAACATACCAATACTCGAGTGGTGACCACGGATCAATTTCTTATTGAACTGATCGACACAATTCTATGTCAAAATTTTTGAACGACAGGAACTCTACTCAGTTATCTATGTATAAGAGAGCCGGGAAAAGGCCAGTAATTTTTATTCATTGTTGATTGATGTTATGTTGACTCATAATAAGGCTATTTATTTTATTTGCGGGTGGTTAGAAGGGCCTTGATGAGCTAATGGTATCTGATATCTTGATTAGTTCATGAAGAGATTTGTGGGTTGACAAGCGCCAGGTCATTACGAATTAATTTTGTTTGGTTTTGATCTTGCGGGCGTCACCACAATATTATAGTCTCGTCTTTACGTTAGTAGTATAGTAGGAACATTATCCGTCAAAAATGAGGATAAAATTTTGTTATCATTTGTAAACAGTAATACGTATTTACGTCAGTCGTCGATCGTCTCTTATGATTATTAGTTGTCTTGCGTCACACATATTGTATATTAGACATATTTCTTTATATTTATTTTATAATTTAGATCTGTTTCGTTCATTATAGATATATTTGGTTGATTCTTTTGTTGTGTTCGAATTTACACTACAGAGTTGATTGAGTTCGTGTCTGCTCAACGGTGATACAACACTTACTTTACTGTCTGATTGATGGTGATTTGAGATATTATCACAATTTTGTCGATTCTTTTCTTCTCTTGCCTACGTCCATATTTATTTCAGCCAGATAGCTCATTTTACAGGTAGGACATTAGGACAAAATGTCGACACTGCAACATTTCATCGAATTGGGTGAAAAGACTGATTTAACCGGTGCCGAACTTTGAAATTGGGCAAGTGAGCAACAGAAGCGTGACAAGGAGGATCGACAACTTCAACTTGCAGCAGAGAAGGAAGCTAAACAACTGCAAGCTACACGTGAGAAGGAGGAACGACAGGAAAGATTGGCATCGGAAAAGGAAACCAAACAACTTCAGATGGCTCTTGAGAGAGAACTGAAAGAAAAAGAGATGGCTATCAGACAAAATGAGATAGTTTTGGAACGAGAACGAATGGAGGCTAGAGAAAGAGAATTAACTGTGGAACGCGAAAAAATTGCAGCAGAAAAAGAGAAGTTAATTATGGAAATGCAATTGAAAGAAAAACAATTGGCGTTTGATAAAGAGCGACTTGCTACAGAAACACTCTGGAAGGACAAGGAGGTTGAAGGTAACATAAAGATCAAGACGCTTGAGATGGAACGTGAAGCTGAAATCGAACGAGAGAAAATGCTGGCTAAACAGAACGATCCTGTGAAAAAGTACCAAGGTGTATTCAGGAATTTTCAACAAGGTGATTCAGTTAGTTCATGGATAACCAACTTAAGTGCTCGTAAAGTATTACAAGGTGCCGGAGAAGTACGTACCGATTTTGTTTCATCGTCACCTCGCGTTAGAGCCGTTGAAAGTGATAGAGTTAATTCCTGAGGATTTACGTACAAACTACAAATATATGCGCGATCGTGTGCTTTTACATTTTTCGTTGGACGAGACTGGTTTACGTACGAAGTTTAAGACACTTACACCGAAATCGAACCAAACATTCCTTGATTTTGCTTCGGAAATGTCTTCGAGCTTTGACAAGTGGTGTAAGGCTGCTGATATTAATGCTAATTATGAAAAAGTTAGGGACTTAATTATCAGAGACAGACTATTATCTGCGATACCAGAACCTATGGCAGTATTTCTTATGGAAAATAAATGTAAGAGTTTAAGTGAGATGGAAGCTAAAGGTGAGTCTTACTTTAATGCACATAGAGACGTATTTGCCAACTGTACTCAACCTGAATTAGTAATAGGAGCAAGTGCAAAATTCCAAATAGGAAACGGTAAGTTTAGAAAGTTTAGTAGTGGTAGCAATAGAAATAGTCCTTACAATAGAGAAGGTGATAGACCAAAGAAAGGCCAATTCACCAGATGTCAGTATTGTAGATTATCGCATGGAAATTTAGAGATGTGTGATAAACATCCAGGTTATACCGCATATCTGAAGGACATTATTACTAAGAAGAGAAGTAAGTATGATTCTTTTAAAAGAAGCATTAAATGTTTCTCATGTAGGGCGTACGGACACACAAGCAGGTCTTGTCCAATGAGAAATTCCTGGAAGGAAGCTAGTATCGCATATGTGTTGTCTAGTTGTAGTAGCGATTCAGATGATCTAGAGGACACACACGCAGCTATTATAGCGTCATACAATAACAAAACAGGTAAAGAAGGTCATAATAGTGATGATGACCTTACATCAGCCAATAAGAGACATATTCACGAGGCAAATGCAGCATACACTCGTCAAGGTACTCTGACGATACACCAAGCGTTGGTGAATGGTTTACCAACAACCTGTTTTAGAGACACAGGGTCCGATATTACAGGTGTTAATCACAAACTCATAAGAGAAAGTGATTATACAGGTAAAAGTATTGAGTGCAGGACATTTGGGGGTACAATAGAAATGTACAAAACTGCATGGGTCAGTATAAAATGCCCATACTATAAAGGTCCAGTGTTCGCAGCTGTACTACCAAACCCATGTGCTGGGTTGATAATTTGTAACATCGCAGATGTCAAAGATTACGCTCAAACTATAGAACGCAAACCTGATGTGATACTCACAACAACACAAGAAGAAGGAATTACACATTCATTAAAAGTCCAACTGACTGGTAATAACAACAGTGTGGCACACAAAAATAGAACAAAAGTTAAACACAATAGTTACAAAAAAACAGATGAAATGGGATGTTGTAACCATATTTATGACAAACATGTTGAGTTGGCTTAAATTGACTTTATCTCAGGTTACATCCATAGTCACAAACACAACCTCACAAACAAAGGCATATATTGATGATATTGCGAATAAAAATACAGTCATTCAATCACTCAAAAAAATTTACACACAAGTCAATAATAACGAACAAAATTACGATGCATTAATTAATGCGTACTTTATTTGCTTGACTTGTTTCTGCTACAAATTAATCAAATATACTTTATTGTCGTTATATATACGAGTGAAAGTTATGACAGTGTTCAATTTAACAAAGTTGAAAAGTACAAATATGAACATACGTTCAGTAAGGAAACACCATAAGTATGAAAGAAAGAAAGAGAGAAAGAAATAGAATAAAAGAGAAGAATAAAAGAAAAATACAATGGGATGAAAGTGTTAGGTTCATATTAACACAAAATACATTACAGACACATTTACAGTCTTATTACTTAGAATTCCAAATTTCTTAGATCTAAATCTATATTTGTTCAAAGTGTTCACACTATCTCATATCTCCACACTTGGGTGTGTGAAAATATTTTAGTTCTCTATTTTACAGATAATTGTTAGTAACTATATTGTTTTTTTATGATGATGAATTGGTTTAAGGATTTATTCTTGTTTATATAAATTGAGTTCATAGTTAATAATGATATATATATTGAAATGATAGTTATACACAAAGCCTTATTAGAAGGTCAACATGACAATAGACAACATGATAATATAGTTTGTTAGATTAAATATTATAAATAGAGTGAAGGTACATTTTATCTGATATGTGTTCAAAACAGAGCCACGGCAAGGATGAAATTTATGAACGTACACAAGTGCTTGCTGGTGGAAAATCAGAAGACAGTCAAAAAGAGACTTAAGTATCAAAATGTGATGTTGAAAGACATGTGGTGTTAATTGTTTAGTAATTAGAGTTACATAAGAATAATTAACGTTTATTTTAGTTAATTGTGAATTTTGGGTCCACATTGACAAGAAGATATGTTTTATGTTATACATATCTATATGTTGATAAATCAGCATAACAGGAGCTAAACAAGGAGATATAATAGAAGGATAGTTCAAATCCCAAAGGAAATATCGGTTAAGTTAAGGTGGAGTCACAAACAAGCACCCTACCCATTAAATGAATGATTAAGTATATCATGACAATACAACAACAAGTAACGACTACGACTAACATGGTGACTGGGAAATCTGCATTATTACCCTCGTCCGAAACTCATGGTAATATCTAGAGTTAGGACACACTTGTCATTAGGACAAGGTAGGGACTAATATGGTTATTAGTTGAGCTGAATCCATAGGATCAGCCACACGACGTTCGACGTAAGGTTCGGATAGGTGGGCGTGCCCGTTATGTTGCATTTATAATTTTTTTTAGGGTTAATGATGTGGTAAATCCTAGAACTATGTGGTGGTGGGTAAAAGAAAATTATGGTTACAGTTGTAAGTATCATATATGATGATTATGAAAGGAAAAAATGACATAGCATTTTTTTTTTCTGGGAGGGGGCATTATGCCACATAGTGGTCACGCTCACACGCACCACATAATGGGAATTAGGAGATTCCCAGTCTAACAATAGAATTACTTGACCACTAGGGAAAACTAAGGACGACGTAAGCATCGTCAGGACAGCAACAGAGGTCGCTTCGAGAAAGGACATAAAGTCAGCTGTGTTTTCTGTGGAGTTTCGTGATAAAAGGTTTGATCATTTAGGCCATTCATATTTACTGACAGAAGAGATCGCCTGTTTATATAGCATTCATAACACCGTGGACCGGGACATGCATAAATTATAGACGACGAGTTTGGTAATGATTCGCGATAGTCACTGAGAGACTGAGCAATTACAGAAGATTATGACCCGCTGGGTTTGTATTAAATTGTAACGTCCCGTCCCCGTTTCAGGGGCCCGTTACATTGTACAACAGTGTTGTATCTATTTTCTGGAAGAGAAATCTGAAATTAAAAGGATTTATCTCGAATTGAAACAGTGTCTTCAAGATGAGCGACTTTATTACATATTGTTCTCTAGTTCGAGTTCTAACGCTTTGGCGGTTGTAAGCATGTTGAGACAACGGTACTACCTGCTTTCTGTTAGCGCCGAACGTTGGGCGGCGCTAACCAAACCCGACACCTCACATTGTGCCAACGGGATCGAGCGGAAGAGCGCAATTGGGAGAGACAAGCCTTACCCTGGTGCGAGGAAATGCAAGCTAAAGACAAAATGTCATGGCAGGGCAGACCAGGCCCTAAGCCTTGGTTGGCAGCTGGTCTAGGATCGAAGCTCCGACAGGCGGGCAGTTAGAGCATTGCTTTGCTGATCCGGCAGCTTCTGCAGCTTGTCTTGTTCCAGATGTAGGGGTGTTGACTTTCCTCTGGAGTGAACTAGGCAGGCCGAGAGAGGGATCATGCTGCATGGGCAACACATGATCTCTATATTTTAGCCCAGGCTTTGTGCTATGGAGAGGCAATAACTCCATCCCTGGTCTTAACTGGTCTCGGAATCAAAACGAGAGGCAACTGTTACGGGTTATAAGTCCCTGTCAACTGGCATTGTAGACATGGGGCGCCACGCGTTGCCTCTGACGGTGGGAGACACCTACAGGTGTCACTGATCAGCTACCGCCCGCCTCAAGCTGGGCAGCCCCCGGCCAATTGGGTGCTGATCCGCCACAGCCTGCCTGCTTCAATGGGTGCTTGGGGCTAGGACAAAATCTGAATCGCAGGCTGTAACATCAATGCACCAGGTACAAACAAAAATAAAAATAGAAACCTCAAGCTACGACTTGCAACCTGGAACGTGAGAACCATGTGTCCAGGATTTTCCACTGACTTGACCAATATTGACGATGTGAGAAAAAAGGCTGTGATTGATGCAGAACTCAATCGTCTTTACATTGATATTGCTGGCCTGCAGGAGACTCGCCTTGCTGAGGAAGGGTCACTCAGGGAAAACAATTACATCTTTTTTTGGAAGGGTAGAGGGCAGGCAGAAAAAGGCAACACTGTGTGGGCTTTGCAGTGAAGAATTCGATACTGGGAATGATTGAAATTCCAGCAGGAGGAAATGAAAGACTATTATGCCTGCGCTTGGCAACCTCTTGTGGGTTTGCCACCATTATTACTGCATATGCACCGACACTCAATTCCTCTGATGCTGTGAAGGATTCGTTCTATGAGGAGTTAGACTCCGTGATCAAGGCAGTTCCAAAATGTGACTACATTTATATGCTCGGTGATTTCAATGCTCGTGTGGGCAAGAACTCGAGTTCATGGCCAGTGTGCCTTGGAAAATACAACATCAGTCGCATGAATGAAAATGGGCAAAGGCTGCTGGAGCATTGCACCAGTAATGACCTATGTATTACAAACTCCTTTTTTAAAACAAAAGAGATGCATAAGGTCACATGGAAACATCCAAGATCCGGCCATTGGCACCAGCTGGACTTCATCATCACACGGAGACAACATCTCAACCATATATCATTGCCTCGAAGTTACCACAGTGCTGACTATGATACGGATCATTCTTTGGTTGTTGCAAGGGTTTGACTGAGACCAAAGATAATCTACACAGCTAAACACAAATCTAGCCCCAGAATTAATACTATTAACACTCACGATCCTGAAAAGTGCTTTCAGTTTCAACAGCAACTTGAAGACGCTTTCACTGATACACCAGAAAATTGTACAGTAAATGAAAAGTGGGGTCAAATTAAGGAAACTCATTATAAAACTGCCGTAGGAGTTTACGGCACTGTGGATCATAAGAGGCAGGACTGGTTTGCGGCAAACAGCGAGACTCTGCAGCCCTTGATTGATAAGAAGAAGAAAGCTCTCTTAAGAAACAAGGAAAGACCAACGCGTAACACTCTGAGTGAACTAAGGCAAGCTAGGAAGGATGTGCAAAAGGCTGCCAGGCAGTGTGCAAATGATTATTCGATCAAGTTATGTGAGTCCATTCAAATCGCAAGTGATAAGGGTAACATAAGAAGCATGTATGAAGGAATAAAGAAAGCATTTGGTCCAGTGATCAAAAGAAGTGCACCATTGAAAACCTTGACTGGAGAAATCATCACTGACAAGAAACAGCAGATGGACAGATGGGTAGAGCACTATTTGGAGCTTTACTCAAGTGAGACCAAACTAGCGGATGATGCCCTCAACGCCATAGAGGCTCTACCAACTCTTGACCACCTGGACACACTTCCCACCATAACAGAAGTTAAGTGTGCTATAAATGACACACTCACTCTACAGATCCACCAGCTAATAGAGCTATGCTGGCGAGAAGGACAAATCCCACAGGATTTCAAAGATTCAAGCATCATAACACTGTACAAGAACAAGGGCGATCGGAGCGACTGAAACAACTATAGGGGTATCTCACTTCTGTGTATTGTTGGAAAAGTATTTGCCAGAATTGTTCTGCGCAGACTTCAAGTCCTAGGTGATCAAATCTACCCCGAATCACAGTGTGGCTTTCGACAGAACCGGTCGACCATTGATATGATATTCTCATTGCGACAAATGCCAGAAAAATGCCGTGAACAGAATCAACCACTGTTTATTGCCTTCATCGACCTCACAAAGGCATGTGATTTGGTCAGTCGTGAGGGTCTATTCAAGGCACTAAAGAAGATTGGCTGCCCACCAACTCTTCTGTCCATTGTGGAATCGTTCCACACAGGCATGAAGGGTATAATCAAGTTTGATGGTTCAAGTTCTGAAGAATTTGAAATCAAGAGTGAAGTTAAGCAAGGTTGTGTACTAGCTCCCACCCTCTTTGGAATTTACTTTTCACTTCTACTGAAATATGCCTTTCGTGATCAGGATGGTGGTATATACATTCACTCACGCTCAGATGGCGGCCTTTACAATGTTCAAAGATTGAAGGCCAAGACCAAAATTAGGAGGGTACTGATCAGAGAGTTGCTTTTTGCAGATGATGCTGCAGTTACGACCCACTATGAGGAAGAATTGCAATGTCTACTAACTGCATTCTCCAATGCTTGTTCTGAATTTTGTTTAACAATTAGCAAAAAGAAGACACAGATTATGTCACAAGGTGCACATGGGGTACCATCAATCTTTATTGACGACGCCGAACTACAGATGGTAGACCATTTTACATATCTAGGATCAGTGGTAAATAGCAAATTATCCCTAGTTCAGGAAATCAACGTCGGGATTGGTAAGGCAGCAACAACAATTAACAGGTTAACAAAAAGAGTCTGGGAGAACAGGAAGCTTACTGCCAAAACAAAAGTCCTTGTCTATGAAGCCTGTGTCCTTAGTACTCTTCTCTATGGCAGTGAAACCTGGACAAATTACTCACACCAAGAGAAACATTTAAACAGCTTCCATATGCGGTGTCTGCGAAGAATTCTTGGTATTAAGTGGCAAGACAAAATCACAAATACTGAAGTATTGGAAAGATCAGGTTGTGTGACAGTTTATTCCATGCTCAGTCTTCGTAGACTTAGATGGACAGGACATCTTAGGAGGATGGATGATGGTAGAATACCAAAGGACATCCTTTTTGGTGAATTACAAATGGGTAAGAGATCTCAGGGTCGGCCTCTACTACGATACAAAGATGTGTGTAAGCGGGACATGATTGATACAGGCATTGATAATGCACATTGGGAGCAAGTCACCGCAGAACGTGTTGCATGGAGGGCAAACATCAGAATTGGAATACAGACAAAGGAGAAAATTATTGCAGATAAGTCACACACCGAGCGTTTGAGACGTAAGATGGTGCATGATGGTGGAAATGACCACGTATTCACATGCACCCACTGTGAACGGACATTTACAGCGCAAATTGGCCTTATCAGTCACATGCGCTACCGACATAGGTAAAAGTTATTATGCCTTTTTAAAGCACAAACTATCGTCTGTCAAGACGGCAAGGTGCCAATGATGATTATGTAGCATTTTAAATTATTTTTTTTTTATTTTGAGTACACAGTTGCTCCCATGCATAACAAAAACTTTTAATAGAAACTCTTTCACATGCAAAGTATTCTCATTCACACTGATAACATTTTTTTCTTAAATTTATATACAAAAAGTGTGTATTTACAAGGTGTAATGTGTGTTTCTTTTGTTTGTGTATATTACAGAGCATTGTCGTTTGTTAGTGTAATGTGACACCTGTGTGTATGTAAAAAAGTTCATACATATACACTTATTTTTTAAAGTTAAATTTAATTTTTGTATTCGTTTCCCCACATTTTTTTCTCAAAACGTTTATTTCATACAAAGCAATGTTTATTTACAAGGCGTAATGTGTGTTTCTTGTGTTTGTGTATATCACATAGCGTTGCCGTTTGTTAGTGTTAAGTGTCACATGTGTGAATAAAACAAATACATGCATATACATTTATGATAATATGACATTTATGGCATAGTGCATGCAGACACACATTCCTTGCACATGCTTCATTTCCACTTCCTCAAGCGGATTGCATGTACACATGTCCATCTCTCTCTCTCTCTCTCTCTCTCTCTCTCTCTCTCTCTCTCTCTCTCTCTCTCTCACTCTCACACACACACACACACACACACACACATTTTATCTTGATCTATCTCGTGCTTTCTGGAGATAGCAGTACATTGAATGCTGTGAGATTGGGCAATACACTTTAAATTGTCATTCACATTAAAATGTGTCTTCTTTGTAATTTCTTGGCCTCATAGTTACCGAGGTGAAGCTTCACATTGTTGGTGTTGTTGGTATGATGTCAAATTACAAGATAACACTCTAGTGCCCTGTAACTGCCCTTTACACATTTTGATTGGGGGACAAGAAGCGTAGATTTATGACTAGCAATTAGAGTCTATGACCTGTCCCCAGAGAGATAATTCGTCCAAAGCTGTGATAGTGTCTGGGTGTCAAATACATACAATGGTAAGCACTTAAACCTGACCACTACAAGCCATCTTAGCTTACTAGGTATTTAATGGGCTCATTTAATATATTTATACATGGTGGTGCATATGTTCTCTTTTCAAACATATCATTACCATATAAAATTATTTTAATACTTGACATATCGCCTTGGTTTAAACTCTGCTACACACACACACACACACACACACACACACACACACACACACACACACACAAATGCGCGGGCAAATACATGACACACACACCCGCACCCACACACTTTCACCCACACACAGACACATACATTTGTTACTGCCAACGACACAGACACACATCCACACATGCACATTCAAATATAATTATGGGAAAATTAATAATAATGGTAGTAGTAATATTAATAGTAATATAATTGTAAGATTATTAATAACGTCAATAAACACATTTACAGTTGCGATATCTTTTGTTTAAATCAAGTTATTTACTTCTTCTGTAATATGTGCTGTCTGCATGCAAATCCCTTACGGGATATGCACTTGTGGGGCTAAGATTATAATGTTTGAGACTTTTTTTTGTTGGACAGTTTCTTTGTTGAATGTTCTGTAATTTGCATAATGCTTTGTTTCTTAATGTCCATATAAGATTTCTGTACTCTGCCAATAGAGCAAGTACCTTTGTGTGGGTGTCTTGTGTGGAGTAAGGAATGGTATTTATCATGAATGCTTTGTAAACATCTGTTCTTTGTTTCGTATGAGTGTTTAGGATGTTTTGTAGGAGATTTCTTGTTGCATGATTGTGTTACATTCGTAATATTTGTGTTCTTCTGTTTCTTTTACGTTATGTCTACATAGCTGACATTGTAGTATTTGTTTAGTTAATTTTGCTGTTCTCGCTGTTGTTGGGGTAATGTTGTAAACAAGTCTATATGTAACTTCCCTTGCTTTTGGGGTAATCTGCTTGTTGTGAATATTACAGAGAGTTTCGGTATAATCTTTTATTAAATATCTATATCCTCTTTTAATTCTGAGATGTACTGGAGTTGCTTGTAGTTCAACTAAATGCTTGTAAATTGTGTGTGTTTTCTTGTGTAGTAATTGTTCGTGTCCTTTAATGGCTGAAATACATGTTTTGTAAAAGGTTGGGAGAGTGCCGAAGTAATGTGAGGATGTATTCTTAATACGTTTTAAATAAGATAGCCTAATTCCAATGTAATAGTGTGCTAAAGGGTGTCTTTCTGGGTATTGGAGTATTTTGCCTAAGTGTTTGATCCTAAGTTCTTGCAATTTGGTTGTGATGTTTAGGAGGGCGACACCTCCGTCTTTTTTGTCTTGCATGAGTGTGGTATGTTTGATACTGTAGATGGTGCTGCCAAACACAAAGTGCCTAATCTCTTTGTTTATGTTTTTGACAGTCTGGGGTGGGGAGGGGGGGACAAGGACTGTGCACAAATATAGTATTTTTGGAATTATATATGTGTTCAAAATAGTACTTGTACCAAATATGGTGGTTGTTTTGTACTTGAATCTCTGTAACATATCTGTTATTTTCGTCTTTAGATTCCGCCATGTGTATCTGTGTGGCTGATTTGGTTGACATGGAAATACTATTCCGTACAATTTTATAAGATTTTTTTATGTTAAGTCAAATGGAAAATCCGCCTTATTTTTCCATTTGCCTAGATCCATTATGGTAGACGTTTGGACGTTTAATTTTGCTCCACTTCCTTTGCCGAACAACGAGAACGTTTCCAAAATGATCCGTACATATTTTTCAGTTGTCGGAAAGAAAATGGTATCGTCCGCTAAAGCACGCAGCTTTTCCTCACCCTTCACTGGTATGAACGTATCCCTGACATTGTCGTCCTGTCGTATCTTTTCTAGAAGTGGCTCTAGAGCGACAACGTACAATAATGTAGACAAGAGACATCCCTTTCTCACTGACCTAGTCAACCTAGAAGAATTGGTGAGGGTATGATTTAACAGAATCCAACTTTCTGGTTTTAAATATAAAATTTGGATCCATGTCCGAAAATAACTTCCCACGTTGCAGTGTGAGAGAGTTTTTTGGAGGTATGAGTGAGATATTCTGTCAAATGCTTCTTCTTGATCTAAAGAGAGAATTGAGGACTGACAGTTTTTCAGATGAGTGTAGTTGATAATGTCCGTTATGAAGTTTTTGTGTTGCTGGATGTGCCTGTGGTGTACACTACATTGCTGGTCTTCATGGATGAGAGTTGCCATTTCTGGTTTCAATATATTCGTCAAAGCCTTTGTTAAAATCTTGTAGTCTAAGTTTAAAAGCGAAATCGGCCTGTAACTCTTTAAAAGTGTCTTGTCGGTGTTATCCTTCAGAATAAGAGTGATGTAAGACATGTTGAAACTGGATGGGAGTTCTTGTTTGTGGAAAGATTCAGAGAATACTGTTAGTAAAAGGAGACCTAGAAGAGGAAAGAAAAACTGATAGAATTCAGCGGTAATACCGTCAGGGCCAGCGATTTGCCCTTCTGCATTCCGTGAACCGGTTGTGTTATATCCGTTAGTGTTAATTCAGTATCAAGTGTTAGTTTATGTTCCTCTGTGAGTTGTTTTGTAAATTTCATAAAATGTTCTTGTACGTGCGCCTGTGTGGTTTCCTCTGTGTAAAGGTTCTTATTATAATCTTCAAAGGCTAAGGCTATTTGTTGTGGCTCGACTTGTATTTTTCTTTCCCTGTCAATTATCTGGCCTATCTGTGTGCTGCGTTGTATGTTTTGTTCTATAGCTAGGTAATGTTTACTCGGTATCTCTTGTGTTATAGTTTGGAACTTTGTTCGCAGTAAAGCCCCCTAAAATCGGTGATGTCTGTGGAGATCTAATTCTTCGTGTAATGCTATGATGTGTGGTGAATTTTTGTCTGTCTGTAGTGAGAGCTTAATTGCATTTTCCAATACTTTTTTCTTGTTGTAGCTTTAGCTTGAGTATTACTGCTGCTAGTGTTTGAGTTCTCTCTCGTATAGCTTGTTTAAGTGTTTCATAGAGTTCTCGCGCATTACCCTCTGGTATATCGCTTGTGTATGTGTTTATCAGTTTTGTTATGCAATCTACATAGTCCTGATTTTGTAAAAGTGGCTGTTAAATTTCCAATGGGGAGATCTTCTAGAATGTGTTGTTGATTGTACTGTGTTTATTGTTGCACCTACGGCCTTATGGTATGTGAAGTTCACTGTTTCCTGTAAATGCTTGACTTGTGTTATATGATGTGCCCTGGGCACCTAAACTCTATCTAACCGCGCTACTCTGCTATGTGCATTGTTCGCTTGTGTTATATCTGTTCCATGGGGATGCATCTGCCTGTATATGTCTGCTAGCCCATGGATATCGAAAATTTTTTGCAATGTGTCTAACTGATGTTCACCCTCCCGTGTGGTATTTCTAATTTGCATTCTTATATCTCCATTTATCAGTTCATGCACAGCAAGTACGGAATTAAAATCACCCCCTAAAATAATGTTGTGACCCCGTTTTGAGTGTGATAGTAAGTTTTCCAGTGTTTGGCAGAAGAGCGGCTGATGTCTGTAGTTAGGCGGTGCGTGTATGTTGACAATTGTGTATTTGTGTATGTTATTTCCTACCTGTACTATAGCTAAAAAGATGAGTGTCTTAGACCAAGGCATGTTGTGATATATGATGCGTGTTCGTCGGTATTAACGTTAGTTTCCTGTATGAGTATAAAATCAGGTTTATATTTGTGTATCAGTGGTATAGCCGGTCTCTCTGGTCTAGAGGTTACATGAATTTCTCCGTAATCTCGTATACTCTCGTAAGTAACGTGACATTGCGCGAGAATTGGTAGCAGTTCTCTCAGCGTCGGTAACTTACGGGGTATTGAGCCGGTCGCTGAGAAAGCAATGGCAAACTACTGAGCGTAATCTTGTCAAGAATTCAACAATCAGCTGAAAGATGGTGATGTTGACAGCGATGTCCCGCAAAGGATATGCGAACAAACCACACCAAACAAAAACATTTAAAAAAATCAGTGCTATAAGATGATTAATTTTGGATCTTATACCTCGAATGTTAATACTCATAATTTTAATTTCCGCTGCCATTTTTGTTGTAATATAAGAACCTGTTGAGTATAATTATGTTTCTTGTTTAAACTGTCTGTATTCATGTTGTCATTTCTGGAAATATTTAGTAGATTTCTTCCCCGGGCTTGAAATATCCAATCAATAACGAGGCGTGGATAAGAATCTGATTGGTTTCTTCGTCGTGGTGGTGTGTTGATTTTATCAATCTCTTCCGGTCATGGCGCTGGTCGTTATCTGTTTGGTATAATTACTTACACATGTCTTTTTGTTGGCCCTGTGCGCTTCAGACGATGTAGGGTAGTCGTGGTTGTTGAGGGGCAGCTGCGTGGTAACAGGGGTTGGGGAGGGGAGGCTGGAGGTGTCGTGCTCTCGACGTCAGAGAGGCTCTTGGTTGAGCGTCCCCTTTTCCTAGTGAACAACTGGAAACCATCTTCACCCTCCTTAATATGTTGATCCGTCTGGGGGTTCGAGGTGACATTTTGTGTCAGTCTATCAGCCTTCTGAGTTTGTACATTTATTACTCCATTGGGAGTCCTCCCCAAAGACTGTACACGCCGTACGGCGCCCCGGAACTGTGATGAAGAGACGGTGTAGCTTACCTTCTACCCCGTCCAACTCCATGTCCACGTAATGTGGTAGAGGGTCTTTCGGGTTGCACAGAAGTAGCCACTTGTCCGTGCTGTTTTTATGTTTATGCACTTTGGCATTTATATCATCAGAAACATCCGCCGCTATTTGCTTCACTATCTCAACCTTTGCGGTTGTAGGCATCTAGTTGCTTGCTTGCTTGCTTGTGTTCGTTGGCTTGAGCTCCAACGCAAAGTCTAGTGAAACAAAGCCTCGGTCTTTTCCTTCTCTATGTTTTCGATTACAATAGTTAATTTAGGATTCTGCAGTTCATACTTCATCCCGTTAAGCCGTTCATAACGAGCCGCCTTTGCCTCAGATGTCGACGTAGCTTACCATCTTTTAGGGTCCTCAAATCGGTAGATGGATTTTATTCCTTGCTTACCGATCCCGCAAGGCCCCATCAAGACGCTCGCCATCAGTGAGTAGTTGAACCGTAATACATGATGTCCTGGTATAGAAAACACTGCTTGGTGGAACGGTCCTCCTTCAAAACCTTCACTCGTGTTGACTTTGACACGTTTTACAATTTGGTTTTCCATCTTCGATAATCCGTGACAGAGGAAATCTTTAATACAGATCTACACGTGACGAAATCTATCGATGTCAATTCCACAAAATTAATATCACTCAGAATGATGATAGACCTGTATACAGGTCTATCAATCCGAAGGCGCTTGTTCTCTGTGCAGGGTATCCTTGTTACAATATAAGGAAATAGACTGAGGTGAGATTCCAATTCCAATTCCAACTCTTGAAACGAGTGACCCCGTTCAACCGTCGGATATATCGGTTTGGTTGTATTTAGGTCCTGTATTGTGTGGCTTGTTTTGATTCTTTCGTGGATCGGACTGCTTGTTTTCGGCTTCCTGACTTCTGGTTGGATGATTCTGTTCGTTACTTTTTTGATAAGGTATTTCATGTCTGGACAGAGTCGCGCACTTGCTGGGACCTGGAGTTATTGTGTACCCACCCCGTCGTATGGTGCTGTTTCCTTCAGGGAGCTTTACCATTCGTCGTCACACCTGGCGTTTCTCCTCCTCCTTCCCCGTCTTGGGATTCGTGTGTCGTCTTTATAGTTCGATCTTGGTGGGGAGCGGCGCCGATTCGAAAGTTCCCTAAAAAATTGCTCTTGCTCTGGGTAGCCGTTCTCATCCTGCTCTATTTCTATTTCTTCTTCTGTCTAGGCATTTACGTTTTCTGGTTCGGATGTTTCTTTCTGAGCCTTGAGCCGTTCTCTTTCTTCTTGGATCTGTTTAAGCGTTTCTGCTATCTTTTCTCTTTCTTCTTGGATTTTTGATAGAGTTTCTTCAGTTTCAGCCTTTTATAGCAGCCATTCGAGCGACATCCTGTTCTATCGTCTGCTGAAATTGCGTCAGTTCGTCCAGGATGCGCTGAACGGCCGTTATCTGTGTTTTTTGCGTCTTGTTTTTTTTTTTTCTTCTTTCATGTTTTTAAACTGCGTTCTCAGGTCCTTCAGTTGGCCTTCCAATTGTGCTTTGTCACTTTTGGTGAGTCGGTTGGTCGTCTCGTACTGCCTCTTAGCCTCCTTATATGTAGGTTAGACTTGATGGCGATTTTATCATAGCTTCCTTGCTGTCTTGGACTCTTGGGTCCTGTATTGTGTGGCTTGTTTTGATTCCTTCGTAGATCGGACTGCTTGTTTTCGACTTCCTGACTTCTGGTTGGAGTCGGTTGGGGATGACTTTTTTTATAGTTTAATTATTATTTTACAAAATTCAATGAGTTGGTTATTTCAATGGACGATATAATTATTAGACTAGTATTATTAGACTAGTACAGAAATGGGGATGTGTGTGTGTTGGTGGGGGATATGTCTAGCTGGGTGGGGTGTGTGTGGCTGGATGGAGGATGTATGTGTGGGTAGTGAGGGTGATTGTAGTTGGGGGATGTGTGGATGGGTAGGAGATGTGTGGGGAGATGTGTGTGTGCGTGAGTGATGTGTCTTTGGGATGTGTGTGGGTGTGGTGTTGTGTGGGAGGGGAGATGAGTGTGGATAAAGGATGTGTATGTGTATGGTTGGGGGTGTGGTTGGGTGTGCGGGTGGGTGAATGATGTGTGTGATGGTGGAGTGTGGGGGTGTTTAGATGGGGGGTTGGGGTGTGTGAGTGTGGGTAGGTAGATAGGGGATGTATGTGTTGATTAGTGGGTGAAGGATGTGTGAGCGTTAGTGGTTGAGGGATAAGTACGTGTGTCTAGGGATGTGAGAGGGGATGAGTGTATGGGTTGGGGATGTGTGTGTGTGGGTTGTGTGTGTGTGGATGGAAGATCTGTGTTTGTGAATGGGGGATGTGTTGGTGGGTGGGGATGTGCGTGAGGGATGTGTGTATGGGTGGGGAGATTGTGTGTGGGTGGGGATGTGTTTGTATATGGGTAGGTGTGTGTGGTTAAGGGATGTGTTACTGGGGGATGGGTCGGTGGAGGATGTGTGGTTGGGTAGAGGATGTGTGGGTGATTGATTGTATGAGTAAGAGTGTGTGGTTAAGGGATGTTTAGTTGGGGGATGGGTGGGTAGAGGATATGTGCGTGGGTGAGTGTGTGTATTTTAGGAGATGGTGGGGGGTGTTTGTAGGGGTGGGCTCGGGGTCTGTAAGTGGGCTTGGGGAGATGGGAGATTATGTGGGTGGGTGCGGAATATGTGAGTTGGCGGGGAGATGTGTGTGTGAGTGAGGGATGTGTGGCTGAGGAATGTGTGTTTGGCTGGGTGGTTGGAGGTGTGTGGGTGGAGGAGGATATGTGGGTGAGTGATTGTTGGTGGGTAATGGGACGGGTAGAGGATATGTGAGTGGGTGGGGAGATGTGTGTAGGTGGGTGGATGGGGGATGTGTGGGTTGGGGAATGTATGTGCTTGGGGTGTGGGTGGATGGATGTGTGGTGTGTGTGAGGTGTGTGTGGGTGGGGAGATGTGTAGGTGTAGGGATGTGGTGGATGGGTAGGGGAATGTATGTGTGCATGGGTTATGTGTGTGGTTGGGTGGGGGAGTTGGAGTGAATGGGGGATGTGTGGGTGGGTGGTTGATGTGTCTCATAACATAGTAATATGCATTGTTTATGTTTACAAAATTCATTTGACAATGTTTTTTCCTATGCACTGTTGATGAAAGAAAGATGAGTTATTGGAAGGGCCGAATGTAAGACGGGCCTGCGTGCCCAATTTGTTACCCTTTGAAATTAAAGTATGTTCGTTCGTTCGTTCATTCGTTAGTTCGTTCTTGGCGGCAGGGGCAGCCGAGGTACATGTAGCTATGGTTGCCGAGGCAGTTGGCGCACTTTCTGTTGGAGTTAGGCCTCCTGAAGTCCTAGTCGTTCTTTGCATGCTGGCACTGACTATATTGATGGGGACCAGAGAAGTACATACATAATATCTCGGCATCACTTTTGCAGGTGGCACGGGTGTGCAAAAATTGTTGACACTTAGAGCACTGCAGCACTTTCGGTAAGTAGTGCTCTGGTCTTTGTTGCTTGCTTGCTTGTGTTCGTTGGCTTGAGCTCCAACGCGAAGTCCTGTATGTCGGATTAAGGCATCCTGTTGTCCCACATCAGTGTGATGTCATACAGGACCTGAGGTTTGCGTGAATATCCGTTGTCCCATGTCTGGCTTATTGGTGTGCAGACTGGTGGTTCCTCGCCGTACAGGCAGACACTCTCCGACTTTGGAGGAATCGGCTATCCTACTGACTTTAGCCAGGACCCCGAAGGGACCTGTTGCCCAGGACGCTCGATGAGGACGCGTCAGTAGGTCTTGGCCAGTATATAACCCGGCCCTGGTGCCTTGGAAACACATCTGGGTCCCTCTGGTCTTTGTAAAATTCTATATGGGGTTTGGAATACCACAAACAATTAAACTTAATAAGATATAAAAATGTTACATTCATAGAAGGTTTATCGTAAAATACTGGTCTAATAATTACATAGTCCATTGAAATAACCAACTCATTGAATTTTGTAAAATAATAATTAAACTATAAACAAATAATAGTAATGTGAGGTATTCCCTTTGGCCCAAACTAGAATTAATTGTCTCCTCTTATATTTCCAGTAAACATCTTGCGAGCGCAACCGACAAGAGGTAATCGAATGTAACTCGCAGTAGAATTAACGCACGATAGTGAAATTTGGAATATAGAGGTTTTAAATATTGCTGAATCGATTGAACACATCTCTGAAGATGTAAATAAATATTCTAAGGCACTTTGCTTGGGTGCCAACTATGTAAACACGGGAAAAGATTAGCAAATGTAAACACATATAACTTATAAATATCTCACCAAAACTAATAAAAACTAGGAACATTTGTTAGTCAAATAGGAAAAATATCGATCAAGTAGGAAATATCGCGACCAAACTTATGAAAAGCAGGAAAATTGTTAACCAAAGGGGAAAAATATCGAGTAAGAAATATCTCATCCAAATTTATAAAAAGTAGGAAAATGTGTTAACGAAAGGGGAAAAATATTCGCCTGGTAAAAACAATAAATCGTTCAGACTTATTAAAAATAGGAAAACTGTTAACTAAAGGGAAAAAAATATCGATCAAGCAGGAAATGTCTCATCCAAACTTATGATGAAAATAATAAAAATCTGATAGTCATGCGGGAAAAAATATTCGCATGGTAAAGAAATATCTGGTTCAAACTTATAAAAAATAAGAAAATGTGTTAGTCACAGGGAAAAATAGTGGTCAAACTTTAAATATCTCATTCAAGTTTATACAAAATAGGAAAATTTGTTAGTTAGAGGGTGAAAATGTTGGACAGGTACAGAAATATCTCATCCAAACTTATAAAAACGAGGAAAATTCGTTAGTCAAAGGGGGAAAATATTTGTCACACGTGTAAATATCTCGTTCAAACTTATGAAAAATACGAAAATTTGTCAGTCACGTGGAAAAATATATCGATCAAGTATTAAATATCTCGTCGAAACTTATATAAAGTAGGGAAATGTGTTAACGAAAAAAGGGTTGGGGGGGGGGTGGCATATTCGTCTGGTAAATAAATGTCTCGTTCAAAGTTATAAAAATAGGAAAATGTGTTAGTCACAGCAGACAAATATTCGCCCGGTAAAGAAATACTTCACCCAAACTTATAAAAAGTAGGAAAATTTATTAATCAAAGGGGGAAAATAGCGATCAAGTAGGAAATATCTCGTCCAAACTTATAAAAAGTAGGAAAATGTGTTAACGAAAGGAGGGAAAATATTCGCCTAGTAAAGAAATATCTCCGTCAAACTTATGAACAATAGAAATGATTGTTAAACAAAGGGGGAAAACATTGGTCAAACCTATAAATATCGCGTTCAAATTTTATAACAAATAGGAAAATGTGTTAGTCACAGGGGAAAAATATCGATCAAGCAGGAAATATTTCGTCCAAATTTAAAAAAAAGTATTAACATTTGTTAATCAAAGGGGAATATATTGGTCAATCTTACTATAAAAAAGGAAACATTTGTTACTCAAAGGGGAATAAATAACGATCAAATAGGAAATGCCTCGTCCAAATTTATAAAAGAGTAGGAAAATTTGTTAACGCAAGGTGAAACATATTCGCCTGGTAAAGAAATATCTCGCTCAAACTTATAAAATTAGAAAAATGTGTTAGTAAAAGGGGAAACTATTGATCAATTAGGAAATATCTCGTTCAAACTTATAAAAAAAAATAGGAAAATGTGTTATTCAAAGAGGAAAAATATTTGTCAAATTTATAAATATATCGTTCAAACTTATAAAAAATAGAAAAATTTGTTAGTCACAGGTGAAAAATATTCCAGTGGTAAAGAAATAACTTGCTCAAATTTACTAAACATAGGAAAATTTGTTAGTCAAAGAGGAAAAATATTAGTCAAACTTATACATATCCATTCAGAGTTATAAAAAAAAATAGGAACATGTGTTAGTTACACGGGAAACATATTCTCCTGGTAAAGAAATATCTCGTTCAAACTTATAAAAAATAAAAAATGTGTTAGTCACAGGGGACAAAATATCGATCAAGTATGAATATGGTTAACCTAACAATACTAGTATAATACATGATATAAATGATGCTAGCCCATATAACTGAAGAGACAAGACATTTCGTAATACATCATGGTAGGCAGGGTTGATCTGGAATAGAGATGGCATTCGAACTACCCGTTATCGATAGTAATATATGGAGTGCCGTAACTGGGGGTACATTTCAGATACAAAGCCATTATTCATAATATGCATTTCTATGACTCTGTTATAGTATCGTATTCTCATCTATGATATACAGATACGGATGCCAAGAACAACTAAGCAACTGAGATCTGTTTGATTGTGAAAGTTGTCATCCGGCTGAAGACTTTGACAATATGTTTCACAATTTGAACAACTGTGTAAACAGAATGAACACAAACAGGATGGTCATGGTCAAAGAGAGTAATAATTTCATCTTCTCCAGTTGTTAATGAGAGGTCCAGTCGTGCCCAGCAAAGATTGTTGGTCAAGACTGCTACTCCCCAGCCTGTGAACTCATCGGTCTTATAAAATAGCAGCCTGGCAGTGGCTACAATAGATAATACATGTAACTGTGCAGTCTTAAAGGAAACAAGCCAAGGTAATAATACAGAAACACCTACACCCTTAACTTGTCAGTTGACAATTGTTGCTTGCACGAAAACAATTATATCAGTTCTAATACACAGAATTGTAAGTTAGGCGTGAAGTCCAAACCCACAGTGGGTGAGAACACATCCCAAATTGCCCTACAATCCATTTTAAAACTAACAGCAGTTTTATCAGCACCTAGAAAAATTGTCAAGAAAGGAAGTCCGTCTTCCAAAAAGGAAAAGAAACGTCAAAGAGAAAAACGAAAACCTGGATTTCAACCCTTCCAAACGAAAGAACTTCCTGACTCCAATCACACTAAATGTGACACAGAGCAAAGGCGTCATTCCCAAAGCATGGTATTGGTGTGCGATCAGAGAAATAAATTAGATCCTTCCATAGTATCACCTTGTAATCCTAAATTTGAAATTGCCCATGAAGCCTTCAACACATCATGCACAATCACACGTCTTGTCTGTTTTGAAGGATGCTGATTCTTGCTCTCCACCTCAGCTCTATCATTAGACATTTTGTTCTGCAAAAAACTTACTTCGTGCAGTCAGCCATCAGTAGATCTGCAAGAGACAACATTTGATTTGCTTGATGATTTGTCTTCAGATGGGCATGTTGACTTTCTGCCTAGTAGTCATGGTCCAGACTCTGAGTCTCTCAAAAAAAATTAATGCTTTGTGGAATGAAAAATATCCTGTTGCTGGTATCTGAAGTTGTTCCTCTGCCTCAATAGATGAAATATAACACCCAACGATTAAGGTTTGTATAAATAGTTATTTTCGTGATCACAGTCACAATATACTAAAACTTTCCCTTTCTCAAGTCGTGGCCAAAGAAAGTAGACAGTCTGCTTTTGATGCAAGTTACCTGTTCTCTTTGTGAGTTAATTTCATTCAAGATATCATTATGACACTATTTATCCGTTTAATGTATTTTCAGCAGTCTTCTATAAAATCACTTATCTGTAGCTTCCACATAATTTCTCGGCTTTCTTATATAATCCACACAATTAGTATAAAAAAGACAGCACTGAGAAATGCTTTTTTTAAAAAACATAATTACGTGTGCGTCTCAGATTATATAACACAATATTAAATGATAAATATGATCTAATTTTATTGTGTTTTTTACTGTAAATAGTTCCATTTGATTAAGATATTGCAGCTTTCATAGTGAGGTTTCATATGTTGAAGTTACTTAACTTTTAGTATAAATAGCTAGTATCTGTTAGAGATTTGTAACTTTCACTGTACGTGAATTACTAGGTGTTGAAGTCCTGTAAGTTTCAATGTGATTTTCTCCTCCACAGGTTAATTTTGCAGCAGAGCCTCACTTCTTGACAGTTCATATCGTTGGGACTGAAGAACGCAATGGTAAGTGGCATCATGTAATCAGAGAACCGATCATTTTGAAAGGTGTATACTAGAGTTGGAACAAATTCTGATCCCAGTCCTAGGGGCCAGTCACAGAGTCAACGTCTTGGAGAAGAGACAACGTCAAGAACAATAGCGACGGATGCAGAGATACCCTAATCACATTGTACATGTTTCTTTCTGTCATAGTAAAACAGTATAATACCAGAGTCAAAGTCATGAAACACAATAAGTCAAGAACAATAAAGGATGCATAGTCTAATTACATTGTATATGTTTCTCTTTGTCATAGTAAAACAGTTATAACAAGAAATAAACTTGTATACTTTTCTTAATTTCGTAGGAAATCAAATAATAATTTTTTAGCTGAAATGCATTTTCACTACATAATCATCAACGTCAGCACGTTCCCCCTTTTACGTTACCGAAATCTTCAACTTACAACTCTAAAGTATCGGCTAAAGAAACACTTATACAGACTAATCACACATCTCTCCACACTCTTGGATTTTCATTTACCACAAAGTGTCTCTGGCTTTCATAGATATCTTAACAACGTTTCAATGTCACAGCACCAAGAACCCCACAATTTCGTTGTAAATGAGCCCCAATGAAACAGTCATAACAACATTGATGAAAACGCAGTCTGTGGCTCCACCTGAGATAGTTTTGAGATTATCTGGTATTCGGCATCAATGGATCATTTCCCATGGCTGACATCGTCAACTTTCCATACCACAATGTCAGCTACACTAACCTTCCTTTGTTCCAGCTCTCAACATTACACTGGCTTTCTCAAAGTCTAGCTAAAATAACATTTCTTACTGTATCCACTTCTATCTCACGTTGTCATTTCAAAGCGCAATAGTGTCAAGTCTCCAACTAACCAACGGTGTCTGCTCTGAAGTTGGTCTTTCTTAAAACCACATCTGCCTTATTGACCTCTTGAATACCAGCTTCCACATCTTCTAACAGACTTTCAACGCTTCATACTACTTAACATTGACATTCTCTTTGATTACAACACAATTGGTTTCCTGCTGACTGGGCAAATTTTCCAACCTACTGGAGATAATCGGCTGTCCTCATTGCAAACAACACGGTATTTCAGAAAATTAAAAGTATCTTATGCAATAAGTCACTATCGTTGAATGAAAAAATAAAATTTCAATAATAAAATTGCCACACAAATTAAAAATAAAATTTCTACACGAAACATTCAAATTGGAAACAATAAAGAGAAATTTAATTTTTAATTTTTGTGAAAATTTTATCACAATGGCTGTATTTGATGTGGGCGCTGTTGGGATGAAGGTCAAGTAACACTGCAGGCCCCATGAGGATGTCATACAAGGCGACTAGAGAGGGTTGGTCTGAGACTGGCTATCTCACACCGTAGACAATAAGTCAGCCGACTTCCAACCAACTAGAAAGTGGGATACAAAGGGAGTGGCATGTGTGGTTGTGGGCCTATACTACACTAGGAATCTCAAGAATTATGATGGAGAAGAAGAAGAAGAAGAAGAAGAAGAAGAAGAAGAAGAAGAAGAAGAAGAAGAAGAAGAAGAAGAAGAAGAAGAAGAAGAAGAAGAAGAACAACAACAACAACAACAACAACAACAACAACAACAACAACAACAACAACAACAACAACAACAAGAAAGAAAGAAAGAAAGAAAGAAAGAAAGAAAGAAAGAAAGAAAGAAAGAAAGAAAGAAAGAAAGAAAGAAAGAAAGAAAGAATTATAATAATAAATGTATACTTATGTATACAATGGCAATAAAGCATAGCTATTAAAGAATGAAAGAATTCGCATTAAAAGAGGTAATTAATAAAATCAACACTGTCAAGTGAAAATTACAAGTAAAAAAGAAAAACATAACGTGAATATTGTAACCCCCCCCCCCCCCCCCCCCCTTCCAAAAAAAAAAAAAAAGAATCAAATCAGCAAAAGTTGACTCCCTAAATTCTCACGCTCCTTGGCAAGTGAAGCTTAGGGAAAGAGACACACACCTGGGCCTGGACAATAATCATCATGTGCCATGTTGAAAGGCGTGGCGGTCATGGACAATAGACGGTATCAATAAGCAAGTCACGTGCAGGAAATACCTGAAACAGTTATTATATGAGACTAATGAGACTATATGAGACGGTTTCTTGTACTCGACGTATTCATCGAAATCTGACTTCACGAGAACGGCTGGGTTACTAAGTTGCCCCTAGTACTGACTATTGTCCCATTGTTTACTGCTACTGCTGGCGTGCCGTTGTGTGCTGGTGTTTATATCTACTGGTGATATATTCCCTTCCGTCAAATCTGATTACAATACAGGTAGGTCAGTAGAGTTGACTGGTGAATAGTTTTACAGAAAGCAATTTTCTCCTGACCTATTTTTCTCTAGTAATATTAGTAAACGCGTTGTTGTGTTTTCAATGGTGTCTTTTGTCAATAACTTTTTGGTGTGATACAATGAGATTTACATATTCAGGACATAATTACTTATTTTGAATCTGCTACGGATAACTTGTTTGTGCTGAGTTAACGTTTTTTTTTTTTTTTTATGCAGCTGTAAAATTGTGATGGAAGATTTTCCCTGGGTCACTTTACATGTGCTTAAACACGTCAAGAATTCAGATTTGTGCAGTATAAAAGCCCGGCCGTTGCTTCAGGTGCCATGATGCCTTCCGATGTTCTCCTTGCACAGAGACTGACACAAAGGAAGCTTGAGGAGATACAGCTGTTTGCTGTGCTGGATGAGAGTGTGACCAGAAGGTAAGCCTTTCAGGAGTGTTTGTCTGTCTTGTGTGGTGACCTGACTTGTGTTCGACAGTAGTGGAATAGCCTACGGATTCGATACTTAGAGATGCCCACAGGGGTAAATATGGGAACTGTCCCACTCACTTCATCAAACTTGTTATTTTGTCGTGTTTTCACACGCTGTGGTGTAGTAGTGGTGCTAGATCAGTCTTCTATCATGCGCTAGATTGCTGCATTAGAGTAAGTCCATGCCTCATGCCGTCTCCACTTCAGTATTCCTCTCCACATGCTGCTGTCAAGATGGTTGCTTTATGTTTATGAAGTTGGTAAGTTTGGGAACATTTATGTTTAATGTCCACACTACTGCATTCTCTGGAATCTTGTGTCCCCTGTGTATGAGTTTGCACCTGCATTGAAGAAAAACAAATATGTAATCGTTAAAAATAATGCTATCTCTACTTGTGACCCCGAGTATTATTCATAAGCATCCCATTTTGTATTTTGTGTGTGTGTGTTCACCTATAATAATAATAATAATAATAATAATAATAATAATAACAACAATAATAATAATAATCGGACAGCAAGAACCTAATTGTGCAACTGCGAAGTATTAGGACCATCACATTCTGTAGACTTGAGTGCACAGAGGAAGAGGTGCCTAGTCTTTCTCTCTCGTAGCGAACAGCGAGAGCTGGCATGGAACCCTTGTCATGAACTCATGGTCTTGGTGAGGATTGACTTTGTTGATCTTGGCACGCAACGTCTGGGAGATTCGGCTTGATTTCATTAACGCCGTCGTTACGATGTCTATGTTCCTATTGTATCTTCTGTGTATGTTGTACAGATCGCTAATATTTAATTGGATGTTCCGAGCGTTTCATCTGGATGTATAACACTTTGGTCCTCAGCATAGAGAAGTTATTGGAGTTTCTATATGTGTCTCAGGTGTTATTCCATCCATATATATAATATGTGAAGATACACACATCCGTGTCATAGATCAGTGATAACTTGAATTCAAAGAGTCTGTTGGTCTAACTGGTGTTCTTACAGAACTTTACGGGGTTTTAAATCTTCTTCTTCTTTCTCCATTATCCTAATTTGGAACAAATAGCCTCGTGCCATCCTATAGTTTGCTATCGCTTGCAACTCCATCGGTCTCCTCACCATATTAACCATCTCTGTCTGTAATACTTTTCTCTGTGTGATTTTAGTTTCCCCTCTATATCGTTTGCCCAATCGCTTCCAGACAAAGTACTTTTCACTTTTTCTGCTCTCACTTTTGCTCAATATTGATCATATCCTCTGCAGGCGTCTTTCCTCCACCTCTTCATTCACTGGTATGTGTTTAATTCTCTTAATGAGCTCCATATTGGTGATTTTCTCATACCATTTTAGTTCTTTTAGTTTGTATGTAAGTCACAATCACTGAATTTAAGAAAGAGAGTGCTGAAATACTATACAGAACCAGTTTTGCTGTATGGCAGTGAATCTTGGAATATAAATGAATACATTAAAAAGAAATTAGAAGCAACAGAGATGTAGTTCCTGAGACGAATGTTGCGAATTCTTTGGACTGCCAGAGTAACTAACAATGATTGCCTGAAAGAAGCTAATGAAACTAGAACATTATATACAACAATAAGAAAGAGACAAACATCTTTCTTCAGTTATGTGAGGAGAAGAGAGGCATTGGAGAACGTCTTGACAACTTGAAAGATCGAGGGGAAGAGAGGTAGAGGCAGACCAAGATAAATGATGCTGGATGGATTGAGACGGTGGCATGGATGAATATCATCAGCAGAGTTGATCCAGAAAACCATAGCCTAAGATCTGTCGAGAACCATGAACGCCTACGCCAGCTGGCAAGGTACTTGATGATGATGATAATGATGATGATGTCCTGCGCAGGCAGAATGTTTGTGAATAAATGTTTGTAGTTTACTGATAATATTTGTAGCTGTTCTCGGTGTTTCTAATCCATACAGTAATAGTTGTAGCTGTTCTCGTTATTTCTGATTCATACAGTAGTTGTTGTAGCTGTTCTCGTTATTTCTGATTCATACAGTAATAGTTGTAGCTGTTCTCGTTATTTCTGATTCATACAGTAGTTGTTGTAGCTGTTCTCGTTATTTCTGATCCATATAGTAATAGCTGTAGCTGTTCTCGTTATTTCTGATCCATACAGTAATAGTTGTAGCTGTTCTCGTTATTTCTGATTCATACAGTAATAGTTGTAGCTGTTCTCGTTATTTCTGATTCATACAGTAGTTGTTGTAGCTGTTCTCGTTATTTCCTATTCATACAGTAGTTGTTGTAGCTGTTCTCGTTATTTCTGATTCATACAGTAATAGTTATAGCTGTTTTCATTATTTCTGATTCATACAGTAGTTGTTGTAGCTGTTCTCGTTATTTCTGATTCATACAGTAATAGTTGTAGCTGTTCTCGTTATTTCTGATTCATACAGTAGTTGTTGTAGCTGTTCTCGTTATTTCTGATTCATACAGTAATAGTTGTAGCTGTTCTCGTTATTTCTGATTCATACAGTAGTTGTTGTAGCTGTTCTCGTTATTTCTGATCCATATAGTAATAGTTGTAGCTGTTCTCGTTATTTCTGATTCATACAGCAGTTGTTGTAGCTGTTCTCGTTATTTCTGATTCATACAGTAATAGTTGTAGCTGTTCTCGTTATTTCTGATTCATACAGTAGTTGTTGTAGCTGTTCTCGTTATTTCTGATTCATACAGTAATAGTTGTAGCTGTTCTCGTTATTTCTGATTCATACAGTAGTTGTTGTAGCTGTTCTCGTTATTTCTGATTCATACAGTAGTTGTTGTAGCTGTTCTCGTTATTTCTGATTCATACAGTAATAGTTATAGCTGTTTTCATTATTTCTGATTCATACAGGAGTTGTTGTAGCTGTTCTCGTTATTTCTGATTCATACAGTAATAGTTGTAGCTGTTCTCGTTATTTCTGATTCATACAGTAATAGTTGTAGCTGTTCTCGTTATTTCTGATTCATACAGTAGTTGTTGTAGCTGTTCTCGTTATTTCTGATCCATATAGTAATAGCTGTAGCTGTTCTCGTTATTTCTGATCCATACAGTAGTTGTTGTAGCTGTTCTCGTTATTTCTGATTCATACAGTAATAGTTGTAGCTGTTCTCGTTATTTCTGATTCATACAGTAATATTTATAGCTGTTTTCATTATTTCTGATTCATACAGTAGTTGTTGTAGCTGTTCTCGTTATTTCTGATCCATATAGTAATAGCTGTAGCTGTTCTCGTTATTTCTGATCCATACAGTAATAGTTGTAGCTGTTCTCGTTATTTCTGATTCATACAGTAATAGTTGTAGCTGTTCTCGTTATTTCTGATTCATACAGTAGTTGTTGTAGCTGTTCTCGTTATTTCCTATTCATACAGTAGTTGTTGTAGCTGTTCTCGTTATTTCTGATTCATACAGTAATAGTTATAGCTGTTTTCATTATTTCTGATTCATACAGTAGTTGTTGTAGCTGTTCTCGTTATTTCTGATTCATACAGTAATAGTTGTAGCTGTTCTCGTTATTTCTGATTCATACAGTAGTTGTTGTAGCTGTTCTCGTTATTTCTGATTCATACAGTAATAGTTGTAGCTGTTCTCGTTATTTCTGATTCATACAGTAGTTGTTGTAGCTGTTCTCGTTATTTCTGATCCATATAGTAATAGTTGTAGCTGTTCTCGTTATTTCTGATTCATACAGCAGTTGTTGTAGCTGTTCTCGTTATTTCTGATTCATACAGTAATAGTTGTAGCTGTTCTCGTTATTTCTGATTCATACAGTAGTTGTTGTAGCTGTTCTCGTTATTTCTGATTCATACAGTAATAGTTGTAGCTGTTCTCGTTATTTCTGATTCATACAGTAGTTGTTGTAGCTGTTCTCGTTATTTCTGATTCATACAGTAGTTGTTGTAGCTGTTCTCGTTATTTCTGATTCATACAGTAATAGTTATAGCTGTTTTCATTATTTCTGATTCATACAGGAGTTGTTGTAGCTGTTCTCGTTATTTCTGATTCATACAGTAATAGTTGTAGCTGTTCTCGTTATTTCTGATTCATACAGTAATAGTTGTAGCTGTTCTCGTTATTTCTGATTCATACAGTAGTTGTTGTAGCTGTTCTCGTTATTTCTGATCCATATAGTAATAGCTGTAGCTGTTCTCGTTATTTCTGATCCATACAGTAGTTGTTGTAGCTGTTCTCGTTATTTCTGATTCATACAGTAATAGTTGTAGCTGTTCTCGTTATTTCTGATTCATACAGTAATATTTATAGCTGTTTTCATTATTTCTGATTCATACAGTAGTTGTTGTAGCTGTTCTCGTTATTTCTGATTCATACAGTAATAGTTGTAGCTGTTCTCGTTATTTCTGATTCATACAGTAATAGTTGTAGCTGTTCTCGTTATTTCTGATTCATACAGTAATAGTTGTAGCTGTTTTCATTATTTCTGATTCATACAGTAGTTGTTGTAGCTGTTCTCGTTATTTCTGATTCATACAGTAATAGTTATAGCTGTTTTCATTATTTCTGATTCATACAGTAGTTGTTGTAGCTGTTCTCGTTATTTCTGATTCATACAGTAATAGTTGTAGCTGTTCTCGTTATTTCTGATTCATACAGTAATAGTTGTAGCTGTTCTCGTTATTTCTGATTCATACAGTAATAGTTGTAGCTGTTCTCGTTATTTCTGATTCATACAGTAGTTGTTGTAGCTGTTCTCGTTATTTCTGATTCATACAGTAATAGTTGTAGCTGTTCTCGTTATTTCTGATTCATACAGTAATAGTTGTAGCTGTTCTCGTTATTTCTGATTCATACAGTAGTTGTTGTAGCTGTTCTCGTTATTTCTGATTCATACAGTAATAGTTATAGCTGTTTTCATTATTTCTGATTCATACAGTAGTTGTTGTAGCTGTTCTCGTTATTTCTGATTCATACAGTAATAGTTGTAGCTGTTCTCGTTATTTCTGATTCATACACTAATAGTTGTAGCTGTTCTCGTTATTTCTGATTCATACAGTAGTTGTTGTAACTGTTCTCGTTATTTCTGATTCATACAGTAGTTGTTGTAGCTGTTCTCGTTATTTCTGATTCATACAGTAGTTGTTGTAGCTGTTCTCGTTATTTCTGATTCATACAGTAATAGTTGTAGCTGTTTTCGTTATTTATGATTCATACAGTAATAGTTGTAGCTGTTCTCGTTATTTATGATTCATACAGTAGTTGTTGCTGTTATCGGTGTTTCTAATCCATATAGTAATAGTTGTAGCTGTTCTCGTTATTTCTGATTCATACAGTAATAGTTGTAGCTGTTCTCGGTGATTCTGATGAAAACAGTAATAGATTAGATTAACGTTAGATTTAAATATTATAAGTTGGGTGCTGTGTTTAATTTTTCTTTTTAGATTTCCCAAAATGTCTCATTGCTATAACAAGTCCTCTAGCTGTGTGTATGTTTTATTGTAATGTCTTTCTCTGTGTGCCCTATCAATTTACGAAGGGTTTCCCTATCAACGCTGTCAATGGCTTTTTAAAAAATTCAATTACAAGTGATGATTTCCTTTCGATACTTTCCTCTATTAGTATACGTAATGAGGCATTGTGTAAATGCATGATATGCTTGGAAGCCTGCCTGTTCATCCGTTAGTTGTTAGTCATTGGCATCTCTTTATTACTTCAGAATGATGCTGTTTAACATCAGAAACTAAAATACATCATTCCTATATAATTTTCACACACCGGTAGCTCCCTTTTCTTTGGTAGCTTCACGAGATATCCCACTCTGCAGTCTGCTGGTATTTCTTTGGTCTCCCAGATCCTGCTAAATAATTTGTCCAGTAATTCATTTCTTCTTCGTCTTCTGCGTTCATTCGGAGAGTGTTTTTTTTTTTTTATTTTTCGGACGTAATTGCGTTGTTATAGACGGGTTCTAATAATATCTTGGGTAAAGAAAAGAACAAATGCATCCATACTTCAAGAGCTGAATATTGAAGACGGTTGGCTATAAAAGACGATAAAACAAAGAAAATGTATATATTTTGGTCACTTGTAACGTCATGAAAGTTTGGAGAGAGCAATAATGTAGTTATATATGCCTGGGAAGAGAGGAAGAGGAAGGCCCAAGAGAAGATAGATGCAGGATGTGGCGGATGATCTCCAGATGGGTGTATCGGAAGCGGGACATCTTCCTTATGAACGAGAAGTTTTCCGGAAGGATGTTATGGGAGCAAGGTTCTGAACAGTACATGCTACTGAATGAACAAATGAATGGATGATTGCGTTGTGCCTGTTTACAGCAGAGCTGCGTTCTTGCACCGTTAGGTCGACACATCCTACTTCTGCGGCCAGTTGTTGATCGGGTTAGCCTTCCCGGGCATTAATTCATTTGAGGTGTTTATATAAGTTTTAATGGCCTTTGTTTAGGTACCATCTGGTCCAGTAGCTTTCTCATCCATCAAAGGTTTGATAGCTTTACTAATCCTTTTTCTAGATGGTTTTTACACAATTGATGGGCACCTCCACTTCTGCTTGCTTGATATGTGGCGGGTCGTTTGGGACTGCTATATTCAGGAGTGCTTCACATGGTGTTAAAATGTAAGAGGACGAACTTCATTGCACCGGATGTTATCCCGCACGCCGGCCTATCGAAAGCGTCGCACAAATCACGAACTCGACATCCAGAAGTCACAGTGAAAATTTCACTCGTGAAGTGAGCGACGTAGCCCTGAATCGAACCCAGGACTTTCGGAGCGCGAGGCAGGCAGCGTAACCACGGAGACTCCCTTCCTCAGGTGTCCAGCCCATCTGTTCAGTAGATCTTTCATGTTGTTGGGGATCCCACAGCTATCTTAAATGTGACCACTTTAATTTATCATAATTTCTCTGTGATGCTTTCAAGGTGTCTGAGGTTGACTTTAGCTGCTACCTCTTCTTCTTTTCTCGCTAAACAACAAGTTAGTTGCATTGTTTATTTTTGAAAGAGGATTTCACAGCCAGTCCCAGCATGTTTTGGCTGTTTGTGATTTATTGGCAAGTATGCGTTCAGTAGTTTGTCATTGTTGTCTGAACGATTGGCGTTCATACCATTGTGTGAAAAGAAACTCAAGGCGGCCTGCTGCCAAATCCCCCGCTTCTGTGTATGAGGGATTACGAATCGCGTTCGTAAGCTCTTCGCCACAGAGCCGGCTAAGCAATCCAAATATTGTCTGTGATCCACTCTTATTTTTGTCCTAACGTCTTTACTGGCGTGCATTTCTCTTGGACGTGGCTTGTATAGCGACTCAGATTTTGCTTGTAGTAAAATCTGATTATTGAATTTTCCTTGTTTTCTGTTCTTAAGAGCTTCCGGTGATATTCGTGCTTTCCATTTCTTTTATTCAAGAAATTCCAAACATGATTCGTACAAGATGCTGTTAGCCCGCTGCCAGCAGTCTTATCCTCCGTACTCACCTCGTCTTACACCTGTTACAAACCGAGGTTCCTATTAGAGACTGTGACCATACATTGTTCCTCAGTGGCTGGATCTGTCAGTTTATCACGCATCATAAACACACTAAGTGTTTGAACCATCACGTTTCCTAGCCCTGAGTGCGCTGGGGAAAATGTGGTCAGTCTGTCTATTAACGTAGCGAACGGCAGTTGAATGGAACCCTGGTCCAACAGCGCTCATGCCGGTGTCAGCGTAACATCCTCGAATGGCCAAGTGACAGAGATTTTATCCAACCAACATGGCTGTGGGTTTTATCCAGCCTCGCGACATTGGTACCATAGATGCTCCAGATGGAGAAGAAGAGCCCAGACCAACCCAACTGTTATTTGACACGTGTTTATCTGTAGCCATTGCTGGAGATTGATATGACTTGAGACGGGAATGTTGGAGATTGATATGACTTGAGACGGGAATGTTGGAGATTGATATGACTTGAGACGGGAATGTTGGAGATTGATATGACTTGAGACGGGAATATTGGAGATTGATATGACTTGAGACGGGAATGATGCGACTACAGGCGCTGGCCACCTCAGGTTATTATACCGCAGTCTAGTATAGCCACCTCCATAAACCCACATCTACAGGGACATTACCCTTACCGTTTTATTGTGTGACACAGAGTTCATCATACAGCAGCCTGACATCTCTTTTGTATTCTTTCCAGGTGGTTCGTAAACATCAGACTTCGTGAATAAACACAGCACACCTGCAACAACAGTCCAACACAGCCACGGTCAGGAGGGGTGAAGACACATCCAACATGCAACATCTACCACTCACCATCATACCGCTGGTGTTGCTGTGCTGCTGCAACTGTCTGCCAGCCGACAAACAGAATGTTCTATTGTTTGAAGCTAAACCGGTCAGCGTCTGTGGACCTGCTGTCCAAGAGGTCACCTTCAATCTGTCCACAAGTTTTCATAAACTGGACAGGAAGTACTTGAGCCTCGCCATGTCACCTCATCGGATCTTAAATAGACTCAGCGGGTACGTATTGTTGCCTGTTCTATTCTATTCTGTTGTATTCTGGCCTATTATATTCTATTCTAGTTTATTAAATTCTATTTTGTTTTGTTCCATTCTATTTAATTCTTTTTTTCAATATTCTGTTCTATTCCATTGGTGCAGGCAGACACTGTTAACCCTTGTTCTATTTATCTACTCTTGCTATATACTCGTACTTCTGACGTACCCGTCACTTACAGCCATTACTAATGAGCTACACACACCCATTGATTGGTGTCTGCGCACAAGAGAAGGATTACAATAGTACGTGAATAATGAAGACCAAAACAATATATTGCATAATTTATGGCCTGGCATATCTGGCTATATCTCATCAGAGGCATATTAGAGACAACAGGTCAACATAGAATGAAGTGGCGTAGAATGGTATGACACAATCACCAATTTGGAGCTAATGTACAGAACTAAACAAATACCAGAGAATGTTGAGGTGAGGAGAAGACGCTGACATACATTCAGCAAAGTTGCCAACATTATCAATTTTGGTGAGGGTCAACTTTCCTTATTACCAGTGTCCCTCGAATCAAGCGAGCTCACTCTGACTTCTGAGGTACTTGTAATTTACATCCCAAAGTCAAGTACAAGAAGTCAACGCTGAAATCCAACTGAATGGCGTGGGATACGAACCCACTTCACCTCGGTCTGAAGTTAATTGTATCATAAGACACTGGACACATTGTGCTAACCTCATGCTTGTATAGACAAGTGGGCACTCCAGGCTAAGACGTGGTCACCTACAACGCCGGCCACTTTTACTTCCCGAGACACTTCCTGGCTCCCATAGCTGGCTGGACCGACCTGGGAGCCGTGCACAATTTTACAAATCCGCCTAAACACGAATTCAAAACCATGATGTCAACATCATCTGTCTACATTGCTCAGTTAATAGAATGACAGGGACTAAAGCACTGTATCATGTCTCCGGATTATCTGTCTGCTCAGTTTATGAAATCACTCGACCTATTGTATCATGTCTCCATCATCTTTCTATCTCGCTCAGTGTCCAGAAGCTCATCAACCTGGCAGCTGCACTGGCTCCCGCAGACGCCAGGGTGGGTGGCACGGCCGTCAACTTCATGACCTTCGCCCCAACCACTAGCGACTGCCAGCTGCAGTCTCAGACCACCATTTCAGGCAGTGACGATCTTGACTTTAATGGGGGTCCTCCAGAGAATTTTACTTTTTCAGGTAAAGTAAGCCCTGTCGGATCTGCTTGTGAGGTAAAGTAAGATATGTCGCACCTGCTTGTGAGCTAAAATAAAATATGTCGAATCTGCTTGTGAGGGATGGATACAGATAGTCTGATACTGTAAAACTGTAACAACAACCACCGATACCTATTGTCCTGTACTTTCCCGGGCAACAATCTGCCTTTGTCAATGTACTTCATACAGAACTTCACATAACCAAGTGCGGAAGAAAAGAAGCAGGTAAAGAAAAAAGAAAAGAAAAGAGGAGTAATGGGTGACGAAGAAGAAGGATTTGGGATAACAGCAGCGGCAGCAGTAGCAAAAGAAGAAGACAAGCAAGTGAAAAGGAAAACAAACCATATCGTTAGTACTCTTTGTTATATGATCGTAATATTCTCACTATTGTTCCTGAGCGGCGCATCTCACTGTTCGCTTGTGTCTTAATAATCTGTGTATTTAATTTTCATAGTTAATATTCATCTGATATTGCATTGCATCTGACCACTAGTTTTGTGAATTTTGTGTGCAAGAATTGTCTCATACGGATGCGCATGTATAATACATTTAGTCCCTTTTACTGTTATTGCTTATCTGGTTCACGGTCACAGTTTTTGTGCATGCACGTGCGTATTCGCGTATTTCTGTCAGTCTGTATGTCTGTCTAAATACACATGACTACGCAGAATAGAGCTAAGACTAAACTACTCTTTCTCTCTCTCTCTCTCTCTCTCTCTCTCTCTCTCGCTCTCGCTCTCTCTCTCTCTCTCTCTCTCTCTCTCTCTCTCTCTTTCACACACACTGAATGAGAGACAGAGACAGACAGATAGACAGAGAAAGAAAGAAGTAGATGAGCGATATGCGTGATTGAATGTGTATCTTGGCACAATTCTATTAATTTCGGTTGACATGGAGTCCCCGAACAGTACTACCAAAATACCAGACAGATTACATTTTAAAAGAAAAAAAAGATGGAAATCAAGCATAACTTCAGCTAATATCCTACGAAGTGCGGCCTGTGATACAGATCATCAGTTATTAGTAGCAGACGTGAAAGTAAAACTTCAAATTATCCAAGGACCAGAGGTGAAGAATCGTTTTGGGGTCTTGATCTTTATACAGAAAGAAATAACACCCATTGAATTGGCAGTACAAGCTAGGGATATCTTGATATCAGCAGCTAAAGACTTAATTCCGACCAAGAATAAGCAACATAAGCCATGGAGGACATCAAACACTTTAGACTTAATACAACATCAAAGGTAACTGAAACATGATAAGGATGCTTGAAGATCTACAAATTGATGGAAAAGAGCTTAAACTTATAAAATACATATATTGGAAACAACAATCTGCCATCAGAATTGATAACAATGTAGATCAATATCAGCCTATTAAAAGAGGTGTGAGACAGGGATGTGTAATGTCTCCAGATCTTTTTTTTCCCTATACAGTGAAAACATTTTCAGGAATATAGAAGATATGGAAGGTATCAACATTGGGGGACGATACATCAATATCATTAGACATGCAGATGGTACAGTCTTGATTGCAGACAATGAACAGTGCCATATGACGGCACACGCCACAAACAGGAAAATGGGGTTTCCCAGTTATGCACGAAAGTGGACAAACAAAAAGAGGAGAAACCATTGGGAACGTAAAGGACGTCACAAGACAACAAAGGACTTTTGTGTGTGATTCTGATAAGGAGAGGACGTATCTTCGAGGAGCCCGTGTTGGTGAAGAGCTGGATGTGATTATTCCGAGCTTCGGCAAATAGATAACAGCAGGAACGATCGATTGGCAAGGATATACAATGCAGGAACCAAGCCTAGATATGCCTGAACTGAGAACAGCGAAAATAGCGGGTTTGCGCCTCAAGGTGAACTATTGAATAGAGTAGGGAGTTTTGTAAATACTAGATGATAAACGCCGCTCCTACATCCAGGGGCAGTTTTATAGTATACGAGAATATCCACTATTGTTTTCACTCAACACGATAAAGTGTGAGTTCGTTCATTGGATTGGCGTCAGTCTATTTGTCACACTTGTGACTGTTCGAGGTGAGTTCAGCGTATTTTGTTAACGAGTTATAATTGATGTTCAATCCACATTTAATATGGATGGAGTAACCTCATGCCAAACAGGACCTGCAAAATTTAGTAGATGCCGTTGTTGAACCCTGTGAACAACTAGGGTTAGAACTGAATATTAAGAAGACACGGATTATGGTCGTCACTGGGAAGAAGGAAATACCACAATGTGATATACGAGTAAATGGGCATATTCTTAAACAAGTGAATCGATACTGTTATCTCGGCACAGTCATAACATCTGATGGGAGATTCCTTGAAGAGATTAGAACAAGAATTGCCATTGCAAAGGTAGTCTTTTGCAAGATGAAAAACATACTGACCAATAAAATGATATCAATTGAAACGAGAAAAAGAGTGTTGAAGTGCTACATAGAACCTATACTTTTGTATGGATGTGAAGCCTGGACAATGAGCAGTCAAGCTGAAAAACAGCTGATGGCTGGGAAATGTGCTTTCTGAGGAAAATGCAAAGAATACCGTGGGCAGACAGAAAAACCAATGAACAAATCCTTCAAGAAACAAATGAAGATCGTAAACTGATTAGAGACATTAGACGTAGACAGTCAAAATTTTTTGGGCATGTTATGAGAAGAAATAAATTGGAGAACTTGGTGACGACTGGTCACGAAGGGAAGAGACCAAGGGGAAGACCGAGAAGTAAATACCTGGATGGCTTGGCCACTTGGCATGGTCGAGACAGGAACACGGAGCTGATCCACGACTCTGGTGATCGAGTGAGATGGCAGAACATGACCGCCCACGCTCATCGGAATGGCACATGATGAATGGATGGAACTGAAACAGAAAGGAGGAGAAACCCATAACAGCAGGTTGAAGTATAAATCTTTAACACGAGAAATAAAAAAGAACCCAAGAAGTGACAAAATCCCACATATATACAAAATTGTTGCACTAGTAGTACCATTAAAATGGAAGGAATTACGAAATGTTCAATGAAATGAAGTTATTTAAACCAATGTTTGCCCGTAACAAATTTGAATAACGAAGACGCAAACAATAAATTGCATTTATTTCCTGGTATATTTCTCTGCATCTAGTCAGGTACATACTGCAGAAATCACACAACATAAACTACAGTAATTAGATAAATCCTTCAAGCTGAACTATACGCATATTCGCACCCTTATTTGTTTAAATTATACACCGAAAATATTATGAGAAATGCCAAGATGATATAAACAATGAGCAACACGATGCCCTAAATATCGGTGGTCATGAAATACCAGAGATTCGATATGCTGATGCTACAATACTACTTACTACATCATGGAATGATATAGAAAAACTAATAACCTCAACCCAATAAAATATTGAAAATCACAGCTTGTATCTTAACATAGCAAAACCAAAGATAATGCATACAGATAAAACTAATATGGAGAAAGAAATATATGGTAATGATGAAAAATAGGAATTTCGAATATCTTGAGTAATTAATTATCAACAATGGTGACAAAATAAAGGAAATTCAAAGATTGCTCTTCGGAACTAACACAACTGAATAAATTATAGAGTGGGACAGACACAAATACAAAAATTAGATTTCTTAAGAACATGCATCTTTCACATTGCAACATATGCCTGCGAGACCTGGACACTTACTAAAGAAGCTGAATAGCGCATAAATGGCTTTGAATGTAAATATTAAAGGCGGGTTCTAAGAATATCTTAGATACAGAAAAGAACAAATGCATCCATACGACAAGATCTGAATATTGAAGAAGGGTGGCTACTGAAGACCATAAAACAGAAAATTAAAATATTTTGGTCACTTGAATCGTCATGAAAGTTTGGAGAGAACAATTATGAAAGGATATATGCCCGGGAAGAGAGGAAGAGAAAGGTCAAAGAGAAGAAGGATGCAGGATGTGGCAGATAATCTCCAGATAGGTGTATCGGACGCGGGACATCTTGTTGATCCCTGAATGAGGGAAGACACTCCTTTCTAACAACCTAGTTTTCCTATTCTTTAACAGACCAATCAATGTTACCATCGGGACAGATCAGTGGGCTGGTGACTGAAAACGAAGAAATCGTTCGATTCTGGGACATTCAGTTTGAATGAGTCCCTAAAGAGTTTGCATCAGCCGATATTTAGGGCATCGTGTTTGGAGTCAGACTGGTGTAGAGATTTTCCTCCCCACTCAGTTCTAAGTTACTATCTGCCGAGCCGGTACCAAGGCACAATCTACCGACCCAGTACCCCGGTACAGTCTCCCGACCAGGTACTCAGGTTCAATATCCTAATCCGCAAACCCAGGTACAATCTCCCGACACGATACATCTCCCGACAGGGTACCTAGGTAAAATCTCCCGACCCGGTACCAAGGTACAATCTCCTGACCCGGTACATCTCCCGACAGGGTACCTAGGTAAAATCTCCCGACCCGTGACCAAATTACAATCTCCCGACCCGGTACATTTCCCGACAGGGTACCTAGGTAAAATCTCCCGACCCGGTAACAAGGTACAATCTTCCGACCCGGTACATCTCCCGACAGGGTACCTAGGTAAAATCTCCCGACCCGGTACCAAGGTACAATCTCCTGACCCGGTACCCAGATACAAACTCCTGCTCTTCAAACTCGGAAACAAACGGGGTTGGAACTTGGAAGTGACACTTTACATCAGTGAAATGGCATATTGGGATGTAAATAGTCATGATTCAGGCCAGCGACAATAGTATTCTTGCCTAATGATGTTTATTAGTGTATAATTATCTCCAATAATGTACTGTTTTATTGCAGAATACGTAAACTGTGTTAGTCAGGTCTTAGTGAGATATGACTTAGCTACGGTATGTCTGTAGACGGTACTCCTTGCTTTCTGTTATCGCTGATTTTTGAGCGACGCTCACCAAACCCCATACCCCCCAGCGTGCCAATGGCTTCAGGCAGAAGTGCGCAATTAAAAGGGTACAAGCCTTATCCTAATGTGAGAAAATGTAGCCTAAAAGCTAACTGTCATGGCAGGGCAGACCAGACCCTAAGCCTTGGGGGGTAACTGGTCTAGGATCGAAACTCCGACAGGCGGACAATTAGAGTATTGCTTCGCTGATCCGACATCCTCTGCAGCCTGTCTTGTTCTAGGCCTATTGATGTTACCTTTCCTCTGGAAGAAACAAGGCAAGCCGAGAGAGGGATCATACTGCATGGGCAACACATGATCTATACATTTCAGCCCATGCTTTGTGCTATGGAGAGGTTTTTATGCATTTTTAACGCACAATGTAACAAACTATCGTTTGTTAAGACTGCCAGGTACCAGAAAGCTGTTTCCTTTAGACCAAACAAATGAATGCCCTAAAGACAATGTGTGTGTTTCACTCAAGCCAATTCCTTCTATTTGTGTTACTAGCGGGGTTGCATCACTTGTCCATCGTCGTTTTAAAATATCAGATACTGCATTTCTTTAACGCATACGACATGTTGATACACGCAATGATATATTTATATACGCGAAAAACATGTTTATATACAGAATAACATGTTTATATATGCAATCACATGTTTACGGGTATTTAACTCGTGACAGGACAACAATGGGAGTCATTCAACACATTTCTAGCAGAAGCCAAGTGGGACCTCTTATTTGATCTCAACAACTTCAAGCGGACAAGCGATAACTTCTGGGATACAACGAACGTAGATCAACTTCTGCAGTACTCCTCTTTGAAAAAAATTCCTATTCCATATTTCCAGATTGGAAATGGTAAGCAATATTTACCTTCATCATTTATACGTCTTAAAAATATTCCACCCCATTCATTCATCATGTGACGTGCCGTAAAGCGTTGACGATCATGTTTTGCCATCTCACGCCATCACCGGAGTCGTGGATCACCATCTTGACATGTCGTACTTTATCGAAATCATTTGTGCAGTCAATAAAGCAAAGATGCAGGTCTTTGTTTACTCCTATGTAAAGTTCAGTTATGTGCATTTATTGTACCATTACGTTCTACAAACCCACATTGTTCTTCTCCTATATCGGGTTGTATTTTCTTCCTAACCCTTTGCTTAATAATTCTTAGCAAAATGTTCGTGATGTGGCTCATTCTACTAATTGTTCGACGTTGATCACATTTCAGGGCTCCTGATTTCTTCGGGTATGCGATCAATATAGAATTGCGTCTTATTATATGTATATTGAAAGTAGTATTTCCCCGTAATGAGTTAGAATAATACAGTTACAAACAATAGATTGTACAGTTTATTGCCCGGATAATTCGCTGTATTTCAAAGGGCGCATACTGCAGACATACTACACAACATACACTGAAGCAATGAGATAAATCCTTCTAGCTGAAATACTGTACACACACTTATTTTCACATTAGTTTTAACTGTCTACAACGGTCATTTTAAACTCTCAAGTCTTTTTGTTTGCACAAAGTTAGCTTTTTCATTATAAATCGCAATGATTTCTGCCAGCTTTGACATTCGTCCATTGTATTTGTGCGCGTATGCGCGAGCGCGTGAGTGAGTGTATCATCATCATCATCATCATCATCATCATCATCATCATCATCATCATCATCATCATCATCATCATCACCATCATCATCGTCATCATCAAAAACACAGACAGACAGACAAACAGACAGACAGACAGACAGACAGACAGACAGACAGACAGACAGACAGACAGACAGACAGACAGACAGACAGACAAACAGACAGACAGACAGATAGATAGACATACAGACAGACAGACAGACAATTTTCTGTCTGTGTTCTCCACAGAACCCAATGCCTATCGTTTCAATTACAACAAAGAGATCCCGGATAAGGAGCTGGTTGAGAACTACAAGACGTTGCGGAAGCTTCTGTCCAGCTACAAAATGTACGGAAGCTCAAAACTGTGTGGGCCCGATGTTTCTGGCGTGCACAGAAGTAACAGAGCTAGAGATTACCTCAAAGGGTGAGTGCTCCAGAACAATCCACCTCCAGTAGCTTGCAATCTGCATTATGAACTGTCTTTGCACAGATAAATCAATAAATCAGACAAGATATATCATAATTTAGATGGAGTAGTTAGGCATCGTCATCAACACATCTGCGTCAATGTTAACTATATATTTTTCAATGATAACATATCTTGATCACTGTTTAACATATATTCTCAATGACCAACATATCGTCTCAATAATCAACATATCTTCTCAATAATCAACATATATTCTCAATAATAAACATATTTTCTTAATAATCAACATATCATCATCAATTTTCAATATATCTTCGTCAATGATAAACATATCTTCTCAATAATCAACATATCTTCTCAATAATCAACATATCTTCAACAATTATCAATATAGCTTTGTCAATGATCAACTATCTTATCAATGATCAATGACACAAACTCGTTTGTAACAGAATGAGATTGGTCGTTGTCTAGATCATAATACTCCTTCTATATTACTGCAGAGTGGAAGCTGAGCTAGCCACCTGTCTCACACTACAAGTCACCACTGCAGCACACATCCACCACTCAGTGAATAAGATTGAATTTGCGCACATAATTTCCTTTTAATGACGAATGAACAAGGACACAAGCAACATATAAATCCAGCAACAGTAATCTTCTAAGAAAATATCCTTTTTACAACTTACACACTCAAATAACAATGCTTTTCCAGGCCTTTTGAATCTCTATCTTCACGACCGTTTACTAGCCACTCTTCCCGGCCCGACCTCCCTGTCGGGTCCCCAAAACTCAACTGTCCCCAGTCAATGTTTTCCACTGTCTTTTCACCTTTCTTTGCCGCCCTCCCCAGGCTCCACACAACACTACCCCACAGCTAAAACTGTTTGCCCCACCATTACACTAGCCGGCTGACTTCTCCTCAACCCCCCCCCCCCTAAACCACTGTCTCCAATCTTCCCCGTCTGTCCTCTCATTTGCACTCTCCGGGGACTTACTACCCAGCCCCATTTTATCTCTGTCTATTATCTCCCCGGGCCGGTAATGTTAATGACCCCAGGCATGTTACAATCAACATATCTTGATAAACGAAAGTAAGAACAGTAACAATACGTGAATAATTGACAATAACAGTGAACAGATACGTGTACACTTCTTCTTCTTCTTCTTCTTCTTCTTCTTCTTCTTCTTCTTCTTCTTCTTCTTCTTCTTCTTCTTCTTCTCCTCCTCCTTCTTCTTCTTCTTCTTCTCCTCCTCTGCCTTAAAGCTGATTCCATTATTAAGCATAATATGAACGAATCAACAATAAGTCAATGTTGGGTTTCACGGCTTAAACTTAACAGGAACTCATAACTGCAATGGATCCATAATGATGAAGGAATGATGCGGGAGACTAGTGTTGAGAAATGAGAAATCATCGCTGTTTATTATGCAGCTGACATACAGTAAATGTACTCACATCAAATAGTCCTCTACCTAGCATGTGACACCAAGCCGGCGGGAGAATGAATAAATAACTATTTATGATTCTGTACCAACCGTTATTTCTCCTTAAGCTTTCGTCACCTTTATTCCTCCTTTCGTCTGCCCATCCGTTATGACGCTGTAAGAATCAGCGTGTCTAGGTGGTCTCTTTTCATAGTGGTTTCAGTTGACGGCGGCATTCCTCGACATGATCGGTGCTTCATTCCTTGATCTACCAATGTCGTTCATCTACTATTCTTCTATCAACATAGTTCTCCACTTTCTCCTTGTAACGCCAGTTCCAAAATTTAAACACAACCTTTCATGGTGGATTCCAGTCAAAACTCCTCGTAGTTCAGTGACGTCATAGACTGACGTTTCTGTGTTTACTGTCTCGTCTCCTAGCTTCCATACCCTTTTGGTTCCAGGCTTCTTTCCATGTTCTTGTTTACGTCAATAGCAGGCGTGTGCCCCATGGCATCCTCCTCCTCCTCCTCCTTCTCCTCCTCCTTCTCCTCCTCCTCCTCTTCTTCTTCTTCTTCTTCTTCTTCTTCTGCTGCTGCTGTATGTATGTTTCATTGTGGCACATACCTTCAGTCACTGGCACTAAGACGTCCTGTCTTGTAATATTTCATGCAGCTCCCTCCATGCCCTCCCCATAAGATTCATTTCTATTTTCTACGTGCATTTCTAGATCTCTGTATACTTCGTTTGCCGAGTGCGTTCAAGAGAAAGACATTTTTAGTTATAATATTATCACGTGTTCTCAATGTACTCACATTCTGCGCCAGCGCCCCCCCCCCCCTTTTCCCTACCCTCGCCCCCAATCACCCCTTGACTCAATGGTATCTCCTTACACCCAGCAATACAGGCGTTGTGATGCCTTCACTGTCCTTCGGTTGTGCACACGCACCAGTTCTTGAATACTTGTACTTTAAATGTATTTATTGCAGTCATTATTCATGTTTCTCACCCATACAGCAGTGCTGGTTAAACGTTAGAGTTAAATGTCTAGCACTAGGTTTCATTTCTGTTGACTTCCCCACATGTCACATTGCTACCAAAGTCCCTATTGTCTTTTATACACTTGAATATTTGTTCCCCAGCTGTGTCTACATTACTGCCAAATAGATGTTGATTGTATCGCCTCTTGTAACGAGCTTTAGCCAAAGAAGATCGGATTTAATTTGTTTGATTTGTTCTCATTATCTTTGTATTTCCAATATGATGTGTAGATCTAATTGTTGTGACCTCTGATAAAGTTCTGCTTAATTTATCTTGCATCTTATTTCGTGCGTGAGAAAGCAGGACAATTTCGGCTAGGCTCGATGTCAGATTCCATGGAATTCCACATAGCTGTGTAGATGTACACTTGTTGATAGATAGCGAACATGTGGTTAACAGAGTTGTGTAGATGTACACTTGTTGATAGATAAAGAACATGAGGTTAACTTAAAGTCGCTTAAAAGTCGACAGGGTCGACTTCATTGCACCGGGTTTTATCCCATTTGGCTCTGTCTCTTTCCGCAGCGCGGAAAGCTTCGCACAAAGCACGAACCCCGTAGCTCTAGCGACGACCCACAGGAGTCTTCGAAAAATGTCACTCGTGAACCGAAGGACGCGGCCGGAATCGAACCCCCAAGCTTCGGAGCCCGAGTCAAACGGCTTGACCACTTCGCCACGGAGGCGTGAGATTAACAGAGTTGTGTAGATGTACACTTGTTGATGAATAGAGAACGTGTGGTTAACATTGTTATGTAGATGTACATGTGCTGGTAGATAGAGAATGTGATTAACGTAGTTGTGTAGACGTACAATTGCTGATAAATAGAGAACGTGTGGTTAATATTGTTGAGTATATGTATACTTGTATATAGAGAATGAATGGTTAACATTGCTCAGTTTATGTACAATTGTTGATGGGTAGAGAACGTGTGGTTAACATTGTTCAGTAGATGTACAATTGTTGATGGAATGTGTGGTTAACATTGTTCAATAGATGGAAACTTGTATATAGGGAATGTGTGGTTAACATTGTTGAATAGATGTATACTTGAACGAGGGTAAGTTGATAAGTAAGTCACATATCGCTGTAGAAAAATAACTAAATATGATAACAACTTGAAACCAGTTTATTTTTATACATACATTGTCCCTTTATTTCTCAACATAATTTCCACCAACATTGATGCACTTGTACCATCGTGTTATCACTCCGCCCAAACCGACCGCATAGAACTGCGTGCTCTGTTTTCAAAACCACGTTTTCACTTCACATTCAACTTCGGCGTCATTCGCGAAATGTCTCCCGCCAAGGTGGGTTTCCTATTTATGCTGACAAATGTTTGTCCCGTAAAGAGGTGCATAGCTGGGTAGAAAAAGTTACGAGGGCGAGTCTATAAGTAAGTCACACTGTTCTGTGGGATGGCAGGTAAATGAGAACAGAGCACACAGTTCTATGCAGCCGGTTTTGGAGGAATGATTAAACGATGTGATAAGTGCATCAATATTGGTGGACATTATGTTGAGAAATAAAGGGGCAATGTATGTACAAAAATAATCTGGTTTCAAATTGTTATCATAGTTAGTTAGTTTTCTACAGCCATTTGTGACTTACTTATCAACTTACCCTCGTATAAAGAGAATGAATGGTTAACATTGTTCAGTAGACACTTGTATATAGAGAATATGTTTGTCATGGTGCGGAGGAATGAAGACAGTTTAGTATGTCGGCTCTTGGCTGCCTTCAATATTGTATTAGCTCGTTATTCCCGCCCAATGTTTTTGAATAGGCAGAACAGATGATTGTTGCTGTTTGAGAGGATGGTGATGACGGTTATCTTCTTAATTTTCCTTCTTGTGGCTTGATGTATCGGAGATTTCTTTGATGTTCCCTCACCAGAGAAGATTGGTTTAAACAGATGATATTTCTTTTAGATGACAACCACTTTACAAACACAACCTCCCAGCCTGTAGTTCACACGCGCTCAGTGACGACACATTTCTACTCACAGTCAGTTTGAAAGAACTCGACACGACCAGCTTTTCTTTGAAGTTACGGACGAAAAGTGCCAAATTTATTTCACAGTTCTGTATTTCCACAAAACATGCCTATTATATTCTAGAGTTCGGTCGAGCTGGCCTAGAAATCCTATGGATGCTCTGGTGCCCGTTAATCACCGTTTCCACCTCTAGAAATAAGAAAGCCATGCCTATAACTCACGGCTGTCTTTTCCAGTCCCTTTTCTGTCGCTGCCTGCTCACATTCTAACAAGCCCTGGCCTGAAAATTGCGAGCCTCTATATTTGTGCTGAGTGTTGGTGTTGACTATTGTGTGTGCATGTCCTTAATTGCCACTGGTTGCTAAGTGGTTGTTGTAATCAAAATTCTAACGGTCTTTATTTTTGCTTCAATGAAAGTATCTGAAGTTCTTAACAAGGCGTGTTGATGTCTTGGTGTTTCTAGCCCAAAGTGTTATTAATTACCGTGTGTTGTTAGATGACGCATAGACGCGTTCAATCCTTATGTTTTCTGGTACATGACATATTCTTTATTTAGCACATATTCTTAATTTTATGCATGTGCAATTAACTTCTCATTTCTATGACATGACAGTGTGGTTAACACTGTTCAGTAGATGGACACTTGTTGATGGAATATGTATTTAACATTATTCAGTAGATGTACACTTGTTGATGGATACAATGGGGTAACATTGTCTTTAAGTTGTAGATAACAATTTATATTTTCAGGTTCTTGGCTAACGGAGCCTACAATGTTGTGGACGAGCTCAGTGTCCACTTGTAAGTTAAACACTTTATATTGGAGTTGAAGTCTGGGTTTTATTTGTTGTGTTTGTTGTTGATGATGATTGTGGCTGTCGTGGTTGTAATACTGCAGGGTCATAGTTAAGAAAACTGAGCACTGTATGATTATCCTGAAATGTAAACAATCTTTTCGCCTAGTATGATTAATATCCAACTAATGTTGTCTCTTGTGTATTTCTACCTCACTGATGCAACCTCTAGTGTATTCCTACCTCACCAATATTGTCTCCTGTGTATTCCTACCTAACCAGTGTTGTCGCTTCTTTATTCCTGCCTCATTAATGTTGTATGCAGTGTATTCCTACCTCACTAATGTTGTATGCTGTGTATTCCTAGCTCACCAATGTTGTATCCTGTGTATTCATACCTCACTAATGTTGCCTCCTGTGTATTCATACCTCACTAATGTTGTCTCCTGTGTATTCATACCTCAACAATGTTGATGTGTCTCCTGTGTATTCATACCTCACTAATGTTGCCTCCTGTGTATTCATACCTCACTAATGTTGTCTCCTGTGTATTCATACCTCACTAATGTTGATGTGTCTCCTGTGTATTCATACCTCACTAATGTTGTCTCCTGTGTATTCATACCTCACTAATGTTGTCTCCTGTGTATTCATACCTCACTAATGTTGCCTCCTGTGTAATCATACCTCACTAATGTTGTCTCCTGTGTATTCATACCTCACTAATGTTGTCTCCTGTGTATTCATACCTCACTAATGTTGTCTCCTGTGTATTCATACCTCACTAATGTTGCCTCCTGTGTAATCATACCTCACTAATGTTGCCTCCTGTGTAATCATACCTCACTAATGTTGCCTCCTGTGTAATCATACCTCACTAATGTTGCCTCCTGTGTATTCATACCTCACTAATGTTGTCTCCTGTGTATTCCTACCTCAACAATGTTGATGTGTCTCCTGTGTATTCATACCTCACTAATGTTGTCTCCTGTGTATTCATACCTCACTAATGTTGATGTGTCTCCTGTGTATTCATACCTCACTAATGTTGTCTCCTGTGTATTCATACCTCACTAATGTTGTCTCCTGTGTATTCATACCTCACTAATGTTGCCTCCTGTGTAATCATACCTCACTAATGTTGTCTCCTGTGTATTCATACCTCAACAATGTTGATGTGTCTCCTGTGTATTCATACCTCACTAATGTTGCCTCCTGTGTATTCATACCTCACTAATGTTGATGTGTCTCCTGTGTATTCATACCTCACTAATGTTGCCTCCTGTGTATTCATACCTCACTAATGTTGCCTCCTGTGTATTCATACATCACTAATGTTGCCTCCTGTGTATTCATACCTCACTAATGTTGTCTCCTGTGTATTCCTACCTCAACAATGTTGATGTGTCTCCTGTGTATTCATACCTCACTAATGTTGCCTCCTGTGTATTCCTACCTCAACAATGTTGATGTGTCTCCTGTGTATTCATACCTCACTAATGTTGCCTCCTGTGTATTCCTACCTCAACAATGTTGATGTGTCTCCTGTGTATTCATACCTCACTAATGTTGTCTCCTGTATATTCATACCTCACTAATGTTGTCTCCTGTGTATTCATACCTCAACAATGTTGATGTGTCTCCTGTGTATTCATACCTCACTAATGTTGCCTCCTCTGTATTCCTACCTCAACAATGTTGATGTGTCTCCTGTATATTCATACCTCACTAATGTTGCCTCCTGTGTATTCCTACCTCAACAATGTTGATGTGTCTCCTGTGTATTCATACCTCACTAATGTTGTCTCCTGTGTATTCATACCTCACTAATGTTGCCTCCTGTGTATTCCTACCTCAACAATGTTGATGTGTCTCCTGTGTATTCATACCTCACTAATGTTGTCTCCTGTGTATTCATACCTCACTAATGTTGTCTCCTGTGTATTCATACCTCAACAATGTTGATGTGTCTCCTGTGTATTCATACCTCAACAATGTTGTCTCCTGTGTATTCATACCTCACTAATGTTGCCTCCTGTGTATTCCTACCTCAACAATGTTGATGTGTGTCTCCTGTGTATTCATACCTCACTAATGTTGCCTCCTGTGTATTCCTACCTCAACAATGTTGATGTGTCTCCTGTGTTTTCATACCTCAAATATGTTGTCTCCTGTGTATTCATACCTCACTAATGTTGTCTCCTGTGTATTCATACCTCACTAATGTTGTCTCCTGTGTATTCATACCTCACTAATGTTGCCTCATGTGTATTCATACCTCACTAATGTTGTCTCCTGTGTATTCTCGCCTAACTAATGTTGTCACCTGTGTATTCCTACCTCACTAATGTTGTCTCCTGTGTATTCACACCTCACTAATGTTGTCACCTGTGTATTCCTACCTCAACAATGTTGATGTGTCTCCTGTGTATTCATACCTCACTAATGTTGTCTCCTGTGTATTCTCGCCTAACTAATGTTGTCTCCTGTGTATTCATACCTCACCAATGTTGTCTCCTGTGTATTCACACCTCACTAATGTTGTCACCTGTGTATTCCTACCTCAACAATGTTGATGTGTCTCCTGTGTATTCATACCTCACTAATGTTGTCTCCTGTGTATTCATACCTCACTAATGTTGTCTCCTGTGTATTCACACCTCACTAATGATGTCACCTGTGTATTCCTACCTCGCTAATGTTGATGTGTCTCCTGTGTATTCTTATCTCACCAATGTTGTCTCCTGTGTATTCCTACCTCACTACTGTTGTCTCCTGTGTATTCCTACCTCACCAATGTTGTCTCCTTTGTGTTCCTACCTCATTAATGTTGTCTCCGTGTATTCCTACCTTAACAATGCTGTCTCTGTGTATTCCTACCTCACCAATGTTGTCTCCTTTGTGTTCCTACCTCATTAATGTTGTCTCCGTGTATTCCTACCTTAACAATGCTGTCTCTGTGTATTCCTACCTCACTACTGTTGTCTCCTGTGTATTCCTACCTCACCAATGTTGTCTCCTATGTATTCCTATCTCATTAATGTTGTCTCCTGTGAATTCCTACCTCACCAATGTTGTCTCCTTTGTGTTCCTACCTCATTAATGTTGTCTCAAATGTATCCCTATCTAACTAATGTTGTCTTAGATGTATTCCTATCTCACTAATGTAATTGCCTGTGTATTCCTACATCACCAATGTTGTCTCCTGTGAATTCCTACCTGACCAATGTTCGTCTCCTTTGTGTTCCTACCTCACTAATATTGTCTCAAATGTATCCCTATCTAACTAATGTTGTCTCAGATGTATTCCTATCTCACTAATGTTGTCGCCTGTGTATTCCTGCATTTCTTGTGAATTCCTTCCTGACCAATGTTGTCTTCTGTGAATTCCTACCTGACCAATGTTGTCTCCTTTGTGTTCCTACGTCACTAATGTTGTCTCATATGTATTCCTACCTCGTTAATTTTGTCTCCCGTGTATTCCTATCTTACAAATATTGTCACGTGTGTGTGCCTACCTCACCAATGTTGTCTCCTGTTTATTCCTACCTCACCAATGTTGCATCCTGTGTATTCCTACATCACCAGTGTTGTCACCTGTGCATTCCTACATCACCAATCTTGTTTTCCGTGTATTCCTATCTCACTAATATTGTCTCCTTAGTATTCATTTTCTGAAATGCAGCATTTGCCTGCCCTAGACCAGAAAAGGGCAAGCAAAAGCTGCATTCAGAAAATGAAGATTATCGTATGCAATACGTCACTAAGAAAGAGCATATTCAAATGCTATATAGAACCAGCTTTGCGGTATGGCAGTGAATCTTGGAATGTTCATGAACAAATTAGGAAGAACTTAGAAGCAACAGAGATATGGTTTTTGAGACGAATATTGCGAAATCTTTGGACTGCCAGAGTTACTAACAACAATTGCCCGAAACAGGCTAATAAAACTGGAACACTATATACATCAATAAGAAAGAGACAAACAGTTTTCCTTGGTCATGTGATGAGAAGAGAGGCATTGCAGAACATCGTGACAACTGGAAAGGTCGAGAGGAAGAGAGCCAGAGGCAGACCAAGAGAATTGATGCTGGATGGATTGAGACGCTGGCATGGAGGAATGCCATCAGCAGAGTTGATCCATAACATTAAGACCGAGATCTGTGGAGAGACATAAACGCCTATGCCAGCATTCAAGATACTTGATGATGATGTATTATAAGTAGTAGCACGTGTGGAACTACACTTGATCTCAAAGCGAGAGAATGAAAAAAGAACCACTCTCTGAGTGTGAAAGAATAGGAATGTTGTGACTTTGAAACAATGGTATGTGAAGGGCATGTTCTCATTGTCATTGTATGATGTTCTTGTCTGACAGTTACTACGTGGATGGGGACACGGCGACAATCAGCGACTTTCTCAGCGTGGACATCATGAACATTCTCAAGAAATTGCTAGATTTCGCTGTAGGCATCATTGACGCCAGCCCTCGACCACTGCCGCTCCGTCTGACAGAAACAGCTTCTGCCTACGGTGGCGGTGCTCCCGGCCTGTCTGACAGATATGCTAGCGGTTTCCTGTAAGTGGCTTATGTTTGATAGGCATGTGTGACGCCATAGAGATCTGGTAATTGTCAGATGAAACATGAATCGTTTCATTTACTTGCCACGTTACTACTACTACTACTACTACTACTACTACTACTACTACTACTACTACTACTACTACTACTACTACTACTACTACTACTACTTCTACTACTAATACTACAACTACTACTACTAATACTACTACTACTACTAATACTACTACTACTATTACTACTACTACGACTACAGATATTACTACTACTGGTGCTGCTTTTGCTACTACTTCGATCACCGGAGTTCTCTGAAAATATGGCATCAGTGAATATAATGTTACAAGTAGACTTGACCCCTTGTAGTATGTAATACAGTTTTGTCAGCGTATTTACGGTTCTGCACCACCAAAAACGAAATGATTTTACCTTACTACAGATTCCATGGGAGATTATTTGTTATTTTTAATGTAAGTGTATATATATATATATACATATATGGAACTGCTTAGTCGAAAATAATGACCTACAGATTTCTACAATGTATGAATAGTATACTTGAACTTTGCCGACGACAGTGCTTTTAAGTTCAACACACCCAGATGCCCAGGAGAAAATAAACCATCTCCAAAATGTTTCAGGGCAAATTGGTCTCCAAATTAACACTGCAAACACAAAAACTATTGATCTTACCAACAGCTCAGACGACACCAAATTAAACAACCATGTTCTTGCAAAAGTCAACAGCTTCACATACCTAGGAAGCAAAATGACATCTACAGGGGACTCAACACCAGAAATATTATCTAGAATCTCACTGGCATCTGGTGCCTTCAATAAATTGTCAAACATCTGGAAGTCAAAGACACTCAGCAAACATATGAAACTTAAAATCTTCAACTCTTGTGTGATTCCAGTGCTAACGTATGTTAACGTATAAGTTGGAAATCAACAGTAGCTTTAGATTTTAAAAAAACAATTTTGAGAACAAATGTCTTAAAAGAATTTTAAACCTCCACTGGACAGATTTCAGAATCAATACGCAAATAAGACAAGAGACTAAGCGAGATATTGTATCCAATTTTATAAGAAAACGCCGTTGGAACTACATCGGCCATGTACTCAGAATGGACAAGACAAGCCTCCCCAACCAAGCCCTCTTATGGTCACCAGTAGGGAAAAGAAAACCTGGGAAAACCAAGAGAGACCCTGGGCAGAACCATCATCAGAGAAGGCTCATTCACCGGCCAAGTGAGCATCCAGGATCTACAACAGGTAGCAGCGAACCGCCGGACATGGAGTGTCATGACTTCTGCCCTATGCGCCGCTTTGGCTCAAGAGGAAAGACTAACTAACTATGAATAGTATAAGAACATTAAACAACAAAATGAATATTGTATAAATAACAGAATATATAGATAAATATTTTGACAATATAAACCACCAAAGAAGTCTGGATAAATAGTCGTGCAACTATACAACTAGAATTCGACATACTCAAAGATAATCATCAATGTAGAAGAAATTTATTTTGTCTGCAAATATGGTATTGGCGTCTTAGAAAAATTGCTGAATGACATCCACAACATTGGATACATGCTTGATGATCTCTGGAAATCTTGTTCATAGGTCTACCAAAGAGTTCTGGTGTAGCAGATTGTGGGAAACATTCTTTGGTAGAGCTATAATCTTTTTCGTTTTCAAACAATTAGTTCCTTAATGTTTTCTATTGCATTTATCTAGTCCCATTATTTTTGAGTACGTCGAGTTTGAGTCTTCTAGTTGCATGACTATTTATCTGTTACTTCTTTGATGGTTTATATTGTCATAGTATGTCTCTATATGTTCTGTTATTTATATAACATATTTGATGTTTAATGTTCTTCTACTATTCATACATTATACAATTTTCTAGATCACTATTTTCGACAAAAAAGTTCCATATAGATATCGACATGCATTTAAAATAACAAATAATCTCCCATAGACACTGTAATAAAACTAACAACTAAAGGGATATTACCTGAGCTGAACTATATTATTATGAAAATCATTTTGTTTCGTGTCAACATAATAACATTTAAGTACACATAAACATTATTGGAACACAGTGTACAGTTTACTTTAGATCACAAGTACATATTTTGCTATTGCATGTCTTTGATTAAAACACATAGCATATATAATCCTCAATAACACAAAATAACGCAGATTGTAGATTGACCACAATCGAATAAAGAGATCCAAGTAGATTTGGGAGTAATCTTTACAAGGCCGAAAAAACACTTTAGTTTAAAAAAACAAACCGGGGAACCCCTACCCCGGCGGGCAGGGCGGGAGATGAGTCCCTACCTCAGCGTGGAAGGCGAGAGGGATGTGAGGGTAGTTCCTAAACTTGCGGGCTGGTGGGAGGGGTGTCCCTACCCCGGTGGGCAGGAGTGAGAGGGGAGTATCGGTGGCAATTTGTAAATCCTGAGAACACAGTGTGTTCTCGGAGCTATGTCTAAGTGCTCACACCCCGACACGACTCGGCACCACCCAGCTACTTACTGGGTCAACCTTATTGATTCTATAAGTTACCATCGCACCAACTAACTCTCCTTTACAGACATGAAACATATTCATTCCGTTTGTATTAATTATATTTATAACGCTACTGTGTTGTTGTTTATACTTAAAAGCTTATGACACCAACACATTTTGTCAAATAAAACCACGCCCATATTAGACAATAATAAACGTCACCTCAGAAATAAAAAGAGTAGCCACTTTTTAAACACACCGTCATTTTAGTTAAAAACCAATCTATGACTTTCGCTTTAAAAAAAAAAAAAAAAAAAAAGAAAAAAGAAAAGAAAATAAACAATGTAAAAAATAAGTCGATATTTCCTTCAATAGCCATCACACCCCCCCCCACCCCCCCCCCATTTTTGGGGGGCTGCAGTTTGTGACGTCAACGATACCATCTTTTTAAGGCTATATAAGAGAAAAATACCAACGTTTTTGGCGGTGTGGCAAAACGACATTACATAGTATTACCTCTTCGCCACGAAGCGCTAGTTACTTGCCACATGTAACACTATCTTGACCAGCCTAATCGATTTTATACGTTACCATCGCACCAACCAACTCTCCTTTACAGACATGAAACCTATTCTTTCCTTTTGTATTAATTATATTTATAACGCTTCTGTGTTGTTGTTTATACATACAAAGCTTATGACACTGACACGTTTTATCAAATAAAATCACGCCCACAACAGACAATAATAACCGTCACCTCAGAAATAAAAGAGTGGCCACTATTCAAATACACCGCCCTTTTTATTTAAAAACCAACCTATAACTGTCGCTTTAAAAAAATAAACAAAAGAAACAATGTAAAACCATCGATATTTCTTCAATTGCTAAATCCCCCACATGTTTTTGGTGGCTCCAGTTTGTGACGTAAGCGATACCATCTAATTAAGGATATAAGAGAAAATCCTAACGTTAATGGCGGTGCGGCAAAACTACATTACATAGTACTACCGCTTCGCCACGAAGAACTAGTTACATGCAACATGTAACACTGTAACGTGTGACTGTTATTGCTATCTCTGACACTTTAGGGTTACTGTAACTAACAAGTATGACAGCGTTGTACGCTTAATATGAATACCTTTAAGGCAGCATTGTTAAATGCTTGCCACCTGTAACATTCTACTGTTTTGTCACTAGAAAGGTTCGTGTGGTCTTAAATTTTCATAGGTGACCTTGTAGTATTTATTTAATTGTCATATAAACTTTAAACTATTCTTGCAATCAGTGCGTTGAAAGAAACTAACTCACATATAGAACTGGTTAACTTCATCAGAAGGCAAAAGTACAGAAGATATCTGAGTATGTCATGAGATGAAGAGAGTTGGATTGTGTCAATAACAGGAAGGTTAGATAGGAGGAGAGGGAGGGAAAGACCGAGAGAGAAGATACTGGACAGTTTGCATCATGGTATGGAGAAACAATGGTATGGAGAAACAATGGTATGGAGAAACAATGGTAGTGAGAAACAAAGGTGTCAGTAATGATTGGCAGTAAACAAGCAGAGGAATGCGGACAGACATGGTTGCCAACGCCACATAGAGTACAAGGAGATTGTTGAGTGGTTCAGGTGCTTCCTCTGTCTCCATGACCACAGCGCACACTCAAGGCTTGCATCATGTAACGGTTGACATTCTACATTCTATTGAAGCGTTCTTCAGTCTACTCTCCTCAGGTATCTGTCCTGTCGAAGTCGTGTCTCTAATTGTTGGAGATGTTAATTGTTGTTTTTGTGTTTTGTTACTTGGTGTTATTTGTGAATTATCGGTAAGACGTGATAATAGTAGTAAAAGCAACACCAGTAGTAGTAGTAGTAAAAGTAGTAGTAATAGCAGTAACACAAGAAGTAGTAGCAAAAGCAGCACCAGTAGTAGTAATATCTGTAGTCGTAGTAGTAGTAATAGTAGTAGTAGTATTAGTAGTAGTAGTAGTAGTATTAGTAGTAGTAGTTGTAGTATTAGTAGTAGTAGTTGTAGTAGTAGTAGTAGTAGTAGTAGTAGTAGTAGTAGTAGTAGTAGTAGTAGTAGTAGTAGTAGTAGTAGTAGTAGTAGTAGTAGTAGTCATAGGAGTAGTTGTTGTTGTAGCCTTAGCAGTAATAGAAGCAGTAGTAGTTGTAATTGTAGTTGTAGTAGTAGTTGTTGTATTTATAGTGGTGTTTGCTGTAGTAGTATTACAAGCAGTTGGAGTAGTAGTAGTCGTAGTAATAGTAGTATTAATAGTCGCAGAGGTGGTAGCAATAGTCGTAGTAGCAGAATTATTTGCAATGGTGGTAGTTTTCATTGTTGTGTGTGTGTGTTTGTTGGTTGTTGTAGCCACATTGTTACAGAATTACTAGTATGAAGTAATGGTAATTTCGCCATGTTGCCAGGTGGCTGGACAAGCTGGGACTCTGTGCCAAGTATCGAGTGACCCGCGTGTTCAGACAGACGTTCAATTCCGGAGCTTATGCAATCATCGGACGCAATTTTGACCCCAGACCTGTGAGTACTTAGTGGACATAACGCGAACACGATCTGCGGGTCCTTGTTTTAATGTGTGTGTGTGTGTGTTTCTTTTTAAAGAGATTGATAGGGACAATCTCTCTCTCTCTCTCTCTCTCTCTCTCTCTCTCTCTCTCTCTCTCTCTCTCTCTCTCTCTCTCTCTCTCTCTCATATATACTCTCTTCCCATCTGAATCTCTGTATCGCTCTTTCTCTTTATCCTCTCTGTCCTCCATCCTGTCCGCAAGACATGATCGTACAGTGGTTAGAACATTCATCATCTTCATTTATCATGTGCCATGCCGATAAGCGTGGGCGGTCATGTTTCGCCATCTCACGCGATCACCGGAGTCGTGGATCAATTCAGTGTTCTTATCTCCAGGTATTTATTTCTCTGCCTTCCCCTTGTTCTCTTCCACCCCCCCCCCCCTCCCCCCGATCTTGCCACTTTTCACCAAGTTCTTAAATTTATTTATTTTCTTAATGTGTCCATAAAATTGTGACTGTTTACGTCTAATTTCTCTCATCAGTTCACGGTTTTCATTTGTGTCTTGTAGGACATGGTCATTTGTTTTTCTGTCTGTCCAAGATATTCTTTGCATTCTGTTCAGAAACAATGTGCGGATGATACAGTATTGACTGCAGGATCTGCAACATTTAGTAGATGCGGCTGTTGCACACAGTGAACAACTAGGGTTTGAATTAAATTGTAAGAAGACACGGTTTATCGTCGTCACCAGGAAGAATGAAGTACCACACTGTAATATACAAGTAAATGAGAATATTTTTAAACAAGTGAATCGATACAATTATCTCGGAACAGTAATAACATCTGATGGGACATGCTTTGAAGCGATTAGAACAAGAATTGTCATGGAGATAGTTGCCTTTTGCAGGATCTAAAACACATTGACCAATAAAAAGATGTCATTTGCAACGAACAACAAAGAGTTTTGAGGTGCAACATAGAACCTTTACTTGTTGAAATTCGTATGACAGCATGCAAGTTGCAGTCCAGAAATAAAGACCTGTTCTTAGATTTGTTGATCTTCAAGCAAGAAAATGCTTGTTCGAAAATGTATATTGATCAAAACAATGATAATAGTTTAGCTGCAAAGTTTTCAAGTTGAGAAATGATTCTTCTGATAAAGATCCATAGAAATCCAGCAAACCATCTAACTTGAATTTCCTTTCAGGTCATGATCTGCTTGTAAGTCAAGCAGCTCCAACTGTGTGTCCTCTGTGGCTGTATCAGCTTCTGCACTATAGGGGAACTAAGAATATTGATATGTGGCTCTAAGTTCTTGAAATCTTAGATTCTCCATCCAAATTCTTCAGTCAATGCACCTAATTGGGCTGTGTACTTTTCAGTCATTTCACCAGAAATTGTTTCTTGTTTCAGCAAATGGAAATTACAAAACCTTTGTTCAATAGCTTGTCTGGAAAATAGTAAGAGTTTTGCCTGAAATGATTTTTTATGTGCATACAATTCATGTGCAAACATACCATTGCCCAGAAGTTTGACATTCAGTTCATTTAACTTTTCCATAATTTCAATGGCAAACGTAAAGTCTAACTTCCACTTTTTATTGACAATATTAGTATTAAAGTCACATTCAATGCCCTTCATCTCTAGGAACATCACTATTTCTTCTCTGAGGTACCACATTCGCCTTAAAATCTTGCCAAAACTCGGCCATCCAACACTGTTGTGGTACAGGACATCGGAATGTTCAGTTTCCAAATCGTCAAGTAATGTTTGGGCTGTCTGTAATTAAGTCCTCTTGATCTGATGAGGTTGATGACATTGACAACTGGGTCAATGACATGCTTGATATTCAAAACAGTTTTACACAGATTTTCTTCATGGATCACGCAGTGAAGTAGTAATAATGTGTGGTCAGGATAGTATGCTTTAATCTTATCAGTTTTCAACTTTACCAGACCTTTCCAGTCAAAGCACGAGCTCGTCAGTTGTATCACTTGCCATCATGTTCCACACCAACCCAGTTCTTTCAATACATTTAGTAACAGCATTGAATATATCATGGCCTGTGGTTGTGTCTATGAGCGACTCAACACTCAGTAACTCTTCAGTGAGTTTGAAAGAAGTGTCTATTCCACGTATAAATATCAATAATTGGACTGTATCATGTACATCGGTCCTCTCATCCAACGCAAGAAAGTACCACAAATATTGTTTACTTGTATCTTGAAGGTTATGCATCAAATTGTCACTAATTTTGTCAACACTTCTGAACACAGTTCTCCTTGATAAAGTAATGTTGTCAAATTTGTTTCTTTGCTCTTGACATATGTTTGCTGCTTCTAGCAAACATTACTTGACGAACTTGTTCTGTTTTACAATTCTGTGTGACAGCACAAGACTAGCTTCTGTTGCAGCATCTTGATTTCTTCGGTTGTTAAATTGTGTCCGAAATCGGAATGTTTTATGACACAACAAGCAAACTGATTTGCTACCAACTTTTATAAAACAGACCTTAGTTGTCCATTCATCATTAAAAAAACCGCATTCATCTTTAATCTCATGTTTTTAGTGACACTCGTTGTTTTAATACTATTCTAGCAGTTAGAATTTTACAAAACTTTGAAAAGGAAATGAAACAAAACCTACTTCCGGCTGTGTGTGAAAATGAAATATTCGGAAAATAAGGAGTAAACTCAGAATATATTTCAGAAATATATCAAGACTACTAGAACAAATAAATTAATTTGAACATTGTAAATGTGGAAATAATTTATAACAGTAAACAACTTTTAAATGTAATATTTTCTTGCAAAATAAATCATTTTATTCATAGGAGAAATACCTGTTCTGCAAAAAATCATCCTTATAAAATTTCTACATGTCGATAAATATTTCTCTATATTACCATCAATAAATTTGCATTTTAACATTACATTACAAAGGTCAAGGTCTGTTTACAAACATAGAACTTTAGAAAGAAATTTTATCAAAAATGTTTAAACTAACATAACGGTACATGAAATTCTGTAAAATTCAACAAAGTGGCATAAAAACGAAGTGAAAATTTTTATTTCTAAATGACATCGAGGGTCGCATATTATCAGTTGCGAGCCCCATGCGGTCCGCGGGCCGAAGTTTGCCCACCCCTGTTCTAAGGCATTGATCATTTATGTTGTGATATTGTCTGGACCCGGGGTCTTGCCAGTTTTCATGTTTTTGCTTTGCATATCCTTTACAGGACATCGCTGTCACCATCAGCATCTGTCAGCTGATTGTTGATTTCTTGGCAAGATCACGCTCAGTAGTTTGCCATTGCTTTCTGAGCGGCCGTCTAACATACCCGTAAGTTACCGACGCGGTTAGAACGCTATCGATTCTCGCCGTCGTCACGTTACTCACGAGAGTATACGGGATTACGGAGAAAGTCGCTAACCACTCGGCCAGAGAGATCGCCTCAGTTATCATATGGTTAAGAGAATTCTGGACTTCCATCTTGAAACTTGATCGTCCTTCATTATTATTCCGAATATCATATGTTCTTCTCTTGTATCGTCATAAAGGTGTTTCACATAATCTATCCAGACATGTAAAATCTGATCTTGTTCTATTATAATTGTTACATCTTTTGTTTTCAGGCAGCCGGTTGATATAGGTATTTTTTTTCTTTTGTAACTTATTATTATTATTATTATTATTATTATTATTATTATTATTATTATTATTATTATTATTATTAGTAAGCTCCTGAATTCTTGTGTGCATTAATTTCGTATTTTTACTGTTGTGTTGTTGTTGTTGTTTTCAATGTATATGCAATGTTTTCCAAGCCTTGCTTCTTTTGCCTCCTTACACCCATGTAACACAGTTGCCCAGGGGTCTATCGTCAGTGGCGAATTCTGACCAGAGCGGTTCTTGTTGGTAGGATTGTAAGGGTGTAATCATGATACATTCAGGTAGCAATGCAAACACAGGAGGGGAGTTTAGACAGTTCGTTCTCTGGATCAAAAAGGTAAAGAGAAATAGAGTGAGACCCATAAACAACACGGGGAGAAAAAAGAGATAGAAGTGAATAATAATGATCATGCAGGATAACGAGGACTTGGTATACGTATGTTGAGAACCTATGCTCCGTTTGCGACAAAACAAAGAAAAAAGGAGGAGAAGGATGGGGAAAAGGAATGCTGGTGGTGGTGAAGAAGAAAACAAATACGAAGAGGAAGAAGGAAACAAGGAAGAGAAGAATAAGGAGGAGGAGGTAAGGAATGAAGAAGAGGTTGGCTCATGTTTACATTTCAGTGATGCCCAGGACGCCATTCACGTATCTCTTGTAAAACACTGTGCGATTGCCAGACCTGGTCATGTGTACTTTCTGATTACAGTACCACTTTCTGTTGTTGTGATTATATGGCCACTTTTTGTTGTGATTATATAACACTTTATGTTGTTGTGATTATATAATCACTTTCTGTTCTTGTTATTACAGTACCACGTTCTATTGTTGATATTACAGTATTACTGTCTATTGTTGTTATCACAGGACTACTGTCTGTTGTTGTGATTATGTGACTACTTTCTGCTGTGATTACAGTACAACTTTCTATTGTTATGACCACAGGACTACTATCTCTCGCTGATATTTAAGAAACTGATTGAAGGCCCGGTGCTCAGTGCGAGTCTGAAAGTGGAGAACAAGAATCTCAGAGTGTACGCCAACTGTGCTCGCAGGGACGCGTAAGTAGTGCTATGGGTTGTACCTTCTTTTCTGTTTCCATCGTGTCTGTGACTCCGCCAGTTGTTTCCATCGTGTCTGTCACTCCGTCAGTGGTTTCCATCGTGTCTGTCACTCCGTCAGTTGTTTCCATAGTGTCTGTGACTCCGTCAGTGGTTTCCATCGTGTCTGTCACTCCGTCAGTTGTCTCCATCGTGTCTGTGATCCCGTCAGTTGTTTCCATCGTGTCTGTGACCCCGTCAGTTGTTTCTATCGTGTCTGTGACTCCGTCAGTTGTTTCCATCGTGTCTGTGATCCCGTCAGTTGTTTCTATCGTGTCTGTGACTCCGTCAGTTGTTTATATCGTGTCTGTGACCCCGTCAGTTGTTTCCATCGTGTCTGTGACCCCGTCAGTTGTTTCTATCGTGTCTGTGACTCCGTCAGTTGTTTCCATCGTGTCTGTGATCCCGTCAGTTGTTCCATCGTATTTGTGATCCCGTCAGTTGTTTCCATCGTGTTTGTGACTCCGTCAGTTGTTTCCACCGTGTCTGTAACTCCGTCAGTTGTTTCCATCGTGTCTGTGACTCCGTCTGTTGTTTATATCGTGTCTGTGACTCCGTCAGTTGTTTATATCGTGTCTGTGACTCCGTCAGTTGTTTCCATCGTGTCTGTGACTCCGTCAGTTGTTTCTATCGTGTCTGTGACCTCGTCAGTTGTTTCCATCGTGTCGGTGACTCCGTGAGTTGTTTATATTGTGTCTGTGACCCCGTCAGTTGTTTCTGATCACACTATAGCAATTCTAGTACAGTGCACTAACGCTCACTAAACATTTCTCCCACATTTCGTCGTTGTCAGTGTTCCAGGACAATGTTTCTATCTATTCCCTAGAACGGCTTCATCTGGTCTTTGAATGTTGCATGTCCTGTTCATAATGTTGTGATTAACCACATGTTGATTTTATAGTCGATTTTAGTTCAGTAGTTTGCTATGGCTTTCTGAACGAGAATTCAACATGTGCAACTGAACGACATGTGGAATTACCTACTACCTCTTCGTCAGCGCACAGGAAGCTTAAGCGTATATGCGATAGATGTATCGGCCGCGCTGACCTCCGACTGTTGCATGTCCATTGCAGGACGTTGCGATAAACCCAGGGCTTATTGTCTTGGCAATTTTAAGTTCAGCAGTTTGCCATTGCTTTCTGAACGAGAAGACAACGTGTCAGCCTGAACTACTCTGGTCTACCAAGAGTATATCTAGTGCATGATCATGTTCAATCTGTCTGTTACTCACTCGTACGTCAATGATGGCGTAATAGGCACCAGTGCAACTTATTCGTAAGCCGCTTACCCGCGTTCGAAACACAGCTATGACCGATTTGGCAGCAGACCGTGTTGCGCTGGGTTTTAACGAGTTGGTATGGGAGCCTGTGGCTCAGAAAACAATGTCAAACTACTGAACATAAACTTGCCAAGACATCAACAACAGCAGTAAAATGATGGTGTTGAAAGCGATGTCCTGTTGTTTAAAAAAGAAGAAGAAGAAGAAGAAGAAGAAGAAGAATGTTATGTTAACGTCTGGGAGTAACAATGTTATGCTATGTTGTGCTATCAGGGTCCTGTATGGGCGTAAGGACCTAAGCAATAGTGCAAACAATAGCTGAGGTCAAGGACAATAGGAGACGCCACGGCTTGGCTGGCGGAAGGTCAGGCAAGAAGCCCGTGGAGAGACCCACGTGATGCGGGAAGGACGAAAAGGAGAAGAGTCAGTGTGTGTGAGAGACAGCGGATAGAGACGGACGTATTGAGAATAGCGAGAGATAGAACGATCGAACGATAGTGTTATAGCAGATAGATGAGATGGACGTTGTGTATTGAGATTCGAGGAATGTACTAGCTGTGATATGTGCAGGATGATGCGAGACTGTGATTGCGAATGGTCAGAAGGGCGACAGTGTGTAAATATCGCCCAGGTGCATGTGTGCGAGCGTTTGGCCGCCTGTGTCGAATGATTGCTCAATAGTAAGCGTGAGCTAAAGGTGCATTGAGACAAGGTGTGCTCTAAATGAGATTACCCTTTTGTATTATGTAATAAAGGTTGTACAGGAGACTGCTCCTGTGAGTTTCGAGTGCAGTTATTGTAACTGGTGTATGTACACGTCCTGGATGTTATAATTTGCCTGTCCACGTCCAGTGAGCTAGAAGTAAGAGATAGTTAGGACTGTGACAGTGTAACTGGTTGAGTAAAAACTGTATATTGAAATCTAGGAATCGGTAATGCTGTTATCATGGCATCTAGAACTTGTGTAATAATGGTATCTGAACATCTAGGAGTCGAGTAATATTGTTATTTTGACATAATCGAGTTGTGCAATTGGGTTATTTGAAGTTTGCATATTGTTATATGCGTCTCTAAACTGTGGCTATGAATGTTTTTTCTGCTCCTAAATATTGAGACCTAATATTTCCTGAAGTCCTAGAACGTAAATTCTAATGTCACCTGGGACGCTAGAAAGCGAGAATTATTGTTACCTATAACCTAAGAAATAATACTACCTGGACTACTAGAACCTGAGAACTAAATTTACTTGGGCCCGAACATCTGAGAAATAATATTACCTGGACTACTATAACCCGAGAACTAACACCACCTGTACTACTAGAACATGAGAACTAGCACTACCTGGACTACTAGAACCTGAGAACTAATACTACTTGGACCACTAGAACTTGAGAAATAGTATTACATGGACCACTAGAACCTGAGAAATAGTATTACCAGGACTATTAGAACATGAGAACTAGTATTACCTTGACTAATATAACAAGATAACTAGTATTATCTGGACTTTTAGAACCTGAGAACTAGTATTACATGGAATACTAGAAACCAAGAACTAATATTACCTGGACTAATAGAACCTGAGAACTAGTATTACCTGAACTACTAGAACCTACAAACAAGTATTACCCGGACTCCTAACACCCGGTCGGCGCCGTGGCGAAGAGAAAACGGACGCAGTTCGTGATCCCGCATACCGCGTTCAAAACACAGCTGCGGACTATTGGCAGCAGCCTTGCATTGGGTTTTTATAAAATGGTATGGGTGCAGGTGGTTAAGAAAGCTATGATAATCAACTAAACTTAAACTTGCCAAGAGATCATAAAAAGCCAAAAATAATGATGGGGTTGACTGCGATATCCTCTAAAGCAGTGGTTCTCAACCTTTTTTGGCCCGTGCCCCCCCCCCCCCCCTTCACCATATTTTCAGAACGTCACTCCCCCCCCCCTTTTCGTATTTCCTACCTAAAAATTTGGCCCGTGCCCCCCTTCACCATATTTTCAGAACGGATTCCCCCCCCCCCCCTTTCATATTTCCTACTTAAAATCCCCCCTCCCGCTCCTGCCCCTACACAGTATACGTAATAATGGAAGCACATACCAAAATAATTCTAGACGTCCACATAAAATGTGATTTGTGGGTCTACTTACTTTATAAGATGAATTTGAGAAGGGGTGAGGCGTACAGAACAGTAAAGTATGAAGGGAAAAACAATATCAAGTAATCGGTTCTTGTATTAACGCGATCTTGAAATAATTTTCACCCCCCCCCCCACCCCCCACCCCCCTGGAAACACTAAAAATTCCCCCCTGGGGGGGGGGGGTGTTCCCCACCGGTTGAGAACCACTGCTCTAAAGGATATGCAACTAACTTTTAACTAGAACCTGAGAACTAGAATTACCTGGATTACTAGAACCTGAGAAATAATATTACATGGGCAACTAGAATCAAAGAACTAGAACTGCCTGTACATCAAAGGCGTGAGAACTAATGCTACTGATTTCCTAGAAGATGAGAACTAATGCTACCTGATTCCCTAGAAAGTGAAAACTAATGCTGCCTTGTCCCCTAGAAGATGATAATTAATGCTACACGGCCCCCTAGAAGATGATAATTAATGTTACATGGTCTCCTAGAAGGTGAGAAGATGATAATTAATGCTACATGGTCCCCTAGAAGATGATAATTAATACTACCTGGTTCCCTATCAGGTGAGAACTAATGTTTCATGGAAACTGACATTTTCAGATATGCCCCTGGAGCTCTGGTCCTGTACTTCGTGAACGTGGCAGACACAGACGCCATGATATTTCTGCCCCAGTTTCCAGGTGCTAACCTCGACCTTTATCTGCTGACCCCAGGTGACCTCCACGGTCTAACATCCAGGTGAGCACACCTAGTTTGTCTATTCCAAGATCAGTCATACTTAACACAATAACTGTCTGGCTGAGACGGAGCTACATTAGCGAGGTCTTCAATACAAGGAACTAAACTAAAGAAAACTGCCATTGTCAACTGTAGAGGGCAGAATGAGTTAAAGATATAACGGCGGCCTAATGTGTACACCTATTGATTGGCTAGGCGCCATCTGGCGTTATGTTTCTCCACAGATCTCTTGTTCTTGGTGTTCTGGATCATCTCTGCCATTGACATTACTCCATGCCACCATCTCAGTCGAGCTAGCATAATTTCTCTGATTTTCCCTCTGCCCTTCTCCCACTAGTCTTTCTGGCTATCACGATGTTTTCAAATGCCTCTCTGCGTATTAAATGAATAAAGAACGCTGTTTGTCTCAGTCTTTTAGTTGTATATACTGTTTTAGTTCATTAGCCTCTTTCAGGAGATCATTGTTAGCATCTCTGGCAGTCCTCCGTGTTAGCAACATTCGTCTCAGGAACCACAACTCATGCAGGGGTTAACATGTTAATCTCCTACTGCGAGGTTTCCTGGTTGTGGCGACGGTGAGCATACCAGGGCTCGGGGACACTATCGTGAATATCAGAAGTCCTTGGAAGAGGGGGGAGGGGCTGATAAGGCTGGATGGTATGGCGGGCTTGTATGGACATGGTGTTTCTCTACGGGAGAGAAGAAAAGCCTCAATGAAGGTAACTGGATATACTATCTCTTAATGCGACAGACCTGGTGCCAGTAGTGGTTTGTCTTTGTTTTCCACATTCACATGAAATGAATTGTGATATTCTCATTTCACGGCATTTCCCGTCTGTGGTGAAGAAATGAGTTCATGGCTTTGCCCTGTCGCAGTTGTCCACATGTTTCATGCACTGGAACATTTCACGAGTTCGGTACTATATGTTCCAGGGTCACACGCTTCTCTTGATTTGGTTGTTACTTCTCGTATTCCACATGCAGCAATATTTAACTGACTCAGTGTCAAACAAACAGTAGGTTTAGACTAGACATAAAGTACACAATTAAATGAACAAGTACTATAATGTAAATTTCCGTTCACTGAGTATTGACATTGCATCACTCGTGTCTTCATGACATTCTAAACCAGGCAGACTAACACTAGTGCTCCACAGCAGAGCAAGCACTCGTGTCTTCACGACATTCTAAACCAGGCAGACCATCACTGGTGCACCAGAGTAGAGCCAGCACTCGTGTCTTCACGACATTCTAAACCAGGCAGACTAACACTAGTGCTCCACAGCAGAGCAAGCACTCGTGTCTTCACGACATTCTAAACCAGGCAGACCATCACTGGTGCACCAGAGTAGAGCCAGCACTCGTGTCTTCACGACATTCTAAACCAGGCAAACCAACCCTAGTGCACTATAGCAGAGCCGGCACTCGTGTCGTCATGACAGCCGCAAATTGCTGCTATAAGCAGATTGATCACAGTCCACGCCTTTTCTTTCCATACGAACGTGGAAAGCAAGGGGAAACCGCCAGATAATCTTTCTAAATATAAATCTATGAGAATAGTAGATACAATATTTAATCCCAGTAGCTATACAAGCATTCCGGAGTATTACACACGTCTCAATCTTTCCAGGGGACTTTACTTTCCAGAAGCACATGATTGTGATGTGAGCTGTCTCAGCTCCTGGATAAGTGTTCGCATCACGTGACGCTATTTGTAAACCGTTCTCCGGCTAGTGTACAATCAACCCCGTAGTGACTACACCGTACTGGCAACTTGACAAACAAGAGTTATTGTGTCTTAAAGAAAGAGGAGTAATAACCTCTCCATAACACAGTGTCTGGGCTAAATTGTAGAGACAATGTGTGGCCCATGCAGCATTATCCCGCTCTCGGCCTGCCTAGCTTACTCCAGAGGAAATGTAACACTGATACGTCTGGAACAAGACAGCTACAGAAGCTGGCCTGGTAATTATATGGGATAAGAAAATCTATTTTTGGAACATCTAAAGTGCAAATATCAGGGGTTAAATAAAAGATGGCGTCCAATAAACAACAATCCATGCAAGGACAATGGGATTCAGCACAAAGATTATGAGGAGAGGACACAGTTAAGTCACGTGATCAGATGATTTCAACATCTGACTCACCGGGTGCTGGTGATTATAGTGGAGCTTTGTATTATCACACCATGCCTTGCATTATTGTTAGACACACACACACACTCACACACAACACTGGGAGCTGGGACAGTGGAAGGTGGGCTAGACAACGTAATACCTGTGGGGGTGGTACTTGTACCGGCTCGGGGAGGAAAGTCTACGCCAACTTCAGTTAGACAGTTGCCAGATCTGTGGGGATGGTACTGCACTTGTACCGGGTCGGGGAGGAAAGTCTACGCCAACTTCAGTTAGACAGTTGCCAGATCTGTGGGGATGGTACTGCACTTGTACCGGGTCGGGGAGGAAAGTCTACGCCAACTTCAGTTAGACAGACGCCAGAACTGTGGGGATGGTACTGCACTTTTACCGGGTAGGGGAGGAAAGTCTACGCCAACTTCAGTTAGACAGACGCCAGAACTGCAGGGATCTGACCACGCGGATACAGGAGACTCGCACTTCAAGAGTTAATACCATAGTCCTCACGGAATTCACAAACAACAGCAGCTCCATGCTGACAGCTCCATACTGACAGCTACATGCTGACAGCTCCATACTGACAGCTCCATGCTGACAGCTCCATGCTGACAGCTCCATACTGACAGTTACATGCTGACAGCTACATACTGACAGCTCCATGCTGACAGCTCCATTCTGACAGCTACATACTGACAGCTACATGCTGACAGCTCCATACTGACAGCTACATACTGACAGCTACATGCTGACAGCTCCATGCTGACAGCTCCATACTGACAGCTCCATACTGACAGCTACATGCTGACAGCTACATCCAGACAGCTCCATGCTGACTGCTACATACTGACAGCTACATGCTGACAGCTCCATGCTGACAGCTACATACTGACAGCTACATACTGACAGCTACATGCTGACAGCTCCATACTGACTGCTACATGCTGACAGCTACATACTGACAGCTCCATGCTGACAGCTACATACTGACAGCTCCATACTGACAGCTACATGCTGACAGCTACATACTGACAGCTCCATGCTGACAGCTACATACTGACAGCAACATGCTGACAGCTACATACTGACAGCTCCATACTAACAGCTCCATACTGACAGCTCCATACTGACAGCTACATACTGACAGCTCCATGCGGACAGCAACATGCTGACAGCTCCATGCTGACAGCTACATGCTGACAGCTCCATACTGACAGCTCCATGTTGACAGCTCCATACTGACAGCTCCATACTGACAGCTCCATGCTGACAGCTCCATGCTGACAGCTCCATGCTGACAACTACATGCTGACAGCTCCATACTGACAGCTCCGTGCTGACAGCTCCATGCTGACAGCTACATGCTGACAGCTACATACTGACAGCTCGATACTGACAGCTACATGCTGACAGCTCCATACTGACAGCTCCATACTGACAGCTCCATGCTGACAGCTACATGCTGACAGCTCCATACCGACAGCTCCATGCTGACAGCTACATGCTGACAGCTACATACTGACAGCTCCATACTGACAGCTACATGCTGACAGCTCCATACTGACAGCTCCATACTGACAGCTCCATGCTGACAGCTACATGCTGACAGCTCCATACCGACAGCTACATGCTGACAGCTACATGCTAAAAGCTAAGAACATGAGCACATGAATGTCTTAATTTCTAGGTCGTAGCCCATGTCACCAAGCTTCTACAAACCAAGCCTCCCTCGGCCTGCTCAGTTTACTCCATAGCAAAGGTAACACAGATACATCTGGAACAAGAACAGCTGCAGAAGCTGCCGGATCAATAAAGCTATGCTCTAACTGTCCGCCTGTCGGAGCTTCTATCCTATACCAGTTTTGCCCAGCAAGGCTTAAGGTCTGGTCTGCCCTGTCATGACATTTAGTCTTTATGTTGCATTTCCTCTCAGAAGGATAATATCTGCCCTGCCATGACATTTAGTCTTTATGTTGCATTTCCTCTCAGAAGGATAAGTCTTGTACCCTGGCGATTGCGCTCCTCCATCAAAATGACACAATGTGGGGTGTCGTGTTTGGAAAGCGCCGCCCAGCATCCGACGCTAACAGAAAGCAGGAAGTACCGTCTACAGCCATATGTTAGCCCATTCATAGCTGGCTAGGACCTGACAGTAATGATAAAATAAATAGGGAAGACATAAAGACATCGGAATTCTGAAAGCAACGAAGATGAAGTTCGTGAATTTATGTTTGGAATATCACGACCTGCCAGCGCAACTAAGATCAATTTCTTGGAATTACAGAGGCCCATAAAGGCAGTAAGGCTGTAACATACCAGACATTATGACGTAAGGGTTCACTAGAGCGATTTGGTGTGAAACTGGCTACTCCATTCCCTTGAACATTTAGCTGCATAATACTGCAAATCATAAACAAGAAAAATTCAACAAAAGTCTTGGCTTGAATTGACTGAGTGTCTATGCTCAACTCCGAGACGAAAGGCAGAAGATAAAACACACAAGAGACAGACAGTATTCTTTCCTCGCATAATGAGAAGAGAGGCAGTGGAAAACATTTGCGACGATCAGAGAGAACAACAGGAGAGGGGGCGGAGGAAGACCGAAAGCCATGACGATGATAATCTAGATCAGTGGCTCTCAAACTTGTTTGGCCCATACACCCCTTCACCATATGGTCAGAATGTTATTCCCCACTCCCTTTTCGTATTTACTGCCTATAAATATAAATTCCCCTGCCCCTACACTGTATACGTAAAAATGGAAGCTAAATTTAATAACACATACTAGAACAAGTATAGAGGTCAACATAAAACGTGATTTGCGGGTCTTCTTACGTTATCAAACGAATTTCAGAAGGGCGAGACGTAAAGTATGGAGGGAAAACAATATCAAGTAATCGGTTCTTGTATTAACGCGATCTTGAAATAATAATAATAATAATAATAATAATAATAATAATAATAATAATAATAATAATAATAATAATAATAATAAGTCCTTCAAGAAACAAATGAAGATCATTAACTGATTAGAGTCATTAGACGTGGACAGTCAACATTTTTTGGGCGTGCTATGAGAATAAATAACTTGGAGAACTTGGTAACAACTGGCAAGATCGAAGGGAAGAGACCAAGAGGAAGACCGATAAGTAAATACCTGGATGGCTTGGCCACGTGGCATGGTCGAAACAGAACACGGAGCTGATCCACGACTGGTGATCGAGTGAAATGGCAAAACATGACTGTCCACGCTTATAGGCATGGCACGTGATGAACGGATGGAAATAATCTTAATCCCCCACCCCCACCCCACGCCTGGAAACCATAAAATCCCCCTCCCCACCGTTTGAGAATAACTGGTCTAGATGGTGGCATTTAGGTATATTATCAAACAATTGATCCACATTAGACCAAGGGCCCGAGGTCTGGGTAGCGAGATGTACGCCAGCGCCATACGGCCAGGCATGTAGTATTAGTTATTGTTGATGATACAGTTAATCAATTTAATAAATCCGTTAAAACAAGTTTCTGTTTCTCTGGCAGCTATGTGAAACTGAATGGCGTCACCCTGCAGATGTCTGGCAATGACCTGCCCCCCATCAAACCACTGGCCCACACAGGGGACGTCACCATATACGCTCGTACGTTTGGTTTCATTGTCGTCCCTGGCGCCAATGTTTCATTGTGTGTGAATTTCTTCAACAGTCTGGACCTGACTGATGTGTGAACTACAAATGCTGTCCGAGCTTCACCGGGTGCCAGAGCCCAGTACACACGACGTAACTGGTTGTGTAGTAGGCGTTCATGCAATTGGTTCCTGTTTTCCTAGCGACATGTGTGTGTGTGTGTGTTTTTTTTATTTCCCACAGTAATAATTGCCATTGTAGTAACTAAGCATCATCATAATGTTTAAATTCGAGAGGAAGAGGTGAACACTCACAGCGGTTATTTGTTATTCGAACATGTGACGGGGGTGTATATGGAAAGTGGCACAAATATATACAGGGAAGCAATTATGGAAAATAAAACAGTGAGAAAATTATTCTTTGTTGCATCGATATAATCATTAAGAGAGGTAACATGAAACTGCAATATGCCTCTTGTATTTGCTAAAGCAGACATAGTGATAGTTGTCTATTTCCATTTGGCTGATATAATAATTATGTATTTATAAGGGATAGATGATCATTCTCGGGGTTGAATTTGTTGTCTGCCAGTGTGGCCCAGGACCCTACCTTGACAAATAGGTACTAGACATTTTTCTGGGGTGATTAAACGGCTGTAGTGGACATATGTTAACAGTAAAGCCACACATGTGTCACTGGATAGTGGGAAATCAGAGTTGAGCGCTGTATCTTGATTATATGTATGAACTTGATATGGTTTACATTAGTGTGTCAATTTAATTACTTTCCTATTTTTGTAATAAAATATGAACAAGTGTCTGTCTTTATTTATTATTTGTTGCTTTATTGTTGATTTATTGTTTATCGGGTAGCCGATTTGGTGTCAAACCAAGCGGTAAACTAGGGTATGCCTACACAACATGTGAAGACAGGATTCTGCAGACTGCGCAGAAGAAATCATTCCTGATTCAACGGGCAAGACGGCGTTTACCTGCAAAGCGTTGTGGAACGTAATGAGCACTGCACGGCACGTAGAGCGCCCTGGTCATCCACTGCACCTGTATTCGTCTCCAGTCGTCTCGACTTGTCTTGCCACTGGACTCAGATGGACTCAGGCGAGAGAGTGAGGTCGACGAATTGCGCAACTATTCCTCACTTTAATCCAAGTCATCGCGCAAGTGATTCTTCATCCAACGTCATATATCACCTTCAAGCCCTGTGGCGATGGGTGAGCGGCGAAGCGGCAGGCGTGGGTACGCTGGCAGCCGTAGTCGCAGACCTGCACACAGGCGGCTCAGGCCATATGGTCGTCTTCTACTGACCGGAGCAGCAGTGGGATTCGGCAGCCCCCTGAGCGACTGAGCAGCCCTCTATAGGAACACACTGCTCACCTCCATAGCATGAGGAAGGGGCTAGAAAAGGTGCCCTAAACATTGTCTGCTCCATCACTACCTAACTAGCTAGCCGCGGTTGGTGGGTACCCTAACTGTGGTCGACATACAAGCAAAGAGAAAACAAGCAAAGCTAAAAGGGTAAACCATATCCCCTTAACAATTGGAACTTGGAATGTACGCACCCTACTTGACAGAGACGGCGCGTCGGGTCCAGAGAGACGAACAGCACTGATCGGGAGAGAGCTGGGCAGGTACAACATCGACATTGCAGCCTTGAGCGAGACACGACTTGCAGAAGAAGGCCAAATCTGTGAAATAGGTGCCGGCTACACATTTTTCTGGAGTGGAAGGAAAAGCGAGGAAAGACGCCAATCCGGTGTGGGATTTGCCATTAAGTCGGCAATGGTCGGCAAATTAGCTGGAGTTCCAAAGGCTATAAACGACAGGCTCATGACCATTAAGTTGCCCCTGCTGAATGGAAGAAAGCATGCAACCATTGTGAGTGTCTACGCACCAACTATGACCAACGAAGATGATGTCAAGAACAAGTTCTATGAGGACCTGCACAATGTATTAACATCTGTTCCCAAAGGAGACAAACTTATACTCCTTGGGGATTTCAATGCCAGAGTAGGCACGGACACCACCTCTTGGAGTGGCATTATTGGAAAGCATGGAGTCGGAAATTGTAACAGCAATGGACTCCTCCTCCTTCAGACATGTGCCGAACATGATCTCCTGATTGCGAACACAATTGTCCGTCTCCCCATGAGAAATAGGACGTCGTGGATGCACCCTCGCTCGAAACACTGGCATCTCATTAACTATGTCATCGTCAGGAGGAGTGACAGACAAGACGTTCGAGTGACAAAATCCATGTGTGGTGCCGAATGTTGGACAGACCATCGTCTCATTGTCTCGAAAATAAACATTCACATCAGGCCACCACGGCGTCCTCAACGGGTGAAAATGCAAAAAAAGCTAAATGTCACCCGCCTAAACAGCAAGAAAATGCAGCAGTCGTTTGAAAATATGCTGGAAGACCGCCTCAAGCCCACTGCTGCAGCTAAACAAGATACAGAAACAGAATGGAGAGCCCTAAAGGACATCATTTACAACACTGCTATGGGAATCCTGGGTCCAGCCCCCCGAAAGCATAAAGACTGGTTTGATGAAAATTCCGAAGACATCAACCAATTGCTGGCCGAGAAACATCTTCTCCTCAAGGCACATTTGAATGACCCGAAGTCAACATAAAAAAAGATGCCTTCAAGAATATTCAGAGAGTAGTGCAGCAGAAACTTCGGAACATGCGGGACTCCTGGCTGAGCAGCAAAGCTGAAGAAATTCAGGACTTTGCTGACAGACATGATATGAAAAACTTCTACGACTCACTGAAAGCGGTCTATGGTCCTACATCACCAGGCATAGTTCCCCTCCTCAGTGCAGATGGGGGAACATTGGTCACCGATAAGAAAGAAATCCTTCAACGCTGGGCAGAGCATTTCGGCAACATCTTAAATGCAACTTCCTTCTTCGATGATGAAACCATCAACTGTCTTCCTCAAGTTTCCACCAATGAGACACTTGATGACCTGCCAACCATAGTGGAAGTAAACAAAGCCATCCAGCAACTCTCCAGTGGCAAGGCACCTGGTCCTGACTCCATCCCAGCAGAGATATACAAGGCAGATGGGCCGGTTCTAACAGAGCAGCTTCACCAAGTCTTTACAAACATATGGGTGAACGAGACCATGCCACAAGATTTCAAGGACGCGTCAATAGTCCACCTTTACAAACGTAAAGGAAACCGCCAATCCTGTGACAACCACCGAGGCATCTCCTTGCTTTCCATTGCAGGGAAGATACTCGCCAGAATTCTTCTCAATCGCCTCACAGCCCATTTCGATCAAGGTCTTCTTCCTGAGAGTCAATGTGGCTTCAGAAAAGAACGTGGAACTGTTGACATGATTTTCGCTGCAAGGCAGCTGCAAGAGAAATGTCAGGAACAGGACTGCGAAATGTTCACCACTTTCATTGACCTTACCACGGCTTTTGATATAGTCAGCAGAGAAGGACTGTGGAAGATTATGGCAAAATATGGCTGTCCACGAAAGTTTGTCCAAATAGTGCGGCTATTTCATGACGGCATGCAGGCAATAGTATAGGAAAATGGGGAACTATCTGAACCCTTTCCTGTCACCAATGGAGTGAAGCAAGGATGTGTCCTGGCACCAACACTGTTCAGCCTCATGTTTTCAGCCATGTTGATGAATGCCTTCGAGAACAATGACATTGGAATAGACATCAACTACCGTATGGATGGAAAGTTATTCAATCTCAGAAGGCTGAAAGCTAAAACCAAAATTAACAGCGACACCGTCAGAGAGCTCCTGTTTGCTGATGATTGCGCTCTATACGCCAACTCAGAGGCGGACATGCAACATAATGTTTCAGCTTTCTCGCATGCCTGTGCCAACTTTGGGCTCAATATCAACTTGGAGAAGACTGTAGTTATGTACCAGCCAGCTGCAGGAAATAATCACACTGTGCCGAATATCAAAGTGAATGATCATAGACTAAGTGTTGTGGACAAATTCACCTATCTTGGCAGCACTGTGTCACAAGCTGTCACAATTGATGACGAAGTGAATGCAAGAATCTCCAAGGCCAGTGTGGCCTTTGGCAGACTGTACAAGCATGTATGAGACAGAACTGGAATAAGCCTGAAAACAAAGCTAAATAGCAAAATCAGAAGCTGAATTACAAGACCACATGAATAGTCTAAACGAAATGTGTAGGGAACATAACATGAAAATTAGCACAAGCAAAACAGAGGTAATGACTATAACTAAAGAAGAACAAACAGCAACAATTCACCTAAACGAACATCCCTTGAAACAAGTAAAGAGTTTCAAGTACCTAGGAAGTATAATATCATCAAATGGCAGATCAGAAGACGAGATCGAAAATAGGTGCAATAAGGCAAATCAACTCATTGGACAAATGGCACCAATACTAAAGAACAAACATGTATCAATAACTACTAAGAAAGCACTTTACAACACAATCTTCCTACCAACTCTGTGCTACCAATGCCAAACCTGGACAATGACAGAAAAAGAGAAAAGAAAAATCACAACAACAGAAATGAGGTTCCTGAGAAGAATACTCAACGTATCAAGAAGAGATAAGATCAGAAATGAAGAAATCAGGACTAAAGTGGGGGTTAAAGCTGCTCTAGATTTTATTAGAAAGCAGCAAGTCAAATGATTTGGCCATGCAAGTAGGCTACCAGTCAACAGTATGCCACAACAAGCAATGATGTACAGACCAGATGGAAACAGAGGAAGAGGCCGACCACGTAAACGTTGGACGGAGGGAATAACAGAATCCATGGGAATGTCGATATACGAAGCCCATAACCGGGCACTCTCACGAAGTTTATACTTCACCTCGACACCGCAAGGTACAAGAGGAACATGATGAGATGAGATGAGACAAAGCTAAAAGTCTACGAAGCAGTTGTATTATCCACACTGCTATATGCTTGTGAAACCTGGACTGTTTATCAGCGACACGCTAGGAAATTAAACCACTTCCACACAGTCTGCCTAAGAAAGCTACTGAAGATTAAATGGCAAGACAAGATTCCAGACACTGAAGTCCTAGAAAGAGCGTCCATGCCCAGTAGCCACACTTTACTGATGAAGAATCAGATTCGCTGGGCTGGTCACTTGACTCGCATGCCAGATCACAGGCTCCCTAAACGAATTTTTTACAGCGAACTGCGTTGTGGTAAACGCTCCCAAGGTGACCAGAGGAAACGCTTTAAAGACACTCTGAAAATCTCACTGAATGCTTTTGAAATTCATCATAACACCTGGGAGGCTGCAACCAGAGACCGAAATTCGTGGCGTGCATCATTACACCAAGGGTGCAGTCATATGTGAGGCAACCAGGACTGCAAGAGCTGTGAAGAAAAGGCAGGACAGAAAAACCACTGCAGGAAATCCTCTTCCAGAAACATCAAGCATTCTTTGCCCACATTGTCAAAGAACATTTCGAGTCAAAATAGGCCTTATCAGCCATCTTAGAACCCACGGCTCCATACTTTCAATCCCACGGCTCCTTACTTTCAATCCCACTGGATGAAATGAATGGTCATCATCATTCTTGATGGACAAACAACATTGTTTGTTGATTCTTTTTTCTATGTTACAATTCTTCACTTTCTTACATCTCCTCTTAACCATCATAAGCATTGCCTTCTTCTTCATTCATTTCTCTAATGCAGCAAGTACTGCAGCTGCTGCTGCTACTATTCATCATAATTATCTATAATTGTGCTAATAATGGCGTACTCTCTCCCATAGTCTTGAAGATCGTTGGACACTGTCACCGTTATGTCGAAAAGAAGACTTGTATTACTGCTTCTACATCAGCTACTACTACTAATATGGCTGCTGCATCAGCGAGTACTACAACTGCTAGAGCACTGCTACTACTACTGCTGGTACCGTTGCTACGTCTAGTACTACCTCTATATTATCGTTAATACTACAACTGCTGCTGCTACTTCTACAACTAGTACTACGGCTGCCACTATTACAATTAACGCTACAGCTGCTGCTGCTATTACAACAACTACAATAACAACAACTACTACTACATCAACAACAATAACAACAGCTACTACTACTATTACTACTACTACTACCACCACTACTACTACTACTACTACTACTACTACTACTACTATTACTACTACTACTACTACTACTACTACTACTACTACTACTACTACTACTACTACTACTACTACTACTACAACTACTACTACTAATACTACTACTACATTTCAAGGCTGCTGATTTCTTCGGGAAGCAATAAATATAGATTTACAAAACTCAGTATCATATATTGTGTTCAGCTGCCTGGTGACCTGGTGTAGTCCATATTCTTCTAAGGCATTGATCATTTATGTTGTGGTGACGGAATGACCCAATGTCCAGATCTAACATTACATGCAGAATATTACCGCATATTGAAGCACCATGCAGCACACCAATCGCTTGTGCTCAAATGGATTCGTCATAAACTCCAGTGAATGAGTTATCAAAAACAAAGCAAAACAAAAAATAAACGAGAAGTAAACGGTAAGCTTTACTAGAAAACGATCGCAGGTAACAAAATGGACGTTGCGGCCAAAGCCTTCGTTAGCACAGAATTAACAGCATGATACATCTACATGAAAAGCTATACATTAAGATAACATTAAAAGATATTCATCTGTATCCTTGTTGTGGACTGGACACGTGATTCACGAAATCCTGTGTATATTTCCAACACGGCGACTGAACCGGAAGTGAAACTTCAGGGACCACAGGTTAGTTAAAATAAAGATGGACGAGAGAAATTACAGGCACTTATTGGAACTTCTGATAATGAAAGGTGAAGCAACGGAGAAGTGAAATAAGGATACCCAACAGAGCCATATAAGGAAGACACATGGCCAGGATCTAGGAGAAGATATGGGGTCAACTCAAGGGGACCTCCCTTGGCGGTGGAGTCAACTCAAGGGGACTTCCCTTCGTGGCATTCATAGAATGCCTCACTCGAAACTTCGGAGCGCAAATCTAACACGAGATAGTAGTAGCTACGTTTTCATGGACAGAAGACCTGTTGAAGTTGTCAAGTTCCAAATGCTAGGGCGACAATCAGAATAAATATTCCCCCCACGAGCAGAGACAAATGGCCCAAAAACCAGATATCATCTCGTATTTTGTTGAGCTAGCTCGAATTCCAAACTACAACATTTATGGAGTCGTTGTGTTGGGTAAGGTGGCATTTTAACTTAGAATACGTTCGTAATCAAAAAAAAAAAAAAAAGATGAGCGAAGTTATGTTGTGACAAATGCAAACACGGTTGCTCTCTGGAACTCGTGATGGCGATAGGGGGAAAGATACAGAAGCAGAAACTAGTTTCAAAGAAATCACCTCAACCGAAGGAAGCTAAAGAATGAAAATCAAACATCTGTATGATTTCTTAAAAATTCGATTAATTATGTTACACTACACACAGACTCCTCACACATGATGCTAAATCATCATAGACACAGTGTGGGATATGAGAAACCCACACAGAGCACACCGTACACACCGTGTGAGATATGGGGCACCCACACAGACTCACATATGATGCTAGCTTACCATACACACAGTGTGAGGTATGGGATACCCACACAGACTCACATATGATGCTAGCTCACCATACACACCGTGTGAGATGTGGGGCACCCACACAGACTCACATATGATGATAGCTCACCATATGCACAGTATGAGATATGGGCCCCCACACAGACTCACACATGATGCTTGTTCACCATACACCGTCGTGTGAGGTATGGGCCACCCACACAGACTCACATATGATGCTAACTCACCATAAACACAGTGTGAGGTATGGAACACTCAAACAGACTCACATACGATGCTAGCTCACCATACACACAGTATGAGGTATGGAACACCCAAACAGCTTCACATATGATGCTAGCTCACGATACACCGCCGTGTGAGGTATAGGACACCCACACAGACTTACATATGATGCTATCTGACCATACGCAACGTGTGAGGTATGGAACACCCAAACAGACTCACATATGATGCTAGCTCTCCATACACACAGTGTGAGATATGGGACACCCACACAGATTCACACATGATGCTAGGTCACCATACACACAGTGTGAGGTATGGAACACCCACACAGACTCACATATGATGCTAGGTCACCATACACACCGTGTGAGATAATGGACACCCACACAGACTCACACACCATGCCAGGCGGACGGTAACTTGCAATCTGCATTATGGACTGTCTTTGCACAGATAAATCAATAAATCACACCATAATTATCATAATTTATATCGAGCAGTCAAGCATCGTCATCAACATGTCACTGTTTAACTATATGTTTGTCAATGATAAACATATCTTTATCAATGATCAACATATTTTGTCAATGATCAACATATCTTTATCAATGATCAGCATACCCTCTCAATGAATAACATATCTTCTCAATGATCAACATTTCTTCACAATGATTAAAATATATTCCTAATGATCAAAATATCTTCTCAATGATCAGTATGTCTTCGCAATGATCAACATATCTTCTCAATTATCTTTATCAATGATCCACATATCTTCTCAATGATAACATATCTTCATCAATTATCAATATATCTTTGTCAATTACCAAATCCTCTTCTTAATGATCAACTTATCGTCTCAGTGGTCAACATATCTTCATCAATTATCAATATATCTTTGCCAATGATCAACATCTCTTCTTGATGATCAGCATATCTTTATCAATGATCAGCATATCTTCTCGATGATCAACACATCTTGATAAATTATCCATATATCTCTGTCAATGATTGTCATATATTTTTGAAGGGAGTGGGAGATCACTGTAGTACATCTCAGATGTGGTGAGTAAAATAAGACGTGACAAGCGCAGAACGTTTCAGGGCAGGAAAAAAAGCTGGGAGCAGCCACCGTGGTGGAGTTTCGAGGTGGAGAAGGCTTGGGTGGATAAGCGTAGTGCTGTAAGGAGATGGCAAAATGCCAAGAAGAACAGAGCTGGTCATCCTAGTCCCTGCTTGCACTTAGAAAGAGAGATGCACACAAAAGTAAGCTATTTCAAAAAACTGGTCAAGGTGGTTAAAAGCGAAAAATGGGCAGAGGTGTGTCAAAGAGTAAGCACAGACAAGTCACTGAAATTGTTCTGGCGACTACATAAAAGCATGAGTGGTGTAGTCAAGAATAAGAGCATTTCTGACTTCCAAGGTGCTGACCTCATCTGGCAGAGGACTGACGAGGACAAGGGCAAAGCCCTCTTTGAACGCTACCTTGAGCAGAGCAACCAGACAGACATGGGAGGCCGAAATCTGGCCAAGGAGGTCACCTCAGACAGATGCAAGGCCCAGAACACTTCGGATGAAGACACAGTGACAGAAATCAAGGCTGTGCTTCGACGATCAAAAAACAGTGCTCCAGGTCCTGATGGCATAAGATACGACGACATAAACAGGTGTACCGACAATGAGCTAGAGAAACTAGCAGACATGTACAACAACAGTATAGGGAGTGCTAGCATCAAGGAGGAATGGTTACACAGCTATCTGATTCCCTTGCCGAAGCCTGACAAAGACAACAAAAAAATTCAGGGATATCGAATTATAACCATGCAGAATACAATAGGCAAGCTGCTGGAGAAGGTAATTGCCAGGAAAATATCAAGCCAACTAGAGAGGCAAGGTGTTTTCCCACCTACCCTGGGTGGGTACCGTCCAAAAAGAGAAACCTGGACCAATGCAGCAGTCTTTGCCCACGATGTCTATGAAGGTTTCCACTCAGGCACTGAAACCGTTGCTGCAGCGATTGATCTTGAGGACGCATACAACAGAGTACCACTGGATTTTTTAATGTTTCAGCTTCTTGAACTAAACGTAAGTCCATTCCTCCTTAGTTGGATCGCTGCAGCCCTCTTCCAACGGAAAGTAGTTTTTAGATGTGGCAGTTGGACTTCGGAACCAACAACAATATATCCTGGCCTACCACAGGGATCACCATTATCTCCGGTACTGTTCAACGCCTACACAGTGAGAATCACCAGTGAGCAGATCACTGGACCTGGCAGGACATTGTCATATGCCGATGATGTTTTAGTGTATCGTCAGGGTAAGGATAGAGAGGAGGTTGCTGTGGAACTACAAACCGAACTCAATCGCATAAGTACTTGGTGTGATGAAGCTGGGGCAATGGTCAACCCAACAAAGGCAACAGTGACTTGGTTCTCGTTGAATAATCATATTGTCAACAATCCAACACCAACTGTAATGCTGTGTTCAGAGACGGTGGAAAGAACGCAGGCAATGAATTACCTGGGGATACGGTTTGATCGAAGCCTTGCTTATAATGTGCACATAGACCAGGTGATAACAAAGGCCAAGCGGGGTTTGGCAGCGATGCGGGTGATGGCGGCAGCAAACTGTGAGCAGCGCCATCTATGTCTTCTGTACGAGGGGCTGGTCATGTCTGTTTTGGAGTATGCAATGGCAATCCTGACTGTCAGCCATAAGCAGATAGAAAGGATGGAAAGGATACAGAATGAAGCTATGCGCATTATTCTTGGATGTACAAGAGATACAGCATGCAGGGCGATGCGCATTATTCTTGGATGTACAAGAGATACAGCATGCAGGGCGATGCGCTACCTTCTTGATTTTCCAACCATTGAAGAGAGAATGCAAGTTTGCAGGGCACGCGCCTACCTCAGAATTAACGCAAACACACAGCATCCACTGCATAGTGAAATTAGGAAGGTGAAGGGCAGCAGGTTAAAAAGAGGACGGTCGTGGATGGGTCAAGCCGAAGACATTCTTCAACAGGTGTGTTCACTTGAGGACTTAGAACCTGGCGAGGAGTGGGTGCAAGTGCCAACAGACTTCTGCACATCCTTTTCAGTTTGCATCCAACTAGATAGAAAATGCAGACAAGAAAATCCGGCTGCTGTGGAGGCTGAAGTACAAGCGTTGATTTTCGAGAATTCGCTAGACAGTGACGCGGTCATCTACACAGATGGGTCGGTCGTCCGACATGTGAGAAGCTCATGGGCCTTTACAGCTCGGGCCGGAGGGAGAATTGTGAAGGAGGACTCTGGTGCTTTCACTGAAACCACAAGTAGCCTGACCATGGAAGTCATGGCAGTAAGTAAAGCAATAACATGGCTCGAGACACAGACATTCACTAGGGCTTGTTTCCTTAGCGACTCAATGAACATGATCAAGAGGATAGAGGAGGGGTCGATCCGAAGAGAATGGTTGCTGCCTCTGAAGCGGTCTCGGCTGGCAAAGATTAGTTTCATCTTCGTGCCAGGGCATGCGGGAGTACAAGGAAATGAGCGGGCTGACAAGCTCGCAGGTGAGGCTACTGTGGAGGGCGGACGCGCCATGGACCAGGCTGACATTCTGAATGCTCTACGAGAAGTGAGACTTTTGCAAGAACCAAGTGATGACTGTGAATCTACAACAATGGCCAGACTGCGAGAGCAGCAAATTAAAAGAGGGGTGGCCAAACAAGAACACTACGCAGGAAGCCAAAGAAGATTGATAAACCAACACAGAACTGGCGTCGTTAGCCGCTACACGCTGCGGGATTTGCTGAGGAGGGGATCCGAGCACTTATGGACTGAATGGTCCGATGTGCAACGAGGATGATCTGTCGACTAACTAACTAACTAACTGTAGTGCATGCCCCATCTCTAACAAAAGAAGTAGATCCCCATCCTCTTCTATCTTCAATAACCCCAGAATATGAACCTTGAGTTATCTGCAGGCCTCGTTCTATTAAGTATGTCTAGGAGATATAGATTATGGCCCTGGTGAGAATAATGATTACTAACTGGGATTCTGCCCCTTCTCCAAGGATTCTGTAGCTCTGGAGCCCCCTTCTATTGGTTATCAAATCTGAGGAAAGTCTGGAGAATTTTCTCAGCCTGATTTAGATGAAGAAAACATGGATGTTGAGCAGTTGATAGATCTAGAGTCTTCTCTCCCCCATTTTAGTAAGTCATTATGAGTTAATTTATTTTTAAACAATCAAACACATAAACAAGTCCCAATAGATCCTGACAACAGATGTACACACAAAAGGTGGGGAATCACAGATAGGTTTGAACTGATAAATTAACAGAAGATCAATTCATGTTAATCATTTATTGACTGGGTCTGAGCCTTCTGGCCAGTACAGTATTGTGATTTACACAAGATAATAGAAAAGTTGCATATTGGACCAGTTACACACAGACCATCAATAAACAAGCATCAATACATGAGAGGTCAACAAGTGTGAAAACATAGTAAACATTTTTGTTGTTGCACATGTTAAGTGTGATGGTGATTCAACAATTAAATATCAGTTTCCTGAAATTGGGTGTGGTGTGTACCAATGAGAAATGTAACCTGGTGACTGGAAGATTAGGTAAGCCAGGGTCCATTGACTGATGGATCCACTTCAGGTATGCCCGTATAGCTCCACTGAAGGCCTCCCCATACTCTGCTCATGGCCAAGTCATCCTCCATCTCACTTGTGGTTCATCTCTTTCTCTCGGCTTCCCTCTTTCAGGTCTGATTTAGGTGGTTAGTTTGCTGATGTGTTGGGTGGTTGTTGGTATGTAGCCACCAAGATCACTGATGAATATTCACATATATATGTACATTCCTACCAATACAATATTTTAAAAGTAGGTAAAAGAAACCTAAATTCCTGAAGTAGGAACTAGTTCCCCTCTCCTCCTTTTCTCTCTAAGCTAGTGTTGGGTTAATTTGGGGTGGTCAGAGTTTATCACACTGGGTACGCCTTGTATCAACTGGTTCCTGCTGTATGTAAGTTCTCATTTGACCTGGGGTCAGTGAACGTGTACAGTAAGACAGTGACAAGAGTGAGAATATGTCAAGATGCATGTAAATAAATGACATACATTTATAACATTTCTTCCACTAAATGGTGTTTATAATATGTATAAATAATTCTCTGTGTTTTCCCAATTAACCAACTTCTTCTTCTTCTTGTGTCTAATAACTCTCTCCCATTATCTGTTGTTGTGATGTTGAGTGTGGGGTTGTGTGGTGATGAGTGGTGTTGTGTTTTAAGTTATGTTGAGTAATGAGTTAAGTTCACTGCGCGTGATGGTGTTCCGCGAAGCACAACTTTCTCATGTAATGCAGTTCATAAGTGCTCTTATCTAATTAAAATTTGACATAAATATAAATATTTATTCCGTCAAACCCTATTGATCCAATAGATGAAGGAGAAAGGAAAGATTGATTTCTCTCTCCGCTTTCTAGATTGTAAATAGGCATAGATAAGTCTGTTTTTAGAACAAGGAACTTATTCTAGTACACGAACTGTCATTTCAGCTGTAGGTAATGATAGCATCTTTAACAATGTTTCTGGTGAAATGCACAAGATTGCTTTCGAATCATCACTTCGTACAGTTGTTCAGAATAGGATGGAGTAGTATAATGCACTTCTTAAAGTTAATAATTATCTCTAAGAATATCAGAGATTGCAGTTTCATCGAAGAGAGTATTGGAGCGTCATTTTGCCCGGGAACGGCTCTGCGTCGGTAGAATCTACAGTCGAGCATTTTTACATTTCAGAGGTTTTAATTAATAATAATACATTTCAATTGACATTACAAACACGGGTTACCATTACTTGATACTTGATACATCGGGTTCTTAGTCTAATCTCGGGACTAACAAGCTCACCTGGAATTCAGACATTCTGCCTCCTCTATTTGAAAATTTGGTCACACAATTTCTGACGTCTGTCCGCCAGGCATGTTTTCGCAAGAGTGCGCTGCTTATCATAATCTATACCGGCGTTGGCGCGTAAGCCGTGTCACGTGTCTGTCCCGTCCAATGGTTTTTTAAGCCTGGGCTGATGAAATCGTTCTAAGAATCCACGTCATCTGTCACTTGTTCAGTTCCAGTTTCGATGTTAAGTTTTAAGTCCTAGTCTCCGTTTGCGGTTGTGAAGTCAATTTCTTTTAATGTTGTTTCCTCTTTTTGCGGCAGGTGTTGGTAAATGAATAATGGTGGTTAGCGTTATGCTACATGGCCCCACTTCAGATTGTTCTATGGTATGGAACTATGTTTCCAACATTTTCAGTTATCAAGCTGTTCCCATTTTTCCTCCCTTGTATTCTCTTCTGCATCTGATTGACCTGGTTCATCAGGCACTGGGTGTCGACTCAGGAAGTCCGCTCCCACATTCATTTTTCCAGGAACATACTCAACCTGGAACGAGTAAGGTTGAAGAAGCAGCGACCACCTCATAAGTCGGGCATTCAGAGTCTTAGATGCTGCGAGAAACATGAGTGGTTGATGGTCACATTGCACTGTGAAATGTTTGCCATATAGGTATGCCTGAAATTTCTGTACACTCCATACGAGCGCAAGACATTCTCTCTCGATAGTACTGTAATTTCTCTCTGCTGCATTCAATTTCCTGCTAGCATAGGCTACAGGGAATAGCTCTGATGGTACATCTCCCTTTCTCTGCAACAGCGTTGCCCCAATTCCTATGTTACTGGCATCGGTGCGCAGCACAAATGGTTGGTCGAGGTCTGGTAGATGTAAGACTGGATGAGCAGTTAATGCCTGCTTTAGTGCTGTGAAAGCTCTCTCACAGTCAGCTGACCAAGTGACTTTCTCTGGTTTCTCCTTTTTGGAAAGATCCGTTAAAGGTGCTGACAGAGTATTGAAGTCCTTGATGTATTTTTGATAGAATCCACATAAGGATACAAATAATCTTACATCCTTCTTTGTTTTTGGACGAGGTGCTCTCTGGAGTTTGTCCACATTTCCCTCTTGTGGAGTTATCAGTCCATGAGATATCTTATGACCTAGAAAGTTCAATTCTTGGAATCCTATCTGACACTTCTTTGGTCTAGCCGTCAATCCAGTTTCTCTGAGGCGCCTGAACAAAAGATGCAGTGTTTCTACATGCTCTTCAAATGTTTCAGTGGCGATCAGGATGTCATCCATGAAGTGACTGATGTCTGGATGCTGTAGTGGGTCAAGTAATTTTCTCATCATACGTGTAAAGACGCTGGGAGCATTACTTAATCCGAATGGAAGAACGTTGAAATCATAGTGTCCTCCAGGCGTGCTGAAAGCTAACCATGGTCTAACTTCCGGTTTTACAGGAATCTGGTAATATCCCTTACTGAGATCAATCCTAGTAAAGTACTTAGCTCGGTTGAGTGCTGTGAAGAGTTTATTCTGATCAGGCAGAGGTTCTGCCTGGAATTCAGTTATAGCATTGAGCTGTCGATAATCGATGCACAATCTATGTTCTCCACTTGGCTTTCTCAATAAGACGACGCTAGCACTGTAAGGTGATTCAGATGGTGAGATTATTCCTGCGGTGAGCAGCTGTTGTATTTCTTCCTCTAAAGTCTTTTGCTTTTCATAAGGAACTGGGTAAGTCTTGACTCGCACAGGCACTGTGTCATTTAACGTCATGTCAAATTCCTCCAAATCAGTTCTTCCTGGCTTATCAGTAAGTACTTCCGCATATTTTGCCATAAGTTCCCTAATCTGCTTTTGCTGATCCTTTGTTAAGTTGGGATTGATTTCCACATCCTTAAAGGTCTCTTTGGCTTGCAGTTGGCACTCGACTCCCATTGTTGATCCTTCTTCGACTTCAGTAGCCACACTCATGGCCATAAGATGTGCAGGTTCGGTGGTTGAGGGTCTTTCATGATATTTCTTCAAGAGGTTTATGTGAAATACTTTCATCTTACCTTTGACTGAAATTCTGTAGTTGGTACGTGAGATCTTCTCCGTCACTACATAAGGTCCTCTCCATCCTATTTGCAGCTTATTCTGACTGGTTGGAAGCAGCAACATCACCTTCTCTCCTACCTCTAACTCTCTATCCTTTGCCTTGCGGTTGAAGTTACGAGCAATTCTTCATCTGGCTTGACGTAGATTGACATTCGCTTGTTTCCAACTGTGTTGTAAACGATTTTTCAACTCGGCAACATATGCAGATGCAGTCACGACTGTATCATCTGTAGTATTATCAGTCCACGTTCGAAGTAACGCCTCCAGTGGTCCCTTGATCGGTCGTCCAAACAACAGTGTGGCTGGTGCAAAACCTGTTGAGTGATGGGGTACTTCACTGTAAGCGAATAAAGCTGCGGGTAAATACAAGTCCCAAATCCTCTGTCTTATCCTGGGCAATTTTGCGCAGGATACTAATCAATGTCCCGTTCCACCTTTCCACAAGTCCATTTGACTGAGGGTGATATGGTGAACTGAAGATATGGCGTGCATGAAAAAGTCTGAAGGTCTCTTCCATGAGCTTACCACGAAACTGTGAACCGTTGTCCGTCAAGATCCTTTGTGGGAATCCTAGACGTGTGAATATTCCTAATAATGCATCAGCGACGTGTTTGGAGTCACAGCTGGGCATAGGAACTGCTTCGGCCCACATGGTTGTTGTGTCCACAAGCGTTAATATGAATCGGTTTCGCCTCTTCGTTGCTGAGAGAGGTCCGATTATGTCTACAGCCACTTTCTCAAATGGAATTCCAGTGATTGGCGATTCACCCAACATTGCCGGTGGTGTCCGGTGTTTTGGTGATACTTTCTGACACTGTGGGCATGATTTTACAAACCGTTGTATGTCTGAATTCATCCCTGGCCAAAAGTAGTGAGTGGTAATCCGCTGTGTAGTAGCGTTGATACCCATGTGCCCACTGAATGGTAGACTATGACCCATCTCTAAGATCTGAGTCCTGTATTGAGTTGGTACAACAAGTTGATTAAACTCTTGTCCAGCTCGTCCTGCTTTTCTGTAAAGAAGTGCTGACTTCATGAACAGATCACCTTTACGTAGAGGTAAATGTGATTTTGGCAGTTTTCTGAAGCAGGGTTCCAAGGTGCTGTCAGCTTCTTGTGCCCTCTTCAGTTCCTCCGTTCGAGGGATTGGCGTAGTTGTTTCTGGAGTTTTTGTTGCCTGGGATCGAGTGGTCATGGTCGCCATCGCCACAGGTTGAACAGGTTCTCCCAGAACGATAAATCTACGGCCGAGGATTACAGGATATATCGGATCGTCCAAGACTGCCGCCTTGATTGTCCCAGTGACATACCGCGAGGCTATGTTCACTTTTGCCACTGGAAGAGACATATTTGTTGAACTCTTCAGTGGTCCCTGTAATTCCACTATTTCCTCTGTCACCTGTTCAGGGTGAACTAAGGATGATGAAACAACACAGTCATATGATAATCCAGTAGCATATAAACAGGTCGTTTTGAATCCATTTAGCAAGATGGATTCTACAACCGGAATACGAGATGATGTGTCTTGATGAGGTGTCTGTTTGGACGTTTCACCAGTGCTCACTTTTCTCTCTTTTCGATTGGCCAAACATGCCGCTGTGTGTGGAGGTGGCTTCTTCCTGCAATTCTGAAATGTGTGACCTCTAATTTTGCAATGGGTACAGAATGGTTTGTCCTCCTTCGGCGCTGTTTGGACTGAGTTTTGAGTGTTTTTCTGGGATTTCCCCTTTTTCCCGGTGGCCACAGTGCTTTCACCCTCTTTTGGCTGTGGAGTTTTGTTTTGAGAGGGGGTGTTGTTCGAACGTCCCTTTCCTCCCATCTCCTTCTGAGATTTCTCAAATCTCTCTGCCAGGATGATTATAGTTTCCAGGCGGTCAGTCCCGTTTTGGGTTAAGAATGCCTTCATTTCGTTCTGCATTTTCCCCCTGATCTGATCAATGGTGATCATTTCACGGAGTCCTTCAAAATTTTCCTCAAATCCTCCCAAGCAAGTCCATCTTTGTATGTATGACTTCAGTCTTTCGACTAGTTGCGCGTAACTCTCACCCGGTTCCTTCCTTGTGGCTTTGAACCTGAGTTTATAAGATTCGGCGTCCACTTCGAATCGGCTCAAGAGTGCCGTCTTAAGTGTTGTGTAGTTCTGTTGTTCTTCTCTAGTGAGGAGCGAGAACACATCATACGCCGTGGATCTTAAGGCCTGCGCTAACTTCGTCGCCCATCTACTTTCTTCAAGCCCACAGCTGACAGCCATTGCCTCGAAGCGTGATAAAAATCCTTCGATGTGGTCAGTCTGTTCATTAAAGGGTTCCAGAGGAAATGACATAGCTCCTGAATTCAGTTGAGAGACGTGAGGAGGTGGTTCTGTCACTGGCGATCCTGATGAGGTTGAGGGTGTAGGACCACTCCCTTTGTCTATTCTCCGGATCTCCACTTCAATCTCCATTCTCCTCAACTCCAGTTGGTGTTGACGTTCTCTCTCCTTATCTTCCATTTCAGCCTGTAGTCGTTTCTCTTTCTCCTCCAATTCTGCCTGAAGTCGTTTTTCCCTCTCAGCCAATTCAGCCTGAAGCTGTTTTTCTTTGAGAGCCAATTCCGCTTGCAGTCTTTCTCTTTTGTCGAATGCATCTGAAACATAGTTAGCCAGCTCAAGGCCATCTAACCCGCATTCTCTACCTGTTTCTGTTATTTGGGCTCTAAACTTTGCAGTTTCCGCCATGTCTATAATTTATTGCTTTGTTCTGTAAAAAAATATAATTGCAGTTAGTCTGATCCGCGTAAGCCTGTCAGTCCCTGATCTGCAAATATACAACAGAGCATGTGCAATATTAAAAACACCCTATGTTATGTCTGTCTGTCAATGCTGGAAAAGCCAAAGGCAGCAGGCACTGAAATAACCAGATTTAATTCCTAGTAAAGAAAAGAATCTGAAATTAGACAGAGTTTTCCCAACGGATAAGATTTTACGGTGGTTGATGAAATGCTGTTAAGTTCAGACTCCACAGGAAAAGAACACCTTCTCTGGAAGAGAAGTAGTGTTGGTAGAGTAGATACACACTATATGAGGAGGACAGGGAAGAGGAGGGAGGAGGAGGGAGGAGGAGGAGAGAGAAGGAGGAGGGAGGAGGCGGAGGGAGAAGGAAGACCGGAGGAAGAGGGAGAAGGAGGAGGGAGAAGGAGGAGGGAGGAGACAGGAGAAGGAGGAGGAGGAGGAGGAGGGAAGAGAAGAAGGGGGAGGAGGAGGGGAGGAGGAGGATGGAGGAGGAGGAGGAGGGAAGAGAAGAAGGGGGAGGAGGAGGGGAGGAGGAGGATGGAGGATGAGGAGGGAGGAGGAGGAAGAGGGAGGAGAAGGAATGTGAAGGGAGAAGGAGGGAGGAGGTAGAGGGAGGAGGAGGAGGAGGGAGGGGGAGAGAGGAGGAGGAGAGATGAGGAGGAGGGATGAGGAGGGGGGAGGAGGAGGGATGAGGAGGAGGGAGGATGAGGAGGGAGGAGGAGAAAGAGGGAGGAGGAGGAATCTGAAGGGGGGAGGAGGGAGGAGGGAGGAGGAGGAGAGAGGAGGAGAAGGGAGGAATAGAAGGGAGGGAGGAGGGATGAGGAGAAGAGGGAGGAGGAGTAAGGAGGAGGGGGAGGAGGGAGGAGGAGGGAGGAAGAAGGAGGAGGAGGGAGGAGGAGGGATGAGGGGAGTAGGGAGGAGGACGGGGAGGAGGAGAAGGGAGGAGGAGGGCGAAGGAGGAAGGAAGAGGAGTGATTAGGAGGAAGGAGGAGGGCGAGGAGGTAGGAGGAGGGAGGAGGAGGAAGAGGGAGGAGGAAGAGAGTGGAGGAGGGAGGAGGAGGGAGGAAGAGATAGGCGGAGAGAGGAGAAGGGAGGAGGAGGAGTAGGGAGAAATAGGAGGGAGGATGAGGGAGGAGGAGGGATTAAGAGGAGGAGGGGGGAAAGAGGAGAAGGAGGAGGAGGGAGGAGGAGGGAGGAGGAGGAAGATGGAGGAGGAGGGTGAAGGAGGAGGAGGAGGAAGGAGGAGGTGGGTGAAGGAGGGGAGGGAGGAGGAGGAAGAGGGAGGGGGGAAGGAGGAAGAGGGAGGAGGAGGGAGAAGGAGGAGGAGGGATGAGGAGAAGCAGGAGAAGGAGGGGGAGGAGGGAGAGGAGGAGGAGGAGGGAGGAGGAGGAGAGAGGAGGATGAGGGAGGAGGTGGAGGGAAAAGGAGGAGGGAGGAAGAGGTAGAAGGAGGAGGGAGAAGGAGGAGGGAGGAGGGGGAGGAGGAGGAATGATGAGGAGGGAGGAGGAGGGAGAGGGATGTGGAGGAAGGAGGAGGAGGGAGGAGGTAGACGGAGGAGGTAGAGGGAGGAAAAGGGAGGAGGGAGGAGAGAGAGAGGAGGAGGAGGGAGGAGGAGGGAGGAGGAGAGGGAGAGGAGGAGAAGGGAGGTGGAGGGAGGAGGAGGGAGAAGGAGGGAGAGAGGAGGATGATGGAGGTAGGAGGAGGAGGGAGAGGGAGGAGGGGGAGGGGGAAGAGGAAGAGGGTAGGAGGAGGAGTGGAGAGGAGGAGGAGGTTAGAGGGAGGAGGAGGAGGGAGAAAAGGGAGGAGGAGGAGGGAGGAGGTAGGAGGAGGAGGAAGAGGGTGGAGGAGGGAGGAGAAGGAAGGAGGAAGGAGGAGGAAAAAGGAGGAGGAGGAGGAAGAGGGAAGAGGAGGATGGAGGAAGAAGAGAGAGAGAGGGAGGAGGAGGGAGGAGGAGGATGGAGAAGGGGAGGGAGAGGAAGAGGAAGGAGGAGGAGGATGGGAGAGGAGGAGAAGGGAGGAAGGAGGGAGGAGGAGAGGGAGGAGGAGGGAGGAGGGGAAGGAGGGAGGAGTAGGGGAGAGGAGGAGGGAGGAGGCAGAGGGAGAAGAAGGAAGGAGGAGGAGGGAGAGGAAAGGAGGGAGGATGAGGGAGAATGAGGAGGGAAGGGAGTGGAAGAGGAGAAGGAGGGAGGAGGAGGAGGGTGGGGAAGGAGGTAGAGTGAGGAGGAGGTATTGGGAGGAGGAGGGAAGGAAAGCTAGGAGGAAGAGGAGGAGAAAGAGGAGGAGGAGGGTGGGAGGGAGGAGGAAGAGGGAGGGAGGGAGGAGGAGGAGGTTGAGGGAGGTAGTAGGAGGAGGAGGAAGAGGGAAGAGGGAGAAGAAGGGAGAAGGAGGAGGGAGGAGGAGGGAGGAGGATGAGGGAGAAGGAGGCAGGAGGAGGAGGGAGGCAGAGGAGGAGGAGGGATGAGGAGGGAGAGGGAGGAGGAGGGAAGAGGAGGGAGGAGGCGGAGGGAGGAGGAGGGAGGAGGATGGAGGAGGGTAGAGGAAGAGGGAGAAGAAAGAGGGAGAAGGAGGAGGGAGAGGGAGGGAGGGGGAGGAGGTAGAGGGAGGAGGAAGAGGAGGTGGAGGAGAGAGGAGGAGGAGGGTGGAAAAGAGGAGGTAGAGGGAGGAGGAGGGAGGAGGTAGAGGGAGGAGGTAGAGGGAGGAGGAGAAAAGAGGAGGAGGGAGTTCGCCAATCCGAATCATACTCGTCTAGGTTCTTTGATTTCGGTCCTTCCATTGATTGTTCTTCCCTTCTACATGACTGTAGATAACTTCCTTAAACATAAAAAGATGACTTGTTATTGATATTGCCGTGGCATGGAGGAATATCAGCAGCAGAGTTGATCCAGAAAACCAAAGACCGAGATCTATGAAGAGCAATGAACGCCTTCTGCCAGCCGGCACGGCACTTGATGATGATGATGATTGCCGTGTGACGATTCTGTGTAGTCACGTCATTTTCTTCGCTTTTACTAGCGTTTTGGTTCGGGGATTCTTTCATCATCATCATCATATATTTACGTACGTATTTAGGGAGGGGAGGAGAGGGGGAGGAAGAAGAAACAAAAATATGACAGTTGGCAGCGCTGGAATGAGAGGAAGACGTGTAGAAAATTTCATCTCAATCGGATGGGCCGTTCGCGAACGCATAAAGGACATACAGACATGCACATCCGCACACATTGCCTTTTATATATAAGATCTAATACTTCTGCAGTATAAATGCAATTGTATACTAATTTATGCTGTAATGTAATCCCTTTAAAAATTAAACAAAAAGGAGACGCATTTACACATGGTATTTTCAATAACTAGAGTAAAAGTTAGTTGCATAACCTCTACTATCAACCGGAGCATTTTTTGGCAGTTTGTGATTTCATGGCAAGTTTACATTCAGTATAAAACCTAGAACTTCATCAATAAATATGAACTGAACATCTTGAACATACGACAAAGCACACATCTATACACCACGTTTACTGCGGACCCACAGCCGCATGCACGCGTCCCCCACTGAAGTGGTCCACACACAGGGAGACATTAGCCTGGGGCACAACTATGAAGCCGAATGACAGGGCTTCTATGGTAACGTTGCCTGTTTGCAGTCTGGGCAATAGGGCCGGCAGGTCCGTGCCGGACATTACTAGCATGTGTCCGTTGAGTTTGACGTATCTGCAAGAATTATATAGTAAGGAATCGTATGTCAAAATCTAGACAATAACTGGAGTCAAACATCGTATGTCATACATCTAGGCAATTACGAGTCAAACATAATATGCCACACAAATAGGCAACAAGGAGAGTAAAACATCTAATGTCACACAATTAGGCAACACGGAGAGTAAAAAATCTTATGTCACACAATTAGGCAACAAAGAGAGTCAAACATTTTATGTCACACAACTAGACAACAACGTTGTCTAGTTCCTTTATCTTTGTTCGTCATTGGCGCAACTCCAGTATAAGATGCGTTAGTTCTTTCGTCCGACAATTTCCGAATTGAGCAACGCTACCAGATTTGCCTGTGCGTCGTCTTCGGTGGCATCTTCGTCCTCAGTTTAGATTGGCACTAAAGAGATTGCCGCTAATATACTCCGGCTAATCTGTCAAGGAGAACCTTGCCACGGATGCACTCATTCTGTCGCATCCGCGAGAATCCTAAACAGCCATTTCAAAATATACATAAATGGACACACATAGTATTATTTGGCACTCACAGAAGAAGACACTCCTAGTGTCTAGTTGGTCGTGCGTCGAAGTACACTTGTTCCTGCAGCGAGGCGCTGTCGTCATTTGGAGGCGACAGGTTCGATCCCGGTTGGTAACTATTATAGCTTTCAAATTTTATGTTGTCTAGTGCGTCTTCTAATCTCTATTTCCTTCTTCTTCTTCTTCTGTGAGTGCCAAATAATACTATGTGTGTCCATTTATGTAATCGTCTTAGTGGCCTCAACGGTTCTCCCCATTTATTTCAAAATATAGCGAGCAGCCCGAGGCGATGGCAGACTTTGTCGTTCCTTTGTCCTGCTCCAGCGGGCCTAAACTACCCAACACATCACTTCCAGGAACACACAGTGTATCCAGCGTGCCTAAACTCATCACTTCCAGGAACACACAGTGTATCCAGCGTGCCTAAACTCATCACTTCCAGGAACACACAGTGTATCGAGCGTGCCTAAACTCATCACTTCCAGGAACACACAGTGTATCCAGCGTGCCTAAACACATCACTTCCAGGAACACACAGTGTATCCAGCGTGCCTAAACACATCACTTCCAGGAACACACAGTGTATCCAGCGTGCCTAAACTCATCACTTCCAGGAACACACAGTGTATCGAGCGTGCCTAAACACATCACTTCCAGGAACACACAGTGTATCCAGCGTGCCTAAACACATCACTTCCAGGAACACACAGTGTATCGAGCGTGCCTAAACACATCACTTCCAGGAACACACAGTGTATCCAGCGTGCCTAAACACATCACTTCCAGGAACACACAGTGTATCGAGCGTGCCTAAACACATCACTTCCAGGAACACACAGTGTATCCAGCGCGCCTAAACACATCACTTCCAGGAACACACAGTGTATCCAGCGTGCCTAAACACATCACTTCCAGGAACACACAGTGTATCCAGCGTGCCTAAACACATCACTTCCAGGAACACACAGTGTATCCAGCGTGCCTAAACACATCACTTCCAGGAACACACAGTGTATCCAGCGTGCCTAAACACATCACTTCCAGGAACACACAGTGTATCGAGCGTGCCTAAACACATCACTTCCAGGAACACACAGTGTATCCAGCGCGCCTAAACACATCACTTCCAGGAACACACAGTGTATCCAGCGTGCCTAAACTCATCACTTCCAGGAACACACAGTGTATCGAGCGTGCCTAAACACATCACTTCCAGGAACACACAGTGTATCCAGCGTGCCTAAACACATCACTTCCAGGAACACACAGTGTATCGAGCGTGCCTAAACACATCACTTCCAGGAACACACAGTGTATCCAGCGCGCCTAAACACATCACTTCCAGGAACACACAGTGTATCCAGCGTGCCTAAACACATCACTTCCAGGAACACACAGTGTATCCAGCGTGCCTAAACACATCACTTCCAGGAACACACAGTGTATCCAGCGTGCCTAAACACATCACTTCCAGGAACACACAGTGTATCCAGCGTGCCTAAACACATCACTTCCAGAAACACACAGTGTATCCAGCGTGCCTAAACACATCACTTCCAGGAACACACAGTGTATCCAGCGTGCCTAAACACATCACTTCCAGGAACACACAGTGTATCCAGCGTGCCTAAACTCATCACTTCCAGGAACACACAGTGTATCCAGCGTGCCTAAACTCATCACTTCCAGGAACACACAGTGTATCCAGCGCGCCTAAACTCATCACTTCCAGGAACACACAGTGTATCCAGCGTGCCTAAACTCATCACTTCCAGGAACACACAGTGTATCCACGGGCCTAAACTCATCACTTCCAGGAACACACAGTGTATCCAGCGTGCCTAAACTCATCACTTCCAGGAACACACAGTGTATCCAGCGTGCCTAAACACATCACTTCCAGGAACACCAGTGTATCCAGCGTGCCTAAACACATCACTTCCAGGAACACACAGTGTATCCAGCGCGCCTAAACACATCACTTCCAGGAACACACAGTGTATCCAGCGCGCCTAAACACATCACTTCCAGGAACACACAGTGTATCCAGCGCGCCTAAACACATCACTTCCAGGAACACACAGTGTATCCAGCGCGCCTAAACACATCACTTCCAGGAACACACAGTGTATCCAGCGCGCCTAAACACATCACTTCCAGGAACACACAGTGTATCCAGCGCGCCTAAACACATCACTTCCATTAACACACAGTGTATCCAGCGCGCCTAAACACATCACTTCCAGGAACACACAGTGTATCCAGCGCGCCTAAACACATCACTTCCAGGAACACACAGTGTATCCAGCGCGCCTAAACACATCACTTCCAGGAACACACAGTGTATCCAGCGCGCTAAACTCATCACTTCCAGGAACACACAGTGTATCCAGCGCGCCTAAACACATCACTTCCAGGAACACACAGTGTATCCAGCGCGCCTAAACTCATCACTTCCAGGAACACACAGTGTATCCAGCGTATGAACTGAAGAAAATAACACTTTGTGGCACGGTGGGAAGATCATACTGTCTGACATTCACGGCTCTATGTCACAGACATAACTGAAGGCCACCATTTTGAAAATGGAAGTGCCCAACTTTAGGCAGTCGGTGCCTAAGTACCTCAGGACATCTAACAATGATAATCTATGTATTTGTTTTTTCCTAATCATCGCCAACAGCAATACAATATATGTGCATATATGTGCATTTATTTTTACTTAAGACTAACTTACTTAAGGTGGCCAGCTACAAAACAATATAAGTGCACCGTGTACTTAAGACGTGTACTGGACATACATTACCTAGAAGTCAATCCACTCTCATCCCCTGGAGTCAGCTGGTAGAGGTGAAGGTCATAACCTTGAAACTGGCCCAGTGCCAGAACCGTCGTTGACCTCTCCAAGTTCAGGTAATACACAACCAGTGCCCCAGGCGGGTATCTAGAGGAACCATATTCCACACATTTGAGCCGACATATTTACACAGAGGTAAGCATAACTGATTCAGTGCCAACAAAATGCAGGGTTCGACAAGACATGGTGAACAATCAAATGAACAATTATTATAATATAAATCTCCGTTCAATGAGCATTGACATTGCAGGAGATACCAGGAAACAAAACAAATAACACGATGACTCTAGTATAGCGATATATCGTCCTTCTGTCCAAATGTGGGGTGGTGGGGGGGGGGGGGGGGGGCACATTTTGCGATCGGTACTGCATCAGTTACATGAGGTTATTTCGCTGTTTTCTTACTGCAAGCTACACTGAAGACATGCCGTCAATGAGCGCTACACTGAAGACATGCCGTCAATGAGAGCTACACTGAAGACATGCGGGCAATGAGATCTACATTGAAGACATGCGGGCAATGAGATCTACATTGAAGACATGCGGGCAATGAGATCTACATTGAAGACATGCAGGCAATGAGAGCGCCAGTAGCCCAGTCCAGTCAAAACACCCCTTATCTCGACACCCAGTATGTAGTGTATATGAGGCTAGTTCCAGACTGTATAGACCAGTGTTTCCCAACCTTTTTTGTGCTATGCCCCACCTAAGCCTTTCTAAAAAAATTATGCCCCCCCCCCCCCTCAATATGCATCATTTTTATATTCAAAAATTGAAATGTTCACTAAAGAAACTTGCATTTATTTTTTAAGAAAGGCTCACGGTTCCCAGAGGGGTCAACCCCCCCCCCCCCTCATTTTTTTTTAAAGAAAGGCTCACGGCTTCCAGAGGGGTCAACCCCCCCCCCCCCCCCACCGTGTCGTTGTGTTGGGCGAATTTTTTTTTTTTTTTTTTGGTTTGGCGGTTACCCCAGACAAGCTGGTTCCCCCGCCTCCCCTTTTTTTGTGTGGACCCTTAATCTCACTGTGAGCTCAGGCCCACATCTAAGGTGAAGATATGTCATGGGTTTTTATTTTGATCATCCGGGCCCCCGATCTGACAAGGTGCACTACTGAGGGGAGAGCAGTAAATGCACCCGATCTTAGCCAAAGGGGAAATTTGTTAGCAAACACAGCAAGTACATTTTCAAAACATATAATGGAATCCTCTAAAACAGTGGTTCTCACCTTTTTTGGCCCATTCCCCCCTTCACCATATTTTCAGAACGCCATTCCCCCCCCCCTCCTATCAAAAATTTGCCCGTTCCCCCCCCCCCCCTTTTCACCGTATTTTCAGAACGTCATTCCCCCCCTTTCATATTTCCTATCTAAAAATCCCCCCACCCCTACACAGTATAAGTAAAAGTGGAAGGCAAATGTAATAGCATATATTAAAACAAGTCTAGACATCCACATAAAACATGATTTGTGGGTCTACTTACTTTATAAAATGAATTTTAGAAGGACGAGACATTACATAACTGTAAAGTATGAAGGGAAAAACTATGTCAAGTAATCGGTTCTTGTATTAACACGATCTTGAAATGGTCTTCATTCCCCCCCCCCCCTAGAAACCCTGAATTCCCCCTGGGGGGGAATTCCCCACCGGTTGAGAACCACTGCTCTAAAAGTACTGGAGAGTTTTGGTCATAGACCACAACTTTATGAAGGGGAAAATCCCAACTGCACCTCCCAGCGGTAGAGGATGGAAACACCACTACGGTGTGGCTAACACAGCTCTGGGGACCGAGTATCCACCGGAATAAGTGGACAACTCTGCAGCTGAGCAGAGCAGGGCACTCACTTGTCCTTACAGTCGGAAATGGCCTGTCAAAGGCAGAGGTAAAAGACCACCATGTGAATGTGGAAGGCAAGGGGAAACCACCACATTATCTTCCCAAGACTTCATGGCAAAACATATATCAAAGTTAGTGAAGGACGTTAATGGCTGTCTTAGGGCATCCTCGTCCGGTAGGGACAGTCGTAAGCCACAGGTGACACCAGACCGTCATCCAGCTACTGATGGCAAAATCTTAACTTAAATAAATAAATTTAGAGTAGGAACATGGAATGTTAGGACATTAAATGAGCTAGGAAAGTTGACCAATGTTCTAAGAGAGATGGATAGCATGAAAATGAATATACTAGGCGTTAGTGAGATGAGATGGAAGGGATCGGGCAAAATTATAGCTGACAATCACACAATAATTTATTCTGGAGGGGATACACATGAAAAAGGTGTATGAATAATATTAGACGAAAAAACAGCCAAGTCAATTAATGGATACTGGTGTATTTCAGATAGAGTTATTATGGTAAAAATCAAAGGCAAACCAATAGACATAAATATTATACAAGCAAGAAATAAAGATAATACTTGGTGAAAAAATGGAGGATGTAGTGGGGAATTATGGTTTAGGTACAAGAAATGAAAGAGGGG